>CM073759.1:33954774-35157506 GCA_037127475.1 Arma custos
CCACCTCCACCTCTTACGTTATCGTGTCAAGTTCAACTCCTTATATCAAGTGAAGCTCCTCTCTCGGGTCCATTCATGTCTTCCCAGCATGCTCAATGAAGGAAAATCGATAATTGATTTTAGTATTATAATTTTATTTTTTAGTTTAGATGAACAATAATTAAGCTACTGAAATTTGATTACTACTTCTCTCTCTCTCTCTCTCTCTCTCTCTCTCTCTCTCTCTCTCTTTAAATCACTCCAGGCTTTAAATGAAATAGAATATCATTTATAATTGCGGAATATAATATTTTTATTATCTTAAAGCCTGTTCATGTAATAAATTATATGTACCTACTTATAAACTACTTACATTCCCTTCGACATTGTTCTACTCTAAATGTCTTTGGGAAGATTAAGAACTTTACTATAGGTATCCGTTTACAATTCCAATATTTTGTTTATAATATTTTTTTGGATAGATTAAATTGGTAATGAGGTGCAAAGATTGTTTTTTTATTGTTGATCAAACATTATAATGAAAGATTAGGTTCCTTCTGTTGTAACATGGGGCATTATCTTAGCGCAAAACTGCTTTGCAATTCCAGATGCTGTTTAGTCGAAATGACATTTCTAAAAAGAATTTTTAATTGCAACAAATGTCAGGGTTAATCTCGATTGCCAACATCGTTTGTCGTTAATTTGCGCGAACGTTATGCAGCAATTCGTCATTTTTGCCAGCATTCAATTATTTACTGCAAATCAGCGCGTTGATTTCTTAAACTCCACTTCAGAAGTAAGCTGGACTTGACCTTGACTTCTATGTATCATTGAATTTTTTTACTGTATATTACTACTGTGGAATTGTACTATCAAATAGTGGTATTTTTTATTAAAAACAAACGATTGTCATATATTAGTCTTTTGTAATTAATTGGGAGCTTAGAGCATTTGTATCGTAAATGTTGAAGTAGCCTGAAGCGACGAGCTGTTTCTTGTCCTTTCAGTCTAGCATGAGGATTCCAAGTTAAGCATTTTTCAAGATGTATTCCTAACTGCCGGACCTGTCTGGAAAGGAGAATGCAATAATGAGAAATGAGTGGATTTCGGTAATGAGTAAGTTTCATCTAACATTTCGAATTATCGATGATATATTTTTGTTGAAACATTTATTTCTATATTTAATGATTACCGAAGTATGCACATTTCCCAAAATTACATTCTCTCTTCCATAAGAAAGCTTTTGTAAGATAACTTACAAATATTAAAATGGAAACGAATGAAAAGTTAAAGCCTGATGTGACCCAGCTCGAAGCGACAATCTGCGGATTTATTGCCCTTTTCTTCATAACAATTTAAACGCTCTATTTTCTTATCGATGTTAATTATTTATGAATTTTTAATGAGATATAAGTAAGAGACCTGAAATAAAATCAATGCAGACTGAAGTAGCCATGTTTGTCCTACCTACTTAGGGGAAAACACGTAGTCTGTTAGCAGCTGGAGGTGGATCATATAAGATCTAAGACCCTCCTGGGGCTCACCCAGCCTCTTTAAAGTGGGTACCCAAAATGACGGGGAAAATCTGGCGGTTGAGCGTGATTTAGGACAAGTCACCTCCCTGCACAACCATTGTCCCTGAAACAGTACTTTCTCTACCATGTATTGAATCCCAGACCCTTCACGGGTTGTTGTGGTACAGGTTTTTTTTTTGTTTTGTTTTTTAGGGAAAACAATCAGTAGACATTATAGTTATCGTAGGATTCAGTTGGTGAGTTAGGATTGGGGATAATACAGACAGAACGAAGTAAATAGTTCTCATTTTTTAAATAAAATATTAATTTATAGAAAGTAGATGTACAAGCTGATGTACAATATTTTTTTATATTTATATGGCAGTGATGTGGATTTCCCGACATTGCACTTTATCTTGTTGATGATGCAATGATGTGCAATGAAATGGTCAAAACATAATTTAAGTGTCATTGCCATAGCGTCAAAACAGGATACACATAGTACGTCTAGACGCAGTCACTGCCATATATCACTTATTCTACTCGCGGGAATGTTGTTGATTAATATCTTGTCGCATTTCCGGCACACCTTTCCTCATGTAAACTGTAAAATTTATCACATTTGAAGGTGTTGAAATTCCTGATTATCAACTGTCGACAGCTTCAATAATAATTGCGTAAAATTTCGACTCTTTTTTTGTTGCCAATGTTTTTCATTATAAGCGGGAATTTATTCTAGCAATTTAACTAATTCATCTATAATTATCGATGTAGAAATCCCAAGTTCCTATTAAACAGTTATAAGATTGAAAATTACTCTGGGAAACTGGCAGCATTTAAGTGATTCGTATTACCTTCCTTTCATATCTATTCATAGCGTTTAAGAAAATTGTTTTGGTATCAATTTGAGTGTAAAATGATTTAATCTTCTTTGAAGCCATTTGACGTGTTTTTAAAAAAGTAATTAATTTTTTCCCATTTTTCACCATTGGTATCTATTTAGATTTATTCTTTTAAAATAAGATAATACTAACAATTTATTATTGGTATACTAATGGTATCCATCATTTTAGATTTAATTTTATAAACTTTAGTAATATAGCGCTTATCTACCATATAGCTTTGGGAAATATCCATACAATAATACAATAGGTATATTTCAACGTAAGAAGAAAAATTAAAAAGATCTAAATTTAGAATATGCCGTAATTGAACTGATCACATTAATATTGGATTGTAACTTATGAAATGCCAATGAAGGTGTAAATTTAAATTATTAGCAAAACAATTATCAAACAATACTTTTATTAATCAAAATAGGATCCTTTACTTTCAATACACTTCTCCCAACGTGAAACAAGCATTTCTATCCCCGCTCTGTAAAAATTATGTGTCAAGGAAGAAGCTATGTCATTTCAGGGCATTTTCGTTGTCAATTTTTGTATTTCTTAAAAAATTATCCAAACAACAGAAAAAGTAAAAATCAGTTAGAGAAAGGTCCGGAGAATATGGTGGGTGAGGAAGAACCTCTATATTCAGCTCCTGGAGGTTTTGCATGGACAATCTTGAAATGTGTGGGCGTACGTTGTCTTGGAGTAGAATAGGACCTTTTCGGTTAACCAGAGCAGATTGTTTCTTGCCATATTTTCGGTGAAACCTTTCCAATTCTTCGCAATTCGGCAGTGATTAATTGCACAATAGTGGATTAAACCAGCTATACTCCACCAAACCGTAATAATTACTTGACACTGTACACAATGTGGCTTATGTTAGTAATAAATATTGGTAGAGATGTTTGGGAAGAATTGTAATAAGAAAACAAACATGATAAATAATATAACTAAATAATGAAACCTTTAAAATATTGCAATGGATGTTAAATTTTATATTTTAATATTGTGTCTGAATACACATGGTCGGTACTGAATACCAGAAATAAGTCGGTAAAAACAATTACAAAGACAATTTACTTATCTGAATTGCAAAAGTCACTAAGATACTTAACATACTTAACTAACATACTTATAATATAGGGGATGTTTGGGTTCTTCAGCTCCTAAGTTTCCCAGCCATCTTCTAATGATCCATTCCCAACTTATACGGCTATGATTTGAATTGTATGGAAAATAATCTCGCTGCGGTCAAATTATAGGAAGAGCAAGAAAAAATTAAGTCCTAGTCTTAGTGACTTTTGCAATTCAGATAAGTAAATTGTCTTTGTAATTGTTTTTACCGACTTATTTCTGGTATTCAGTACCGACCATGTGTATTCAGACACAATATTAAAATATAAAATTTAACATCCATTGCAATATTTTAAAGGTTTCATTATTTAGTTATATTATTTATCATGTTTGTTTTCTTATTACAATTCTTCCCAAACATCTCTACCAATATTTATTACTAACATAAGCCACATTGTGTACAGTGTCAAGTAATTATTACGGTTTGGTGGAGTATAGCTGGTTTAATCCACTATTGTGCAATTAATCACTGCCGAATTGCGAAGAATTGGAAAGGTTTCACCGAAAATATGGCAAGAAACAATCTGCTCTGGTTAACCGAAAAGGTCCTATTCTACTCCAAGACAACGTACGCCCACACATTTCAAGATTGTCCATGCAAAACCTCCAGGAGCTGAATATAGAGGTTCTTCCTCACCCACCATATTCTCCGGACCTTTCTCTAACTGATTTTTACTTTTTCTGTTGTTTGGATAATTTTTTAAGAAATACAAAAATTGACAACGAAAATGCCCTGAAATGACATAGCTTCTTCCTTGACACATAATTTTTACAGAGCGGGGATAGAAATGCTTGTTTCACGTTGGGAGAAGTGTATTGAAAGTAAAGGATCCTATTTTGATTAATAAAAGTATTGTTTGATAATTGTTTTGCTAATAATTTAAATTTACACCTTCATTGGCATTTCATAAGTTACAATCCAATATTAATGTGATCAGTTCAATTACGGCATATTCTAAATTTAGATCTTTTTAATTTTTCTTCTTACGTTGAAATATACCTATTGTATTATTGTATGGATATTTCCCAAAGCTATATGGTAGATAAGCGCTATATTACTAAAGTTTATAAAATTAAATCTAAAATGATGGATACCATTAGTATACCAATAATAAATTGTTAGTATTATCTTATTTTAAAAGAATAAATCTAAATAGATACCAATGGTGAAAAATGGGAAAAAATTAATTACTTTTTTAAAAACACGTCAAATGGCTTCAAAGAAGATTAAATCATTTTACACTCAAATTGATACCAAAACAATTTTCTTAAACGCTATGAATAGATATGAAAGGAAGGTAATACGAATCACTTAAATGCTGCCAGTTTCCCAGAGTAATTTTCAATCTTATAACTGTTTAATAGGAACTTGGGATTTCTACATCGATAATTATAGATGAATTAGTTAAATTGCTAGAATAAATTCCCGCTTATAATGAAAAACATTGGCAACAAAAAAAGAGTCGAAATTTTACGCAATTATTATTGAAGCTGTCGACAGTTGATAATCAGGAATTTCAACACCTTCAAATGTGATAAATTTTACAGTTTACATGAGGAAAGGTGTGCCGGAAATGCGACAAGATATTAATCAACAACATTCCCGCGAGTAGAATAAGTGATATATGGCAGTGACTGCGTCTAGACGTACTATGTGTATCCTGTTTTGACGCTATGGCAATGACACTTAAATTATGTTTTGACCATTTCATTGCACATCATTGCATCATCAACAAGATAAAGTGCAATGTCGGGAAATCCACATCACTGCCATATAAATATAAAAAATATTGTACATCAGCTTGTACATCTACTTTCTATAAATTAATATTTTATTTAAAAAATGAGAACTATTTACTTCGTTCTGTCTGTATTATCCCCAATCCTAACTCACCAACTGAATCCTACGATAACTATAATGTCTACTGATTGTTTTCCCTAAAAAACAAAACAAAAAAAAACCTGTACCACAACAACCCGTGAAGGGTCTGGGATTCAATACATGGTAGAGAAAGTACTGTTTCAGGGACAATGGTTGTGCAGGGAGGTGACTTGTCCTAAATCACGCTCAACCGCCAGATTTTCCCCGTCATTTTGGGTACCCACTTTAAAGAGGCTGGGTGAGCCCCAGGAGGGTCTTAGATCTTATATGATCCACCTCCAGCTGCTAACAGACTACGTGTTTTCCCCTAAGTAGGTAGGACAAACATGGCTACTTCAGTCTGCATTGATTTTATTTCAGGTCTCTTACTTATATCTCATTAAAAATTCATAAATAATTAACATCGATAAGAAAATAGAGCGTTTAAATTGTTATGAAGAAAAGGGCAATAAATCCGCAGATTGTCGCTTCGAGCTGGGTCACATCAGGCTTTAACTTTTCATTCGTTTCCATTTTAATATTTGTAAGTTATCTTACAAAAGCTTTCTTATGGAAGAGAGAATGTAATTTTGGGAAATGTGCATACTTCGGTAATCATTAAATATAGAAATAAATGTTTCAACAAAAATATATCATCGATAATTCGAAATGTTAGATGAAACTTACTCATTACCGAAATCCACTCATTTCTCATTATTGCATTCTCCTTTCCAGACAGGTCCGGCAGTTAGGAATACATCTTGAAAAATGCTTAACTTGGAATCCTCATGCTAGACTGAAAGGACAAGAAACAGCTCGTCGCTTCAGGCTACTTCAACATTTACGATACAAATGCTCTAAGCTCCCAATTAATTACAAAAGACTAATATATATGACAATCGTTTGTTTTTAATAAAAAATACCACTATTTGATAGTACAATTCCACAGTAGTAATATACAGTAAAAAAATTCAATGATACATAGAAGTCAAGGTCAAGTCCAGCTTACTTCTGAAGTGGAGTTTAAGAAATCAACGCGCTGATTTGCAGTAAATAATTGAATGCTGGCAAAAATGACGAATTGCTGGCATAACGTTCGCGCAAATTAACGACAAACGATGTTGGCAATCGAGATTAACCCTGACATTTGTTGCAATTAAAAATTCTTTTTAGAAATGTCATTTCGACTAAACAGCATCTGGAATTGCAAAGCAGTTTTGCGCTAAGATAATGCCCCATGTTACAACAGAAGGAACCTAATCTTTCATTATAATGTTTGATCAACAATAAAAAAACAATCTTTGCACCTCATTACCAATTTAATCTATCCAAAAAAAATATTATAAACAAAATATTGGAATTGTAAACGGATACCTATAGTAAAGTTCTTAATCTTCCCAAAGACATTTAGAGTAGAACAATGTCGAAGGGAATGTAAGTAGTTTATAAGTAGGTACATATAATTTATTACATGAACAGGCTTTAAGATAATAAAAATATTATATTCCGCAATTATAAATGATATTCTATTTCATTTAAAGCCTGGAGTGATTTATTGTTATATATTCCCAGAGGAATTTATAATATCTCTACTAGTTAAATGTTCGATGGATAATTGAACAAGCACGTGTTTAGTTGTATTGCGAAACGGGGTAAGCTTGCTTATGCTTAAGTAGGAAAACTTGATATCTAACAACATTGTGACCTTTTCTATATAAATTTTCCGATATGAAAATAGGGGAATAATGAAGTTTCATATCGATTGATATCGGATCCGGGCCAAATCAGCAACAACAGGACATTTAGGTCATTATGGATTACTTTGTTCCTAACGAAGTAAGGAGCATTGAGGATTTTACGAAGGATTTATGATTGTAAAGATTGAATATGAGAGGAATTCGATGACTTAGTGGGCCCCCAAAGCTTAAAAATAAAAACGTATACAAACGACGTCAAATATATAGGAGTCACCGGTCAATAATATAAAATAAATTGTTCAATAAAATGCTTTTGTAACATAGAAGTTTCATCGAAGCTTTCATTTTGTCAGCAGAGGAAACTTCCTTGTCCACCCATCTTCTGTTACATATACATATATATATATATATATATATATATATATATATATATATATATATATATACTAGCTCTAAGATTAGAGAGAGAGGGAAAGAATAGAGAGTACAGAGGATATAGCATTTTATTGAACAATTTATTTTATATCATTGACCGGTGACTTAGGTTATAGTATGTAAGGTGAGTAGTCACTGAGTTAGATCTAGAATAGTAAAGACTAAGTTATAATATTAGTCCATCTGTTCAATATCACTATATATATATATATATATATATATATATATATATATATATATATATATATATATATATATATATAAATATTGGTTTCTACTTATCTTGACTGTTATGGAAATTATATTGTATTTTAGTTCTTGAGTTTCAGTCTTTCTTGAACTTCTTAGGTGACGTTTCGAGACTAGGTTAGTCTCATACTCATGCCCTGACAATGAACAAATGAGCTTTTAGTAAAAACATTAAATAGCACACTAAAATAGATGTAAAATGACCTGTGTAAGTTGTAATAGGTCATTTTACATCTATTTTAGTGTGCTATTTAATGTTTTTACTAAAAGCTCATTTGTTCATTGTCAGGGCATGAGTATGAGACTAACCTAGTCTCGAAACGTCGCCTAAGAAGTTCAAGAAAGACTGAAACTCAAGAACTAAAATACAATATATATATATTTTTTTTTTTTTTTTTACTTTTACAGGTTTTTTTCCCTCAATGGGTTGCCTGGTTAAGTCAGAGCGTCTCTCCACTTTTCTCTGTTCCACCAGTCATCCTCCTCAAGTCCCCTGCCGGCCATCTCCTCCTCCACGCAGTGCTTCCACCGGGTTCGGGGTCTTCCTCTTCTTCGTCTGCCTGGCTGTTCCCACAGCAAAAGTCTCTTCGGCCATCTACGTTCTGGCATCCGCTGGCAGTGTCCGTACCATCGCAGCCTGTTCCTTCCTGTCCTCTCTGGAACTCCTTCGGTCACGCCCAGCCTGTCTCTAACATCTTCATTTCTGATTCTATCCAGGCGGGTGATCCTCAGGCATCTCCTCCAAAAGTCCATCTCTGCAGCTTGTAATCCTGGGGTTGAGCCCCGGGTTCAGTGTCCAGGTCTCTGAGGCGTAGCTGAGGGAGGGCTCAACAATGCTTCTGAAAATACGCCTTTTGTTGTCCATTGAGATGACTGTGTTCCAAAGAACTGGGTGCAACATTCTAGTCACTCTTCTTGTCAGGCCAACTCTCCTCCTAACTTCGGGTTCCGACTTGCCGTTACCATCTATTGTTGACCCTAAGTACTTGAAAGAGTCCACCCGCTTGCATATTTTCCCACTAATATGAAGGTCTGTGGCTTCTCTGCAGTTCACTGCCAGGTATTCGGTCTTATCAAAATTTATTCGTAGACCCCATAGACTGTATTCTTTTTCCAGGGCCATCAGCGACTCTTCCAGACCATCTCTGTTATATGTGACCACTGCCTGGTCATCGGCAAAGAAAAGAGAGAAAAGCATATGTCCATTTATGTCTATGCCCTTTCCTCTCCAACGTGCGCTCCACTCCTTTACAGCCTGCTGTACATAAATTTTAAACAGGGTCGGGGACATACTGCATCCCTGCTTAAGGCCCTTTGAGGCAGAAAAAGGCTCAGATAAGCGAGAGCCGAGCTTCAATCTGTACTCGTCTTCCCTGTACAGACGTCTCACGGTATTTATTAAGGCATCGCTAATGCCCGCACTCTTAAGGGATTCCCACATCTTTTGTCTTGGCACACTGTCATAAGCCTGTTCTAGGTCTATGAAAGCTATATGCACAGCTCTTCCTTTCTCTATTCGCTTTTCAATGAGCTGCCTTAGAACAAATATGCTGTCTGTGCAAGACCTGGCTGCAGTGAAACCAAACTGTTCCTCTGGGGTGACAAACTCCTCTTCTAATCTTTGCTTCAGAATTCTGCCCACTATTCTTGATACCGAACTCTGGACACAAATACCTCTATAATTTCGGCATACATTTCTGTCTCCTTTTTTATGGATAGGTGTAAGAAATCCTGTCTTAAGGTCCTTTGGTAGCTCTTGCCCTTGTATTATCAGATTTATAAGCTTTGTAAGGGCTTTTAACAATGCAGGCCCCCCTGCCTTTAACAGCTCTACTGAAATACCTCCAGGTCCTGCAGCTTTCCCACATTTTGCATTTCTGAGTGCAGCAAGAACTTCATCTTCTTTTACAATAATATTTCCTTGTGCATGGTTCTCAGTTGGATATGAACCGGACCATTCTGGCCTTGATTCGGTCAGCAATTTCTCGTAATGGTCCACCCAGGTCTTCTCACCTATCAGAGGAATCACGTTTCCCTTCCCTTGTGTCCTGAGCGCCTTCAGTACTCTCCATGATTCGCGCATCTTATTGTAGCCCAGGGTATTATCAATCCTCCTGCAACAGGCTTCCCATGCTTGGTTCTTGCTTTCTGTGACAGTGCGCTTTACCTGTGTGTTAAGGCTTCGGTATTCTCTCCAATCTTCTTGGCTTCCGCTACATAACCATTTATTGAAGACCCGTTTTTTCTTGCCTGCCATTTCTTCTATTTCCATGTTCCACCATTCTTTTGGAGGGTTAGTTTCTATCTCCCCTAAGGCTTCACTAGCTGCTTCATGGATACATTTCTTAATGCGCTCATATAATTCTATAGCATTACTCTCCAAATTGTCGCCAATTTTTGCTTCCAGGCGGCGTTTGTAGAGATTTTTTATGCTTTCATCATTGAGCAGGAGAAGCTTATACTTGCGTACATCCAAGTGTGTGGATTTGGGTTGCTTCGATGCCATCTGCTTGCTTCTTTTCCACAGTGCTATGCATTTGGCTCTTACCAAAAAGTGGTCACTACCACATTCCATACCGCGCAGGACTCTTACATCTGCTACTGGTAGGAGGCTATGCTGCTTGGTGATGCAGTAATCCAAGATGGAAGGTCTGAAACCCGGTTTACTCCAAGTGAACTGATATATATAAATATAAATAAATTGTGTTTTAGTTCTCGAGGTTCAGTCGAGCTTCTTAGGCTTGAACTTCTTAGGCGATGTTTCGAGACTAGGTTAGCCTCATATTCATGCCCTGACAGTGAAAAATGAAACCAGCCCTAAAAAATACTATACAATACCCTATATACCAACAATTTCAGAAAGACTAGCAAAAACGCTCACCGGTAATAAAAGTAACATTGACTCCGCAATCACTTTCAAAAACACAGCCACTGTGTCAAGACTATTTACTAAAACCAAAGATTCGGATAAATTAGATTTAAAATCATATGTCGTGTACGAAATACAATGTGAAGATAAATGCGGTAAATCCTATTTCGGAACATCAGAACAATACTTAAAACGTAGAGTGTACCAACCCAAACACAGTTGTGATTCAATAATAATTAATTCAACTTAGAAGGTCACGAGGCCATCTTCTTTTCAGACACCTCGGAGGGTTATCAGGAATTCAAGGATTAGCTAGGTTTGAAATTCTTCCCATCAAAATCCATATTTAATCATAGTGGGTTTGAGTGGAATAAAGTTTACACATGTTACATTGAGGTCATTATGGACGACTTTATTCGTAACAAAGTAAGGATCATTAAGGATTTTGCGAGGGATTTCGTATTGTAAGGATTGGACACGAGAGGAATTCGATGGCTAAGTGGAGATCCAAAGCTCTACTCCTTGAGTCCAAATAGGTCTTAAAATAGTAATTTATTTGAGTCTTATAATAAATTGGGAGCTTAAAGTGTATGCCTAGTCTTAATCAACGAGCAGTTTCTTGTCTATTCAGTCTAGTATGAGGATTCCAAGGTGGAACTTATTTAAATAAAATACATGGTTAAGAGCTGATGGTGGCAAAAGAGAAATTGTATTTAGATCGCTTGCGCTCTGAAGGTTTCTGTTAAAAAAAAAAAAAAATCCTACGATAAATGAGGAAACAAACAACGGTAACAAAAGGATTGGAGACTCCAGAGCGGTGGTTGTTGAAGGATGCTGGATACTATCTGGAGGGAAAGAGGATTGCCTTGGAACGGAACGGGACTTAGCGCGCAGAGCAAGCTTC
Source organism: Arma custos (assembly GCA_037127475.1). NCBI lineage: Eukaryota > Metazoa > Arthropoda > Insecta > Hemiptera > Pentatomidae > Arma > Arma custos. Next base: position 33,966,307 of record CM073759.1, read on the forward strand.
CTTTTTTTCATTTACCGCTCGGTAAAAGTCTGCTAAAATGTTCAGCTTTTAAAGGTTAATTCTTTTAAATGTTCCTATCTACTTCACGTCGATAATGGCAAATCAGTACACGGTCACGCATATATTTTAAATTTGTATTTACCATAGTATAGATGAGGATATTCAAATGACACAAAGTAGCCGATGCGTAGAAATGGTATGACTTTTTCTATGCTAAAGACAAACTCACACACACATATTTTGATAACATAGGAATATTTTGAGGAGGGCTAACTTGATTTCGCCTACCTTATTTTCACCTTCCATCTTGTCTTAGGAAGGGTAATTGTTTTACAAAAGTATTAGAGTTAAAATATTCCAATGAAAATATCATATCATTATCTAGTTTTATTAACTATTAAAAAAACAGATACTTTCTAATTTTATATTACAATCTAATAATAATTAACATAAAAAAAAGAATTGGTATCCAAATTCTGTCATCCTACTTCTGTTTCAGCTGTCGATTAACTGGAATGAATTTTTGACTTTTTTCGTGCAGTGGATGACAACGTAGATGATAAAAAAACATTGAAAAAGTCAATAATTCTCGATAGTACTTTAACATTACGTTATTCCTCAGTATTTTCCGGTATAATCGTAAATTCATAAACAGAAGTATAAAGTTCGATACCTTTAAGAATAGAAACAGTGGGGTGAATAGAAACGAAACTTCATTTTTTTATGTATAATTTATTTCCTACATAACTATGGGTAAATTGTGGCAACTATTATTTTTTTTTTAAGTTGCTATACTTTAGGCTGAAAGGGAAATACTGGTTTGTTTGGTTAGCAGCACAGTTTCCTGTTTGTATATCTTGTTGAATTTTACCACACGATTTTTGCGTTTTTTTGTCCACTTTGATTTTTCCAGGTAGGTCATAATACGTAGTGTTCTTCAAAGTAAATAGCTGTACAAAGCATAGTTTAATTATTCGTATAAAAGATTAAGGCTTACTTTAAGTTTAACTTTAGCAATATTATTTCAAAAATTATTCATGTTTTTTAATTTAAGGGGTGAATAGAAACACATAATTTTTAGTGTTTCTATTCACCCCACAAGAAAAATTTAATACTAAATCACATTTATACTATATAAAATACATATTGTGTGTTTTATATTTATCTTAGACTCTTATTTGACAAAGCAGGACCCTGTAAAATGCCAAGAAAATACAAACCGGTGGTTGAAGGTGGCTACAAAAAGCATGATCCAAAAACAATCGAAAATGCACTTTCTGACATATAGAAGGGACTAAGCCTTCGGAAGTCTGCTGAGAAACATGGTTTGCATTATAGTATTATATATCGACACTTGAAAAGAGGTCTCAATATGAAGAAGCATGGTGGTCAGACAGCCTTGTCTCTCGATTCAAAGGCATGATATTTTTCAAAGATGATTTCACAATGTATTAATCATAATTTAATCTTTTTAAATACGGTAATTGTCTACCTATTCAATTTCTTTACTTACAGTTATGAAACTTCTTTTGGTTATGTACTGAAATAAATCATTACGTTGAGAAATAAATTTGTATTTATCCATTTACAAATTAAAAATACCATATTTAACTGTTTCCATTCACCCTCGATTCGTTTCAATAGAAAAAAATATGAAATCGAAGTAATGTTTCTATTCACCCCCATTTGCGGGGTGAAAAGAAACACCATGTTTTAATTTTTTTTCTTTAAAATGAAATAAAATTTAAAAAATTAAATAATACAAACAAATTGGTCTAACAGAGACCTGTGTTTGGTCAAAAAATTGTGTGTCTAGAACAACTACAAATGTGGAAAATTTCAAACCAAAGTTGAAAATTGTTTCTATTCACCCCGTTTTACGGTACTTACCTTCAATTATTTGTAAGTGTATCATGAATTATGGAAGGATTCTTTCCTGTGATTCATTCCGACACCACACTGTTCAATATATATTTATAAATAAATAAATGTTAAATTTTAAAGTTTTTTAAAACTTATGTATAACTAAAGTCAAAGTCTCGAGGATATTTTAAAGATCGTTTTCTAAAGCGTTGATGGAGGCTTAGTGTGGCCTCATAACCCATTAACCAAATTCGTGGCCGGGCAATAACCTAAAGTGACAGCGAATCTTGTGTAGTTTATTTTTATAAAATTAGTTTTATATTAAATTATTTTTTTGGTTTGAAAAACAAAAATATCTAAATGTATTGCGTACTTTCTGAGTTCCGATTAGTTTCCCATTGTTTTTTATTTTTATTTGTATTTTAAGATATAAATTTATTTTATATTAACGTAGTTTATTTTTTTTTTAGATTAATTTACAACTGTGATAATATTACAACAAGTAAATTTGCTAATATGAACAAATGACATGAAAAAAAAAAACACTTGTGGAGAAACTACCCATCGGTAGCACTCCAATAAAGTTCTATAGTAGAAGGTCTCGAGGCCATCTTCTTTTCAGACGTCTCGGAGGATTATCAGGAATAGTATGGGAAGCAAGTTGAGAGACTAGCCGATTCAAGTGTATATGGAGCTTGTCATGGAAGGATAGTTATCTAGTTTGGGCCAAATCAGCAAGATATGGGATATAAGGATCAAGATGGATGAGTTTGTCTGTGGTATAATAAGGAGCATTGAGGATATTGCGAAGGATTTTGGATTGTAAGGATTGGATACGAGATGAATTATGGTTTAGTAGAGCCCCAAAGCTCTACTCCGTATGTCCAAATAGGTCTGATAACTGTCATGTAAATGAGTCTTTTGTAATAAATTGGGAGCTTAGAGCGTTTGTCCAGTAAATGTTGAAGTAGGCGAAAACGTCGAGCAGCTTCTTATCTTTTCAGTCTTGTATGAGGAACGTAGGTTATTAAAATTGTTTTTAATAATAAATTTATGTTTTTAATATTAAATCAAGTTCATACTTCATATCATCCATGGTAAAAATTCAATAATTAAATCTTCAAATTTATAAACTCGATAAATAAACACCGATTATAAAATAATTTAGATGTGCGCCGGCTTAGAGGCAAGAAAATAAAATGGCTTCTTAAAATATGTTAAAAATATTTATAAATTACTTTTATTACGACCGTTTAAATTTACACTGCGCATTAAAAAATCTTATAAAATAATTATAAGTAAAAGTAAAATAAAATGTGATATCACAAAAAACTTTTTTTTTATAATTGACAGATAATAGAAAGTTTAAAAATATGTTTCCTTTATGTTATTTGCAACGATTCTGCCTATCAGGATAGTTTACATCTAATGAAATATAGAGCTACCTACTAAATATCTCATACTACATATTTAATACAATGTAAATTAATTCATGAATACCCCCTAAAGCTAAAGTAGTTCTTATATTTAATTTTATATGGTCAGTAAAATGTATATTAGAGAAGTTTTTATTATAAAGTGGAATTTACATATATTAGTTGAAGTTAAAATTATTTTTAAAATTAGTGATGCTAATTAGTACTGTAAGCTATGCAGAATAGTGGCCAAGGTGCTCGGGGATTGCGCAGGGGATAGTGCAACACCTACACCGTATTATTTAGTAAGGCACGGAATAATAACAAGGGGAATAAGTCATGAATTAAATGGCCTTAGGAGATATTTATGCAAATATTTACTACCACCGATTAGAAATAATACACCATCGCCACAATTAAGCGAATAATAACACGTTTGCCGGTCCCTATCCTTAGTAGCAATGTCCCCTACCACGGGTCTATTAAATCAAAGTTTCACAACATGATATCATGACTAAACTTGACTGAGGTAGGTATTATGAACAAGGGGTATGAATATGTATCGAGATTATATGTACTTATTTAATAGCTAATTGGAGAGTAACTAAATGCAAACAGAGCAAATTTATTATGACAGAACCGCAATTTTATGTTAAAATACCTACTAAACCTAAAAAAAAATTCCTAATTAAGACTAAGAGTTATTATTATATCTGTATTTCAATTGTACTAACTAAAACTAACATTCTCTGAACGAATAAAATAATAAGTGAAAAAAAAATCAAAGAATCAAAATAATATCTGCAGTCATCTGTTATTGACGATTTCAAACTGATCTCAAGACCAATGGGTCCAAAGCCTAGGGTTAATGTAGTTTTAATTAATAGTAAAATAATAAATTTAATTAACGTAATTAAACACGTTTACAGCATTGCATTAAAAACGAAAGTAGCATTGCCCTACACCTGGGAAACCAAAAGAAACATCTAATAAAATAAATCAGTAATGTCTCTTCAATTTTCTTCCATTTTTACCAAGCAGAGCCGTTGATTTGTAAAAAATGATAGTACAAATGTTTTCCACTCTAAATTGTATATAAAACTAAAATAGAAATTAGATTTTTGAAACACTGAGAAATGCAAAATTAAACTTGAGGATTTTGGAGAGTAGTCCCTAATACTTTACTTTTGGAATAGTATTTTGTTACTTTTATTTTTATTATTGTTATTTTTCTCCTAGTTTTGAATTATTTTATATTTCTTTCGAAAAATGAATAGTTGCCTGGAAGAAGGGGGTATGTTACATTATTCAAAGTTTACGGGAGAGCGAAAATAAGAGAACGGGTCATTTAATTAGGTGACAGTTATATACGCCCTTCTTCCATTTTATAGATTTTGCACTTACGCCCATGTTCGATTGTAAAAGAAGCAAAAAAAAAAAATTAAAAAAAAACGTTGCATCAACGATGCTTTGGTCAAAATGTTTATTTTGACATGACATTGAAAATATAGAAATTTCGCGTGCGGGAGGGTATTTTTTGACGATAGAGCGGTAGGGGCCATCGCGTGGACCTTGTCCCTCCCAAAAAAAACACTGAAAAATCTAACATACGCCCTTCTTCCAGGCCACTATTCAAATAATAATTGAGCTATAAATTCGAATTCAATTATTAGTGTTTCCCTAGGTTTTCCCTCTTATTATTTTGCCCTAGGTAAAATAACTGCTGCATTACCAAGCGCTTCTGTTCCATTAAAAAGTAGTAATTCCGAATACATCTATCGAAGTATCAATGGTTATCGGTGTGGGCTAGGCTCTATTTCATATCATTTACATATATATATCTACCAGAACACGATCATCATGGGAGTAACGCAACAAATACGAATGAGTATGTATATATATTTAGGACTTTTACAAGGGACGAATACTTTGTTTAAAAAATTGAAATTGCCTACTTAGTGTCAACTCTATCATAGTGATGTCCATCTGCTGGCAGGTTTTTTTATTATATTAATGGTTTTTATAAACTTGGTCTTATGATTAAACAAACACGCCATTAAACAGCATCACCTAAATACACACCGACACAAACAAAATTACAAGGTAGCGGACACGATTATGAGGATTACAGAGCCCATTCCGGTTGATGGCTTAATCACAAAGCAGAATGTGGACCGTTCCAATTATTTTTGTCAACAAATATCAATTTCAGTCAAATCAGCATAACTTTACAAAACGATATCCGTTTAAACGCTGCTTCCCACGTTTGGGGTCTTCTGTTAAAGAATTGCTCGAGTCAAAATAAAAAAAACTAGTTCATCGTTATGGTTAGGAATTGTGTTCGTTAATAAATACTATTTCCAAAATTATACACACAAACACACGTACAAACACAAACACACACACACACACACACACACACACACACACACACACACAAACAAACACATACACACACGTCATAATCTACAGATTGATTCTTAATAACAGTTGATTGATAATTTATTTTTTAAATATTTATTTTCAGTTAGCATTTGTGTTTTCTTATTATAATATAATTTTTAAGGCCATTTAATATTTTTTTCCTTAATAAAACATTCTGAATGAAGTGATCCATGGACAAACTAAAAATAAACCGTATCTCAGCGACATTTATTGAGTTGTAACATATGAAATGAAATGTCAGTGAAGGTGTAAATCAAAATAGGATCCTTCACTTTCAATACACTTCTCCAAACGTGAAACAAGAATTTCTATCCCCGCTCTGTAGAAATTAGGTGTCAAGGAAGAAGCAGTCTTGGAAGGCCGATTTCATGACATTTTCGTTGTAAATTTTTTGATTTCTTTATCCAAACAACGGTACAAGTAAAAATCAGTTGGATAAAGGTCCGGAGAATGTGGTGGGTGAGGAAGGATCTCTTTATTCAGCTCCTGGAAAAAGAAAATCAGGTGACTTGCTGGGCCTCGGTTAATTCATGTGATACTCATATTTCCTGGACATCCCTTTTATTTTCAAATAAAAATATTTAACAATTATAACATCTAACAAAAAAATAAAATAAATAAATTATAATAATATATAATGACGTAATTTAGCAAGATCCTAATTAAAGCACTGTTCAATGAACATTCTTCCCCTTGTATACATCACAAATTGCGAGAACGCGGGGATATGGGATCAGTGAAGAGAAAGGATGTGTCTGACCGAGGTACGAACCAGGATGGCTCAGTTGGTAGAGTACCATGACGGAAATATGGGAGACCCGGGTTCGAGTCCCGGTCCTGGACATATCTTTTCTTTTCAAATAAAAATATTTATAAATAAATTCTAGTAAGATTGGTTTCCAAAGGCTTTCAACCTGTATTATCTTTAAATAATTATTAACATCTATATTAATATTTAGTATTGTTATATTTTTGGAAGCAGCACAGTGATTCCATCTTTCTGTTTCGCGAAAATACTCAGCAAAAAATATTTTCTTTTTTCTTTTTGATAAAGCAGCAATCTCGACGTCATGTTATTTTAAAGTTCGACATAATACAAATATTTTGTTAGTTTGGAAAATACTTATAATCCAATTTCCTTACCATATTTTGATATTTGATAACTTCAAGAAAAACGTGTTCATGAAAATCTCATTTCAATAATTTAGCGATTAAATAAAAAAACAAGGTTATTATCGTTAATTTACGTAACGTTGTAAAGGGGAAACATATATGAGATTTTTAAACAATGCGTATATATAAATAAATAACTGAATAATTGGATTTGTTACCCGGTTTTCATAAATCTTGGAGAGATTTATACACGACCTAAAAATGCTTATTCAGTGATGTAAACTAAACTTTATCTTCGAAAAGGTAAAGGCATGAGAAATACCCGGAGGAAGATAAAGTGCCGTTTGTTGAACAAATTGGAAGCAATCTAGAAGGCCGTGAGCTGTAACTAAACAGATAATCATCACCGTTTCCGCTGTATCTGGAGCGCTCGTAATCTGATGTAGTATACGCCGCCATTTTAAACGTTGGTCCGCCGTTAGGCTCCCCGAATCCCTTGTAATTTCCACCTGACGGAATAATATCCCGATTCATCACGCGCCTAATAACTTAGCGGCATCCCATCGTTCCACAATACGCTCCGAGCTCCTGCTACCCGCACTCCCGTTTTAAATTGCAAATTTTTTGCCAATAAATTTGGGGGAAAGGGTGAGCAGAGTGCTCTTCTGAAGAGGAGGAATGGGAGCGTTTTTCCTCCTGAGAAATATTTAAAATTCCTAAGCGAATGTAAACCATGCATTCTTTGGCCAAGTAGGTAGCTCATGTTCTTAAGAAATTAACATACTTTGGAAACCAACATTAAGGTTCAAAACATACAGAACTAAGTAACTATACTAAAGGATCGGTGCAAATTTTATTTTCAAAAACAAACCATCAGAAATTAAACCCATTCAATAATTGGCTAGCTTGCATATGAGGCTTTCAGGATCAAAAGCGGATGAATCTAAATTTCAAAAATTGTCTTTATTACATTTTTTGGTTGATTTCCAAGCAATGCTATTTCCTCCCGAAACCCCAGGTTTAGAACCGGGCTAAAACTATGAGAAATAAGTTCATGAGATCATGTTGTTTTCGGACGCCTCGCACGGTAAACCGGTAATGAAGTAGTTGGGCTTGAAAATTGTGGATTTGTGTGGAAATAAAGTTTATCATGAAAGGATTGATATTCGGACACAATCAACAATCAACAACAAGACATTTAGTTCATTGTGGATAACTATTCGTAAAGAAGTAAGGAGCATTAAGGATTTCACGAAGGATATTGAATTTTGGATACCAGAGGAATTCGATGGCTTAGTGGAGTTCCAAAGCTCTACCCCATTAGCCCAAAATGATCTGATAATTGTCATGCATATGAGTGGATTGAAATTATTTGGGAGCTTAATGCGTTTGTCTAATAAGTATCCTGAAACGGTATGCAGTTTCTTTTCGTTTCAGACTACCACTGATGCATTAATGCAACACTCGTTCGCATAATTTCACTATCAGATAGTGGGTAGTACATTCTTACAAGTACACTTATATTTTTTAAATTATGTATTATCAACCACTACATCCTGACTATAATATTCAACAAAAAAAGGGGGAAACACTATAAATCGTTCTCATAAGGGCTTTCATCTTATTGGGTGCTACTTTATCCAATTAATCGAAGAGCATTGAGAATAATCGCAGATTAAAGGCAACCTGTTCGATTCTGATGTAATTGACGTTGGTTGGATGCAATATCATAACAAATAAAAATTCATTTTTAACATATCTATAATTGGATTTATGCACTATTCTATTGTAATTATTCAAACATAAATATGGGGTCACCTGTGATGCAGTGTTTAACATAACAACCTGCTATGACACCTGCAGTCCGGCAGATGGGCTTATGATTTTTCAAAGGAACTTAAAATTTTTTAGTTACACCGTAAGTGAAATGAACCAGGTACTCGTTATAGATCCCTACCGGAATTATATATTATACAAAAGTTAGCATTCCTTCCACATTGTATTTTAATATGGGAGGTCTTATTTCATTTCCGTAAGTGCTATTGTTTTGGTATTATATATTCATAAATTTGTTTCGTATTCTCCAATACCCATGTTCACGCACCTACCAACCACCCCTTGTGGATCGCAGATAGCACGCTTGATAAAGACGTGGGAAAAAAGAAGGAGTCGACAAAGGCTGAGACGCGAGAAAAATGAGAGTTGTCAAGTGATAAATATGGCCCTTGTGACAGACTCGATGTTGAACGCATCAGGGTGGATTAGCATTATATATCTGCGAACTCCTCCCTCGCTTATAAATGTACTTAATCCTTCTATCTGATGTATCGTCTCTGATAGGACCTGCGCTGTCTGCATGTTTTTTTGGTAACTTTGACGTCTAACTGGTACTTGCAAAGGCTGTGACATAACCCATATTTTACACTTGTCGCTACTAAACATTCTGACAACAGAGAGGAAATTCACCGTGTTTTCATCAGATTGGCAACTATTTAATAAAGTATAAATTTTTTATGCTTACAACCTAATACACTAATGCGGTCTCTGGTGCAATATAAAAAGTATAAGATGTATAAGCACAAAGTGAAAAATTTTACGAGAAACTTTGTCAGATCCTGAAATTTATTTACTATCGAATGCAGTTGTTTCTGCCAATTGAGAATAATAGGGAGAGTAAAATATCTTCTTAGAAAACGTGAAATGAAAAGATGGAATATCCATTACACACCTGGCATTAGAAATTTCATATTAAAATCACGTAATATAATGTAATTTCAACAAAAAACCACATAACACGACTTTTTTATGTGATTTCTGATAGACCTTTCGATGGCAAACGCGAGGGAGTGGATAGGAAAAAAACAGTTCAAACGGTCCAAAACGGCAAGATAAGTATATCTGTAAAAGGGAAAAAATAGTTCATCCGAATTAGCCTAGGAAAAATCGTCAATAAAGTTGTTCAAAAAAGCCGTATACTCTTTTTGATCTTTATTATGAAGAAGTTCGGTGAGCCGTAAAATATCCAAAAAATTACCTTTTCTTAAATTAAATTTTTTAACGCTATAAATGTTCTGTCGGGGAAAAATCTAAAATTCATCGGAGGGTTAAGAAGCTAAACTTTATAAAATTAATTCATTATCGAAATTACCTTAAACAATTATCATAATAGGTCAATATATAAACAAAAATTTAAACATGAATAAAATAGTAAATGATGGATAATGTGTATAAAAGCATATAACAATAGAATTGTTTAAAACAAAGGAATCGTTCTATATCTTTCTTTGGTTGAAGTTTTTACTGATTTTATCAGTCAGTCATAGACGAGTAGTTATTAATCAGTTAAGGCAGTTATAGTTTAAGTAGAACACACGCCAATGATGAACTAATGAGCAGGAAATGATCGCGAAAAAAAAAAGTAGCAATATGACAGAACAGAACTTCTCGGCGAGAGAATGGAGTAGACGAGGTTAAGAAGAGCGTTAGGACTGTTAAGGACTAGGGAGGTAATGGATACGGTAGGAAGGGTAGAACAGAAGGCAATGGCTTCGCGATGAAAAAGAATAAGAACTCCTTTATCTGAAAAAGAAAGATTAAAACGAAAAAAAGAAGTTGGAAACGGTGCAGGAAGAGTAAATGACAGGAATCCGGAGAGTGGAAGAGGGGAGGTACCGTTGGGAATGGAAGAGGAGACGGATAAGGAAACCTGGGCTGAGGGTGATTGATATCCGCCTCGGGGGCCACATGGCCTGCAACAGATTGCCTCTTCATTTGTCAATGACACCCTTCATTGACAAAATCATACAAATGACACATCGTCTCGTCCATGATGAACCGGCCGGAGTTTTATAGCTTTTAATGGATTTTTTATGGCGATACCTGTGTGGCCTGCTATGCCCTGATAAATCGTGTTGATTGTCTGCTCCCTCGGTGGAGGGACATTTATTTAAAAACTCTCAATCACTCCAACCTGTCATTTTCATCAATTATTCGAAACAATCATATTAGAATATTGGGATAACAAATGATAATGGGAGGGTATCTGTCTCCATCCCTCAGGATTAAAGAAGTTTTTGATGCACTGCGATATGGCACGATCATGCATGGCAACATGATTCTGTCAGAACCAATGTTTAAACCAAAGTATGAAGAAAGATTGAGATGCTTATCAAACATTATCTCAGTCAAAATGAAATGCAGGGATTGATACAAAAATAATCATAAAGAAAAAACATACCAGAATCCCCCTCCCCAGAAATAAGATAGTGGTTGATAACTAGGGAGGAAACAATTAGTTTTCAAATTTTATTCATTATTTCTTTATAATAGACGATCTGGATCAATAATTGTTTGTTTGTTTTTTTAAACTGGCTTTATGTTGCTATGGTTAATCGAACTATGTTATTCTGGAAGCTCTAAATTTTGCCTATTCAAGTTCAATTAGGATAGGCTATAGGCAAGTATAATTGTACAGGCTCAGGGCACCCGTTTAACGTCCCTTCCGAAGGACGGCATAACCAAGGATTTTTTACTCCCTTTAAAAAATCCTAGGGCCACCTACCGGGCTACGAACCCGCGATCTTGAGCTTAGTAGGTTGTTGTGCTAACCACTAGACCACAGGTCGCCTCTCGATCACTAATTTAGATATAAGTCTTAACCATAATTTTAACTGTTCTCTTATATAGATCTAAACACATAAAAACTTCCAACTATAAATTTAGTAGTCTTATCATTATTTATTCGACACTTTAATTATTCTTTAATAGATTTCAAGGTGGAACTTGACGTTGCTGTACCGGATCACTCGTACAGAGAGTATCTTCTACCTTTATATAATTACTTTTCTAGGCGTGAAGTCGATGTGTTGTTTTCGTACTGAATCAATGAACCTAAGAGAGGTTGGAAATGAGTTATTACTTATATTACAACTACATTCGAAATCCCCAAAAGTTCAAGAATAACACTTACGTGCATGACTCAGGACAAAATTCGACCTAATTATTCACTAAGACTGCAGATAGAACTGACTATCTGTTGCATTTCTTTGAACAATATGAGTACTTTTTTCTTGTTATAGATGGAACTTGTTTAAATAATTTCTTACTTATTTAATATGATAAAAATTTCTTTCAGTATCAGCTGAATGGTATATTAGAAGTCTAAAGCCAGATTGAAATTATCACATAATTGTCTAATATTATCTCAATATCCTTATAATTTTAATGCTTATACCGTTAAGAAAATAAAAACTATTTTAAATAATATTTAATCAATTATTTTTCACAAAAAAAGTTATATGAGTGATTCCATACCAACGTTTAATTATACCCTATTTGGTCTCACTAGTCATCCTTTGACAATCTGTTTATAGATTTTTGTATCAATATGATTGTCATGAGCATATGTCCTCACTTATTTCGTAATAGAACTTGCAGTCCCGAGGTTGTCACTTAAATATCAGAACCGTGCATTGTCCATTGCTAGATTTTAACTAGGAATCCCATAAATCTTTTAAAGAAGTCCCATACATAAATTTAAAGATTTTTCTGAAGAATGTCTGCCAGTTATTTTATTTAAGTTTATCATATTATTTCAGTACAGTTGATGAATGAGTGAGTACTGTGGCACGGAGAATTGGAAATTTGATTATGTTTCCCTATATTTTGAAATCTAGAAGTCAAAATTACCGTAATCCTAAAAAGCACGTTGCATAAAAAAACGTTTAAGGCTTATTTTCAACGTTACAGCCAAGAGTCAGAACTGTAAAAGGTTGCACTTCAAGAGTGATAATTGATTACACACGCAAAAAAAAAAAATACAACACGTGAGAACCGGTGATAAAAAAAGTGGAAATGAATGGTGGGACACGTGTAGCTGAGAAGGCGTTAAGGAGCCCTGATTGACAAGATAAAGGGCATGTGGTCGGCCTGAGTCAACAAAGCGCTGAAGCGGTCTTAAGGGCTCAGAAAGGGCCGAGGCTCTACGCAACATCTGAAACAGTTAAAAACTAATTAGGAAATCCTTCAAGCGGCAGGGTTCTTAATAGTCTGGAGTAAAAACTGCTTAGGAATATCCGAGGTTATGTAGGAGAAAATCGCTGGAGGATAGGAAAAAACCCGACAATATTTTTTTTTTTTAGTTCAGCTTACAAAACCATTTAGATTCATGATTACAAGGGAGTAAAAAACCTTAGTTACGTCCTTTGGAAGGCACGTTAAACGGGGGTCCCGAGCCTGTACGATGTAAGATACTCGTTAAAAATTCCTATCTTAATTAAGCCTGGATAGGCAAAATATAGAGCTCCCAATGTATGTTTGAATATTGCATATTGAAAATTGCCAATCAAGCCAATTAAATGCATCACACCATATGCTTTTTTTGGTATTCAGTGCTTTTTTTTTTTGGAAAAATTCAATTTATCATCCCAAAGGAGCATAGTTATATTCCCTGAATGGAAATGGATTCAGGGAACAATCTGAACCAATGCTAACAAAACAAAAGCTATGAGCAGAAACTTGCACTAAAAGTGGAGCAAAAAATCGTTTTCGGTTAGTGAAATAACAACTTTTGAACGAATGGACTACTGAAATTTTCTTCAAAGCATTTCCAAAAAATCTCTACTTTATATTAATAAACTATCTTTTTTCAACCCAATTATTCCATATATTTTTAATTGTGTCTTGAAAAGATTAAATTGAATCGGATTTTAAAAAATACAATAATACAATCCTCTTGTAAGAACGCCACATCTGTTGTATTCGACATCGTAGAAATACACTGGACCAGAAGCTACTCATCAGACCACCCATCCATCAAATGGGATGCTAAACGAGGGGAGAGTCGAAATTCATCCTTGAATGAAAACAATCTTATATCAATTAACACTTTCCCTAACGATTGGGCAAGATACACTTGACATTTGATGTTAATCATGAATCCTAAATTGGTCAAAATATCATGGCTTGGTTTCAAAATGGTTTTAGAAATCTAATAGCCTATATCACTCTGGAAACATACTCCTCTTAGTTGTTTGGGATAAATCCTTTTTTCAGGAATATAGAACTTGATGTTTAAATATATTCAATAGGTACCTATTCCTTTTTGCTTTATTTAATTTCACTTACTATTTATATACACATTTAGTGCAAATTCACTGAATTTTCTATATTTTCTAGTGAAGGGTCTTGTAAGCAATAATTGTTGATGCCTACAAGACACACCAAAAGAAACATGTAGCCTTTAGTCTATAGCTGAAAGAAGTACACATTTACTTCAATTCCTCCAAAATTTCTTTATTTTTATAATTTTTCTTTCATATGAGGTTAATAAATAAATCACAATGATTATATTTTTTTTATTTATACCTACTTATATTAGGTAGGTACCTATTACCTATTTTTCTCAATAAATAACCAAACGGCCTCCCATGAATATAAAAACAACTGCAAAAGAACCCTGCTTGAAAGATAAATGTACCAATGGTAACTAAACTGAAAAAATATATAACAGAGAAAGTTTTAATATGGTTATTTAAGTATTAATTAAATTAAATATATTTTCCTGAAATAAAGTTTAATAATTATTCATTTTAGTGGTCATTTTTTACCGGCACTATGTTTCCAAGCTCTAAAACATGCATCTGAAATTGAAGGGTTTGCTGTAGAGTTCCAAACACGCTTATATCCAAAATGTTATTAAAAATATATACTCATAAATATTATTTTTTAAACCATTCGAGACCGACTGCACACCGTGTGTGCAATTGATTTCCGAGGTTATAAGGCCGTCTTATAACAGTGTGTGCAAAAACAGTAATGTGCAATTATCAGTTATTCTGAGTAAACTTGTCGTCGAAATAAGATTTTTCTTGAACTAATGAAATCTGTAAAGTACAGAAAATGGTATTTACAGTTCATAATGCGTTGAATATTGTAATTATTTGTACACTGAATTTTGGAAGATGCGAAAAAAAAATACATTGATTGTGTGTTATTTACATATAAATAACTAATATAATTTATGAAAAAAATTTAATAAGTTCAGAAAATGTTATCAAAACGATCGTTATTGGTAGATTTATAAAACCAACCTAATGCTTTCCTTACCAATAAATCACTAAATAGTCAATTCTACTCAAATTTAGATGTAGGTATGGAAACACCATTCACAATAATGTAGATGTACACGTACAGTATTAAGTTACAGTTTACAGAATTTGTATTTGTATGAAGAGGACGAGATGCTGTCCAAACAAAATCTTTCTTCAAAAATCCTAAATTCTCAAAATGTTGACTTGCTAATTGTCAACCGGCGTTTTTCTAAAACGGAAGGATTTGTTTTAGGAATATATAATATATTGTTTATTCATTTAACGTCAATATATGTTTATATAGCTAATTTGACGATACCAGTGGGAGTCTTGAAGTTTGCCTATAGTAATAATATAATATATATATATATATATATATATATATATATATATATATATATATATATATATATATATATATATATTGGCTCAGGACCCCAATGTTACATCCATTCCGTTGTATGGCATAAATAAGGATTTTTTACTCCCTTTAAAAAACCCTAAAGCCACCTACAGGGTTGAAACGTTATAGATTCACTAAATAATCTATAATATAATATAATGTGTATACTAATAAATACTGTTTAAATAAAAATTACGAATAATCCTTAATATGTATATAATATTTTTAAACTTTTTCTGTCTACCTCCTCTCACATATAGAATAAAATGTAAAACCCTGAACTGAAAAGGCCAAATCCAGGGCGAATCATATCGCCCCGGCAATAATAAATGTAGTTATTGTTTGAGAAGGTTTTCCGAAGGGGATATTAAGGGCAGCCTTAAATCGGATAAGAACCGGCCCGAGGCGCAGGCTGGCATATCCACGTATGATCTGGATCCAACAGCCCTGACCGAGGGCTCGCCCCGGGCCTTCCAGCTCCCGCGATTATAGTTATTTGATTAGGCCTTCTTGGTTCATAGTGGCTGGGCTCGATAACGAGAGCATTACGTAGGATCTGGCGAATTCGGAACTTTGAGCTGCGTTTCTAGGTCAACTAAATGCTTAAAAGAGATAAGCTTCTGAAAAAGGCCTTCGATGAGCAAGTGGAAAGATAAAAAGAAACCTTGGAATCATGGTATACCATATCGTCCATTTCCAACTATCGAATGTGAAAATCGGTACTTTTGAGGAGAATTAAAAAAAACAGTTTCAAGGTTCAATACAAATTATTGCCTATAGTAAAACCAATGACATTTGTTTTACATTGTTTTTGTGACTGATAGATGCTCTATATGAATTGTTTATCAATCATCAATCCTAAAGCAACTGCTATAAGTCGAAAACGAAAACTGTGTTTTTTCACATTCGATACTTTGGGATGGCAGGGACGATATAATAGAATAATAATAATACATATTTATTCAGAGAAATTATACAAATACTATTTAAATTATTGCAACAAAAGGAATTAAACAACACATATCTTCTTTTGTAGCCCTCTCCTAAGCGATAGGAAGGAAGAGTGAATAGAAAATCCTCCCATTGAAGGCACTCCTGGCGTGTTTCATCTCTCTGTAGTATATCCCTGCTCAAGAGAAATTTCAATCTTCTTGCAGGATTTTGTGGTAATGTGTCTGACAGTAATGTTTATACTGGTAAGTTTGGGTGTTCAGCAAATGAGTCATGAAATATTTTAAAGTTTTTCTTGATTGTGCCAGTCACGAGTGGTATGTTCAGATCTTTGTGTAATGATTTATTAATTACATCAGAACATAAGATTTGAAATTTTTATGAAGTGAAGAGCTCGTCCGAATAACAGTCTGTGTAGGGTTCTATAAATCTTCATAAGATCAAAGAAATTCCGTTGAACTTCATTTAATTACGTAATGTGTATTCATTTTATTAAAGTCCCTGGCCATATTAATGTGACCACTGGATAGATACGTTCTTGTTACATGTTTGCCTTATCTTTTTGTATGCGTAATGATGTAAATCGAGTTTAAATATTAGTTTTATGTTTAAGTTAGTTATCTGATAATAATATGAAATTGAAAAAAATAGTTTCGAAAATAAATTTTTATTTTTTTTTAATATTTTGTGGTGTCGCCCTATTTACACCCTATTTTACATATTGATGAAAAAAAATCATCAAAATAGTCAAAATATGTGATACAAATAATAAATCAAAAATAAACTTACCGAATCCGACTTGTATTTAATGAAAAAGAAACAATATATCCAAAAAAATTTCAAACACAAATTATGCACACCGTCACTCGTAAAACAAAATGGCTGTACTAAAACCAATGCTGCCATTATTAAAAAAAAAAAACTTATAAAAGTGCTGCAATTACTTAAAACAGCAATTTATTAAGACACGCGAAAGTATATAAAAATATTAGGAAAAAACAAAAAGAAAATAATCTTTCTTGGTGGTCACATTAATATGGCCAGGGACTGAAAACAAACAAGACAAAAGGACAAGACAAAAGGATCAGGAAATCCGATGACTGTAAACACGGAAGGTACATTAAACCATTGCTCGAATTATAGATCTCCAAGTGAATGATAAACGGAATACTATGTCAAAAATTCTAGTGAGCATAAATGTATTGTAGACTACTATTTAGCGTGTTCCTATCGATGAAACAGTAATGGCAAAATGTTCTTTAGTATCTTTGTATATATAGTATATAGTTTATTATATGAATATTTTTTTTATTTATCCATCTTGGCTTTTTGCATGATGTAGTCTCTTGCCTTCTAGTTGTGAAGAAATGGACAAACCGATTCATTTGAACTGTCTACTGACCTCAATAACGTAAAGTAAAATCATGAGTTCCTGTTTTCCTAATTTAACATAATTACGGTTTCGTTATCGTAATAAATTCACTGCCAAATATCGTTATTGAATTTTTTTCTTTTCCAAATGATTATACAATATATTTGAATAATATATCGGATAATAATATAGACGCACAGTGATCCCATAAGTCCGAAAATTTTCTGTTTACAAATTTCCACGAATTACCGCCCAACCTAAATCCGAAAGATCACTCTTAACGCAATAATCACACCTACGCCTCGGCCAAACTGTGGGACATATATAAGTCTGCCTTTTAAAATTCTAATCTCAATAACTTTACAGAGCTGTATCCGTCGTGGCGACTTCTATAACATGAACAAGGTATACGATTTGAAATTCCTCATTATATATATCCTCCTAAAGCCTTTAGTAGTCTAGTACTTTTTCGGACGGAATACTTTACGCTAAACTTCTCATTTAAATAACTTAAAATATTGTTCTTTCCATATTCCTAGAAACTCGGAATGATAATAGTTTGTAAATTCTATCTGTCTGCTAATCGAAGTCCCGGTTTTGAGGCCGAAAGTTTGTATGGAAAGTGACCCTAAGTACCGTACCTTTATCTTGAATTTAGTTTAGATATCATAAGCCTTAAAATATTTCCATTTTGCAATGTGTTCAAACTTATTCCCACATCTATCGGTAAATCACCTTTGTTTTTTCTACTAGCCAAATATTTAATCTGCTTTCCAATACTTTCCAATAAGCATTATAAGACGTACATGCGAAGTTACCAAGAAGCTCTTACCAATGAGAAGAAAGCGTGCCGAGGAGACAAACTTGGGAAGGCAAATAATTCTACGTTGAGATCCTCATTAACATAAACTTGGACTTTCGCTTTCCAATTAGTGTCAATTTGTGACCTCTCCAATAGTTAACTACGGAACAGAATGGAGCTGAATAGAAATTGATAGATATCTTCATAGATTAGATTAACTCTATCTCGTTTGAATAATACGGGGCCTTTCTGATATCACAGAAATGAATACCTCACGTTGGAAGAAAGTTTTTACAATTTTAAGAATTCATATCAAGTAAATAGTTACACTTTTCATTCAAAACGTTAAAAAAAGAAAAAAAATCATTACGTACCTGTTTTATCTTATAATTATATCGAGGTTTCGGGCATTAGGAAGCGTGTTTCAAACCACGACCTTCACCTCCAAACAACCCACTGTTCTGTCAAACCTCTCAGCTTATAATACTCACTGCGATACCTCGGTCCCATATCTGTGGGTTCACGCCTACTTGCAATGGACTCAAATTAATCGACAGGCCATTTTTTGTTTGTCATAAGACCCAAGGTTTATCGCCAACAGGTTTCTCATTCTAAATTGATTTAAAGGTCGGCTGAAATTCTATTTCAGCCCATATACAACCCCCAAAATTCTTCAGCGCACATAAATCACGTAAATACTTCAGTTAGTTTCAATTAACTAAAAGTTATTAATATAGGTAATAATCTTGATCCTGCACTTATAGAACTAAGGCACTAGTCACTAAAACGCAATCAATAATATTTTCTAACAATCAGAAAGCTTTTTATGAATATGAACAAGTTAACATAATATAAATTTCCTGTCAAGTCAATGCATCTTAAGAATTCTACGTTAAGCATTAATTGAAATAATTTAGTTTTAACATAAACATAAGTAACCATGTTGCTATAAAGATCAGTAGAGAATTCATGAGATACTTCTTCCCGGCGCTACAACTCGTGGTGAGTAGGGGCTACCTATAGCATCAACCGCCAGTCGTCCAGGTGCATTTCTTCTCCTTTCCAGTTTCTTAGTCTAAAGATGGATAGTGCATCCTCTGCCACTCAATCGATCCACAGCAGTCTTGACCTACCGATTCTCATCTTACAGCCTTCGCCAGTATAGCTTTCCTTCCAGAATTTTCTTTGGGATTTCATCGTCTTCCAATCTAACAACATGCCCCGCCCAGCAAAGCCTTCCAAAATTTATGTGATAAATGTTTTCGTAGTCTTAAAATTTTCTATCACAATTTTTACATTATTTTACCTATATAGATAAAGTACTTAAAATCAAAAAAAAAATTGTTTTTTTCCGTATAAACCTATGTGTTCAACTTCACGTGAGGGCTGAAAGTATTTAATAGACAAATATGATAACATCCTAGTATTTCTTATATCTACCGATATCGAAGTATAGTTTGTCTTACGTCTAATTTCTAGTGCTTCACCCTTACATACGTTTAATATAGCTGACTAGTAAATTATTGGCACTAATAATACTAGTTATTTGAGTAACTTGAAGCACAAAATGGCGTAACGTTTTTTTTCTGAACTCTATTACAACCTTATTTAGAATTTTGAGAATATAACCGTGTATTATATCAGTCCTTTAATATAGAACTGGTATTTTTAGTAAAACTTGTTACACCAATTATGAGGTTACAAAACTTTGAGGTTACAAAACTGAGGTTACAAAATTTTGGTGTTGTACGCTACAAAATAATAATAATAATAATCGCGTTAGTAAAAGTCCACCTGAGCTTTGCTTCTGAATTAAACTTAGTTTAGCTCGATATTTCCAGAGCCATGCCTTATAGTCGAGTCCCCCAGTGCTTTACCTGCCCGATTGACTGGAAATAAAAAGACATCTTGATTGATGAATCGCAGCTGGATTTAAACTTATGGATAGTGGTAGGGTAGCAAATAGTTTTCCACTATCCTTATAATAAATTATTTTACTGTGCATTAAGAATGATTAGAGATGATTTAGCTTCTGTTAAGAGATCGTACTGATTATAATATTTAATAAAAAACATTGTAATATTTTATTAGAAAAGCAAGGCTTCTTAAGCTCCTTTAAAGCTATGTACTAATACTTATCCTTATCTATATTTTATTTCTTGACCCCGATTATAATATATAAAGTACCTACATTTTTATATTCAAATATACAACATATATTTCCGTTTCATGGTGTTTTAAAATATTTTTATGACTTGTTTATACTTATCTATTTTTTTATTCTTATCCTTTTCTTTATTTTATTTCTTGATCCCTCCGATATGGCTTCCTCAGAATGTACGGCAGCCAATAAAGTTTGTTGTTAAAGTTGTGTTATTATTAGATATTCCTTAATATTGATAAACCTGTACCACTACAACCCATGAACTCTGGGGGTACATGGTAGAGACTGTACTATTTGATGGACAACGGTTCTTCAAGGAGGTGACTTGTCTTAGGTCACGCTCAACCGCCAGATTTTTCCCCGTATTTTGGGTACCCTTTTTTTATGATATTTTATAGAGGCTGGGTGAGCCCCAGGAAGGTCCTAAATCCCATATGACCCATCTCCCGCTGCAAACAAGACTAAATAAAAGGCTTGAACCAGGATTTTAATATTGATAACACTTTTTCATAAATAAATGACTATAATTTAATAATTAAATACAAGGATTTTAAATGAATAATCGTGAATTAATTCAATTTTTTTATTTAAGAATATAGATGGTTTCAATAATTCTGATAAGCATCAAAAGTTTTAAGAACGTACACAATTACTTCTGTTGTTGAAAATTATATTAATAAATTAATTTGAAATGGTTCTTTTAAAATTTTCAACAGTATAATTCGGTTTATTTTTTCTTATTATTATATGCACATAAAAAAAAAAAATCCAAGAAAGTTAAACCACGCAACTTTCAAACCATTCAGAAACGTTTTGGTCACTTAAAACCGTTTTTGTCATTTAAAAAAAATAAATAGATTTCTATGCATTGATTTATTTTATTAGTGTATGCTAGCATTTATAATAAATTAAATTTATCAGCTTGACATGACCAAACAGAATAAACTACCGTTCTATGGTCAGAAATAAACGTTTTATAACATATCATAACACTTATATTATCATATTATAACTTAGAGCGGCTACCAAGAAACAAACCAGAAATTGATCTGACCAGCGGTCAGTATGAAAATGAAGGAATATTGGATCAATATGCAAGCTCAAGGTACCGCAATAAAACAGCACCAAGAACGTCAAAGAGCACAGTTAAACACAGGAACGTAGATTAGCCAAAACGAAAGAAAGAAAACAGAAAAGTTTACCAGCAATGTAATGACGTTCAAACTATACTTACTCAACAATAATATGGAACGTTTTTACTTTTACAGATCATTTCGTTTTTTAATACAAGTATTTTTTAAAAAATTACTTATAAAGCAGCAACTGCTTAGTTAGCTATGGATTTTTTAAAGTCAATAATCAATATTTACATTTAGATTTATGTATTCTGCTTAAACAACTATCCCCCTGTGAGATCTATATATGATTACAATAAGAAACTTACTGTAGCTCTGAAATAATAAATCAATTGCTAAAAGGATCTTACGGAAATACTTTTTTAAATCCTACATAGAAAGGAATAAATCTACATAAGATTCTGATCTACATAAGACTTTAGGTAAGATGAGTTAGTAGGTGGATCATCTGCAATATAAAATTCATCACGAGTTACACCACTTCATAAAATTAGCACCGTGGAACATTGGGTATTCCGGAGAGGTTGCTGGGCAAATCTCCAAGAGGGATCTTGAAATGTTAATATTCCGAGAGTAATGAATGTATCCGGTCGGTGCTCATAACCTGACGTAAGGTAAATGTAAGGGATCATCTAGGACGGAGGACACGTTATAAAGATGTAGCCGAGAAGAGATACCATCTCTCGACGGCAGCTTTCGGTCCTGCAAGAGGGCACAGATCCTGGGGGTTGGGGAGATTTAGGACCAGCCTTCTCGGGCCTCCAAGTCCGCCTTTATCTAATTTATTATCTAAACTGGAGTCTTAGGAGTAAACGACGAACTAATTGGATTCATAGCGGAGCGGGGGAATTGGAACGAGGAGATATTGCGAAAGGTTTGGCTTCGTATAAGGATTTGTTTATGACAAATATAAATTTTATCTATAATGCAACTAGAGTAAAAACAAGTCGTTATAACTTTGATAATTCCTTTGATAAGGACAAATATATTACAGAATAGAATTATTACAAGATTTTATGAAATATGAAAAGATGTTACTTCATAGTAGTCAAAATGGCAGGAAATCTTTGAGTATCATAAAATTCCTTTTATATCATTAGATCTTTTGAAAGATTAACATAAAGTTTTTAAAGCAAGTTGGTTTATTTAACACGCATATTGGAATAAAAATTGAAACTTAAAGTGCATTATTAAATCAGTGCTACACGTCGAATAATCGAAACAAACCTCAGATAACTATAGTTACTATATTAGATAAGTATATTTACTATTAAACGAGGGTTCGTATTTAATGTATATTTAGAATGGATGGATTTTTCATCATGATATATAGAAATATATATCATGATGAAAAATATAATATATATATTGGTTTCTACTTATCTTGACTGTTATAGAAATAATATATTCTGATTCTTGGATTCCACTCAGTTCTTAAATTTCTTTTGGCGACGTTTCGTTTAGGTTGCTCTCATGCTCATGCCCTAACAGAAAAAACTGACTGGAGCTCAAGAATCAGAGATCTCTTTTCACCCCATGGCAACCCCATGGAGGGACCGTTTATTAATATTAAGACATACACCACACTTAAATAGGCATATTACTCGTCATTACATGTGGTTTTAATATTTACAGATCAGTTTAAATAATTACATTCAAATACATTTAAGTTTTATAAATTAGAAATATACATCGGATTTTAATCGTGAGCGCCTCAATTATACTTCATTACTATCTGCTCCATTTCTCAGCGTATGCTACCCATCATAAGATATTAACAACCAACCCTTTGTGATCGTTTATAATTTAATTTTTTATTCTCTTAGTTAGTTATTGATGTAATTGGAACTCAATCCCTCCTATAATCCGCCATTCTTCTTTCATATACTCATTTAAATCCTAGCTTTTCCACCATCTCCTAGCTTCCCAAACAAATGCCCTCTAAGCAGGCTTGAATTTATTCGCTATTATTAATTTATTTATTCTCATTCGTATTTTTTATTATAACTAATTTTTTTGGCCCTTTATAGACACTTTACGATTAGTATTATGTAGCCTTCTGGTCAGATATGTATTATGTTTCTTTTTTTTTTGTTCATGCTTGTTATTCTAAAGAGAATTAGTCCTGTAATAATGTTACTTTTCTATTCTATTCTATTTCTGTTTTTATTTTACTGAATGGGATGTATTTAAATGTTCTTATAAGCTTATATATATATTGTATCGATGTATTATGTAAACATACATTATTAATTCATGATATAGTTTGGTTTGTCAAGTGTCACTTTAAATTAAAATAAAAACGAAACAAAACATCGCAACTCATCCGTAAGTCCTAATGATAAGGCGCTACACTGTGACAAATTTCGAGTGGGCCTGAGAGGTCCTTGTTGAACCCCTAGATCTGATAAATACCACCCCAAACATTACGTAAGGCACAGACATACGAGCCACAAGACGACGAAGAGGAGCCAAGGAGACGGAACAATTAGGACGAGTGGCTCCCTGTACTACCTCCCCCGACATGAACAGATCTCCAGGAGGAGATGGCGAGCTCCAGATCCTGCACCCTAATCAGCGGAGATAATCGCAGATCCAGGCGAGGTAAGGCACGAGCTTGACCTATTCCTTGTAGCTACTGCTCCTTTCATGTCTTGCCTTTAAATACCTTCAGTAAGAGAGCTAAAGGAATCACAGTCAACGATGGTAGAGTTGGCTGGAAGATCGTAAAAAATTAATAACTAAAAAAACCTGTATCACCCTGCTTCTAATGAAGGGTCATTGATCCAGTACGTAGTAAAGACTCTACTGTTTCTAGAACGACGGATTTGTCGGGAGCTGATTTCTCCTACATCACGCTCATCCGCCAGGTTTTCCCCAATTAAGAGTACCCACTCCATAGAGGCTGATTGAGCCCCAGATTACAAGGTCCATCAGTGGCTGTTAACAGAATGAATTAATTATCTACCACACCCGGAAGGAAGCCCTGGAGCTTCGGCAGGGCAACTCAGGCCTCTACCACTGACCTACCCCGTTCCCGTATCTTAATTTTTCATTGAACATCTCTGCTAGTTTTTATATGTAAACGTTTATAAGCCCTATTACATAGAAGTGAGCTCCATCACTTGAGCCCCATTTCTATGATATTCGGATTTTCAGCATATTCCCATCCTCTCCAGTCTTTTACAGTGCACCTAGTGCAGTTCACTTCAATGCACGAGTTCCTCTCATTCGTACATTATAATAATTTCAAAAATAAATAAATCTAGGGTAGGAGAAAAAGAAAAAATATTTTATTCGTGGAAAGGCAGGAATGGTTCTTAATTCTAGGTAAGTATGGTATATTGATTATTAATCTTTTAACTATAGATGAAAACTGCGAGATCTGCAGACCTTTTCAGGGTTCATCCAGACTCTATAAAGTGGGTACCATTAATTGGGGGACAACAGAATGGATGAGTGTGATCTTGGCATTCAACTCAAACCATTATTCTACACAACCATTGGCTTGGATATTCTTCAGTCTCTACCTTGCACTGAACCCAATACCCTTTATGGATTGTAGTGGTAAGGGTCAGGTTTACACCATGGCATTGGCATTAAGACATAACAGGGTTGAAGTCGAGGGTTGCAACGCCTTGACCTTGGGCATAGACTAATTCTTTAGCACAGACTTTCATATGCAAAGATAGACCTGGCTAAACCTCAGTCATTAGTATTTGAAGGATTGTGTCATATTTCAAACCATACCACGGTTGGGTTATTGTTTTAAATATTTGTATAAAATTAAAGGTCCATTCAGGGAATAAATAAGTTCAGAATGTTTTAATAACAAATGAACATTTCTTTTTAATTTTAGTTAAACAATAAGTCAAATTTTCTCCAAAATGTGTTTCGTGTACTTAGGGAAACGGAATCGGGTTTTTTTTTTTTCGCAGTGGATAAGGGGCTAAGTCAGACACTGGTTTGATAAAGAGTTATTGCTTATATTATGACTCCATTTCAAACTAAAAACTACGAAAACAATTATTCCACTTCTCTCCATACAATTAACTCTCTCTGGACAAAATTCGAATTAACCACTTATTCATCGGAACTGCAGATATAAATATATTTAGTCCCTTAAACCAATAACTTTAAAACTTCCAATATTCCTAGAAGTATCCCTGTCCCCAGAACAGGTTTCGTAATATTTGGATATGGAACCATCATACCAATATTGACCAGCTATTAAACTGTTTAATATAATCTACATCGCAATCTACGTATCAGTATAATGTGCGAGGCATTTAAAAACATATGAAGCCATTTTATATCAGATTATCTGAATGAGTGAGGCCTAATCTAGCTTATATCCAATCTTGAATAATGACAGCACTGGCTGTAACAGCTGTTCTCTTAGGTTTAAATCCAAACAGATCAACAAGGATTAGAGTAATTTTGTAATAAATTGTATTATCCTACAGCCCATATAAATCAACTAAAATTAAGTAATACACCAACGTTTTGGGCTAAAACATGTGTTAATAACAAATATTTGAATGTGTTTAAATCCATTTGCTTCTAAAAAAAATCGTTTATTCTTTTAAATACCTCTCATTGCTTAGTTAAATAAGCGTTAAAAGCATTTGCCTGTTTGCCCACATTTTCAAAGTAATTCAAATGAAAATCCTTAGATATCGCGGTTATGAAAAAAGGTGACTTATACCACTCTTTAACCAAGAGCTTTAAAAATATTTTTCTCTTCATATTCTATGATGCTACTATAATTTCTCCATACTGTTTAAAATATAGCTACTTTAACATGCATTTACTTGTTCCGTAATATTCCATTCATTTATCGGTGTACTCCTTATTCATACTCTCCTCACTCCTTACATTTAAAAAATCTTTACGGTCATCATTTCTTTTCCTCTTCTACCGCTGTGCAGTGTGAGGCTATGAAATCTTTACAATATTTTTTTATTTATTTATTGAGTGTTTCCCCAAGGTTGGGTTTTCTTTTCAGGTCTATTGATATTTGCTACTTAAAGTTATCTTAGGTTATTAGTGAACTTTTCTTTGTTAATGTCCACTTGCATTTATATATATTTGGTTTTATTGTGAAATTTTATTATTGAGATGTTTCTCATTTTTGATGTATTTTCTGTGAACTTCCTGAACTTCATTCAGTCGCGATTTGTGTTTAGAATGCTTTTATATCCCTATTATTAAGGGAATGAATAATGCATTAATTCCGCTATTATCAGGAGAATGGATAATGTAAAAGAATTTAAATAACGGTACTTTTACGGAAATATCTTGTGGCAAAAACTAACATAATAAATAAAACGTTATATTCTATACATAATGTTAATCCAGTGTGATTGGAATTTCAAGGTTGGTAGAAAATTCCGATAGGAAATATGTAAAATAAGAAATTAAACAGAATGCCATATACTACTTATAGTAGTCGGATGCCTCAGGTAAAATTACATTAGGTGACTGAATGTATCCTACGGCTAGTGTCTGTATATCATTTTTAAGAGGTGTCGTATTGAAGGAGATCAGTTTTTTTTATTTTTTTTTTGGAGATATTTTCCAATTGTTTGTTCAAAGCTTATTACAGCCATGATGTGTACAACAGATTAAGAATAAAAATCATACTTTTCCTGTAACCATTGAGTTAAAAACCACTTTTCCCTTCACACATCAGAAATTTGGAGATTTAGCATTAAAACAGTGATCAGACCAAAAACAAAATAAAAAATGGAATTAGATAGTGATGAATTCATAGAATTAACTCATCCATTCGTAAAAGAACAAGCTCAACAGGCAATAAATCAACTTTTACTAAAAACATCTAAAGTCAGATATGAAGAAAATACCATAATTTTAAAGAACGGTGCGGAATGAACACTCTCAACAACTGTTCAATAAATATAACTATAAATAATTAATAAACACAACTAATTCTTGTAATTGTCAAGATATAATAATATACGTTTATTTTATTTTTGTATGTGTTATCAGAATATTATTTTCTAAATAATAATAAATAAATGTTTCAATGAGTAAACCGTCCTAGAGTTATAATTTGCATGGTTAGTAATAGAAAATTGTAAGAGATAGCGCTAGTGTAGTTTTAACAAATCTAAAGTTTTAACTTTAATTCCTTAATTTTTAAATGGTTGCAGGAAAAATATAATATTTAACACGTGAGAAAAGTGCTTATTACACCCTCGTTTAATTACCATACTCGCCTTCGGCTGGTGTGGTAAAATTCTCTCGGGTCTAATAAAGTGGCACCTTCCTCACTTGTCAAATAAACAACTATTACTTGCAAGTATTTTTTAAATTATATCTTCATTCATCTTTTCAATACAATACAATAAATGCTCGAATAATAACTGAGCTGATTTCAGCTGGAAGAAATTACAAAATATTTTGCATACTTTTGTTAAGTGAGACTGATTGCAGTTTGAAAATTTGCCGTAAATATCATGATTTGTAGATCACTTAATGGTAAAATTTTAGAAGAAACGTTCTAAGATTTGCTGTAGTGAGGAATATCAAGTTGAATTAAGAAAAATAAAGGGTCGAATTCCAATAATTTATCTTTATTATAATATACTTGAATTAAAAGAAGAAAAAGTAAAATATAAATATTGCTTTAGCTTAACTTCCCTCTTGTAAAGTAGCGAGTTATTAAACATAAAACAAAGAACAAACAAAATTAATCCCAGAAGTTACTGGCTAAAACATAGCTTGAATATAATGAGGCATCATGTATAGCGCCCACATATGTTTTTCTTCTTATTTCCACATTACAGTTAGACCACGACGTAGTTCCCTGCTTATCCGCATAGTCCTTATCTGATTATGTCATAACTTATAACAATGTAAATCTAAATACTCTTTTAGGTTTCCACTGCCACTATTATTACAAAAGACTTTGTTGATTTCTTCTGGTTTACATCGAGTTGATAAATTTTTCGCCAACGTTTCGCCAGCCATGCTCCTGACTTCTTCAGGGCTGAGATGAGAAACCAATGAAACATTGTTCTATTGCCTCTCCTTTGTCGGAAGAGATTAAGAAGGTTCTAGACAATCCCAGAACAGTCTCCCCCTACTTCCGTGTTCTAGAATGTTCGGCCTTGCCTATTTAATTACCCCCTCGCCTCGAGTGGGTCAGTCAGAGAGTAAACCAGGCACTGTGATGAACTTGTAATAAGTGAGTGTCAGTGTGATAAACTATTTAGTGTTGGACCGGCCAGTGTAATAAGTGTATCAGCGGACTGTGACAGTCTTGTGAGTGTAATAAACCGTTTCTGTTTATTACTGTGTGGCAGTTTGTTATATTTGGAGATTTTTACGGTCGGTGGACTTTGATTAGTGAACTGTAAGTGTTAATTGGTAGTTGTAAATTATAGTGTAATTTTATAGTATTCGTACAAATTTATGTACATAGATAAGTCATTTAGAATTAGTATAGCATCTTATATTATTTTAGTAATTAAATAGGAGTTAAGTTATAATAAATATTTAGAATATTGTTATTGTAAATTTATATTAGTTTAGTAATTTAATTGTTAATAATTTAATTGTATTATTTATGTAAATTTGTTAATAAACATTAGTATCTTTAATTTAGGAGTAGTTCAATTCATTTTAACACCCAGTAGCCCGTAACATTATTTTCTTGCGCAATAGAAATACTTTCATACGTAAGATGGATGCATGAAAACAGAATTTTAGACCGAAATAAGTGAAGACCCCAATTGGGAGCCATGTGAGGTTTAGGGCTAAGTCTAAAGGTAGGTAAGGCCACTGAACTCAAGATCCTTTGTGGGCTGTAATCTTACAGATTATTAACAATACATTTTAATTACCTATATTAGCTTAATGCGAGAAAGTTGATTCCGTACCAAAATTCTTCATTCTTCATTCTTTTTTGTTAGATATAATTTTTTATCAACATAATTTACCACTGATTACACTCATGAATTCAAAGCGAATAAAATATTTATTTATGTGGATGACGAAATATAAGGAAAATATTGTCTTTTCAGAAAACTTACTTCAGTGAATGTACCAGCCTTGTACGATATGACTGGGTACTTTAGAGGAAGGTATGCATTCATAGATACGCTTTGAGTCCCAATCAGTATGTAAAGCTAATGGATCATTACCCCTCCCATTCCTTTCAAGACGGCCTCATATTTAAAACTAATTACGCCTTCCAGGTGGTCGGTGTAACTCGGTAAATAGGACGTGGGAGTCGTAGAAAGATCACGAATACAAATCCTACATTCCGGTTATCATTATTGTGCATAGTTTAACTACAATAGTTGTAATGGCAATAAAACTGGTTGGCGTTCGGGAAGTGAACGCGGATATATGTTCTTAAATGACATCGGACCGAAACTGTTCAAGAGTCAGCGATCAATCTCCGAAGACTTCGCGTGACTATCGAATTTCACCCGCGACCTGCCGAGCTCCCCCCCCCCCCCCCCAGGATTGAGATTATTCCCGCAATAAAGCGGACTCGCTCGGGTGATTTGCGACCTGCTCCTGACCGACTCCTGGCATCGCGGGATACCTATTTAGCTGACCCGGGATCTCCGCCATTAATTCCGAATGCGAAACTTCCAGAGACCTTTCCGATGAATTGTTTCTCGAGGAAACACCATCCATTACAATCAAGTAGGGTATTCAGCGTTCGGCAAGGACTGTTTGGAAATAAATGATCAGCATGGCAGCTTATGGAGATGTATCTCTAAACATCGCGTTCTCTCTTCACTATTTGGAGCTTTTGAAGGTCTTCGCGACCCAGTTGAGAGATGATTGTATCTGCAGTCTCGGCGAATAAGTTGTTAAGTCGAATTTTGTATAGAGAGATTTGGCTGAATAAAGGGAAGTGGAATTGTACCATTCGAGAGAGAGAGAGAGAGAGAGAGAGAGAGAGAGAGAGAGAGAGAGAGAAGAGAGAGAGAGAGAATGAGAGTGAGAGTGAGAGAGAGAAAGAGAAAGAGAGTTAGTGAGAAGAAAATTGGACACACTAGTTTCGTATGCTCCCTGTATAAGCAATTTGTAAACCATCAGAAATTAGATATTTGCGTGAATAAATTACAAAATACTTCTTTATTAAATTTCTATGGGTCAGATAAAGCGATATTTTTTAAAGAAAATAATCGACTAAGCCATCGAATTCCTCTCCTATCCAATCCGTGTAATCCAAAATCCTCCATAAAATCCTCTATGCTCCTTACTACTAATTATGATTCATAATGACCTTGATATCCCATTTGTTCCTGATTTGGCCCAAATCTGACACCAGTCCTTTCATGACAAACTTTATTCCCACTCAAACCCGCTAGTTTGTCATATTATTTTAAAAAAATTGAAAATTTCAATATATACTTTTTTTTTTTAAATAAGTCTCAATATAGGGCTATTGATAAATATATTCATAATATTTTGAATATTTTTATCAACTGCTCTGTGAAAGAAGAATTTATCGTATTTTATATCAAATGCCTTGGAAACTCAAAAGTTGTTTCACACTTACAGCATCTGTATGCAAATAGTAATAATAAACATAAAATATACTATGTCAAATCGTAATAAGTAGGAGACCAGTTAAATAAGGTCATGAGGAGATTAAGAACATGAGTAACGTTTTATTTTGAACAAAGGTGAATAAACAGTAGATAATAAACATTACCATAAATTACCCAATTGTTATTGCAGATTGGCTCGTAAAAAAGCACTCAAACATCTATAGTAAGTTAATAAACCTCGAGGAGCCATCAAATGCCGATGACATAATCTCCGAACGGCAGCTTGAATGCAAATCGATGGTCATCAAGATATCCAACGGCGAAGATATCCCAGATGTAGAACGATCTGGAAGTCGCCACGTATGGCTAAAGGTGATCCGCTATGTTCTTAATGGCGGTTTAACAAATTTAATCCAATAACTTCATGAATATTTATTTAAGTCTATAAATTATAAATTTACAAGATACAACAAGAATGCTGTTCATTAATGTCCTAAAATGCATGTTTTACCTTATGGCTATATCGAGAATCATTGAAGGCAAGTTTATTGTGATTTGTAATCCTTTTCACCATCATCAACTATTCATATAAAGTTATATCAAACTTTATATGAAAATAAAATAACAGTATTATAGATTTATCAAGGGTAGGTAACATTGTAAGTTCGCTCTCAGCTTGCAACTATTTTTTTTCGTTATTCTTGGATCTTGCCAAATAAATATATCTTATGTACTTATATAATATGTGTATTATGTACTTATATAATAAATACATACAAGCACATGTTTTGTTAATAAAATCTGAGGATTAGAATATAAAAAATATTTATACAAAAGGTTTCTTCTGGTGTCGACTGTGTAACTACAGTTTCTCACCAACTTCCTCAGGACTTTAATTGAGACTCAGTCTGAAGTAAAACATATAAATGATTTTTGAATTGATTTTTACTAAGTGGACAACAACAAAACATATTCAGCATAATTCGTTAAGAGGAACTAATCATAGCAAGAAAGTCCTGACTAAAAATAAAATCCAAAGGAAACATTGTTCTGATATTTTGAATATTCATATTCTATATATTATAAATGAATATTTTAAAAATGGCAAATCACTCCTCGATACTAGATCCTGTAAGTTTTATCCCAAAGAATATACAATTATTTTTTTATGAGTTGATTCACAGTTATGTTTTGTTGTTCTGATATTCGGATAAACATTTAACGCCTGTGTGTATTAAACCATTATAGGTTTAATTGGCCTAAAGAACTGACAGGAAAATCGTATACACTACGAAATTGGTTTGTTTTGTATCTCGAATTTGGAAATACAGATTTTTCAATCTAAATATTTTTAATGGAAAAAAATACGAATATGATTGAATTTTTGTTTTTTAGACATAACATTTATGTTTATAATTAATTTTTTCTGTTTATTTTTCCAAGCCGAAAATTAATAATAATATCAGAAGGAATACAACGTTTAAAACAGTTAAAAGATTTTATATATCTTAAATAGAAATTGGTGCGTAGTGCTTAGGGAAAATGTTTGCCAGAACAATTAATTTTATTGGTTTTGAAAGTATTATAGTATTATGCGTCAGTTTTAAAAGTAAAGTTGGGTTCATATATTTCATTACATGGTGTAATGGATCTCTCAAGTCACTTTAAAACTCAATAATTGGTTTAAAAAAATTGTAACATAAATTTTATTTTCAATTTTTAATTATTATTAATTTTTTAAATAATAGTTGGTGAGAATTTAATCAATACTCTACATATGCTAAGACATTTGAACATACAAGAGACTTTCGACCTCACATGAGAAAGAAATATTCTAAAAGACCTTTTAGTAAAAGCAAGAGAGAGCTATACTCTTACTCCGAATCTGCTGTTAAGAGTTGTTTTTAGCACATCAAGATAGTGAAGTGGAACCTAAAGCACCTAAGCCCTCCATCTTGGAATATCTTCCTTACCTGTAGCGCAACAACTAATAAACAACACATTTATTACTATTTAGCAAACATGATAAAACTAATCACATAGATCAAAAATATTAATTGGCATATGATGATACTGCATATATATAACTTTTTTTATTTTAAGATATGAAGAAATAATTTGATTGACTTATAAATTACCCATTCTCTTTTATACGCTGTATTTATGAATATTTCGTTCAATAATAATCCGCATCTTAATTTAATTGTTGTAAGCTTGTAATTGACATCCGAATCTAGAGAAAAGCATATTTTATAAATCATATTTTTATAAAATCGTTTATGAAATACATACTAGTTTCAAATTAAAATACTCCTATTAGAGAAGAATTGGTTGACTGTAACTTCTAATATAAGGAAGAAATAGTTGGGGGTGCAGTCAATAAAAACACCTTAATAAGTGTAACTTATTTATTGTTTGCCGACGTTTCGGCCTACAATGTAGGCCATCTTCAGGGCAAATATAGCAAGCGGCGGCGTGAAGGATCAACTGCAAAAAAAACGAAAAATAATACTCCTATAATTTAAAAAAAATACTCCTACACATGTAACTGATTCTAGGATGAAAAATATTGAGATATCTTCTTAATTTACTAGGAGAGTACCTCCTGTCCGCCTAAAGGAAGACCAGCCCACATATTAAAAACTATGCAACTATTTATTTAATTGTATTACAAGTCGCTCAAATTGCGTAACTATAATTTAAATGTATTCTATAGTTCAGATTGTAATTTTTCTTGCAAATATGGTGTATGTAAGAAAAAAAAAGTAAATATCAAATCTTTATCGCCGCTTTTAAATTTGTATTACAATTTATTGCCCCCCTTTTCGCAATGATATGATATATAGTATGCTCATCAGTTAAACTCAATTTTTTTACGACCCATTTTTATGTACCACCTTCAATGTAAAACAAAACATTTTTATATAATATAGAGAAACATGTTTACCTTAAACACTTTCTACGTACCCAAATACAACAACTTTATTATTAATAATTAATATTAAGGTCGAAAATGGATATGAAGGTCCGAAATCAATGGAATTCATTATTGATGCATAATCAATCATACATAAAATAAATATCCTTCATATACACATAATTTTTATTACATTACGCAAAAGTTTAGTAATAATGAATTTCTTTGAATTATGATTTTTTCTAATAAAGTAATTGATGTTATCTGAAAATCTGTTGATTTACTATTTAAGAGGACTACTGGATGAACATTTTTTTTTAAAAATAATTTTTAAAGTTTCATAAATTAGTTATTTCTATAGGGATAATATCCATTTTTTTCATCCGTTTGGTTTTACATTTTTTTTTTCATGACTAAGGAGTGGGGTAGATGGTTATGTAGAGCGCTGAAATGCTGCGCTGAAGGCTGAAAGGACTATGACTGAAAAATTATTTAATCTGTTAATAGTCATGGATGTACCCTGTAGGGTCTACAGATCCTCCTGTGACTCACCCAGCCTCTGTAAAGCGGGTACCCTTAACGGGGAGGGAAAACAGGTGCACTTTTGCATGATTTAGAACAAATTACCTCCCTGCAGAATCGTGGTAATACAAATTGCAGTCTCTACTATGTAGTGAACCCAAGACCCTTCATTGTAGTTGTAATTTATTTTTTTGTCATCACAAGTGAGGTGTGAACATGTTACGTGAAGTGGGCCAAAGGATTTGTTATAGTGATGTGTCGGATATCCTTGTCCGCGGATAGCCGAAGGAAAAGAAAGATCCGTATACGGACTCACTACTAAATTCAAACGTTATCTATGCCGCCCAGTGCAAGTCGAAAACTCGAAACATATACCTAACCTACTGCCCTGTCTGTTACGCAAAGCGTCAAGTGGCGAAAACTATCAAGGTCACGCGCAAAGACATCGATTGAGGAAAAAAGTTAAGATCCGTATTCGTATCTGTATTCGCGAATCTTGACACCAAACATCCGTATTCGGATCCGTATCCGCGGATATACTTTGTTAAAGATCCTCACGTCACTAGTTTGTTGCCACTGATCTAGAAAGCCAGTTATTTCTGCCGAAATAACAGAGTTTCTAAAAATAAACTAATACAGTCATGTAAGGTAATGGAGGGAGAGAAAAACTACGTGAATTTAAATTTCAGTTTTAGTTAATAACGTCAACTTCTAGCATTAAAGGAAAAATTAATGTATGAAAAATGTGACCACGTTAATGCACCAGATTTTTTATTATTATAATTCTTCAAATCGAATAAAATTGCTTTTTTATTACAATTTATAAATTCCAACCCCATGTTCAAAATCTTTACATTTAATGTGTGACAGTACACAAAAAATTCAGGAATTCAGGATCCGTAAAAATTTCGCAATAATAAACCTTGTAACAACTAAAAGGTGGCGTGGCGAAATGGTGACAGCCCGTGTATGTCTAACGAACCTCTGATTAAATATTCCCGTAAGAGCATGTCCGAATTGCTAAATCGATTCAGAAGACACAATTTTTTTCTTCGCGAGTATAAGTAAATTGTAAATAAGGACCAGTCGGGACCGGGGGCGCTTTGAAATATCCTGCTTGCTGCTTGCTCACTACATCACTCCCATTTCGCAATGGCTGCAATGAAATGCTTTGCTCTGTTTTTTATATTTTTTTTTCTTTTTTGTATCTCCGAAGAAAATGAGTAAAGCGGACAGTAAACATTTTCGATAGTCTATGACATCTTATATTTGTAAAATATTTGAATATTTTTAAATCTTAAAAATATATAAGAAATTGGTCTGGGCCTACTTACGATATACGAACACATTTGACTTGTACTGTTGACTTTACCTGGAAAAATAAATTAATATGAATATGATATAATAATAATAAATAAATAAAAAGAAAAGAAGAAAAAAAAACATAGTTTAGCAGTGTTAATTTAGATATTAAGATTTATAAGTTTAATAATTTGTAAGTTACCATCACAAATGCTTTCTTATATGTTATATATAATTATCCACATATTTACATAGTAACACCTCTTAGGTTAAACAACAATGTGCCGCATTTCAGAAAGTTTGAGGAAAAAACCAACGACAGTTTATAAGGTTTATTCGCAGTGTTAAATAATATCTCCAAATAAGTCAGCATAAATAAATATAGAATTAAATTATAGTCTCGGTTGATGTACAGTGAACCATGGTTCGAGACGGTTTTCAATTAATATTTGAATGGAAGTTAAATCTAGTATGCGTTCCAACACTACATTAGAATACTGATATGGATATGGTTAAAATTTTTAGTCTATATGCAATTTTGTTTAGTTTACCGAAATTTTGTAAA
Organism: Arma custos; assembly: GCA_037127475.1. Taxonomy (NCBI): domain Eukaryota; kingdom Metazoa; phylum Arthropoda; class Insecta; order Hemiptera; family Pentatomidae; genus Arma; species Arma custos. Next base: position 34,002,909 of record CM073759.1, read on the forward strand.
AAAATTATTTTATAAGCTCCAGTAGTTGTGAAAATAAGAATGAAATTTTAACCAATAAAGAAAATAATACCTTCCGATAGTAATTATACGAACGATAAAAGAAATTTCCATCATTTAATTAACAATTCCAACCTTAGATATAACTAGATATTGACTACTAAAAGTTAAAAAGAGCTAATCCTGATCTATCATCAAATTCATATAGGGTAGTTAAAGTATTTAGAATAGCATAATATTTTGTTAAAAAGTATATCTATGAGAGGAATGTCAATGAGGTTTTGAATAGATCTTGATGTGTGTGTGTATTTAGTTTTAGTTACTGGAAAATATAGGCGATTAAGTTCGTTGAGATGCCGTGCCGAAAATCAAGGATTCAAATTCGGCTGTGGCAGATTTTATTTTATCTGTTAGCATCAAAGGATAGATCCTTTGGGTTCTGAACCCTTCTTGGGCTCTTTAAAGTGAGTACCCAAAACAGGGAGAATATCTGGCGGTTGAGCTTGTTTTAGAATAAATCACACAATCATTGTCTCATATTATCTCTCTGCTCAGTTTTTTTTCTTTTTTGTAGAAGATTAAATAGTTTAACACGTAATGGAATTATGAAAAAATCTACATATCCAATACGACAGATTAAATTTAAAGACCTGGTATGTTGCAAGAAGCGGCTGCCGTACCCAAATTATCTATTTCTTCGTAGCAATCTGGCCGCCGGATTCCATCCTTGAACCCTGCGCAGGATCACGCATTCGAATATATTGGGTCAAGTTCCTATCTTCGGAGATAGGAGCCAAAACACCGTGACCCTAAGGAACCCTTAATGCAGGCAAATAGGTGTCATAAACAATAGAAATCTTCCACAGTAGATCTCCGACGTATAATCTTGCTCCGGAGTACGGCAGCATTTCTACCTTCGCCCGTCTTTGTTATTGCCTATAACGGATAGCTTATTCACGAAATCTTGATATTGGGCACTCTATGGCGAAACCAGTTCGGACATTTCGGTCCTCGATGATATCTCCCAGTCATAACAACCTCTTTACATAATGATTTTCCTTTTCTTTCTTTCTTTTTTGTTATCTGACTCTTAAACCAATGGACGGTTTAAACATTGCTATTATTAGTTTATCTGGAGATCTTAAGCGGCTATTTACTGTATGAGGGGGATCGGAAACCTGTTAATATTGAAAAAATTGAATTTTGAAAGTATCCAATGGCAGTTACGTGCGACGAATTGGCTACTGATCGGAGGGCGTAATCATACAAGGAACATAAGACGGTGGTAAAATTACTGAGAGCTTGATGCTATCTCTGTCAGTATGTGTACACGTAACTGTTTGGAACTGAAATCAACGTTGAGATTTGGGGAATTTTTAAAATCACCTGATTTAATCAGATATCAGATACGGATTACGGATACGACTTAACCAAAATCTATAACCTTAGCTTCAGGAAAGGTAGAAGTATTTTTTTTTATTTAAATTTAAAAACATAACAAAATATACCTATTTAGGTAGACGACTTTGGTCTCTGACGAGTATTAAGTAGAAAATAAAAACGTACAGCTATTGGTTGAGCTAAAAATATCTCACTTTTGCCCGCGACTTCGTCCGCATTGATTTTAAATAAAAATTTATGTCGAGTTTAAACGGAGACTGAATTTTGAATTCCATAAATGAACTCCATATTATAAACAATGACTTAGAGCATTTGTGAATTCAGCCAGCCAACCAATGCTTATCCCTTAAATAAACTTTCCTATTAAATATTAAATGGCATAATTACAGAACTATCGATAAGTTTTGTATTGAAATCCACCGTTTGATATAAAATCCAAACTTTAATATTTAGGGGTTGATTTTGCAAAATCATGAATAAAATTGTTATTATGTTAAAATTGAAAGCCTCCTTACTTATTAACTTAACATGTTACGATTTCTCGTATTTTACTCTTTTAGGGGTCGATTTTCCAAAAATAAAAAACACATTTCTTTATGTTTAATGCAGAAGCTAAATCTAAAATTTCATGGTGCTCGCACTAAAAATGACGTGTTTTTTTTTTTAATACAAATGTTTATTATCTTTTTCACCTCATTAGGGAAAATGAAAGACCAGGGAAGTGGACAACGAAGTGAATACGGTGGGCATTTTGATGACTCATCCTTACCTGGTAACTAAGCCTTCTCTCCTTAGGGCAAACTCAAAAATAATAAAAAATAATTACTACAAGTATAACTCAAGAACGCCTAAACCGATTTCGATTTTTCTTAGTTATTCTTCTTTTTTGGTCAAAGACCAGTCCTTAATGGTATGAATCATCGAAATCGGACCAGGCGTTCTTGAGTTATTAGGTCAGTAACTAACGCCAATCTCTTATATATATATGAATTAAAAATATTAATATGACTAACAAAATCACCACGATGAGTGACCAATAAATTATTTATGCTACTTGAAAAGATTTACATTCTGTATTTAACCATCCCTTTTTGACTTTTTACACACGACAATATACAGAACTATTAAAGTATTTTAATTAATTAATTAATGTATTTAAATTATGTGTAAATTTCAAAATTTAAATTATTGCTTAAACAGCTGTTTATGACAAGTCGAACACATTCGCACACATATTAAAAGTAATTTTGAGTTCGGCTGGGTTAGTTTATGGATATTCATTTTAATTTTGATACCTGTCTATTGCTGATATATAAAAGGAACCAAAGAATTTCATAAGAATTCACACATGTGGAATATTCGAACGAGGAGATTTGAGGCGACATATGTAATAAAGAAATAAATATTTATATATTATATATTAAAATTTACATAACACTGTGGACATATGGTTAATTTCCAAGTGACCAGGGGAAAGGTTGACATGGAAAAAAAATCCCATTATCGAGGAGACTATCTAAATTACTGCATATACTTTACATACCTCTTGCTTACGCAAAAACTTAAAACGTACCTAACAAGAACTAGAAATCCGTAACTATTAGGGGTAGATTTATATCAGCTCTTGACGTGTACATCAAGACTCCAATGATTAGCGAGATAGCCCTAGATGGCGTGTTTAAGGGAAGCCGCCGGGATCGAACTATGAATTGAACAAGGGTGGAGTTCTAGAAACGTGTAAGATCAACGCTATCGTCTTCATCTGAGTAGTTTCCAAATATAAAATAGCTGTTGGCAATTATTAATGTCACCTTCGAGGATAACACACTGACGCAATCTGCGCGTGGTCTAACGAGAGTTCTTTATCAGCGAACCAGCATACACGCAGCCCTCCTATAGGTTGACATTAATCAGCATTTACTGAATTGGTCAAACAAACATTTTTGGCGGCCCAATTAATCAGAATCCCTTCTTTTATTAAGTGTCCGATCAGGAATTGTTACTTGTGAATGATTTTTTATTTCATTAAAAGAATAATAAAGCTCATTTCAGCTAATGTTAATGTGCAGTCATATAAAAGAGCCCAATGGTATTAAAATCAATCAATTATAATCTATACAGAGCGATTTTTAAAATTATAGATCAGTGTTATCGCATTCTATTGGGACGATAAAAATCTTCAAATGAGGCGTTCATGTTACAGGGGGACAGAGCCGAAATTTCAAAAATTGATTATTTACCATTTTTTGCTAGTTCAGTCACACTATTTTGACTAATATGATACTTGGCCGCCTTATTTCTCGTGGTTTGTGAATGAAAATGAAGCGTTCAGGATCAAAAACGGATAAATACAAAAATTGACTTTTTCACATTTTTCGCTAGTTCAGCCAAATTCTGAAACTTCAGGTTCAGAACCGGGATAAAACGATGAAAAAAAGGCAGTCAAGTTAGACAAAATCGTTTGATTGAACTAGCGAAAAATGTAGGGAAGTCTATTTTTGAAATTTTGAAACTAACTGATTTTGTTCCTGAATACTTCAAATAATATATATTAAATTGCTTAAAATACTAATATTTGAATGGGTTTTTAAAATTAAAACAATATTAAAATTATTTGGGCTACATTAAAGTATATAATGTTAAATTATATAACAAATAACTATTTAACCTCTCCTCCAATGCAAAGTTGAGGCATTACAACGTTGTTATAAAGCCTGTGATTTTATATAGGATGGAGACCATACAGCCTACCCAACTTGAATAAGCTGGTAAGAATAGAGAGGAGGATCTTAAGAAAAATCTATGGACCTTTCCTACATAGGACGGTTACAGGCGAAGGTCTAACGAAGAGTTCTACAGAGAAATCAAAGACCTGGAAACCGAGATAAGAATCAAACGGCTGTGCTCTATGGGCACATGTAATGGATGAAGGAGGAAAGATTAAACAAAAAGATCTTTAACAAAATTTTTAGCTACAAAATCGTTGGAGGATACACGAAGGAAATAAGAGAAGAATTAAAGAACCTTAAAATATCAGATAGAGACACATACAAGAAAACACTGAAAAATCTCACCAATATCGGAAGAGATATAAGGAGGGGTAGAAAGTAGTCTGAAGAAAGAAAATAAATGCAGTCGAAAATCATAAAACTGAGATGGGAAGAAAGAAAAGCAAGACTCCCAAAGAAGCCTAACCAATGATATTCGCGTGGTCCTCAGTGGCCGGTACGTGATAAAAAAAAAAAAATAACTATTTATATTTTGTCTACTAGCATCATGAAAATATTTAAGTACATAATTACATAATAATTAAGTAAATTTCGAGTATTTTTCAAACATTAAAAAGGCGGAAGTTTAAATATATTGAATCGATGGATTCTTTGAATGTGTGATCGAATCGGGAAAAAATAACCAGAAATTTACTGTTAAAACAAATTGGAATATCGATTTTTTTTTTTAAATCAGTTCACATTGATTTAATTAAATATTTCTAAAATCAAAATTATCCCTTTTAGCTTTACAAAGTTTGGAAACCGATTAGTGTTGATTGACTTGATGTACTAACCGAATTTTTTCCTTCTTTTTTTAACACATTATTACATTGCAAATTAAGCAACTGTCGACATTACTATATCTCGAAAGGAGTAATCTAATTATCAGATAATATCATATGCAAAATACTTCATTAAACATATATGTGCACTTACACACCTCCAATCTGTTGATCGATATGTTCAAGCAGAAAAATGACTTCATAGCGAAACATTGCCCAAGGATAAATGCAAATAATAATTATTTGGTGAACAAGCTCCTGCAAAAGTGCTATGACTAAGACCATTAAAACCGCATATAAAGGTGTGAAACATGAAAATCAACAGTTGATTATAAATCTGAGATTTGAATATAGATAATTCCCAGATATAGCAGTTTAGTATTACATCATACTGTATAAATTTTAATTTCTCTATAAATTTATATAAAAAATGCATCAACTATTGAATGTTTATAACGTTATTATTTATTATTATTAAAGAAAACAAAGGTTTCTATATTTTTCTGTTAGAGTTCTGTGGGGTTTAAGAAAAACTATAACCGTTAGCTGGTCTTAATATAAAATTTTAAACATCAAATCAGTAACAGGTTTTTCTCATTAATAATTATAATGAAAAATTTAAATAAATGATATTTCGAATACAAAGAGTTGATTAAGCTTACATAATTGGTTTCATTGAAGAACATATCCCACTAGAATTTCTTAAGTGCCACAAGTCAGAAATCCGTGTTTTTATCGGTGGTGAGCTATATCCACGAAAGAAATGGATAAATATCTCTTGATCACTCGTCAAAACTGTATCAACCTAGCTTCAAAAATAGTATGCCGGAAGGCAATAGTGTCCTAATGCTATTACAAGCTTACTAATAGTTTTTCCAGCCACAAAAATGTAGGTTATTAACTTATTTCAGTTTATAAATATTAGTGCGATATATGAAATATTGTAATGATTAATAACCGTAATATTATGAAATGTGAAAACTAATATTTTTAAAGAAAAATTAATTTTGATTCATAGTTATAAAATATAAATAATTCATTATTCAGACTTCATAGATTAAAAATAATGCTGCAGTATCCCGATTCAATAAATTAGGGTCCTAATTAATCTAACCTCTTAATTTAAATCGTAACGAAATGTGATTCTTACAAGTACATTGTCAAAGGAAACATAAAAACACTAAACGAACGAACGCGACTCTGTAACACCTGATAACATTGAAAATTATTTCTAAAAGTTTAGTCATTGAAAATACAATAAAGAAGACATTGGGAGGTCATTCGTGGTGTAGTGGTTAGCAGAACAACCTCCTAGTTCCAAGATCGTAGCACCGATATATAATCTCCATTTCGTGGGTTCGCACCATGGCAGATTGCTCTAAAATTGTTTAAAGGGAATAAAAAATCCTTGGTTATGCCGTGCTTGGGTTGGAACGTAAACTGGAGGTTCCTAGCCAGCGAGATGTCAGATACTCGTTAAAGAACCCTATCCTGATAATACCTGGATAGGGAAAATATAGAACTCCCTCAGTAGCTTCGTCAGATTAGCCAAAGCACCATAAAGTGACGTTTAATGAAACAAACAAACTAACAAAAAGACATGAAACACCTGTATATTTAAAATACTATGGGAGATTACAATAAGTAGGCCCTCATCTCATGCCTCTTCAGTCACGTTTACATCATTTGCTGCTTGTCAGTTTAGCAAAAACATGTCAATAAAACAATAAAATATTAATGTTAGAATATATTCTCTTTGAAATTGCACCTTTGATATGAATACAAATGGGTGGATTCATCATTTGTCGGATATAGTTTCCTAATTAACAGAAATGATCTGAGAAGGAATTGCCTCAAACGAGTGGTGAACTAATTCCTCTGGGCCTATATAAATCGTGACTTAAAGCTTAGGATCAGTTCCCTGTGTAGCAATGCAATACATTATAGTTGATACTCATTAGGCCAATTATGGCTTCATTCGGTAAATTATTCCGTAAGTAAAGTTGCTTCAGTAAAGTTCATTTGGCATATAGCGGGAGATTAGTTGATTGGAGCCACTTTAAGGCTTACTATATGTCAGAATTTAATAATCTGACGGATAAATTTTACATCAACATGTATTTTAATATCTGCAGCCTCGGTGAATTATTAGTTGAGTCAAATTTCTTCCAGAGTGAGTTAGTTGTATTGAGGCAAGCGGAATCGTATCGCTATCGTAATTTTTAGTTCGAAATGAAGTTATGATATAAGTAATAACTCCATTTCAAGCTAATGCTTGACTAAGTCCCTTATTCTATATCATAATAACACGATATCACTTCCTTAGGTACAAAAAACTGATTTTGGAGAAAATTTGACATGAACATTTTCTACATAATATTCTATTTCTTTCTAAAAATGTTTTATTTTTTTAGAATAATTTATTGATATTTACAACTGTAATAATATTGCAACAAGTAAATCTACTAATATGAACAAATGACATGAAAATAAAAACACTTGTGGAGAAACTACGCATCGGTAGCACTCCAATAAAGTTCTATAGTAAAAGGTCTCAAGGCCATCTTCTTTTCAGACACCTCGGAGGGTTATGAGGAATATTATGGGAAGCAAGTTGAGAGACTAGCGGATTCAAGTGTATATGGATATTTTCATGGAAGGATAGGTATCTAGTTTGGGCCAAATCAGCAACATATGGGATATTAAGATGAGTTTGTTTGTGACATAATAAGGAGCATTGAGGATTTTACGAAGGATTTTTGATTGTAAGGATTAGATACGAGTTGAATTGGATGGTTTAGTAGAGCCCCAAAGCTCAACTCCGCATGTCCGTATAGGCCTGATAACTGCGGATAACGGAAGGGCCAATCTTCCTAGAAAAAGAAATATTGTAATTAATTGTTTCCTGTTATTGAATTAAATGTTTTTATTGAATCATCGTTTTTAAAAATTACCTGAACACTTCTATAAAACCTAAAATAGAACAAAATGCATTAAAAATATGCAAAAACGATTAAATATGCAAAAATATGCATTTTCCTTCAAATATGCACAAATATGCAAAATAAAAGTTGCCCTAATCTAATGCTTTTGGCCCAAAACACTTTTTAAAAACTTCAAACGTGATGTACAAAGCATACAAAAAAATATGCAAAAACATAAAAATCCGGGCCTTAGTTATTAGGAATAGTATGGGAAGCAAGTTGAGAGACTAGCAGATTCAAGTGTGTATGGGGCTTGTCATGGAAGGATAGGTATCTATTTTGGGCCAAATCAGCAACATATGGGATTCTAAGATGAGTTTGTTTGTGACATAATAAGGAGCATTGAGGATTTTACGAAGGATTTTTGAGTGTAAGGATTAGATACGAGATGAATTGGATGGTTTAGTAGAGCCCCAAAGCTCAACTGCGTATGTCCAAATAGGTCTGATAACTGTCATGTAAATGAGTATTTTGTAATTAATTGGGAGCTTTGAACATTTGTTCAGTAAATGTCGAGCACTTTCTTGTCTTTTCAGTCTTGTATGAGAAATAAAAATGTTTAAAAAAAAGAAAAAAAAGAAGGAGATTCGATAGCAGTATGTTACCATTGAGACCTAGTAACAAGAATACTCTGTTTCTTGTCTTTTTTTGGGCCAAATATTTCATAAAACATTTTTTAGGCTTTCTTACAGGTAATCATAAAATTATTGTAAACCACAGCCTTGGACGACAAAAAAAAATAAGTTTTCGAAACACGATAGTTTATTACTGCCACCTATAGTATTTATCAGCAATAGTCGATTCATGTTCGGCTGGGTTATATGTTATCCAAAAACTTTAGATTTTATTATAATATAATTTAATTTTTGTAAAGCGGTTCAATGATTCAAATATCTCTTAGTAATACCCTGATTCAATGGATAAATGGAAAACAAAGTGGAAAGATGTTCCTTAGACCCTAAAACTTAAAATGTTACCACCAAGGCTTAGTCCTCAAGATTCAATGAGTAGCATGGTTTATTTTGAGATATTGCAACATTGTTAACCAACATAGTAAATTGGATAAATGACTAAAATTGATTTTTTAAATATATTTAAGTTATTCACTACTGTTTTTTGTTTTTTTTTTCTAAATTTCAGTTTTCTTTGCCGATAAAATCTTGTTATTCTGTATTCATTTAACGGCGCATTATGATGTTATGGTTAATCGGGCTACAATGGGAGTGTGCTTATTAAGGTATAAATAGGATAGAGATCTTTAGCGAGTTAATTACACCATTCAGGGTGACCCGTTTTACGTTCCTTCCGAAGGACGGCATAACTGAGAACTTTTTACTACCTTTAAAAACGCTATAGCCACCTGGGGAGCTGAAAAACGCGAACTTGGACATAGAAGTTTGTCCACTACACCACAGGTTACTCCCAATAAAGTCTTATAATAAAAATAAAAAATCTTGGAAAACGTATGTAACGGTGATGAGGCTCTAACGTTTAATTATGAAACGTAGGTCGATTTTTTTTTTTTTTTACAATTACAATTTCATGTTAATTACTTCTAAATAGCCCTATTTCAGTTCCTTATGTATAAATTGAGGAAACAGAGTAAGCAAGAGTAAAAACCTAGATTGTAGCAAATGAATTAATTCCATTTCCCGTGCATAAAGGTTAAGTTGCGTACCTAAAGTAAAGCACGACTATACTGGTAATGGACTCAATACAATGGGCAACCTATCGCCATTAACTAACTATCCTTGCTACACCTAACCATTGCCATTAATTGCACTCCTAGCCTGCTCCAATGCTCTTTGTTATCTGCATAATGAAGAAAATTAATCTAGTCTTAGATAGCTTGCAATTGTAATCAACTGCGAATCCTTCACCTTTCCAAGAGGTGAGAGCACATCGATTACTATATCTACAGTCTTAATTATATCTAATGTAATAATAGCTACCCAATTTTTCTCCATTCAGTGCTATTAAATAAACTTGCTGGGCCATTAGTCAGCACTGTGTTCCAACCCCCTGGTTTTAATCCTGATCTGGGTACTTAGAGCTGTGTATAACCAGGAAACATGAGAAGTAAAGTTGTGAACTAAATGTAGAAACCATTATTGTCACACCAGATGTGAATCTGGCCTAAATAAAAGGTTTTAGCTCCGCTTGTATCAGTTTATTTATATATTTTTTGGAGTCGAGGATGTCTTGGAAACCTTTTATTGTCTATAAACTATCTTTGGTTTCATTTAATTCATGACCTATATCAAGGATTAAACCATTTTTTGTATTCTGAATTTGATCTGTGTGGCTCATTCGAAATATCTCACTTACAGACCATTCAAATCTTCCAGGCCAAATGCCTTCGTTATATCATCCATTGTCTCTTTTAGTTAAGAAATAAATCACTAATTAAAGACCACTCGTCACTGGAACAATCAAGAAAAACTACAAAAAATTATATGACAACAAAACTTATTGGTACAATCATTACTGTCAGACACATTACCTCAGAACCCTGCAAAAAGACTAAAACGTCTCTGGAGCAGGGATCTACCATAGTGAGATGAACCACGCTAGGAATGCCTTCATAGGGAGGTTTCTCTATCTACGCTTCCACCTGAATCCCTTAGGGGAGTTTTTCACAAATATCACAAATACAATATGTGCCAAAAGGCATCATCAGTAATTTTTTTTATATTCGAAGAACTAAAACAATTGTACTATAGGGTTGGCAACTAAGTCATTGCCGATTTCAAATAAGAAGGCAAATTCAGAATTTTTGTTTAAAAATATAACTTTATTCAATTAGATATTGCCCGTTCTTGTCGATGACCTTTTTCCATCGTTCTGGCAGCGTAAAAATTTCCCGTTCGTAAAATGTCTGGTCTTTGCTATTAAAAAACTGAATTAGGTGTGATCTGACATCATCCGCGTTGTTAAAAATTTTACCATTTAAAGAGTTTTGCATGGAACGAAACAAATGCTAATCCGAAGACGCAAGGTCAGGGCTATATGGTGGGTGTGACAAAACATCCCAACCCAGTTCCAATAATTTTTGCCGAGTAACCAAAGATGTGTGGGGCCTTGCGTTATCATGATGGAAAACAACACCCTTCCGATTTGATAATACCGGCCGCTTTTCTTCAATTGCATCCTTCAGTTTGTCGAGTTGTTCAACATACACATTTGAATTTATCGTTTGGTTCTGCGGCATGAGTTCAAAATACAAAATTCCTTTGTGGTCCCACCAGACTGACAGCATAATCTTTTTTTGGTGAATATCTGCTTTTGATGCTGTTTGAGCTGGTTGATCTTGCTTCAACCACGATCTCTTGCGAGTAACATTGTTATAAACTATCCACTTTTCGTCGCCAGTACCTAGGTTCTTCAGAAATGGATCATTTTCATTGCGTTTCAGTAGCGAATCACAGATGCTAATCCGTTGCGTCAAATGAATTTCCTTTAGCTGGTGAGGGATCCATAAATCAAGTTACTTGACATAACCAAGGGTTTTTAATTTTTTTTCAATGCATGTATGCGACACATTGAGCTTCTCTGCAATGTCTCGTGTTGTGCTGTGACGATCTGAATCGATAATGGCCTTGATATGGGTTTCATCCACTTCGACTGGGCGGCCAGATCGTTGTGCATTTTTCAGTGAAAAATCACCGGAACGAAATCTTTCAAACCAATTTCGACACTGCCTTTCTTTTAAGGCTTTATCTCCACATACGGCACATAACTTCTTTTGTGCTTGCGATGCGTTCTTGCCTTTTCGGAAGTAATACAATAAAATGTGTCGGAAATGCACGTCCTGTTCTTCCATTTTTAAATTGGGATAAAAACAAAACTAAAGAACTAATCAAAAAAATTTTTTTACTAATTAAACGTAGAAGTCCATACAGTAAGAAAAATATATAGGTTAGATGCTCTGGCCACGTTAACAAAACAAAAGAAAGTGTAGAGTGAATCTATCGACAAAAACGGCAATGACTTAGTTGCCAACCCTATACTTTATGCATGGAAACCATTATGGTATCCTAGTAATTGGTCTATTACCAAATAACTAACGAAATCCTCAACAAAATTAATCTTTTTCAATTGTCACTAAATCGCCCAGAACTTATCTCAGTTATTATCTCTTCTCTCATTAGTCAATACTCTCCGTCACAAAAAAATGGCACTACATTTCTCAGCTGTCTCTCAATTAGAAAATAATAACTCAAGGGAAAAAATTATTAAAGCGATCGAAATAAGATAAACGGTACTAAATAACTTTTAAACGTTCTACAAGGCAAAAATTAGTGTCAGGAAGATCGCAATCTGACGTTACCCCATCATCTGATTATGATTGACAAATCTATGCGTAAATTTTGAGAAAACAAGATTCATAATCGGCGCTTGTTGTGAAAAAGTGAATACGACATTGAGCGCACTTGCGAGGGGGCGCTTGCGCAAGGCGTTGCGCACGAGCTGTTACGATAGCCGAATATATAACACCGATATTTTATTAATGCTCTATGAGGGCATAAATCTATCGGTAGCGTTGAGATAAGATCGTCCATTATCCTCACCAGATCCGACCTAATGAAGCTGCTCCGATCTAGCGCAATATCTCTGTCCTCTGTGCATATCTCATATAACAGCGGTTATCGAAGAATTATTTTGATATAACTAGCTGGAATTTTCTTGTTAATTAATTAAGAAACATAATATACCTTGTCCCGCTTATAATTACAGGTTATAGCATAGTAAGACAAACCTTTACCACTACAGCTCGTGAACGGATCTGGGATATCAACATAGTAGAGACAATACTGTTTCATGAAGGTATATGTTGTGCAGGTAGGTGATTTGTCCTGGATCATGCTTAACCGCCAGATTCCCCCCCCCCTTATTTTGGATACCCATATCCCGTATGATCCATCTCCGGCTGTTAACAGATTAAATGAAAGTCTTTCCAGCAGGGAGATTTGAACCAGCATTTTCGGCATGGCAACAGTGCTCTACCACTGAGCCACTCCGCTCCCTATAGCATAATATGATCGAAGCTAAATAATAATCTTAGAGTCTAGTCGCCATTCTATACCTATTCCTTACTACCTAAACCCTATTTATGAATATATGAAATAACTATTATAAATTAATTTGTATAGGAAGTTTATTTGGTTTACTGCTTATATCACTATTTTGATTTTTTTTTTTTTTTTTTTTTTTTTTTTCCTTTTTAGTGTCGACAAAAAGTTATCTGATAAGAAAGAAAATAAAAATTAGTATTTTAATGCAAATTTAAATGAAATACAAAACCATAAATATTTTACAATTATCAGGTTACTTTTAATTATAATTAAATAGGTATACAAAGTCGAATTTCTGATTATTCTTAATTCACTCCTTCGACCATTAGTGAAAATAATCTTACACATGCATCAATCAAATTAATATCATGCAAATGAAAATATATTTTTTATGGTGGCTTCAATTATAGCGAAAGGACCTGTGTAATTTTCTATAACAAAATGTAGAACATCACATGCAGAAAGATAATTGTTATTAATTAAAAAATCAACATTTGTCTTAGGGTTTAATACCACCTCGAAACATCTTTTGTTGTAGCAAAAAAAGAATACAATGACTAATTCGAAGTAATCTTTTGTTCTCTATTTAAGGATAATATAAAGCTTTCAAAGAAATTCGAACTTTTTTTTCCGGATGTACGGCGAAATCTTGAGCTTAATTATTTTTATTAATCAAGCTCTGATGAGAGTAGTTTTATTAGCAACATACAGATGGGATCTAGCAACAACTTACATAAGTTATCCTTTTTTATGATTATTAATACAAGAAGTCAGTCAACCCAATAATATTATTATTCGCAGATCCAACGGCTACCAGAAATACATAGAGGGCATTACATAATGCCATTTCATCATCCTCCGCTCATACAGGCTATGAACAAGGACACTGGATATAAATTTTTCCAATAGATTGCGGCCAATACAACTCTCCGCTAGTAATCTTGTTAACGGCTCTAAGTGGGTTCGTGATGTAGCTGAAGAAAGTATAGCAGAATTTATTCCCTTTGATGCTTGTAGATCTGCGATCGGGTCTGCAGGCGGCAGGCCGGGTGTTGAATCTATTTAGTGGGTGCTTAGTGCATTGTAATGACTTCAAGGAACCAGTATGTAATCAGTAGCTCTTATGCAAATCTTCTCTCTCAAATTCATTAGTCACATTGGTAAAAGTATTCTCATCTTATTCTAGTAACAAAATGAAAGTGTTCTTCCTGGTAGAACGGATTTGAGAATGGTCTAAAATGCGAAGGTTACAATTGATCAAATCCTTTTGTTTTTTTAATTAATCGATTATAGTTTACTAGTGATTTGTGATGCTCTAATTGTTTATTTCTATTAAATCAGTCATAAATTGTCCAAGGTACACTTCCTAAATTACTCCAAAAAGATATTTTATTTATTAGCATTTAAATTTCTTATTTACAGACAACTTAGAGTGTCAACAATTTTTATATATCTTTCATATACTTTGTATATACTTTAAATATCTTTCATATCTTCATATACTATGGAAAAATTACATAATTTAAATATGTAATATATATTTTAATAAAATATGTTGTCATATAACATACGAGTACATCGATACTATAGTAACACCATTTCATAGTAATGTAAAAGTATATGAAAGATATATAAAAATCGTTTGACACTAGCAACTCTAATTTTGGTGTCTGTGCTGCAGGTTGTCGCTTTGAGTCGTCACAAGTTTTAACTTTTCATTCATTTCCTTTTCAGTTATATTCTTGAAACTAAAAATGATTTTTTTAAATATTTTATTTGAAAAGAAAATATATGGCCAGGACCGGGAGAGGCGTCACCACGGAGAGGTGAAAGACCCGGGTTCGAGTCCCGGTCCTGGCCATATCTTTTCTTTTCCAATAAAATATTTTAAAAAACTATTTCATATAACAAATAAGTAAATTATAAAAATAATTTTGTTACTAACAGTAAATATTAATTATTACTACATATATATTAAAGAACCGACTTAAACATACTGTTTAGGTAATTTCATCATCTATAATTCGAAATATTAGATGAAGCGATTATTTCTTGATCCCACAATTACACTCTTTTTTCATACTACAATTCACCATTATTTTTAGTTCAAAGAATATTAAAAAAAAAAGAATGAATAGTTAAAACTTGTTGTTACTTGACTCGAAACGAATATCTGCGGAAGTGATGCCCTAATTTTTAATTTACTTTTTGTGTGAACTTGAGCACCATACGAAGTGTCTGAAACGTAATATAAGGGAGAGGATATATAGAAAAATATTTATAGGCAGTAATTAAAGATAAAAAATAATGTAAGAACAAAAAAAGGATTAGATCTCATTTTAAATATTTAATTTTTATTGTACTGAGGAAAGCGGATTCAAGATGTTGTATATAGCTCTTCTGTAGTATCTCCGAATACTTGAAAAATGACCAAATATGATATACATTTTATATTACATCATAAATCAAAAAAATTCTAAATACTAATGTCATTATTAATAAATACTTATATTTACAGCCCATCGAGGACTCCATCTGGACAAACGTCTCACTTGGAATCCTCAGACTGAGATATACATTCATAAGACTGGAAAGACAAGAAACTACTGACGTTTTCGCCTACTTCAAAATTTACTGGACAAACGCTCTAAGCTTCCAATTAATTACAAAAGACTCATTTGCATGACAGTTATCAGACCTATTTGGACATACGGAGTTGAGCTTTGGGGCTCTACTAAACCATCCTATTCATCTCGTATCCAATCCTTACAATCCAAAATCCTTCTTAAAATCCTCAATGCTCCTTATAATGTCACACACAAACTCATCCATCATGGTCTTAATATCCCATATGTTGCTGATTTGGTCCAAAACTAGATCCCTATCCTTCCATGACAAGCCCCATACACACTTGAATCTGCTAGTCTCTCAACTTGCTTCCCATACTATTCCTGATAACCCTCCGAGGCGTCTGAAAAGAAGATGGCCTCGAGACCTTCTACTATAGAACTTTATTGGAGTGCTACCGATGGCTAGTTTCTCCACAAGTGTTTTTTTTTTCATGTCATTTGTTCATATTAGCAGATTTACTTGTTGTAATATTATTACAGTTGTAAATATCAATAAATTAATCTAAAAAATGTATATATATTTACAGCTCTGGTGAATAAGCGGTTAACTCAATTTTCCCCAAAATGAGTTTTTTGTACTTAAACCGTGTCATTCTCGTAGTCCTTGAGTGGCTAAGTCAGGTATTTTGATATGGAGTTATTGATTATTATGGATCATTACTCCATTTCAAGCTAAAAACTGCGCAAAAGAAACGATCCGGATTCGCCGGGGCTGCAGATTTATAAATATAAGACTATTATGAAACTCTGTAAACCCTTGTAAAGTAAATTAAATTACTTATTTAAAAAAATACAAAGCCATATCTATGATAATTCGTCTAACAGTACCAAAGCATCTAAAATATTTGTTGTTGATAATAATGCATTACGTATTTCATTAATAAATATCATCTGACCCAGTTTAGAATTTTTATTTAAACGAAGTAATTAATTAATCTAGATAAAAACTTGCTTGTTTTAATTATTAAACTTGGCTTGAAAGTCCTGTTGATTATGTAAATGCTTCGGAGTTAATAACCAGCATTTTGGTTGCACAAAACCGTTTTGCGTTGATAAAATTAATTAAAGATAAAAGCTATTAATTTGCCAAATCCAAGTGATAATTATATGAAAATTTTATCACTTTCGAAATTTCCTAAATTATGGTGTTCATCATAAATGTTGTAATAATTATTAGAAAACACAAGGATGCTGATTTAATTACTTAATGCTAGTAATAAAATAGGGAATGTGTTATTTTTTTCTATATTCCTTTCTATAATGCTCGGTAACATAAAAAACCTGACCATTTTAAAGATTTCTATAAAAAATAAAATTAGATAATTTGGTATATAAGTAAAAAATCGTACAATGCTGTATAAATCCAATTGCAATATACAGCTTTTTTAATACAAATAATTTCAGTAGACATTAGCATCCCATTAAAGTAATGGGTAATGTAATAGATATTATTTAATTTTAATAAAATAAAGTTTTATTCCTTAAATTTGCTAATTTACAATTTTGTAACAATTATTTAATACATGTTGAAGTATAACAATTTACACTGCAAGTTGAATAACATAATAAATAAAAGCTGTAGTATATTTATAACAGTAGGAAAAAGAAAAAAAAACCTACACACAATAGAAAAATAAAATAAAATAACAGTAAAATAAATAAATAAAAATAAGTATAATATTTTGTAGTAAAAATAAACAATTTTAGTACAAAACAATTTTAGTACATTTTTTTTTGTAATAGATATAAGGGCCTTTGTAGCAAACTTATTCTACACTCAAGCCCAATCGTTACCATTCATCCATAATAATTCCCGATAACACTGAAAAAAATGTGGCCATGTAATTTCTTTACTAAAAATATAATCATCGAGCTTCACAAGATATAAGGTATGTATTATAATAACATATAACATTTATATCACATTTTTTTTTAGATTGATAATTCAATTTAATAATATTGATATTTACAACTATAATATTACATATAATATGAACAATTTTTAATATGAACAAATAACATGAAAAAAAAAACACCTGTGGAGAAACCACCCATCGGTAGCACTCCAATAAAGTTTTATAGTAAAAGGTCTCGAGGCCACGTTCTTTTCAGACGCCTCGGAGGGTTATCAGGAACAATATGGTAAGCAAGCTGAGAGACTAGCGGATTCAAGTGTGTATGAATCTTGTCATGGGAGGATAGGTATCTAGTTTGGGCCAAATCAGCAACATATGGGATATTAAGATCATGATGACAAGAAATGGGTCCATCAGGTGGAATGGTTTGCCCACATGGTCAAGGTGGGTGATGAAATGCCAAAGGGGGGCTCCAAAACTCCACCTTTGAAAAGGACTCTCTGAAAATATCCCGAAGAAGAAGGAATGAGGGGACGGAAGAAGGAGGCCAGCGAATGTTGCAGGCGCAGGAGATCCGGAGGCGGGCATGCCGAAGACATACCTATAGACGTAATCTACCCCTGTTTCACAAGATAAGTTGTAATTTAAGTTCTAAATGTATTTTAAGGCAATCCTATATGTTTATCTGAATCATTAACCTTACTTCAAGTTGTATTTATAAAGTCTATTCATTATAATTCTTTTGGTGCTTACTTAACCCAAATGAACTATACACTTTTGAATAATATATTGATGAATTAATTAATTCTTTAATTGGTAAACATGATGATGACACAACAGACCTCTGGAAAAGCATCCAATTAAGAATAAAGTTAGAAATAATAATTTGAGTAATTATCTTAAATGATTACTCTGGCATCCCACAATCAATTAAAATATTTAAAATATATTTAAGACTATAAAACATAGCAATACTTACAGACAAACATACCATCAACAACACCATATTCGTCCCTTCAAAAATTTATATTCAAAATTAGAACCTTTTTTTTTCTCTTTCTAATAAACAATATTCAGCTCAATATCATTATAAATATATTTTTTTCTTTTTCGATACTATATTTTTTTTCACTGAATCGTATTTGAAAGACCAATAAATATCTCAATAAAAATCACCAGTTCCAATTAACTTTTATATTCAGTTTGTTTCAGCAAATCAATGTTTTTGTTTTTAAGTTGGTGTTGGGCTTATTTATTGTTTCACTATTTGTAACTGCCCTATATTGTGACGTCAAGTTCCTAACAGCATTTTCTTACAATGTTTAAACACGACTAGCAAATATTTAAGGATCTGGACCAATGAAGCAGCCTACAATAGTATGTGCAATATCAAAATACTTTTTGAGACTGTTTATTTTGTTTTATATTGACTATGTTTATTTATTTTTTTTTTATTTTGTCCTTTCCTGTGAAGTAGGTGTGACCGATATATATTTACTTTGGCGAGGAGGAAACTGTCAACTTGTGAAAATGGTCAGAGAGTAGAATGTCCCTAACCTCAACAGTCTCCACCGGATCATCTGAAACAATAAGTCTTTTTGCCACCGTCTAGTCAATGATATGCCCTTTCCGCCTGTCAATGCGTAGGCTGTGTTTTGTTAGGTTGTGCTGTTTGTTTACTTTAGTCATTAGTTAATCAAAATATGATAGGTTTAAATTACGGTATTAAGTAAGATATTATTATTTAGAATCAGGCAATGCAGAAAATGATCGGAGAGTGCGGTTAATGAATTTCGCACAGATGATTCCAGCTTTTTTATTTTCTGCCGACATTTCGTCGAATCTTCTTCCGAAACTAGACTTAGACAAACATAACAGAATAACAGCATAAACAGTTTAGTTGCAATAAATAATGAAATAAAATAACTATTTTTTTGTCAAAAATGATAGAAATGAAATATAAATAGCAAAAGATCAGTTATAAAAAGGAAATAAAAACAATAGCGAAATGAAAGCTATGAAGGTAATAAAATTAAGTTAGAAGTAATTTGTTGATCTATAATGCTGACACGTTATTAGTGGGAGTTTAATTAGGATTAAAATCCGTTATTATCAAACATAAAAATAGGGATTTAGGGTCCAGGAATAACTAATATTGAACCAAACAGAAACTAAAAAAACGGATTTTTTTAAATATTACCAATTTACCAATTTATATGTTTAATTTATGCTCTATTTATATTTTATTCAACTGAGATTTGTTTGATCTAAAATTTATATCTTATTCAGTTGTTTTTCAATTTTCTAGAATATTCAGGGATACTAGAACTATACACATCTATATATAATATAATATATTTATTTTTGTGTTTTAAAAAAATTAAATAAATAGTTACCTCTATTGTTGTTATAAATCTGTACCTGAGAGGAAAACTATCGTAACTGACATTTTTTAAACTTTACAGGAGAGCAGTTTAGTGTTAAATTTTCCTTTTTATTGTTGTTCACGGATCAAGATCAAGATTAATGATGACTTCTAATTATCATTGAAAATCGTGAACAACAACGAAAAGGAAAATTTAACATTAAAACTGCTCTCCTGTAAAGTTTAAAAAATCTCAGTTACGATAGTTTTCCTCTCAGGTACAGAAATATTATCAATAAATTGTTGTATTTATACATACCCACATTTTCAATTAGCGAGCTTAGAGGCTATTTTTGGAGTCCTTAGATAAAACCTAGTAGTGTAGTTACTATTTTAAAGTAACTTACTACACGTTGTAGTGATTATCTAATCTATGAGACTCTGGTAACTAAATATAGTTAAATATGAATCACTTCGACTTAATATACAAACAGAGATCAGCTCAGAAGGATTAAAAAAAAAAGAAAATTCATTTTATTTTTGTATACTACGATTTTTTTTTTGTCATAATCCTATTCATATTTTGAAAGATATTTCTGGCTGTATAAACATTTTTTGACACACATTTTCTTAAACATATGCTTACGGATGCCATACCCGCCTTATATATATACAAGCCGTGCAATCTATCCTAGCGTTGACATATTGATAAGCTTAACTAAACACCTTGCGTGCTGTGTTCTCACTTGATCTATTTGATACCTAAGCGATCCAGATAAGAACATACGACTCGAGCAGCTGTTTATAAAGGCCCTCGTGTATACAAATGTTAATTTAAAGCAATATAGTCCTTTACAATATATGTTTAAAACAAATTGTTATCTAATTTAAGATAATACATAATATTAAACATCATCAAACAGACCAAATTATTTCAATATGTTTAACAACGTTAATATTCTTGACCATATCGATTTTTTTGATCCGAATAATACCTAATATGAAATTAGAATAATTTTGTTTGGTAATTATTCCGCAGGTTGTCGCTTCGAGTTGTTACTACAAGTTTTAACTTTTCAATCCTCTCCCATTTAATATTTTCCAAAAGTACAAGTTACCTTGGGCTTTAGTGGGGAAAAGAGAATGAAATTGTGGTTAATGAGTATATTTCGGTAATCATTTCATGATGAAATAAAAGTTTCAACTAGCATTTCAAAGCATAGATGAAATATAGATAGGTGGGAGACCCGGGTTCGAATCCCGGTCATGGTCATATCTTTTGTTTTCAAATAAAATATTTAAAAAGTTATAACATCTAAATATAAAATAAAATAAATAATTTATTATAGATGAAATATGTTTGTCGTAACATTCATTCCTACTTGAAGTGAATACAGAAGTGTAGAAATTTCCCTTAATTACATTATTATCTTTTAATTAATCTTTCCACCCTAAAGCTAGTGATAACTTCTATTTTTGGATATTTAAAAAGGAGAGGATTGAAAAGTTAAAACTTGTAGTAACAATTCGAAGCGACAACTCTGCAGATAGATTTCTTTTGTTTTAGTAACGATTCATAAATTTTATTCAATTTACTCAAAAGGTGCTTACTCAAATACGGAAATTCTTGTTCAAATAAGGCCAACCATCATTTTTGTTCGCTATCGTATACGTTCTGTATTAGACATGGTTTTGTATTTTTTTATTTAAATTTGAATATAATTTTAATTTATTTCATTATTATTTTTCTTTCAAACTTTTTCCAGTAAAGGACTTCATGAGAAAGATTTATTAAAATTTTAAATGAGATAATTCCATTCCCTAATATAAAAGGGTTGGTACTAGTATATTTAAGGGCCTGCTGGCATCAGCGCGCTCTGGTGTCACTTTTGTTAACCATCTCCTACTGTTATAGTAACCTTTCTTTGTTTTGTTATTGTTTATGTCAAGTTCAACGTGAATCTGTTTTTGATTATTTCCTTTAAATATGAGTTAGAATTTGAAGAAGATTTTTCGCAAGGTGTACGATGAAGAAACAGCTGTTAGGTTTCTTCAGGAGCGGAATGTCATTCCCCAGAAAATGCGTTGTGTTAATGGACATTATATGAAACTGCAAGTGCAATTGCCCGGGCAAATCTTTTCTCTTTAAAATAAAAACATTTAAAAATGAAAAAAATGATCATATTTTAGTTAAAAATTGTTATTTAATGAATACTCCTTGTAATAAATGTTTTATTATTTATAGTTTCAATTTGTCTACATGTTCCTCATTTATTTCATTTCCTATAATCTGCTGTATCATAATGAAAGGCAATGCCTATTTCAAATTGATACATAACCTGGCAAGGTCCAAATAGTTGATGTAAGGGACACCTGAGCGCGCTGATGCCAGCAGGCCCTTAAACATACTAGTACCAAAGGGTTTTATATGAATCGAAAAATGTAACCTTTTTTTTAAATTAAGTTGTGATGAAAAAGCGAATAAAATAATTTGCCCTTTATTTTGGTAATGTAAAAGTAAAAAAAATTTAAAAATATACGCTAAAATTCACTGTGTAAAAATACACAGGAGTGTATGCATTAATCGTAAATGTAATAAAATAATGCTTAAAAAAAGAGTATATCTTGCCTAATATTGACAGGGACCAAAATTTTGAATTAATAAATATGATTAACTTTCATTTCTTTCCTTTCCCGTTTAATGTTACTTAAGGTGTTTGATAACGATATGTATAAACAAATAGAGATATTTCTATATCTCTATATGTGTATGATATAATAATGCAACTAATATAGGATTCTCTTCGGATCTTTTTCGTTCTATACCGCCAATTACTTATTATATGTTATATGTTATAGTGGTATTATAGCTACTTTTTGGTAAGTATAAGGGGTTAATATATGCATTAAAATGTTTGTTTTCTTTAACGTAACTGTGATTACTGAAAGTAAATGATGGTTATAAAATAAAAAAAAACACAAACTCAAGTTCCGAACTAGAGAAGGCAGCTAGTGGCAGAATTAACAGTGACTAATTACGAGCTAAAGTAAAAAATACTTTTGCTTTTTAATTGTTTTTATATTTATCCAGTCCACAAAATTACCGAATTTAACTGTTTTTTGTTTCCAATCTCGTTTATTGAAATATAATATTTACATGTCAAGGTACAAATATATAAAGAAGTAAGTACAATACGTATTTACATGATGAATATATACAAAAAATAATTGTTCTTCTTTTACCCGAAGGTATTTTAAGAATACAATATTGGCTGAGACCGCTGAAGGCGTTTTCTCTAAAACCGGCACAAGGCCGCTGGCTTTATACATTGCAAAGTCGGCGAGAGACCGCTTTATGAGGTTAGGAGATAGGGAGAAAGAAGAAAGGGGGAAGAGGAAGAAGGAAAGGAAGTGGGCGATTGGACTAGAGTGTCCAGACCCCTACCCTAGGCCAATGAGAGCACGTCGACCAAAGGGGCACAGCCTTGCCACCTCCCTGGTCTGGGAGGGGGCACTATATCTTTGAATAAGGGGTTATCGCAGGCCTTTAGCCTCTCAAAGAATTTGAGGTGCCTCCGGCTGATATAACTGGAAACCTGAGGAATTTTCAGTTCCTCGTGCAAAGTAACGTTACGTGCTTTTTCGAGCGACGTGCCTCTAACTATGCGCCTCAGGATAGAGGACTGGAATTGTTGTAGGGCTTTTAGGTTGGATTTGTATAGGTGCTTTAGTAGCGGCGCACCATGGAGCAGCGTGGGTCTGATTACAGATTTGTAGATCTGACACTTAAGCCGCAGCGAGAGCTGCTGAGAGCAGAGCAGGTGGTAGAGCCTATGGGACTTGTGTCGGGCCAACTTCAGCCTCTGCCTGACGTGACTCGAGAAGGTGAAGTGCCTATCTAGAGTGACGCCAAGATAGAGTAAATTGTTCGAGACACGACGATCTTCACCTTCAATTGTGAAGGTCGCCGGTAGGCGTTTCTTACCTTGCTGATATGACATCACGATGGCGTCCGTCTTAGACGGATTCACCCTGATTCCACTCAGCTTTAAGTCGTTAACAATAGGGACCGACGCCTTTTGTGCCTTTTTAAGGGCATGCCGGGCGCTGGCGCTAGAAGCGTATATCCCTATATCGTCCGCAAAGGCCGCTACCACTGTTCCTTCGTGCTTAGACGAGACCACAGGTGCTGTGTATATCACGAACATCAGTGGCCCGAGCACAGAGCCTTGAGGTACTCCACAAGAGGTGGTGCCAGAAGTCGAGTAACTGTCCCCAGCTCGTACGACGAAGGATCTTCCGCTAAGATAGCTTCGGATTAGACGGCATAGCGAGACTGGGAAGTTAAACTCTTCCAGGCGTCGGAGTAGCAGTGGGTGAGACACACTGTCAAAGGCCTGAGTACAGTCTAAAGAGATAAAAGCCGTAGCTTTGTTACGGCTCATCTGCTCGATGGTGTGCGCTTGGAGCTTGGATAAGTGATGGTAACAGGACACACCTTTAAGGAAACCGGTCTGCTGCGGTGGGATAATATTCTCCTCCCTACAGTGGTTCAGCATATGGTGGTGGACGAGCCTCTCGAAAACTTTGCTCATATGAGGGAGCAAGCTGATTGGCCGGTAGTGCTCGGGTAAGTTTCCGGGCTTCCCCGGCTTGAGTATAGGTACTACGGCTGCAAGTTTCCATGCTTCGGGGAAGTATGAGATCCTCATGCAAGTGTTGAAGATGTTCAATAGAAAGGCTTTACCCTTTCTAGGAAGCATCCTCAACATCACATAGGGGATGTCGTCCAGCCCCGAGGATTTTTTGCCTTTAGCGCGCCTTAGTGCCGACTCAAGCTGGTTAAAGGTGGAAAATAATGGTTTTTCATTGGGGCACGGGAGTGGCCCCTCTGGGATTGGTGGAGCATCTACCAGCCGAGCAGAATCACTCGCCTCATAAGCTTTCGCTAGGAGCTCAGCTTGTTCCCCAGGCGTCAACAGGTCGCCTCCTGATGTTAAATGCACAGTCCTTCCTTTAGTAACGTGACTCTTGACGAGTCGCCAGAACTGGCGGTGGTCGTCGTGAGTCCTACGTACTTGCTCATGCCAGAGGGATGTTTTCCAGTCTCGCATGAGGGTGGCTATCTGCCGGGTCATCGCATTGATGGCCGGTTTTAGCTCATAGTCACGGGAGCGATGGAAAATTTTCCTCAGGTTGTTTCTTTGGCTGATGAGGGCTAGAATGTGCTTAGGAGGTTTCCTGAGGGCGTTGGGTTGTGGGCTGAACTTAGGGATCGTTCGGTTTGCTGAGTCCAGGATGGTAGTGGTGATGGCTTCAACCGCCCTGTTCACCTCTGCCCTTGTACTGAGATGTTCGATCTTGGGTAGATCTTCCTCAATGCTAGCCCTGAAACCCTTCCAGTCGGCCTTGTTTAGGAGATACTTGCTCGCAGGCGGAGCTGCGGGGGTACCTCCGAAGGTGTATACAATCGGCCTATGATCTGACGGTCCGAATGGAAGCGCTATACAGCTCGTTACGGTGTGCAGATCCCTGGTTAGGAGGAGGTCTAGAGTTGAGGTGCAACCGGGCCGGGACGCATGGCGAAAGGTATGTACCCCGGGCTGAAAAACTTCCAGCCTAGTCTTGGTGATGTAGGTCCCCAGTGTGTTATTGTTTCTACACAGCCAGGCAGTATGTTTGGCATTAAAGTCTCCTAAGACTATATACCGGCTGACTGACTGGGCGTGTTGGAACAGCAGCCTCACGGCTGTATGAACAGCCCTCGGTCTCCTATAGACACAGCTGAACGTGAAGCGGGTCTTGAACCGCACGTCAACTGTGAGTATGTGAGTACCAGCGGTTGGACAAACTGGGTTTGGAATCCTCCTAGAAGGTACATCGTTTCGGACTAGGATGGCGACGCTTTCAAGGGTCCCCGGTGCACAGGCCTCTCTGTACATGGTATACCCTCTGAATCGTACTCGGGCAGAGGAAGACAACAAGGTATCAGTCAGGGCCACCAGAGATGGACGGAGAATTTAACTGTGACATTACTTTTAAAATATATTGCATACGAAACTGTAATAAAATGGTTTATTTTATCGGGAATGGAGGCCAAATTAGGGTTGTGCCACACTCCTGGTCTAGAGATTAGCGAAACAAACTACTAAGCCCAAGATCGCGGGTTCGTAGCCCGGCAGGTGGCCCTAGGATTTTTTAAAGGGAGTAAAAAATCCTTAGTTGTGCCGTCCTTCGCAAGGGACGTTAACCTGTATGATGTCAGGTACTCGTTAAAAATCCCTATCCTACTTAAACCTGGATAGGCAAAATTTAGAGCTCCCACTGTAGCATCGTCCAATTAGCCGTAGTAGCAATAAGTGACGTTAAGTGAACAAACATCACTCCTGAAACTCATAGTTTGGGCTGTCAGTATATTTTCCATAATGTCCATGTTATGACTATATAAAAATTGAAAACGATTAATTAGACTTGTCTTATATCCCTGCAATTAGAGAAATAAATGTTTACTGAGCGTGGCTGCCTTCACATCAATTCTTAAGTACTTTATAATTGTTCATCTATTGCAAGAACACTTCATCACACCCAAAAGTTAATCACTAAGTTGTTGCGTGGCGATTTCAATAAATTACAACAGAACATTAAAAAGAAGTGAATTAGTGGATTGAGTAACGTTAGATGTTATTTTTTACTTCATTAGATATTTTGTTTGACCCAACGATTGTTGAAATTTACACCACCGACCTCTATATGAAAAAATTAATAGCTATGCTTACAAATTAGCAGCCATCATACTAGCAAATATTCAACTGTACTTTACTGTGATTTACAGGAAACTAAGAAATGGGGTTTAAGAGATTACTCTAAAAATATAATTGCAGGTCCGATGTCAAACATTTTACTGCGGTAAAGATTCTACAGTAAGCAACAATATCATATTAAAATTTAAAAAATAATCAAATATGATTGATGCAATAGTAGTTGCCACGCGAAATTTAGTGATTGTTTTTTCCATGTAGGGATGTTCGTACGTCCACACTTTCACTTGAATTCCATAGGGGAGGTTTGCAAAAGAAGAGCACAAATATAATATGGTCCAAATGGCAATTGTATAATTTCTATCAATAAATATATATATATATATTTTGTTTCTATGTGTGAATATGCTTGCAATTAAGAAACGAGAAGGAGGTAGAAAAATTTGTTTTCCTACAACCATTGAGTTATGCTATCCATTACTCGACTAAAAATGGTGTGGAAAGTCCCACTTTCCCCCACTAGTGATGGAAATTCACTTTCCCTCACTAGTGAGGAAAAGTAACAGCCACCTAGATCTAATTAGACAAGCAGCACTCGGTTATTTTAAATGTTAAATGGCGGTATTATAATATTATTCATTTAATGTTCCTAAAATGTTAAAATAAGTAATTTTAGAACTATTTTATATTTAAATCAAGACATATTTTATTTATTTTGAAGCGAAGTTATAGAAATATTTAACATAACCTTAAATGTATAAGAAACCTTCACACATCAGAAATTTAAAGAATTTGGTTAGAAATAGAAAATTGTAAGAGATAGCGCTAGTGTAGTTTTGACAAATCTAAAGTTTCTCCTTTAATTTCTTAATTTTTAAATGGTTGCAGGAAAAATGTAATATTTAACACGTGACAAAAGTGCTTAATATACCCTGGTTTAATTACCTCACTCGTTTTCGGCCCGTGTGGTAAAATTCACTCGGGTGTAATAAAGTAGCACCTTCCTTACTTGTCAAATAAATAACTATTTATAATCTATCTTTACGTTTCTCTTATTTCTTATTTCTATACGAATACCTTTACCTTTAAGTATAATTAAACATTTTTAATTTATATAAACTTTATTATAACCGTTTGGATAATGGTAAAAAAAATCTATTGATGGACGAAACCTTGATTTTTTTCAGAGCGGGACAAGCCTTATTTTACCATTCCTTCTTTTTAAAGTCAACTATTTTATAACAATATCCTATATCTTAAAATGGATTATTTATATCAATTATTATTTTGTTGGCGCTAAAGCCCGCAAGCGAGTCCTTGCCTCCTCCAACAGCAATCACCATGCTCTTCTATCGCTGGAATCTTATTTGTCTATATAATGACTATAATTCTATATTCTCGCCGAATATTTTAATTTACAAAAGTACGACATTTAAAATCTATAGTAAAGTACATAAAATAGGCTAAAACTTTTTATTAGATTATTTTGTATCGTATTTTGAAAAAAAAATCCAATATTTCGTGATGAGGGGTGGGTTTTAGTGTTTGGACCATTAATCATTATAAATATTCAAGCTCCTTCAAAATAACGATATAACTCAAAAATTGGCCCTTTTTAGTTAAACCTTTAGCAATTAGCAATTGTATTGGTTGAAGCTTTTTAATTTAGAAACGATATATCTAATATTCTAGATTCATTTTTTTATTTTTACTAAGTCATATTTTGACTTGTATCCTGTTTGAACTCGAAGTTTTATGGTAATAAAAATCAAAAAAGCTTCAAGCTTTTACAAATTTTCTAATGGTTAATAAAAGAATTTCAGTACCACCATTTAAACAGGAATGATTTGAATTATCAATACCCTAATTATTATTTCTTTAACTAGCATGGAGCTTGAAAAATCAGGTTATTTTAGTCCTTTTGAAGGAGCGATATGGGTTTCGGAAACTTCGACCAAATATTACTCAGCCATAATAAATCTTCCGATAACGTCAAGACCGCTGTAACATTGCCGGAGTGGGCTATGACGAGAAGAGGCTTCAGACGGTCTGGCGTTTTACAAATCCCCATTAGGCGGGCATTCATCATTATTCAAAGCCGAATAATAATGTAAAAGAGGCTAATGTTGAATAATTCATTTAATTGGAATAAACAGAATCGGGAATGAGTTTGAGTAAGAATGGAAGCGTTTGTCTTCTTTTGAAACGAGAATGGTCGGAACAATGGGTGTAGGCGATGTGTCTTTTGTTTCCATACGAAACCTCTACCTCGTCGGGTTTAATCAATACATTACAACTACCATCTTCGGCCAAATCACAACATCGGCCGTCATAACTCCATCTTCAAGGCTCAACGTCATTCCAACAATCCATCGGCCTCTTTGAGCTGAGCGAAGCAGTCAACTGGCAGGCAATGATGAAACGTGTTTTGACACCCAACATTTTTACTAGCCCATAAATGGAGCTAAAGAATCAGATAAACCGTTAGTGACTATTTAAGTTTTATTCCCTATAAAAAAAAATGTGCGTCCGAAATTTCTTTCCTAATGGTCATAATCCCCTTTTCGGCCCCACTGATTCTGTTATGAAATGTTCCAAGTCCATTAAAGTTCCTGCCTAGGAGGTATTCCAAACATTTTCCACTCTTGGTTATGGCCTTTTAAAGTAAAGAAGTTCTGCGAATTATCAATGTGTTATGTATCAAGTTGTTACCGCTAGTTAGCATTCATTTCGTAACTTCTTTTCTTTTCTTCCATATCTATTCCATTCGTTTCCTACGTTTTTGCTTTCTTTCTTCTATCCACCTTTCTCCTGTTCTTTTTTTATTTATTTTTTTCTTTCTTTAAAACATTGACAATGCTGAAGTTCTTCCCTAAGTAACTGAACGTCCTCCTTCAGAGCCATGTGGAGAGACTTCGACCTCTTCAGTATCCTTAATTAATGCGTTGGCCATTTTCAGTTTTTAAAGGTAAATGAATACTCTTTTGGCCCCTCATTCGGTATTTTAATTTTTGTTTTTAGTTCCATTCTTTCATAAGCTGAGGCTGTAGTATTACGTGATTTCATTCCTCTTTTGTCGAAGATATAAACAAATTGAAACACTTTAAATATTGTTAAAAAATCAAACAAACAATCGATCCCTTATAATAAAAAAGTAATTGTAAACAAATCTTTATTATAAGTTATATGTTTCATTTTTAAGATCAGGTATTTTTTTATATTTATAGTGACAATAAAAGACAATATAATAGCTATAAAGTAGAGATAAGTAAATTTTAAGTCGTTATATTGACCATATCAGACACCTACGCGTTCATTTAGAGTAAAGAATGTAATATACGCTACTACACATTGAGCATCATGAAATTGGTTTATTTGGTTGTGATAACATAAGTTTTAAATTGATTTGGGCCCAGGTGCTTTAAGCATTCAAACCCGTTCTTGAAAAACTACTTTCTGAAAATTATACTCTCGAAAAACTATTTTCCGATTAGCCTTAACAGCTTAAAGTGGCGTTAAATAAACAAATAATGATAAATAAATTAAACAAGAAGTGATAATATAACAGTTTTACATATATCTAAAGATATGTTCCCATGTTATATCCAAATCCATATAAAATGTTTAGCACATAAAACTAGTCAATAAACCTACTTTAAATTTATTTGCTTTAATAAATACTAAAAATTGCTTATTTTTATAATTAGTTTTAAATGACCAAGGAATGTAATTATAAATATTAAGATATTTTATCTAGCATTTTCACGTTTAGGTAGAGTTTTAACTTTAACTTATTTCAAACTGGATTAACTTTAATCAAGGGTTATGATTATAGGTATATACCAATGACAATAATCATTCTAACTACTTTTTGTCATCTAATTATATATCAACAAAATTGAATTTGCAGGTCACTTTAATATGAATAGTTCGTTTTGTCATTTTAAATAATAAATTAATTGGTATGTTATCAATTTGGCCAAAAAAATTATAACTTATTTATAATAAGAGTTAACAAAAAATTATTTTTTCTTTTTTACTGTAAATTTACATTCTAAAACTACGCATTCCTTTAATTATTACACAGAGGAATGAAATGTTGTTATGCGATTCCAACGGACGACCTAATAATCCAAAAGTAATTAATATGCTAATGGAATTTAATTCCCATAACTCTTCTTGAACGGTCCTTGGGAGAACTCTTGTGAAATTTCACGAGGCATACGGTGATTATAAAACGGATACCAATACAAACAGGAGCATTTGTCGCGATCTACTCCAAGTTGAAATCCGTGTCCACAGATTCCACTAAATTAGGTTCGGTTTGGAACGGGCTAGGATCGATTACTAGTTGCAGGAGATAATTCGACGAATCGGAAATGTGAAGTGGTCTGATATATTACTCCAATCTCGTTGATTAGCCTTGTTAATATATCTCCTCTGGAAAGGTAAGCGGTAAAGCACGCACGCAGAAAAGAAACCAACAACCAAACCACTTTATCAAATCCCTCTCGAATGAATAATTAATCTAGCGATATAAATAATCGTGTGAGATTATTACTGAAAAATACCACAACTTTTGTTTATTATTAATTTTTGGAAAGAAGAGGAATTACTTATGCTGAGGGTGTACCAAGATGCGAGGCATCCTCGTGACGTGTTGGCCAGACTGCCGATGCTTGTGTATGGCATGTGCCCCTCTCGTTATAGTACATAATTAAAGGCAAATCAGGAACTTAGCATCTAGAAATTCGTCGATAGGTTCTTTGTATAATTTATGAAAGAAATTTGGATAATTCCACCCCAAGGGTTTCCTCTTTAATATAATAGGGGTTCAAAGGTTGTATAGAATCCGTCAGTTTTGAAGTTGGACATCTGAAATTTTAGATGTACGAGTAACTTATATTTTTTAAAAATAATTAAATTATTTATTTTCAATGATTTTTCACGAAACTTTATGTTGCAGGCCAAATTCCACGCGAGCGAAGCCGCGGGCATAATCTAGTGGTAATATAAAACATCAATGACGAGTTGAACTTTTCGTTTCTTCTAAAAGATACTCTTTGTTAGTTTATTTTATGAAATGATTGAAAGTATAAATATTCTAAGTATAAGTATTGCTGAATCTGACGATGATACTAATGGTAGAAATTAAAATAAATTTCATTAACATTCCACAGATCCCTGTCGAACAGATACGTTACCTAGTAACGTACCTACCTACAAACGTCTCACTTGGAATCCTCATACAAGACTGAAAAGACAAGAAGCTGCTCGACGTGTTCGCCCACTTCAACATTTACTGGACAAACGCTCAAAGCTCTCAATTAATTACAAAAGCCTCATTTACATGACAGTTATCAGACCTATTTGGACATACGGAGTTGAGCTTTAGGGCTCTTCTAAACCATCTAATTCATCTCTATCCAATCCTTACAATCCAAAATCCTTCGTAAAACCCTCAATGCTCCTTATTATGTCACAAACAAACTCATCCATCATGATCTTACTATTCCATATGTTGGCCCAAACTAGAAACCTATCCTTCCATATACACACTTGAATCCCCTAATCTCTCAACTTCCTTCCCATACTATCCCTGATAACCCTCCGAGGCGTCCGAAAAGAAGACGGTCTCGAGACCTTCTTCTATAGAACTTTATTGGAGTACTACCGATGGGTAGTTTCTCCACAAGTGTTTTTTTTTTATATTGTTCATATTAGCAGATTTACTTGTTGTAATATTATTACAGTTGTAAATATCAATAAATTAATCTAAAAAATACAAAAAGTTCATTAACAAGGAAGAATGTTGTACCGGAGGAAGTTAGAAAAATCGATCTATCTATATACCTAATTAACATCTATCTAAATATAAATACAAGATATAAATAATATTACTACGTACGAATTATTATTTTAATTAAATTATTGATATTCTGGATTGTGCAGCCTATTATATGTTATGATTAATAAATAAACTACTTGAAAAGGTATATAATTATTGCTCGTAGTGCAATAAATGTGAAAACCAGACTAATGTTAATAATTTAAATTTACAAATTATGAAATTTAAATAATTAAGGCTACAATTGATTTAGAAATTTAAAAAATAACACACGTAATCATAATACCTGAGTTCTCACTTCGGTTCTTACTACGGCAATCCTTATGGCTGCATATTTATTTATTTATTTTTTTTACGACGATGCCTATTATGTCATACCGTCTTCCCAGAGGAGTATTGTACCAATGTCGGGACGGAGTATATCAATTAGTACAATGGTACGTATAAATCAACTATTCCAAGTAGTGACGAAACATCCAGCGTAGGAAGTCACGACCCAAATGATTAACGGAGGCTCATTACTCTCAATTATTGGTAAGATTAGCATCGGTAAACCCCGAGTTGACGACACGCGCGGCACTTCACAAGGATGGCCCCTTGGGGTATCCGATTACTTCGAAACAATAGATATTACCGATATCGGAGGATTCCACAGAAAAATCCTTCTAAATAGCCCATAATAATCTGTCATTATGGGTTTTGTATGAGCAAACAGCATGAAGATGTTGGACTCATAACTTCCTGGAGCATTAGCTCATCCCCCGCGATTCCTTTAATAAATGAAAAATTCATAAATTTACAAATCGTCATAGTAAAAATCCAAATGATTTGAAGTTGTAAATAAATAACCAATAGAATTATTAAAATCAGGTGTGGAATGCTCTAAATTTAAATTTGATTTACTGTATTACTATCATGTGCAGAAATCTCGGAAGTTTGTCTTTACTTTGTTTTAAACCTTTGAGGTAGGGTTGACAATTTTCTTAAGATCTCTAGAATTCTAAGATAATTTGACAATATTTTTTTTTAAATCTGAACCACTACAAACTTTGAAGGGTATTGGGTCCAGTACAGTAGAGACTGTACTGTTCCTAAGCCAACAATAGTGCAGGTATGTTATTTGGCCGAAATCACACTCAATCGCCAGGTTTTCCTTTAATTAAGGACATCAGGAATACTCAAGAAGATGTTCAGATACCACAGGGTCCATCTATGACTGTACGTTGACAGATTAACAAATTTATCTAACACAGCCGGGAAATAAATACAAATCCCGTCAGCAAAGCACTATAGCTTATAAAAAAATTTAAAAAATCAACAAGTACAAAAATAATTATAATGAAATACATAAAGGAAAAATTCAACCAATTCTAATCGTAAGGGAAAAAAAATTATACAAAAACTAAAATATTTATTTCCATTCTTGTTAAAAGAATAAAAAAAAAATCCTTAGAACCCCTGCAGGTTTTTGGGTTCTGCATAGTTAAGTCTTCTTACTGATATAGTAGTTACTCCTAACTTAGTGTTTCTAAGCTAACGATTGCGCTAAGAAGTGATCAGGCTGAGATACATATTTATTTATTTATATCATAGAGTCCGAAATCCCTGCACAACCGTTGTCCATTAAACAGTACACTCTCTAATATGTACTGAAAACCAGAACCGTTCACGAGTTGTATCTGTACAGGTTTTTTAGAGGCTGGGTGAGCACCATGAGGGTCTTGAGATCCCACAAAGTCCAGCTATGGCTGTTGAATAATATATCTGTCACAGACGGATTTGAACCATAGACCACTGCTCTACATACGAAGCTATCCCGCTCCCAAACGGTGGAGTTTAATATTTTGAGTGGAGTTTAATATTTTTAATTAAATTATTAAAATTAATTAAATCATTTTTAAAAATATTCATATATGTCCTAATGATGGATCTGCGATGTTTGAAAGAAGTTGACACACTGCAAACTGTCACTATACGATAATTGAGCTTTCGGTTTCTTTAATGCGTTAATAACCGATAATCAATCATCAAACATTATTAATTACCAACCTTCACTAGGTTACTGATTTTAATTTATCAACACCTCATTAATTTAATTACACAAATTAACTCGTTATTACTTAAATATTTAATTATTATTAAATATAAAATGTTTTCTTAACTTCCAGGTTCTACGAGTTGGACGGCGACGTTAGACTATCTTCACTATTATGTTTCTGTTTTTTTTTAATATTTATTTTTAATTTATTAAGGTAATAGTTCTCAGTTGAGAAAATAAAGACTGAATAATTAAGCGAACGGTTGTATAGGGATATAACAGCAAAGCGATGCATGCATTTTGAATTACTAATAATTAATCTATCTGTGAAACCACACATTATACTTTCGCCAAAAAAAAAAGAATTAAAAAAATTAACAATATTCGACAAGAGGATTTGTTTAATAGAAATGATTAACAAAAGTTAAGTTGTAGGGAAATGGTTTTTCCGACAGCACGCTCAACCGCCAGGCTTTTCCGCCAAAGGGGACTTTATAAAGGCTGGTTGAGACTCAAGGGGATCTATAAATCCCACTAGGTCCATCCTTGGCTGTTAAAAGATTAAATAATTTATTTGATTTGAGCACAGAACCTTCAGCATAGCAACTCAAAACTCAACAAAGAGTTCTTGGGGTAGTCCTACCCCTAATATTAATACCAAGCTAATAGTATTGGCACGTTGGTGCTAACAATAAACACTGATCGTATTTAATCATGCATAACTGTTACAATTAGAATTTTACAAAATATTAAAAATTATTATTTTAATTTATTCATTAAATAATTCACTGATGTGTGTAGGCAAAAGCAAAGCCAAACTTTAGTAAACGATGAACGCGTATATTTTATCAGATTCTCATTACGGTCAAAACTCGAGAAGGGAAGTCGATAAAATCAATAAAAATGTTATTTTAATTGCCGCGTACGCCGTGCCCAGCTTATATTAATTATCCGATGTGTTAGAAAAACGTCCGACATGATAAAAACAGGAATATTTTAATTGTCTTCGGACTTACCACCTTGAGGCGGTTCTCGATGGAATGTTGATTTTCCATCTGCGTTGACTTGAGTTGACTCCCGCAGACGACAAGCCATGAGCTATGAACGCGTGCAATCTTAATGGCCAATTATCGCCAGCAAAAAGAAATGAGTCGCTAGAAGGCCCGTGGGTTCAACAACTCAATATTCAAGACATCTATACTAACGAGTCTTACCATCTCGTACGCTATTATTACTGGCATGGTCGTCGACATCAGGTTGCCATGTCAAATCTTACCATTATTTTAAGATCTCCTTTTAATTGTGCGATTTTTCTACATTTTTTTTCAAATCTATTTAACAATAGATAAGTTAAAACTCATCTGTATAATCCCTTAAAACTCAAAGTCATCCAATTTACCAATATACATACAACTAAATAATTAGAAAACCCGACTGACAAAACAGGTTGGGTAATTTTCTCGCATATAGGTTCTATGTTATTCCTATTAAAAATAAACAAAAAACTTTAGGGATAATGCCCTTTGATAACAAAGTTAAGGTGAAAAAAAGAGACATGGTATTTTAAAATCATTAAACAAAGACAGAAACATTGACAGAAACAGAGACTGAAAATTGTTATAAAATAATACTTTCTTTCTAAATACATTATATTTTTTTGTAAATTTAATTATGTAATATGTAATAATCGCTGAAAAATATATCGAGCGTCTTGTTTATTTATTTTCTATTTAATTATTATTATTATATTTATTTACATTATTTTTATTTTTATTTATTCATTTATTATTATTGCTGTTATTTAATTATTATCTTTATTTATCTATTTTTTTTTAAGTGGGTTTTTTCACATTTTTCCTGCTATTGTAAAACTTATTTATAACAGATAACTTTAATTAATTAAAATAACTGTTCTTTAAACATGTAAAGGAAGTCCGGAACATGTATTTACACTTATGCAGCTTGTATATGTAAAATTGCAAATAAAATTTTTTTATCGAGCGTCTGTCTGGAACGTTAGGAGATACTGTAACAAAAAGTATTTGAATAAAAAGTTGCTAAATTCGCGTTGCTTTGAAACGAAATAGTATGGATTTGGTTTTTTATTTATTTTACTTCACTTGATACTGTTATGGCTAATCAGACGATGCTACGTAGTCGAAGTCCTAAATTTTACTTATACAGGTATAATCAGGATCATTATATAATTAACGAGTACCTTTACAGGCTTTTAATATAATTACGACAACTTACAGGCTCGGGAACCCCATTTTACATCCCATCCGAAGAACGGCATAACCATGGATTTTTTCTCCCTTTTCAAAAATCCAAGGGCCCCCTGCCGGGCTTCGAACCCGCATTAGCATACTAGGTTTTTACCTCTACACCACAGGTGTTCCTCGGCTAAGTATTTTAGAGTCCCAAATAGTTTTATGCTGCATTCTATAACACTGCGGCTTTCTATGAAAATTTTATACAAATACGTTTTTGATATACATTATACGTTTTTGCTTTTTAAATTGGAAAAGTTAACCATGTTTAGCACATAAAGAAGAATCTATAATATATATTGGAATATACGATGGCGGATTGCTCTATCATGAGCCATCATAAGTAATGAATGGAATGCTTAAAATAATTATTCGCTTAATTTAGGCCTCGAGAAAAATGTAATAAGAAACCAAAAATAAACAGCGATAAACAGTAAAAAAGCAGGGATAATTATAATTACTGTTTTACTATTCAGTATAATTATATAAGATTATCTGAAATTCAATCCATGTTTCATATCCTCAAAATATTAGACTTCATGTCAACTGTTGTTCTGGATATTTCTATCTAGCCGTTATTTATTTTCATTATATAATGCGCATAATTTCAGTTAAATAATCATGAAAGAAATGACTATAAACAAGCTGGTATATAAAGTAAGCACAAAGCTGACTTTCATTTCTATTATCCAACGTATCTATGAACGCCATCGCACAAAAGCGATCGAACACTTTATCCCCCGGCGAATGTACAAGC
The DNA here is from genome assembly GCA_037127475.1 of Arma custos. Lineage (NCBI taxonomy): Eukaryota > Metazoa > Arthropoda > Insecta > Hemiptera > Pentatomidae > Arma > Arma custos. The sequence continues at coordinate 34,040,441 of CM073759.1, forward strand.
CGATTGTTACAGATTAGCTTTCAAAGCACGACGCGACGCCGAAACGTTGCTGTTTGGAAAGTTTTCAATTTAGGGGAAGAATAGAAGCCGATGTTATGAAGCGGAGGAATGGAATTATGAAATTGTAGGCCGTATTGGATCAGATTTATCAGATCCCACCCACTAATAGTCGCTTTCACTGCGCACCATCGACTCTCCGTTCTGTTCTGTCTTGTTTGTACTAACTTCTCGTATCTTGTGCAAAATAGATATATCTTGCAGTATTTATGCAGTATTATTAGCGATTTTATCTCAGAAATTTTAAGCTGTTTCAGTTTCGTAACTTTAACCAATGTTTAATCTTATTTAATCTTTAATCTTATTTAGCAGTGCATTTAAGTGATAATATTGAAATATTTTTCCTGTAATAAGGAAATTATCGAATATTTGATCGATAAAATATCTACCTTACAAAACTGCGTTTAATAAGTTAGGAGATAAGAAATATCAACACAAACATGTGAATAAGATTTTAGCGAAATATACCTGCTGGTGGGAGACTTAAATATAATGCAATAAACAGCTATGTTAACTGCTTTGGAGACCATCTTCGATGTTCTTAAAAGTATTCAAATTGAGTACATAGAAACAAATTCACAGTTTCCAAAAACTTTGTAGTAAACTTTAAATTATTCCGATTCCTTAGAACATGTCATAAAACATTCAACAGCCTATAAATTTAGCTAGAAAATAAATTTAGTGGAGGCATGTCAAAACCCGTGAATAATTAAAAATGCCGTTTTCCAAGGTCTACTATCAACCATAGTACCTTACTTTAGTAGCATATTTTAGTTTATTTGGTGGGATCACGTGTTGGTTTAGTGGTTTGCATGACATCCTACTAAAATCGCAGGATCTATCTACTCGGGTGGTGGTCTTGGGATTATTAAGTGAGAGTAAAAAACCTTGGTTATGCCATCCTTCAGAGGGAGCGTAAAATGGCGGTCCCAAGCCTGTGAAATCCCAGATGCTCGTTAAAAATTCACATTCTAATTAAACCTGCATCAGCTTTAAAATAAAGATTTAGTACAGGTCACCTGTGGTGTAGTAGTTCGCATAACAACCTACCATGCCCCAGATCGCGGGACCTATCTACTGGGTTGCTGGTCTTAGAATTTTTTAATGGAAGTAAAGAATCCTTAGTTATTCCTTACTTCGGATAGAACGTAAAATGGCAGTATTAAGACTATGCCAAGTCAGGTTTTACGTTACAAATTTCCATCCTAGTTATACCTTGATAGCCAAAATTTAGAACTATAGCATCGTCTTAATAGCCATATCAGTGGAAAAGACGTTAATGACGTTAATGAATAAACACACATATAACTTATATTGGACAGATAATTTCAATTTCTGTTTTAGTTTGGAGGCTTAAGGGCTTTTCGTTCGAATTTTTTCCACGGTCTTAACATTTATGTAAGGTCTCTTATTAATCTCTTATTTTTCAATATTTATATATTTTGTGGAATAGCCATAAATCTTGATAATGTTGTTTTTCTTTTCATTGCAATCTTACTTTCATTTTTTTCATATGGTTTTTGTCTTATGTTTTGGTGTTGTTTACAATTATTTATTTTTTCCTGTTGTGCTTTTTGTAGTTTGATGAGTGTAACGTATGTTGAATTTTCAAATTCTCCAGTATTTATCAGCTGTTTTTATCTAACCTTACCCAGCCGGGGTCGAGTAACCTTCCTTGTGATTCATTAGTTGCATTTGAGTCTTGGAGGTGGTGGGATGCTTCTTGGGTGCATTATTCATGTTTTGTTTTGTTTTTGTTCTTTTGTTTTTTTTGCTCTATCTACCGCCTAGGCGAAATATTGGACAGATAATTTTAATTTCTGTTTTAGTTTGGAGGCTTAAAGGCTTTTCGTTGGTTTTTTTAACATGAATTAACATGAATAAACACACTTTATTTTGTACTCTTTTTTTTTTTTTTTGGAACAATTTCACTTTGCCATATGAAGCCTAATGGGGAAAAACAAGCAGCCTTGCTTTTTCCTAAATGCTCAAGAGAGCAAAATTAACCTCAGAATCAGTATCATTTTTTTGTATTAAAGTTCTAGATTGCAGGTCCCATCAAGCCGATAATGAAGAAGACGTTTGAGGGGCTTGAAGCCCAACTCGGTGAAGCCATTTAGCCTAAATCTTCCCAGGCACAAAATTCGGATAAACTAGTTTTTCCCATTTTTGGATCTACCGTTTTAGCCGTTTCAACTTTTTTTTTCTCTCCTGTTTCGATCACATCGTGTCCACCATCAGAAACCGTTGTTAACTAATTTTGAGGAAAAAAAATCGAGATACCTCGTTTTTCCCCTCTATTCCTCATATTTTTTTTACTAAAATGGAAGCCTAACCCATTAATTCTAACTTTATTATCCAATTTAAGAAATGTTTCATCTCAATTTTTTTTTTAATTAGAACCTCTCTATCACTTAACCATACCATTATTTAAGCCTTCAGTATCGAATATTTCATAGGAAATATTAACCATCCAGATTTATAACAGGTTATAAAAATCATAGGTCGTGATCATTAAGGAATTAATTTATGGACGGGTTAACTCCAAAGGTCTCAAAAAATCCTATATAAATGAGACCTTTTAACTAATGACGGCATAAATCCTGGGCTCTCTTGATACGAATGAAGTTAAATTAAATACGCAAGATATCTAAAGCCGGTCGGAGTGAAAAATCGCCCTGGCTAATCCGTTCTATCAAAATGTTCAAAGTCCCAAGAGGGAGGAGATAATCAATGGACGAAAGGCAATATATATTTAAATTTAAAAATAGAACAAGGTCATTATCTCCCGGGAAATTAGGTCCTAGCGAACCGGCTCCGAGTTACAAAAACAATGATGTCATTTTTTTAAGGGTTTACTCAGCACGGGTATTATGGCGCAAAAACAGCAGACATTCTGGAGCCTATCCTTTCTATCGCAAGTTTTTATATAATGTATTAATAAAATTAGGCCAACAAAATATTATACATCGATTATCATTTAGAGAAGGACAAATCGATTAATTGATTTTTTTTATCAATATTTATTTTATATAAACCTGTACTAACACAATTTTGATTAAAATGAGAGACAACTATGTTTTTATTTAAAAGTAAATAAATAATTTTTTTAATATCAATGGTCTAGGGTATTGGACTTAAATTATATTTTTCTTTGGTGTATAAAAATACAAAAACCTTTAGTCCAAACAAGTCATTTGATTCATTTATTCATTATTTATAGACGTTTCGACACGAGTGGTCATTTTCAATATATATTCATATACATTACATATATACATTCAGTCAGTATAAATTTCTGTTTTAGTTTGGAGACTTAAGGCTTTTCGTTGGAATTTTTCCACGGTCTTAACATTTCTATGCTTTACATACTGTTATTGTTGAAGGCGAAAATTATGATAATCAATAAATAAGGTCACTAAATTTCACTCAAAAATTGCAATTATTATAAAATGTTTGAATAATTATTAGTTGCAGTATAAATAAGGACATGAAAATGGTCCGAGTGAAGGCAAAAAAACAAAAACATTCTTAAGCTATTTATTGGAAACAGACGCTTCGACACACAGGTCTTCTTCAGGCTGAATAGACAAGTTGCAAAAATATTTCAAACTGAAATAATAACAATACACAAGCACATACATTGTAAAAACAAATAATAGTTTTTTTTTATTTTGAACTAAAACAATTGGATATATGTAGGTTAAGCAATAATATTAATAACGGATGTTAAAAACAACAATATTATCACTATTTAAAGATGTTTTCCTCCATCCGTATCAGTTTCTTTATAAAAAAAAAAAATGCTTTTCAGCCAATTTGTCAAAAACAAATCTGCAAAGAACTTATTCCGATTATATTGGTGAAACTTAAAATAATTTTATTATTTGTGGGTAAAATTAGCACAAAAAAGCTATTTATGAATGATTATTATTTTTATCTTAAACAATAAACATCATTTAAAGTGTTAATATCTTAAATAAACTGAAATATTCTTGTGTATCTGAAGGAACATAAAAATAAATATAATTTTTTTCTTAAATATTTAATAAATACAAAGAAATATTTATTATCAAATAAGAAGTGTGTTACGCCAAAAGGAATAATAAACCCAGAGGACTCAACTTAGTAGAACAAAATAAAGGTCGGCTAATTATTTTCATTTCAATCAATTTATAAAACGAATTTTTTTAAATTAATTATTTAATATTTAGACGATTATACAATTTAGTGTATTGTTTATAACACATTGTAAAGAAACAAAAAAAACAAGCTTTATAAATTTATTTAAAGAATGCAGTATTATTTTTGTTTATCATGATCATTCATTAACTTTTTTTCTTGATGATACGTATTCTATCAATAATGAACAACAATAAATCATTCAGAAAAAAAAATCAGTGAAAAGGCTATAATCGTTTTTGAGTAGGTGAAAATAATAATTAAACAAATGAAATATTTAATATTTTTGAGCAAATGGAGGAGAACTACATAGAAATACATGAAATCCGTTATTTATTGTCATTTTAAGGCTATTTATTAGCATGAATTCAACAGTTTTATATTATAATAAATTACAAAATGACCTAATGTTTTTTATATCTAAAAAAATACTAAATAAATGCATACGGAAGTTTTCTTTGAAAGGCAAAAAATTTGTTTGCAAGGTTTCAATAAAAAATAAGTATTGGAATAAAAATAAATAACCAAGTTCTCTAATAAATATAAATAAATATTTTTATTAACGACTTCCTCAATTTAAAATTCAATCAATTAGAACTTTAAGGCAAATAGTTAATAATGAGATGATTAATTTAGTCTATATACTATCCTGATGTAAATTATGATGAAAAAAAAAAGAATGTTTCAGGCCATTTCTTAATGAATATATTAACGATTCCTTCAAAGATACATTAAGTATTCCTTCAAAGATACATTAATTATTCCTTCAAAGAAAGATAACCTTTTAGAGTAACAAAGTAATAAGGATTCGTTCCCCTGACCTAAATAAGAAGACACTGAAAAACTTTCCTCCCTTGAAAAAAAAAAAAGAATAAGTAAAAAAAAACTCGTTATTGATTAAGAAAAATTGCACAAGAACATGTCATTTGCACATGAGGCTGTTCTGGATAAATTACACGTTACACAAAATGCATATCTTAAATCAACATCGAGCCCCATTACGGAATTAAAGGGACAGGGAGAGATGGAGGAGACTAGGGGGCAGATATATTGTGAAAATGTCTGGGGCACCGCCCACGTAATCTAGCTTGATTAAAACGTATGCATAAGAAAGTAGAGGAAACATAATCGCTCGCGGATTTAGGGGAATTGTCGGAGAACTCGGGCTAAATACCGCCTGTCACTGGGTAGAAAAATCATACCGTCTTATCTAGAGGAAAATTTACGATTAATGATTAATAATATACACGTGCGAATTTCTATATCATTAAATGTGATCCACAAGAGGATTTATTGAGGTATGAAATTTCACTTAGGAAGAAAGGGGATTTTGAAAGTAGGAATATACTTGTCGAAGTTTCCTCGTTCGAATGTGTTGTATAATACCAGAATAAGTATATTTATATGATGATGACAGAGATTTCCACTAGTAACACTGTAGTCAAAGCGATAATTTTAGCTATTATTTTTATTTTCCGAATACTAAAGCTAATAATTTTGTGCAAGAACTGAAAATTTCTGTGAGCAATAAAGAAAATTTGAACCATTTCAATCGAACTGACAAACCGAACTGCCCGTGTGTAGGCTAAATTGATGTGAGCTCGCATCGAAAAAGTGAACTGATGGACTGATGAAAATTCATCATTTGGGGGGTGACACACCGAACTAACGACAGTCCGTAGTCAGCATGTGTACCGTCGCGTCAGTGTAGCTCAGAGGAAGAACACTGAGTTGACGTGACGAATATGTCTATGACAGATATCTGAGAACCCTCTTGGGGCTCACCCAGCCTCTGTAACATGGGCACCCTTAATTAGAGGAAAATCTGGCGAAATCATCTCCATACATAACCGTTTTCCCAGAAACAGTCTTGTCTCTACCATGTACTGAAACCAAGACACTTCACGGGTTGTAACAGTACATTCAGCGTATATTTTTTAATATTATTTTTGTTAACTATTGATCTTAGCGGCAATGTAAAGAAAATAGTTTTACAGGATCCTTATAAATTCTGGCTCGCCTGCTCGCTGAATCGTGATTGATTGATCAAGGAATCAGCTCGGCTGTCAAGTGACAGCATTATCTAAGAATTCCAGGTTTATCTCGTTTACTACTCCTTTACGTTTTAGATTTATCTCAAGATGCAATGAATCATTACAAATATTAGTCATATTTATTTTCGTGGGCGTTCTATTGTCCCTAAGTGGGGACAATTTCATAGATCGTGCTGATTGGCTGATAAGGTTGAGGCCAACTTAATACCAAGGCCTCCAATGATTCAATGTTTGTTTTTATTCATCCATTTAATTCTTCATGCAGGAAATGTCAGTTTGTGGCGCGCATGCAAGCTGAAATGCATAGGATTAAAACGTTCTTGATTTGTGTAGAATGTTTCATTCTAAGTAAGATGTTGGTGTATGAAATTGGTCTGGAAATACTAGTTTTGATTTATTTCGGCTAACCTGTACCGTGTAGCCATGAAGGGTCTTGGGTTCATCCCATGGGACTTTAATGCTTGTCGGACAACAGTAGTGCATGGAGCTGATTTTTCCGATATCAACCTCAACTACCAGGCTGTCCCCCAATGAAGAGTACGCTTTTTAGAAGAGGCTGGGTGTGTTCCTGGAGGGTCCTCAGATCCTACAAGATTCAACTCCGGGAGTTAAAATATTAAATAATTTAGCTATCACAGACGGATTTGACCCGGAACCTTTAGCATAGCAACTCAAACTGAGCTACCCCTCTCCCTATGACTTAATGTTATATGATAGTTTATTTTTAGTTTAAAATATGTGAGTAAAGATTTCCAGTTTTATTCTTTCTTTTTTTTATAAATTCCCAACAAGCATTTTGTAGCACATTGTCTCCACTACAACCTGTGAACGGGTTTGACATTCAGTACATGGTAGAAACTGTACTGTTTCATGGATAACGGTTCTGCAAGGAGGTGACTTGTCCTAGGTCCCTTACTTTTGGGTACCCTATTTTTATAATATTTTATAGGGGCTAGGTGATCCCCAGGAGGGTCTTAGATCCTATATGATACATCCCCGGCTGAAAACAGACTAAATAAAAGTTCTTCCTGCAGCGGGATTTGAACCAGGATTTCCCGGCCTGAGTTGCCAACTCAGTGCTCTACCGCTCCCTGGAGCACATTGTCTCCTAGCGTTAGGCAATTTTTTCCCAATTACTTATGCTTGCTTCTTCCTTGTGAATTTATATAGAATAATTTTTGTAAAATGCAGAAATACTTTTTCCGAATATAAATGAAATAGTAGAGAAAAAAATTGGCTGCTCAAGTAATCTATTTCTTACGAAACGAGGGTCTTTCTTTGAACTTCTGATTTTTTATCAATTCGATACTATTGAATGATATTTGATAATAATTTTAAATTATTAAACATAATAATAAAATTCACAAATGTAAAAATTTAATAAAAGATGCAGATAATTTTATTCGTTAAAATGTCATTGTGCCACAAAATTAATTCTTGGAGCGTCTTTGAGAATTATAAAAAAAGGGATCGCAAGTTTTTGATTTTCGATTTATTTGCATTCATATTGGAAATATTAGATTTTCTTTAAAAAAATAGTTTTCAGTTATTTTAGTGGTAAATATTTGTATTTCTATGGCACTAAGATATTCTTATAGTTTTTCGAAATTGGGATGAAAGACTTCCACAAAAAATCAGGCAATTTCATTAAGTTTTATTTAGCAATAGATACTATTTTAGCGAAATAATACAACGAATAGGCTGGCTTCATATTTGTGCCCCGGAAGTAAACGACACCACGAAATATGTAATATTTTCTTGTCTTCTTTGGCAGTCTTTCCTGATCCATTCGATTTACATGACGCTACCATAATATTCTCCCTTTTTTAATATTACCAACTACTTATCAAAACCAGTAAACACTTTTCTTTGTGATTTTTCCATAAGTAACGAAGACAAATTTTTTAATAGTTCACAGTTATGGAAAATTGGCTTTCCTGTACATATACACGTACAAAAATGTGACATGCTGTCCTTTACCTCTGGGGTACAGATATTATTCATTAAGGATTATATTTCATAAACGATTTTTGTTTGCTTCTAATATATGTTTTTATTGCTACTAAATTTAAATAAAAACAGTGAGATAACTAAGCTCTAAGCGCTGAGACCTCCTAAAACCCTGGCAAACCATAGTTCGGAGTTGGGCTAAATGTAAAACTTTACGTATGAACGTTTTGAAAATTGCTTATTAAATTTTAACAAACCTTAATTTTTCCATTCCTCTAAATTTATTATAGAGGGATAGCAGTTATAGAGAGGACGTTAAGTAACTGATCTCTAAGTACAAATTCGAGACCTTTTAAAGCAAACAAATTATTTGATCCGTTCACTTCTGTGAATCGACTCTGGGTAACATTCTTGGATTGATCGAGACTCTATTGAGTACCCTTAATTTAGGTGAAAACACGGCGTTGAGCGTCGGTTTGGAGCGTAGTAATGAGCATATCGTTGGTTTGCAAACATTACAGTCCATGCATTTCTTAATTTTATTGTTCATAAGATTTTCATATCATTTGATAAATAACGATTGAGTATTATTTCAGTAGTGAAAGAGAATGAGTGCTCTTTAAAAATACAGGAAAACCACAACAACCACATTTTTTTTTAAGCTTGTAAAAAGGTGAGATCTTGATAACCTTGGTTTAATTCTGTCACATTTATTTCGATATCAGGAATCGTTGAAGAGATTATCAAAGGAATTTTTATCTTTATTAAAGATAGAGAAGACTTTGTTTTAGGTATACCATTTGCGTGCACGGGAAAAACGGAAAATTTGAAAATCTAGGGAAAAATTTAAGCTGAGGAAATGGACGCAATACACACCGTTGTATTTAAAAACAAATAAACCATCGGAACCATAATTAGGAGGAATAATCGATGTAAACTAGTTCGATTCATGGAACATGGAATGTGTTGTATTTAATGGTTCGAAAGGCCAAAATCATTGATGTTTTTACACACATTAATATTATTTCGCTAACATATAGTATTTTTACAATCGCAATACAATAATAAGTATATTAATAAAAGCAACCTGTCTCTAACCAATTTGAAGTTATAGTCCTAAGAAGATCGATGTTTTATATGAAAATTACAATATTTCTAACATAGGAATCCATCCCTGATTGGACCATTCATGAAGAAAGTTTATCTCACAATTCAATTCTTCTAATAAATGCTTTCATCTAGATATGGGAGATCTGAAAAGAACATTTGTACAGTAATTAATTATTTATATTGATAAAGTTTAACGTAATTGACTTCAAATCCTCCCTTTGAACAGAAAAGTTCCATTAATATATTTATACAGCCATTATGAGGCTTCACGCTTGATTTCATTATCAACATAAAAATTAAACACTTATATTATTATTATTATTATTTTTACTAATAACGATAGTACTGGAATAATAATAATATAAAAACAGGGGCATTACGTGACGGTTTTATATTTTATTATATAGTCCACGAGATACAGTTTATTACTCAATGCGTTACCTTGAGTGCTGCTATTTCTAATTGGCATTTATTAATTAAACTAGAAACTAAACAAACTTGGTCATGAAGGAAAAGCATATTTTTATATCTATCTTTTGTGGGCGATTGAGATTGATTATTAATAAGAAGATAATCAGAAATAAGATCTTGTGATCCTATAATAGTAAATGACCTGAAGGAGTAGAAACTCGTAATGAAAAATAGTGTTAAATAACACACGAATCTAAAAAACAAAAAAAAAATGTAGATAAGTATTTGAATCAGTAAAGCGACTATTTTATTTAGTAAGAATACCGTATATCGTAGGAAAAAATCAAAACTAGATTAGTTGAAGATTACAATTAAGTTTGTTAGTTATAACAGCTCGTATGGAACTCTCGCAATATAAGGAAACTTTCCACACATGATCCATGCCACTTACGAAGGTCGTAGCTGCAATTACAGCTGAGGTGTAAACGATCTTCTTACGTCATCCGAAATATCACTTATCTTCCGAAGGAACAAGAGAATTAGAGACCGGATAATTCGGCAAATAGCTCCATAGGCAGGATAAAACACATAGAATTATTTCGGAATGTAACATTGCGGAATATATAATGAGAGTTTGGGCCTGCGCATTGACTCTTATTACTCCCGATAACTAGAACTTCTGATTATTGAATGTTACGAAATTTACAAATCATGGACACGAAAGGTGATAAAATGGGGTATTACTAAAACCAACCAATTTACGAGGGAGAAAACTGAGTTAGACCAATAATCTTTTAAAAAAAAGGATTGAATATGAAAGAATTATCAGCAATACATCTCAGAAAATATAAGTTACCAGACACTTGGACAATTAATTCTAGGAGTACCTGTACCACTACAACCCATTAAGGTTTTTTTTTTATGAATAGGGTTCTGCAGGGAGGTGTATGTTCAAGATCACGCTCAACCATCAGGTTTTTCAACCAATTAACTGAAAATTAACTATCATGTTCACGAACATTCTTTTTGAATCAGGTCATTTGCAAAAATATACTATATTTTTATAATAACATAATATTTTATTGTTATTGTTTATTATTGTTATATTGTTTTTATAATTCATGATAACTGTCCACTTCGATTTGTCTTCGACGCCCCGAGGAGGTCTCATGTGTCCCGCCTTTACGATGAGTTAAAGTGGCTTTTTCCTTCTATCCGTAGGCTCTATTTCCTAGATTCTTACTTATACAAAGCTATCAACTCACAACATCCATCTTACATCCATAGTCTCCTACAATTCAAATCCTCTATCCAATCCCAGGGCACAAGATCTCGCCCTTCCGATCTTTATATCAGTTCCCATAGAACCAAAACTTTTGAGCGTTCCTTCCTCGCCCGTTCTATCTCTCTTTGGAACTCACTACCACTCGATATCCGTCTTGCGTCTTCTTTAACCTCACTTAAATCCAAAATTTTCCTACATCTTTTAAACTTCCAAACAGATGCTCTATAATCGATAAATGATTACAGATATATTAAACTTAATCTATTGATGAATTACTGTAAATATTCCTCACTCATAATGATATCAGTTTTTATATTATTAGATGCTATTATTTATCCACTTATTTTTTCCATAAGCCTATTTCTTTTTATTGTAAATTTGTCTGTTTTTGTATTTTATTTTTGTATTACATTTTCTGATTCTCTACCAAAATATACCTGTTAGTTATTTACTTTCAAGATATTATGTAAATAGTGTTTTATTCTAATGTAGTGCTTTGGCCAGATATATATTTATTTAAATTTGTAATGTTGAATAAAATTATTTTTCTATTATATTCTATATATTTTTTCATCATACACATATGACGAATACATTAATCCTTTTCAATTCGGTAATAGACCGAAATATGATAAATAAACGTCATAATGAACCCGAAGGCTCAATGCCGATACCACCAATCTATGTTTACAAATCTCCGTCAAGATCACTCTTAACGCAATACTCCCACCTACGTCTCGGTCTACCCCTCAGACGCTTCCAAGTCGGTACAGCGCTTATTATCTCCTTAGGAATTCGTTCGTTACTAATCCCAGCAACTTTACATGCCCTTCTTAATCACCTATTTACCGGATGCATGCTTCGCAATTCCGCATTATGTAAGCTCATACATTCCCCAGTGGTTTCATCCTTCTTCGAGACCGAAATATGAGTGTATAAAAAGTCTTTTCGTCCATTTACTTCAAAAGAAAACCATGCGCCGAATTTCATTCTGAGGCCTCTTTGGTGCCTTATATAAAAAAACAACAACAAGAAAAACATATAACTTTAGTTACAGGGAATAGAACATTCAGTATGATACTGAATAAACTGATAAATCAGTTCCTGATCGTTAGTCTATAGTCGACAGATAATTTAGTTAGTAGAGCATTATGTATAGGCCATGTAAATGTATTCTGGTTTATATCCAGAATCAGCTTTTGATAAATAAATAGGTTCAAGTAATATATATATCGACGGCTTAGGCGCAATAGGTCGTATCCCCTTAACAGTAAATTTTACAGGAGAAAAAAAAAACATGACTGTTACAGTATTTTTTGACAGCATAATTTGATATTTTTTTAGATATTCAAATAATAAAACAGAGATGCTTTTTTAGGGTAATGAGGCTAACGACGTATTGTAGAGACAAAATATTGACTGTGAGAATCAAAAGGCGCTAAAAAACGCAAAAACACATTTTGTGTGGGATACGACCAATTGCGCCTAAGCCTTCGATACATTGTATAATTAAAAACTTATGAATATTCCTCATTATCATATATACCTGTCATACATGGATACATTTTTCATCTTATACTTCGAGAGCTCTGTTTGTTAACCATATGGATGAAGTCTCTTTAAAGATGTCATCGTATCACAGAATGAAGAATGAATGAAAATGGTTTCCTAAAATTATACAACTCATTGTAGCATAAAACATTATGTAAGTGAGATATTGATATTGGCATATGTTTTTTTCCCCACTTGGCCTTTGCCACCTCCAAGTGCCTATGTCGCTTGCGATGTTCCCCGCCAATCCTCTATTAGTTATCTGAGGAACATCCATCAGGACGATCCATCATCCCCTTAAAAGCTTTGACACGCAGCTGGGTCAGAGGAGTAACAAGATTATAATTGTCAGTTGGCTGGAATCCAAACTGGTTTGCCGAGTGCCAAACTTCTCTCAAGAAATGATCGATAGCGATAATGAAAAGCGTAGGTGAAAGTTGTTCTCCTTCCCACCGTCGATTGTTTTTGAACTCTTTATGCAAATGCCTATTTTAATATACTAATAATAAAAGAGCACTGTTTAACAACCTCCAAACGTCTAATGTATGAAAAAAAGAATGATTTTAAAACGGATTTGTATCGACAGGTTACACGTGTTTGCTTGCTGATTAAAATTCCAGGTCAGTTATTTCGTATGTTATTTCAATTATTAATAAGGCCATTTTGATAACTGATTTGCCAAAAAAGAAATTTTTACTAATGTAATGCTTTTTATCAATCATCATAGTGATAGATAATGAGGAATGTTCATACGTTTTTAATTATACTATATACCGACGGCTTAGGCGCAATAGGTATTATCCCACACAAAATGTCTTTTTGCGTTTTTAGCGCCTTTTGATTCTCACAGTCAATATTTTGTCCCTACAATACGTTGTTAGCCTCATCACCCTAAAAATACTCTGTTTTATTATTTCAATATCTAAAAAAATATCAAATATATCTTGAATACTGTAACTGTCATGTTTTTTGTCTCCGTGTACAATTTACTGTTAATGGGATACGACCTATTGCGCCTAAGCCGTCGATATATATATTACTTGAACCTATTTATTTATCAAAAGCTGATTCTGGATACAAACCAGAATATATATGATATTGGTTCTTCTATTTATTCTAAAATACAAGTTAAATATTTTAAAGAGTAACAGGTACCGTTACGATGTCCGAAATGTTTCGGATTCGCTGCCTCTAAATTTATGATAATCAAATTGCGACTCACCAACAACTACATCTTGTTGTATAAAAAAGTATTAACCAAAAAAAGCTGTATTAACCTAACATTATCTTCAATTTACAATACATAAACATGTTTAATAGGGAGAAATATTAGCAGTGATTTAAAAATTAATTTACTTTAGATAAAAAACCACCATACTGATGAAAAACATTATGAAAGTTCCTATTAGGATGAAAGTGACATAAAATGATCGGTTAAAATGCTGAATACTCTTATGATCTCAGTCTGCACATGTTCCTTTACAGCCAAAAAACAGATAAACAGCATTAGCGTTGGCATAACCCTACTGTTATTCCTTAATCAATTTTTTAGAGATTCCTTCTTTGATGTCTTGATTTTATTATATTATTTGTGAATTATTCTAAATTTCCCGTTGGACTCATCGTTACTTCAAGCCTCTACTAAAAGAAATGAAGTATTTAAGTATCCACCAAGCTAAGTAGCTACGTATTTATCGAAGCCGTAAAGAATCTAGGAAGAAGGAAACTAGTTTTGTACTTCGACTATAATAGTTAATTTTAACGTTTATGTTTTTAATTATCAACACGGGAAGCGTTAATAAAAACTATAATCTAGTATGTTTTACTGGTTGTCTGTATTTCATATATAAAACTGGCTGTTCCCAATCTGAAGAGTCATAATTGTCCGTTACTATTTAATTGCTGTCTAATTTTTGTTCGAAATCCCGTTAAAACGGTAAAATAGGAACAGAAATGAAATATGTATTTCTCCTTTTAGCTATAAGTTACTGCAATGTTTTACACAATTCCTTTTTTAGTGGTTGTGAAACGATTGCAACTTACCGCTATGCTTATTGAGTATTGGACTATTGAACTATTGACCTGACGAATATTGAAAAGAAATACATTAACATACTCCCGAGCCGTTATGAAATTGAATCATTGTCCAAACACATTAGCGGGAGCCGAACGGGATTCGAACCCATAAATCTCCGGAGGTATCTTTTCATCAAGGCTCCCAAGAACGGTTGCGCAAGATGGTGGTAGCTCCGAACGAAATCAGACTCCAGCGGTGATACTTACGTAAATAAGGTCTTAAGGTTAGGCTGGAACATTCATCAATACACATATGATTTGGCATTAAGGTTTGAGCGTTTCACAATACCAACTAGCGCTCTGGCCCATACTGGCAGCTAGTTTATACCGACATGGAAAACTCATTCAGATATCCCATATATTATGGCAGCTATCGAACAGTTGTTAGTAGGCACATGGTACTGTATGCTTCAAGTATTATTACATATACAACGACCGTAGATATATCGTATTTACTATGCTATACATTTTTTTAGTATTTTTTATTTATCTCTCTTTTTATTTTATTTATCTATATCTCAATGATTCTTTTTTTTTTGGGGGGGGAGTATTGGTTTTCGATATGCACATATTGGTATTACTACAAAATTTATAAAATTTATCAAAATATAAAGTAGATGTATTTACAAATATGGATGCATTGTAATTTTTAAAATTCTCATAGGTAGTTTGGTCCTGCCAATATTTTCTTAACCGATCATCAAGGGACACTGGTTTCTTCTGAAACATTGAAACCACGAACTTAATGGATTTAGCACTATGTGGTATAGTAAATAAAATTCATGAATAAGTAAACGTTGTTTTTTTACGCAACACATATGAATTCCGTAACTATTTCAATTTTAATTTATCTAGTCTACAAATCGTGGGAGGTACAGTTCATCTTAAAGACAATACTGCTTCCAACGTTTGTGGAAGGAAGGACTTGATTTGGCCGAGATCGGTTTTTATAGCCAGGTTTCCTCCTGATTAAGGGGTTACGGAGGCTGGATGAACCCCAGGAGGTTCTATATACTCAACAAGTCTATTCATGGGTGTTGACAGAATAAATCTAACTGGCATCAGTCTCGAACTCGGGAGATGGAGATCAGCAAATTAGCTCCATACGTACCGAGCTAGCCCGCTTCTTTTCTCTTCATTAAGGATAATTGAATATCCATCCGTTCATATTGTACTTACTGGTAGTCTTCGTAACAGTTAATAATCATACTGAACTTACTAACTTGCCCAAGTAGAACCCGTTCACACAAAAATGAAAACATTCTTGAGGGTGAGCAGATGATCCTCGACAACTCCAAACAGAGAATAGAGCCATCATTGAAGACCCCGGTGGCCGCCCTATTTCCCCAAACCAGTCCCACAAATCAGCCGGAGCCTTCCCACTTGTTACCCTCATTCTTTCACCTTCCTATTCATTTAATCTTTTGTTCCCACATTCCATTTTTCCTTATCCAATTAAAAGTAATCAAAGAAAAAAATGAAGGACCTATATTTCATTACATTAGGGATGAAAATGTTTCTGTAAATACTTTACATAAGGATGAATATACTAAATATCGATACATTTGAATATATTGCACAACTATTGGTGAAGTTGTGGAAAATATTCTATAAATATTTCGTGTATTACATTAATAGTAGTAAAATTTGACATACATGTATGACCTCCTAAACCTACAAAAGGATAAAAATTAGTACTGGTCGGCTACAATTCAAAATACACTAAAAAAATTCCTTAATTCCATATAACTAAAAAGGAACAATAAAGTAGAAATCCACTCTCAAATTGTTGACCCAAAGAACTAATACAAATTAAATTAAATAAAAAACTAAAGCATTAAAGTTAACGAAATTAAAGGAATTAAAACAAGTATTAAGTTTTAATCATACATCTATATTTTGTAGGTTTCTGTTTTCACTTGCCCCAATTGTTCCTTATTTCACTTCCTTACTCATTTGAATTATTAGCTGTTTCAATATTAGTTGTAAATTTTATTAAATCGACATTGAGATCTATTATATTATTAGTATTATTTGCGAATGAGCACATTATGAATACGCAAAGTAACGAGAGAAAGTGCATTCAACTTTTTTGTGCCCATATTTCTTTCATTATTTGGTTGTGGGCTTCATTTCTCTATTGAGGCCACGTTTTTCCAGTCTTCTTTGATTTCTTGTCATGGTAAATATGCCGCTTTTGAATTTTGTATTTGTTGGCACGCGTGTTTCAGATTTTTTTTTTTACTTCGTCAAGCCATTTCATTATTCGGTCAGACTGACTCCATTTTTCATAACATTCTACTACCAGTTTAGTAATTCTGCCAGTGATCATCCTTATGGCGTGTTCAACTTTATCTGCGTTCCTATAGTCCCTGTGATTATCAGAATGCTAGATGATTTCTTGATTGATTGCTTTATGTGCAAATAATTTTCGTCTACCAATTTTAGACCTAAAATTCTTCTTTAACATAACCGTTTGCTTCTTTTTCTGAATGTTTTCTCTATCACTTCCTGTTCAAAATCAGTGTCTCAGATCCATAGAGGGATTCTCGTTTTCTGTCTTAGTTTTGAGTGCTTGGATACACATTTTTGTTTAAAATATTTCGGGTTAGTCGATATCCAGTGTACATTTTTTGGAATCTAGTTTATTATTGTTATTTCTAAGTAACTTATGTAATAGCTTCCTATTTTTAAAAGAGTTTTACAAAGCTGTTGGGCCAACTTTCAGACAACACACTCATACAAGAAATAGGAAATTATACAAAAACAACACCAAAATACAGACACAAACGAAAAAACACATACTACTATAAATAATATGCATTTTGTAGTATGTTATATATAAATTATGTATTAATTAAATCCTATGTACTTCTTTTTTCTGTTGGTTTTTTAAATTTTACCAATAACAAAAACATATTAACCTGTAGCATTTGTAAATAAACTCATTTTCATTGTAAGGGATTATCCCACCAATATTTTAAAATTTGTATATAATTTAAAACAAAATATTTAAAAAAGAAAGAAAAAATGTGTCGGCATTAGTAAATGATAATTAGTGTTGTACGGGGTAAATGCCCGAGGCGCAATAGGGAGGATTTTTTTAATGCTCATCTTCAATTCTGACGTCAGCCAATGCGTAGAGGATTTAGTCGTAGTTACATCAAGCTTTCGGATTCGCTTCATGTTATCATTGTTGTAAATTAGAATTAATAATTTCAAAACCGTAGTTGTTAATTCGAATTTTTGAGAACTTGTGTCGTTAAAATTTCGCAGTAGTTAGGTATTTTCATGTGCCTATTTATTTTTTATATTATGATGATGTTTTAAAGTGTATTATGAATTTTCATTTATTTTTGTTTTGAATTAGAACTAGAGTTTTTAATTAATTTGTATTTAACTCGGATTTCAATTCTAATGTCTAATGTTTTAAAAAATATTATTTATGTAGTAGGTATATATTTTTTTATTTATATTTAACTACTTTTAAACTTATAAATGTGTGAAAGCGATTATTTGAGGTATTCAGGATCGGAAGTGAATTACAAAAATATTTCAGAAATTGACTTTTTCATAGTTTTCGCTAGTTTAGTCAAGCAATTTTGTCTAACACGACACTACTTTTAGAAATGTTGATAACCTGTTCTAATAATGTAATGCCGTTTGATCAAAACAGTAAGAGAAAACGATGTCAACCTCTAATAAAAGAAATTATAAAGTATAATAAGAAAATATCGTTAAGGACTAAAAATATCAAAACCCCAATTGATCCTTCTGTAAGGAACTACATCCATATAAGTAGCCTCAAAGGATGATTTAACGAAGTAGATGTCATTTTTATATTAAAATTTATGAGGAGAATATTTTTTACTCCAATTTAAATATATAAACGCATATAATTTATAAATTTAAATACTTCTTCTTAAAAAATATCTCTCTTTTTTTGGTGGCCAAATGTATATGGCGATCATATAAATGTCCCTAACCTGTTTTTATCATCAAGCGATATTTAAAAGCTGAAAACGTCAACTTCAACTTAGCTCTATATCTCTCGGCAATGTTCGATAAAGCGGACAGATTTGGAGCAGTTAAAAATGGAATTCATTAAATCAGAACCACTTTCAGCAAGTAACCTTCCATTGGATGTTGGCCGTTTATGTTCATTTCGGTAGTCGATAAATAACAACAAAAAATTACTTACGCCGCCACCGTAAAAATCATGGTTGCATACCTGAAAAAAACAAGTAAGTATATTTAATAATTGAATATGTAATAACAATTGAAATACATAATGAAATCAAAGGTAATGAAAAATTCTCTAAATAAAGAATAAATTTCTCTAAATAGTACATGAATCCAATTTACAGAAGAGAAACGAGATGAGCTTTTAGCTTCAAAAGATAATAAGTCCATAATACATTGCAAATCTATTTGAAAATAATAAATATGAACGAATTACGATTTAAAATACCTAAATGTCCACGAAAATTGATGTATTATTTAATATAATTAACCATTTTATTAATTAATGCCATTTTATACAGGAAAAGGGATAGGTGACGATGCACCGTGGAAAACAACATAAAATAATTGTGAGATTCCGTCATCCTTTGAATTTTTAAAGATGCTAACTAGGGAAAATAAATTTTAAATACCTCTATATTTTGTTTTATGTCACTATCTACAACTTGGCCTGACTGTGCAATGAATGAAAACTCAAACATATCTGAAATTAATTGATTAATTAATAGTTGCGAATACTTTTTCACAATAATTCAGGTTTTTATGTGACAGAATCGTAATCATCTCACTGTCTCGTGATAGTTTTTAAGTGACTTCGACTCATTGTTAAATATATTTTTAGACGCAGATAGATAACATCATTCACATGGAATTAGATTAGTTTACGGGCATCTTAATTTTATTGCGAATATAATTATAAATAAATAAATATATAATAAATAAAGTATAAATATAATATAAAAATTTAAATAGATAATAAATAAAATAAATAGATAATATATAATGACTTAAGTCAACGAGATCCTAATAAACGTAATGTTCAATGAACATTATCCTCCTTGTATGCATCGCGAATTGCGAGAACACGGGGATATGGGATCAGTGAAGAGAAAGGATGTGTCTGGCCAAGGTACGAACCAGGATAGCTCAGGTGGCAGAGCACCATGAAGGAAACATGGGAGATCCGGGTACAAATCCCTGGATATATCTTTTCTTTTCAAATAAGAATAAAATTATAATTTCATATGGCCTGAATTAATTCTTAATCTGATCTGTTAGGTTAGTTAGTCCGCAAGAAAAACATTGCGATTTATTTATTTTCCAATATTATTCTCGTATATGTTATTCGGTCTATTACAGCTAAGTATAATCGTTAAACGTTATTGCGACCCTGAAGGCAGTAAGTGAAGGGCAAACGCCTAATTTTAATGTTTAAATGTTTGCTGGGGTCCTGAGTATAATTCTTAATTTTGATTTAATTAATTCTTGCATGATCGCATCTGATTAACATTTGAGAACCACTAGTTAATTAATTAATTATTGTTCCTATCATTATTTATTGAAAAAAATCATCTTAAATGTTGCTTGTTCTATTCTAATCGTTACATTGATGGAGATAATAACAGTAATACTTTATATACAATCCTTAATTGGTAGTTCAATCAAACTTTGTATCTATAAAACGTTAAAAGTAAATTATAAGTTTTCAAGAAATGTAATAAAAATATGTATAATGAGATGGCAAAAAATATGACCGAGATTTTTAATATGAAACATTAATTTCATATCAAGAACCAAACTCGTGGGCTATCTGACTCTTGATTCCAGTTATTATAGTAATAAATAACGCTTACAAGTAAATAACTGACATCAAGAAAAAAAAAAAAAAATTGAATTGCTAATTAAGTAGTTTTCTCCTCTTGTTGGGAAAAGAATGTACCACACAAACTCCTTAGCGAAGTAAATTGTATGAAAAAAAGACGACTGGAGGTTTTAAAATAAGTAGGAATCTCTAATCATAAGAAGATGTATAATATCGGGTTCTTAGGAGAGAAGTTGATCTGGAGAACCTGACGCCCAGAATGGGAAGCCGTCCAACATACCACTACCTTCCAGGCATCCTAGTAAATACATGCACACAGGGCCGGGTATAATTTTATAATAATTATAACCGTATATCTAGCTATGTATATATAGCTTTGATGACATATATGGCACCGGTGCCTGCCTAGCAATAAACTGCCAGCAAGATCCAACACGGTCCTAAAGGCTCGAGAAGATTGTGTAGTATTTCTTAAAGCTAGAAAATCATGCAATTTAAAAAAACCCGCGCTATGGACATTTGGCGCATTACGAAGGACCGAATCCATAAAAAGGAGTGAAGTGAACCATCAAATAGCCACTGAATTATATGCTGTTATTTCATTTATTATGTATTTGAAAATATGCATATTTTTTTACTCAGTATTCGAATGAACATTTTAAAAATAATTAAATGAAATAAAATAGTGAACTAAGTATTTATACTTTTTTTTTTTTTGCATACGCTTACATTCTTGTGCTAAAAGAATTTTGTTTTTGTAGAAATCATTTCAACACTTAAAAAAACATTTAAATTTCACTAACTGATGCTCGCTATAGTTCATGAGGATCTCCCAAACCAACTCGCACAATGATTGGTTGAATAGGTATCAGAATGCTAAGCGAAACCGATGTTAAGCTAACAGTAAATTTATTTTCAAAGCTCACAAGGCTGCCTAATCTTATTATTATCTAGGGATATCCTCAGATATCCATTCAACATACTTCTTCTTCATGTTCCCCCATCAGTATTTTCCAACGATAGTAATAACGATAAGCCACGGTCCTCTGCCAAATTCAAATGCAGGACAAGAATTTCCAGAGCCAGGTAACTTGTTTTCCTATAATTCTTCAATCTTCTTTTTTACCACCGATAATCATTATTAAGATGCTTTCGGTTGCGAAATATCTTCAGCACAAAACCTAGATAAGGCATTTTCCTGAGTTGACGGTCTTTAGCGATTCCTTGTCCTTCTTGAATCTTCTTAGCACATCTTCGCTAGTTTTATCTATTGTACAAGGTATTCCAAGAATCCGTTCATATATCCACATTTCAATTGCTTCAATCCGGTTCATTGTTAACTTAAATTCAATAACTTTCTTCTTATTCATGTGATTTGTTATTATCATCCGACTTTGGTGATCACCTTAATGAAGATTTCATGGTCCTCTGCCAAATGCAAAAGTTTAATTAAATTAAATAGCCAATCTAATTTAAATTTGGACCACTTAATTAATTGGTCAATGTCTACCTCTGAATGAACATTATAACCCAGAGGTTCCCAATCTTTTTCGGTTTATGGCTGCCTAAATAAACGGATTATTTCCGCGGTGCCCTTAATACATCAGATTTTTTTTCTAAATTTTTTACTTTCTTGAAAACTGGAAAACTTTCCTTTTTAAACGCGTTTTAAAAAGGAAATTTCTATTCCTTTTAAGCGATACTTCCTATTTTCCTTGGGATAATATAAAATATCTAATTTCAACTCTTTCGGTAATATCCATATTGTGACTGGACAATCCCCATGTGGTTAGATTCGTTGAAAAAAAAAATTAAACGCGAAATACTTGGAAATCAGCCAGCATACACGATTGTTGGCGCGATAATTCAAGCATTCCAAATTCCCAAAAAAATTCTATATTGTTTAATTGAAAATTTCGCGGCGCACACTTTGGGAATCACTGTTATAACCACTTAATACGCATAACAATAAAGTAATATACGATATGAAGAAGACTCTACTACCAAGTTTTTTCTCGCTGGCGGAAAGATGTAAAAGAAATTCATTATTCACCTCCTTATAGACGCTTCATTTGTGGTTTTATTAAATAGACCGAATGTTAAATCAGATTGTTGAGCTTATAGATTAATTAGTCAATCCGAAGCAAAATGATACAGGGATGTCTGCCCAAAAATAGAGTTTTTTTTTCATACTCATTATTGAAACTCCAGAAAGACAACTTTTTTTTGTGTCCAATTTTTGTGAAAACTTTTAATTCTTACAAGATACAGATGTCATCGTTTACTACAGAAAGGACTGTTATCCGCAAGATCCTAACAGTCTTGGCAACGCCTTCAATATTTTTTTAGCTGCAGGTAGGAAACTCATCCAGGACAAGATCCTTTTTTTGTGTGTATGTGAATTATTTAGAATTTTAGAAAAGTGGGACTAATTGTCATTCTGCAGCTCTTACATATCTTAATAAGACAAATATACAATTCTCTATCCATTGAGGGTTTTTTTTCGTTTACTTAAATCGTGCACTCTACAAAGGCGTCTTGTCCTCATAGGTTACACTCTTATAGCAGAAAGAATCATTTTTATCCTCCCCCGCACTTATGAGTTTAACCCCTGACGAAGGGCTGGAATTTTGGTCGGGACATTGGTTACTTACTCTTTGATTATTTATTTAAGCCTCCAGCTGAACCATTTTTGACTTATGTTCTTTCGCCTTGCTCTGAAACATTTTAGAAGGATCCAATAACGCTCGAAATTCTGCATGAGGGCTTAAATGTCAAGGCACACTCGCTCATGTACATACACGCTACCGATTCGTTAATAACAACCTTCAAATGTTTTAACGATAACTTCGATCTCCACTAACTCCAAAACGGGACACCGTGAAAAAGGTATGTAAGAGATATAAAATCGGAACATATCCAGCAAGTGGTTACGATATCAGAATTCAAATTTTATGCCATAACCAGAATGAAACAACCTGAAGAAATATTCAACGGTGGGCTCAATTAAATTACTGGTTTGGAGTGGCCGGTAAGTTGTGCATGGGAGAAAGGTCAGGATAGGCCCCGGGCTCACGAGTAAGATTTTACTCGAGGCGAGTGAAAAAGAATCGTATCGTGGAAGGTCAGTAGAGCCAGTGTATGTCAAGCGGAGGCTGTAATGATCATAAATTAATGTTTTATCTTATAGATGTTGCCGATGGCTGAAGGCATCTGTGACGGTGGGCTCAGGCAGGCCGTACCAATCTCTTCTGTCTTGTTCTGCACTGCGTTTCGTGCGTAGGGGTCGTGATGGGGTTCGCAGAAGTTGCCATAAAACTATCATCCAACAGGAATTAGACATTATAATTACTGATTGCCAGGATGAACATATATTTTAAAAACAAAATAATAATGTTTTAATAGAGAAATTATGCTAATGCCATTTTGCACGTGTTTGTATATCTTTTGTAAATCTCCCATAAGGGATCCACGTGGAAGCGTGGATGGAGAAACCTTCTATTGAAGGCACTCTTAGGTTGTTTCATCTCTCTGTAGTAGATCCCCTCACCTTGTGACGTTTTGTATTATAAGGTATCTCTCAGTAATGCTTGTACCAGTAAGTTTGGGTGTCCAGTGAGTGAGTAAGGAGTGTATATGTTCAGCTCTTTTTGTAATGATTAATTAGTTATATAAAAGTGAAAAGTAGTAATAAAACGAATTGTGACTGAAATATTCTAATGGTCTGTGAAATTTTTTGCATCACACCTGCTTGGCACAGGCCCACATAGGTTAATATTTTTAAAATATTGTATGTTTACAAATTATGTACACTAATTTGACGAAATGAATATCCATCCTGAAGAATATCCAGACTGTCAATAACACGAACTTTAGCTATTATATAATAAATTGGAGTTACATGAATAAACATGCAATATGCTTATATTATTTTAAATAAACTGTACCCCATTTTCTATGAAAATGATAGAATAAAATAATATTTTAATGTAAATAAAAAAAATGTTTAATAATGGTTATTTGTACATTATATTGTTAAATTATGTAGTATTAAGATAAAATGAACAAACTAATATATTTGGTGTTTAAGTATGGATATCCATTTCCGTCGTAGGCAAATGATTTTGTTTGCTTCATTCGGATGCACTGATGTACCTTTTCTTACTGCAAAAGAAGTTGGAATTGGAATACATCTTCCAGAATTTATTGCACTTAAAGCATTCACCGAGGCCTACTGCCGATTTTATACCCGGATCATTGATGCATGCCTTTGCCAACTGAGACATTAAAACTAGTTTGGTTTATTTTGCCCGACCTGGAAATAGTAAAGTTGTCAAGGGCCTGTTTTATCGTGAGGAGTAGTAAAAGCATCCCGGGGACCTGCTAGGGGACCCTCAGCACTGGCTCGGCCTAACGAGTCGTTTTACGAGAGGAGTCCGCATTCCTAAGGTGATAAGGACAAATATGATTGGCTCTTGAGCGACCCTATATGGCCGGGCTAACTGTACACCTGACCCTAGCTTCTGCTATATTATTTATCTTTTTGAATTTCTGATTATTGCCAGGAGAAGGCACTCCATATCCTCGCTGGTAGCTCTTCCAATTATACCTCTCCTTCTGCCCCTGTTTACGACCTGCCTCCGCGCCTGCCCTCTTCGTATAAAGCAATAAATCGCTAGATCCAGTTCACTTGCTCAACACATAAAATTCATTCATTCATCCAACCAATGCGTGCGTGTAAATCTGTAATTACGGTATTTTTTTATATGCATCTGTAATATTATGCCCTTTGAATCTAAACATATTCCACTCTTTCAAAAGAACAATGCAATACCTCAAGAAACTGTTAGTTTTAAAAAATGGTTATTGTAAAAGCAGAGCATTCCTATCGCAATGGTGGTCTCAAAATTCTTTTATTAACCAATAGAAAATTTTTAAAAGCTTGAAACATTTTATAGATTATTTTATAGATAACATAGATTTTAATTTATGCCATTACTAGCTTATGCCCGCGGCTTCGCTCGCGTGGAATCTGCCACATAAAGTTTCGTGAAAGATCATTTTAAATAAATAATTTAATTATTTTTTTAAAATATAATGTTACTCGTGCATCCAAAATTTCAGATGTCTAACTTCAAAACTGACGGATTCTATACAAACTTTGAATCCCTATTATATTAAAGGGGAAACCCTTGGGATGGAATTACCCAAATTTCTTTCTTAAACTATACAAAGAACCTATCCACAAATTTCAAGATGCTAAGTTCCTGAATTCCCTTTAATTATGTACTATAACGGGAGGAGGGGGCACATGCCCCTTTGCCCTGACATAAATCTGCCCTTGCTGTGGCCTATGGTGTATAACCTATTTTACTCAATCAGTTTCATCCAAATATGTTCAGTAGTTTTTGCGTGAATGAGTAACAAACATAAATACAAACATTCGCATTTATAATATTAGTAGGATATCAAAACAAATAGTTTCACTCATGTTCTTTCTCTTATTTTAACAACATTTGCCTTTAATTATGTACTATAATGGATTCTCCACAGTACCTAAAAAACTGTCGGGGGCACGTGGCAATGCAAATTGTCACTGAAGGCTTAGAAATTCCAAAAATGACTCAACAATTCCAATTGTTGGGTTATGTCGTTGTTCAATTCGAAGGTGCCCCTTCAATGCAACGGTGCAGACAAATGCTTTTGTCTAAGGTATGTATGTAAATAATATATTTTTTTTTTTTTGGCACCTCGTATACTGGACGAGTCACCCAACCATTATTCCATTACTGAGAGTAATGATTCCCATGTTGCATCGGCAGGCTACCCAATCTCGTTGAAGCCGATTCTTTCCAGTGACCTACCATCGAGTTCAAGGACAATGACATATCAGTGTAGATCCATGGACTATGGCTGTTAGGAATCAAGTGCACTTGTACCTTTATTATCTACCTTTCACACTTTATCTAGGTCTGAGGAAAACTGTTGATGGCTACTGACATCGTTAAGAACACATTGCGATTTCCAATAGTAATACAAGGGGTATGACTCCTATGGGCTGACGGAATCAAAATATCCATGGGAATAACCATATGCCAAATCATGAGCTTAGTTAGGTGATATTTTAAATCGCAATTTACCTGAATAACTGTTAAACAAGGATTTTTCAATGATTTCAGTTTAATTCAGAAGAAATGCACCCTGTTCTCTAGATAATATCTAAAAACGAATTGAAAATTATAGAAAATTCGTAACTTATGAAGACAACTTATGTTATGGTGACAGTACCTAAAAAATATCTTTTGTAATTATTGGTCAGCTGTTTTGATTTTTAAATATTTTTATTATAAAGAGAAAAGATATGCCCCCGGCCGAGACTCAAACCCAGAATCTCTGTCTCTGTGTCTGTCTCGGAGGGACAAAGGTTCCGGGTTCGAATCCCGGCTGGGGCATATCTTTTCCCTTTATAATAAAGATATTTAAAAATTCCTAAATCATCGTATTCATGAATTAATATTTGTAAAAGAGATACCTATATTCTTTAGAATGACTCCCTACATCCTTTAATGTATAATAAATTTTATCCTAACAATACCTTGAATGCTGGCCTTCCATACAATAAGCTAGTCATCGCAATCAATATGTTTTAATTGCTAAGTTATCACACAAATAGGAGGAACCCTTTATTAGCAATTAAATTTCGACTGGAGTGCGGTATTAGACACGCAGGGTGCCGCGGCCTTGGCAATTGTTAATTTTAAATACCTTGACATTTATGACGGATTATTTATTAGTGCAGCTTCCTATGTGCCGTTGGGCGTAACCGATAAATTTGGCCGCGCATGATTATCAGTCACATAGTAACCTACAATTCATTGTAACTCTTCGGCGCAAAAATCCATATGAAGGTTATCATACAGGAATTACAGTAATGGTTATTGGGATTAGGTGGAAAACATATGTGCCGAAACTGTTTACACAACAACAATATTTATATTTTATTATGTATTATACACTTTTAGACTCCAAATGCAACGACTCCTTCGTAGAGAACTTGAAAAATCTGTGATCTTAAAACAGTAATCGGCTAAAAACTATGCAATATCACAGTACCTAAAGCATTATTTCCTTTTAAGGTATTAAGTACGAAATTAGAATTAATTTAATAGAGATAAATTAAATATTATAATAAATACAGGAATAAATTGATTATGAAATTAATCGAACTAAGTTTATATTTTAGATTCAATAATATTTTAATATTTAAAGAATAAAGAAAGAATCACAAGAAAAAATAAAAGAATATATATATATTTGGAATCTACTTTTCTTAACTGTCATTAAAATAAATTTTGCTTAAAAATTTCATTTCTTAAGATTCAGACGTATACTCGTTAAACTATATCTCAAAAAATAGTTTCTATAAATATGTATACATTTCTATAGATAGATACACACAGAATATATGCCTTGTAAATGGGGTCTAAAATATTCGAATATTTATTCTAGAGATCTGTTACAAAAATGAGTTTGAATTACAATGAAGTTTGAAATTATTTTCTCCAAAAAACAAAGGTATTTAATCATCACCGAAAAGTTCACCGGGATAAATATTAAATTAATTCGATAACTTTCGTATTTAATTAATTAAACTATATTAATCGTTTGTACTAAATTGTATAAATGTACTATCATGTACATAAACGTCTTTCTCAACAAATTTAAATGCTGAGATGGTTTCCTAATTTGGGAAGAAAATCGGCCATTTTATCTCATCTCCAATCTCCAGTTGCATTCCAGTAAGACTGAAAAGGGAGATTGGACAAGAGATCAATTAAATAATATATAGATATGGATTTTAGGTACTTTGCTAAGGTCTCTTTTTTCCGGAAAAGGCTTCTAAATATTATTTACAATTGTAAACATAGAAATACTAAAACATTTGTTCATTTTGTTGGAGAAAACTAATACATTAGCAATGAAACCGATCAATTTTTTTGAAAACTATATATTTTGCCTCCAACTCCAATAAATTGTTTGATCAACTTCTCTGTTCAAGGAACTAACATAAAATCAAACATTATCGATTCATTACCTATTTATGGTAGCACGCTTGGGAAAAACGATATTTTATATCTTGCTAGCAATAAATTAGCGAGTAAAAGGAAATAAAGTAGAAATTACACTCCTGGCAACTCGGAGTGGAAATATAGCTAAGGAATACAAAACAGCTTTCAATACAATTTAGAGTGCGAGATTTATTGTGGTTTCTCTTTATTTCCTACCCGAGTAAAAAATAAATAAATAAATGCAAATATATACTTTATACCTCCACTCGAGGGTGATAAATTTAAGCGGTATGTGTAATTAAACTCCTTTCTCATTGAATTGTGATTTAAAGATAGTTCCCTAATTTGGGAAAAAGGTAAAGTCGACCATTTTATCTTATCTCCAGACTCCAGTGGCATTCCAGAAAGACTTAAAAGTGGAGGAAACTGGAGAGGCTAATTTAAAATATATAGATATGGATTTGTATTATTTTAATTATATGGCATTCCTCAATACCTTGACTCGTTACATTAAATTATAGACATTATTTGACAGCCTACATTAAATCGCCACCTACGTAAATGCATTTCTAGTCACCTATGCTACAATTATAGGAACTATGAATACCAGAAGGAAATTATTCACAAAAAACAATAATAATAATAAAAAAAACATGACGCTAGAAAAATTCCAAATTTCCTTCTATTCAAAACTCATAACCCCTGCTAAATGCCTATGTTAAAATATGTGAAAACACGTCCAGGATCAAAACTGGAAACTCCAAAATTTTAAAAAGTTACTTTTTCACTCGTCTAGTCAAGCACACTTGTCTACAACGACACTTTACCGTCTTATTCCTCATAAGACCTGAAGTTACATAAGGACCTGAAGTTACGAGAGCTTGATAGAGCTTGACTAAACTAGCGAAAAATGTGAAAAAGCGAATTTTTG
Organism: Arma custos; assembly: GCA_037127475.1. Classification (NCBI taxonomy): domain Eukaryota; kingdom Metazoa; phylum Arthropoda; class Insecta; order Hemiptera; family Pentatomidae; genus Arma; species Arma custos. The sequence goes on from CM073759.1 coordinate 34,069,962, forward strand.
AAATTAGGAGTTGTATTCTTTTGATCCTGAACACTTTATTGTAAATTGCAACCTCGGCATATTTTATATCTATAGTTTTATTTATAACTTAAATAAAATTTTTAAAATCCTGCGTTCGTGTGTTTGTTTGCGTGTGTATGTTTATGACTGAGAGGGAGATTTTTACTTTTTATTAAATTAAATAAATTGATTTATAGTACTTGCAACGACTCGCAGAAAAAAATCCTCTGAGATTCAAAAGGAATTCGAATCCAGCACAAATTTTGTTAAGAACGTCAAACCCCCAACAAGAAGACTAAACATTAGCGGAGTAAGGAAAAAATTGCATAAATAAAAGACATGAAGATCTTTTCATAGTAAATTAGCAAATAGAAAAAAAAAACAGATATGAATTGTTAGCGATGTTACTCACGCTAATATGCAATAGTTATTAGTAATTTTTTTATTATATATTTATTACTTTATTTTTTATCAACCTCTTCATACTCAAACTCACCATGCCGTCGATATAAATGCAAAGTAGCGAATGTGAAACCACAACTTTTCAATGGAGCGAACAATTTTTTCAGTGAAACTGAAGGTTCATTCAAACCAGTGCGTATCGCCAAACGTATTTACCGATGTCATTATGTTTTGTTTTCGTATCTAACAGATGACTATTATCAATCCTAAAGCACATTCTCACATTCGATACTTGGAATTTGTATTGACGATATGACAAAACGTAGCCCTCATGTGAGCTAGGAAATATACCAATCTAGGTAACATAACTGATTCCAACTTTTTGGCTTCCTGGGTATTCATTATTTTTTTTAGAAAGAATAACTGCTGTAGACTACTCATGATACATCTGTGGAGACCTCATTCCTATTCTACCAATGTCTCACGTTCCTCTTAGCTCCTGAGGACCGTTATATGTACGTATACATTATATGACCAAACACGACACCGCGAAGACCCTGGTCCAGTGAGCCCGGAACGAGGAAGCGGAGGAAGGAGGTGGTATATGACTGGCCGGGGTAACCTTGTAATGGTGAGAACTGGACCCCGGTGTTGGCTTACTCCCTTCTCTTGTATCTTCCAACTCTATCTTGTATCTTAGCGTCCTCAATAATTATGTCTATGATAGTTATGATATGGAGCTCCAGTTGATCAGATACAGTTGTCTCTCTCAGGTTTATATCCGTCGTGTAGTTGGAAAAACCCATATCAGGATATCTCGGTCAATTGTTTTAATAACAGATAAAATATGAAACTATTATTGTCTTCCAATCGTGCCTTCAAGGACCTTCCATATATACACGTACCTTCCACACACATCGGACTGAAACGATTATTTAAAATAAAAAGGGTTTGGGGGAACAGAGTAACACACCACATTCAGAGAACAACTGATCTATATTTCATCTTCTCCAGTATATATAGATTTACATTGTTTATACAAATCCTTATCTTAATACTATAGACTTAACCTTATGGAATATTTACATAGACTTAGTTCACTTATATCACTGTAACTCCCTCCCTCCAGTTCCTTCACCTGGAGGAACTAAATCACACAAAAAACAAAAAGACAAAGAAAAAAAAATGAAAAGACAGAACTACGAAATATAGATAGCTTATGTACTAGATACTTAAGTAAAAGTAACGATATCATAATATAATGAAAGATAACCTGTATTGAACACACACACAAAAAAAAAGAAAAAGAAAAAATTAGCCCCTACAATAACATCAATTACCACATAACGGGAAGTACAATGAAGACTAAAACGTAAAGTATTACAAAGTTTGGTTGCCCTATCGGAATTAATCACTAAACCACGATTACCACTACCGGGCAGCGCCTTCCGGCGAGGAATACGAAGCTCTTCTAGGTGGACAGTACGTACCCTGGAAGGATAATGCTCATCACGAATTGAGAATAAATTGTTCTCCCTGACGGCGATAATTTTATATGGCCCTTCGTACCGGGCTGCTGTTTTCGTCCGAGCTGTTCGTAACTTGCGGTATACTATGGTTCCCAAAGATACCGGGCCTCTCGAGTAAACCCTAGCTCCCTGATTAGCCTTGAGCTTTTTCTTTTTCCCTAAGTAACTTCGCACGAACCCGATCCCATGTTGCCCGACGCTGTATTCGTGTCTGAGAGACCTGAGCCTTGAGCTCGTTATTATTGACTGTAATCAAGTCTCCCCTATCCCGACGCGTTTGCCCAAAAACGATTTCCACCGGAGACAACCCCGTTGTCGAGTGTATCGTGTTGTTGTACGCTATAATCGCTCGCGGCATGGCGTCGTATGACTCTTGGTTCCGTCCTAACTTAAGTAACCGCAGGTGTTCTCCCAGTTTGTTGTGAAGGCGCTCGACCGCACCTCTGCCTTTGATGTGATGTGTGGTATTGAAGTGCCACCTGATCCCCAACACTCTGCTTTCCTCCCGAATTAGAGCGTTGTCGAATTTCCGGCCACAATCTGACATGATTTCCTCGGGGACCCCATAAGTCGCACACCAGTGAAGTATCCCGTCCCATATCGCGCCCGGAGTTTTCTCTGCTACAGAGTACGCCATTGCCAGCTTGCTAAAAGGTATCGATCGCCGTGAGCCAGGACTGTCCTTCATTGGAGTAAAGGTCAATCTGTACCGTTCGAAGGGGTTCTAAAAGAGTGGTCGTAACTACTTGTCTCGCTACCGGAGGCTGTCGGTCGTACTTAGCCCTCTGACAAACGGAACATTGCGTTATGTGGCCCTTTACTGTACGACTCATGTTTCTCCAAAAGTATAAAGATTTGAGCGCGCGCAAGGTCTCTTCAATGCCACGATGGTTTGTTTTGCCCTCATGATGGTCGATAACGATTTGGCGTTGGACGGAAGGATCGGAAATCGTCTCAACACACCGTAAGCCGTGTCAAAGCGTAACCCACCCCAATCCTCTCTTGTCGCCACAGCCGTTTTAATTTTTTGGCAATAATCTTGTTCCCAACGTATACGTAGCAGTTGCGACCCGGAACACTAAATTCAGTGAAAATACGCTCGATGTCAGTATCGTCAATCGTTACTGGGGTGCGCACGAGAACTGTTGCCAACCCTTCGTATGAACTAGCTTGTGTCACTATCCCTGGGTTCTGCTTTGACCGGAAAACAATTTGATGACGTTTATCATTGATTATATCGTCAATTTCCGGTAATTGTTGAGGACGCTCCGTCGACGCCGCGCTCTCTTCCGATATTTGTCGCACTAGTGGTATCTCGGGTCCGCTCTCCGCCCAGTCCCGTAAATACCGGAGCGCGAATGGCTCCGTGGAAGGCCCTTCTTCGTCTAGCGCATTGACTACCAGATCTCTGGATAACCAGTCCGCTACCGCATGATCTACTCCCTTCTTGTGCACGACCTGGAAAGTATAAGCCGCCAACCGCTCCTTCCATCGCGATACACGCGCTGATGATTCTTTAAGGGTGTTCAGATAAACCAGCGGTTTATGATCCACAAAAAAATCTAATTTCCGCCCGTAGACATAGGGCCTAAAGTGCTCCACGGCCCAAACGACTGCTAAGAGTTCGCGTTCGATCGCGCTATATCTAGTCTCCGCGGCATTCAACTGTCGGCTAGCATACGCGATAGGTTTTTTGCCGGTTGCAAAATTCTGGGAAAGGACAGCCCCGATCGTGACTGCACTGGCATCTGTAGTGATCCGGAACATTAAGCGGAAATCAGGGAACGCCAGAACCGGCTGCGAGGTTAAAATCTCCCGACACTTCCTAATGCTCTCCAGCTGGGCTGGGCCGAGCGAAAACCACCTTCCTTTTTTTAATATTTCCGTCAACGGACGCGTTAATTCTGCAATACCCGGGATGAATCTACGATAATACCTAGGAAGCGCCTAAATCCCCGAACATTAACCGGTAATAGGGCCTCCTGAATTGCCGTCACTCGATCCTCAACCGGCCGTACTCCCGATTGTGAGACAATGTGTCCCAAAAATTTGATCTCGCTTAACCCAAATCTTGATTTTTCGCGGAACAATTTAAGACCAAATTCCCTAACTCGTTGAAACACCGCGTGCAGATGTCTTATGTGCTCCTCTTCAGACCGACTGAAGACAATCAGGTCGTCCATATAGACTTGGGCGAACTCCTCACCCAACCCCCTCTGGAATTTGTCCATAAGACGCTGAAATGTGAGCGGGGCCCCTTTCAACCCAAAGGGCATCCTCACAAATTCGTAATGGCCACGCTCCAAAGAAAGCGCAGTCTTCCCTACATCTTCGTCGGCCATTCGCACTTGGTGATATCCACTCTTTAGGTCGAGCGTGCTAAACATCGTTGCTCCCGCTAATCGGTCCAGAATATCATCCACCCGCGGAAGCGGATACCTCTCGTCCACCGTGGCCTCGTTCAGCTTCCGATAGTCGACCACAACGCGATATTGTTTTTCGCCGCCACCCGAAAAACCCTGCCGTTTCTCAACGGCCCACAGTGAACTATTGAACGGGGAATTGCTAGATAATACCATGCAGTAAGAGCTCGTCCAATTGTTTCCCTATTATATTTCTCATGGCCTGGGGGTATCTGCGGTTCTTCACATATATCGGATTATTTGCTTTCAGGACGATCCTATGCACCATTCTTCCCGTGATCGGCAAAATTTCGTTCTCCCTATAGAACAAGTCCCGATGCTGATTGACAACACTTTGAATGGCTTCCCGACTACATTTGACTGCCCCTATTTCAATACCGCGGCCTCTTCGAGTAGTGTAGTATTCCCTGTCACCTAACCGAATCCACCACTTTCCTCGAACAACCCGTAACTCTAACCCCGGTTGCTGTAAAATGTCACACCCCACTATAAGTTCGTATCCGGGCATTACGGCTTCAGTTATGTGCAGTCGTATCCGGAAGTCCCTTCCTACCAACTGTTCGCAATTAAAAATACCCTCGCCCAGGGGTTTGCAACGCCCACTCACAGTGACCATCTCACATTCGCAACCCCGGTGTGACCCCCACATACCCAGCCGTTCCGCCCCTTCTTTACTAATTATCGAATATGTGCTGCCAGTATCAATCAAAGCTCTCACATTTACCCCCCTTAACTTCACCACGGGCAACCTCGTCCGTTCTCCCTGTTCTCTATAATTATTAATTCGCTCGCGAAGTTGCCCCACCCATTACCGTACCCTCACTCTAATCTCTGTTGCCTAGGCGCTCCCTCGGAACCGAAAGAACCACCCCTCCGGGAATTACCACTCCTTACCTCATATCCTCTAGGTGCCGGGGTACTGTGTCCTGACCGTGCGCTCTCCTCTCCTGAAGACTCCCCGCTGGAGTAGGGCTCCTCTCTCCTTCCGTGCGTCTGCCTTCTGGTCCACTCCTGGGCGTTGACCTCCATAGGCTCCGGTTGAGGTCCTCTCCTGGTATTTATCGGTTTTTCGCCTGGGGCATTCCCTCGCGACGTGCCCTTGTCTTCCACACTCGTAACATCTTGTAAGATGACATTGTGCTGCGACGTGTCCCGGCTGATCACACTCGTAACAGCGCCTTTCCTGCCTCTTTCGCCGATCCTCTGGGCCTCTGCTAGGTCGTTTGTCAAAGCTTCTGTCTCCGCTGCGTCTGGGTGAGCTGCGGAACTTTCTTCTTGGAGGTTTCACCTCCGTCCACTCTTCCTCCGGATTCGCCAGTCTCGTTCCTTTCCTTTCACCAGCATCCATGAGTTCATGTGCACACTCCAGGAAGTCCTTGTCTCGTGGAAGTGAGCCCGGCCGGTCAGCATAATGGTTTAGCTGTACCTTAAGGATGCTCCTCACGAACTCCATTCGTTGTGCCCCTACTGCTTGTCCCAGTGTTTCCACCGTCTTCTCTACTAGTCGATTGTATAAAACCAACAGCTTTTCAGCGATCTCGCCTTCCCATTGGCCGGGGGTCCTCAGCTCCTTTAATAAATAAAAGGTGTCTTCCTCCGGAGTCCACCTACCTCCGCCGTATAACTTCTTTAGACGCCCCTTAAGGGTGTCCCATGAGTGCGTAGTATCCCCTTGTATTGAATTTAAAATTCACCGCGAGATGCGACTCACTAGGGATGCCTCTAACAGCGCCACATCAGATTCCAGTAGAGCCCCTGACTCCTTCCTGGATGCTATTAAGTTCTTAATTTGGTCTCCTCTTTTTAAAAAACGCTCCAAATCGCCGACTACTCCAGTGAAGGGTTCCAACTGGCCAATCACCTCGTGGATAAAAGCGGAACTTTGTGTCCTCATCTTTAATAATTCCAACTGCATCGTCTCGTTAGCCTTCGCTAATTGAGACTCCAATTTGGTTTTCTCAACTTGCGCTTGTGCCATTTGAAACTCGTAACTTGACCGTTCGTCGTCGTTCATAGTTGAAGGTGAAGCTAACAAAACTAAACTGTTAAGTTGCTAATTAACTTTGACGCACAATTAACTCCCGGGTTTCGGCACCACTTATAATCGGATTATTTAAAATAAAAAGGGTTTGGGGGAACAGAGTAACACACAGCATTCAGAGAACAACTGATCTTTATTTCATCTTCTCCAGTATATATAGTTTTACATTGTTTATACAAATCCTTATCTTAATACTATAGACTTAACCTTATGGAATATTAACATAGACTTAGTTCACATATATCACTGTAACTTATATATATGTATATATATATATACACATACATACATACATACACATTTCTCTTATCCGTAAATGAATATCAGTATATGTTGAAACATAAAGGTATGTGTACATGGTCGGATTAATTTGGACTCTCCTAAAGTCCTCCTCGGATCATAGCAGGGGTTAATATTATGATTATTTTCATTTATGAAATAATCGCCATTGTGGAAACTTCATCGTCCCTGACATTTAGACTGGGACTTATAGTTTCTTGTGGTAAATTCAATGCTGTTTATGTAGTGGTCAGATGCAGTGATCTGGATCACAAATATTTTTTGTTCAATTATTCCTTTTTAAATTATTTTCTGTCAATTTGTACACGCTTTTTGATTTGTATCATTTAGCCTTCTGGGCAGATATATATTATGCTTTTTTTTTCTGTTCATATCTTTTATTCTAAAGGGAATAGAATAGTCCCAGAATAAAGTTACTTTTCTATTCTATTCTATTGTTTCAACTATGTGCCAGCGAATGAATCTTATAGCATTTCGACGGGCATGTTTTTGGTAGTTGAACTTTTTCAGCATTCACGCCACAGTGACGATTATTTCAAACAACCTTTGATTTTATCAGCGTACGTTGAACGTGGAAATCACCAGACAGGAGTAACAGAGTTACGCCGAATAGTTTGTCTTTGAGTGATCTCTTTAATGCCTCAAGAGAACGTTTGTGTGCCATAATGAATTCATCCTAGCTGATAAGTTTGTACTGCTTCATTAGTAAAACACGAAGAATACGAACAGCGGTTAAATTATTTGGATATTGTTCATACAAAGGTATGAACCGATTTAAAACCGCGATTTAAAAACGGAAGAGTGGGGGTAGGAGGGCGAAAATTCGGGTTTATAGATATTTTTAAATACCAAATGTTGTTTTTTTGGATTGGGACACTCTAATCACCTTGCGGTATGAAATATACTTTGCGACCGATTGTCATACCTATCCAACATACAAAAAAAAAAAAATAATCATAAAAATCGGATCGCTTCCGGAGGAGTGCGACCACAAACATCGTGGCACGAGATTTTTATATACTAGTTTGTGTCTCATTACCAGAGGATTTTTTTTTTTAAAGTACATGCTATAATTTCTTCTTACGGTTGCTAGTAGAGTGCATAAGGTCACGTTGTGTACCACGTTCAACTGACAGCAGAACGACCTGAACGCCTATAGTAATAAAGTAAATGTCAACACGACAAAAATTAATATCACTTTTCATTAATATTAATTTTCTTATCGACTAATTTGTATTCCGAGTTCTTAGGCCGTAAATTATTTTGCTTCTTATCTCTCTATACTCAATACATTCCCCGGGGAGCAAGCTGTCAGTCAGCATCCATTAGATACTCATTCTCTCGATAAAATGGTGTATGTCAGTCATACGGTAATGAGCAATTAATTAGTCTTTTTAATGAGAATTATAAATTTCATGAATATGTTTAACACAATTGATATATTTAAAATTGCAATAACCTAAAACAAATATTTGCATTGACTGAGGCTAATTGGACAAAAATCAGATAATAGCATAACACTTCTCTCAAATAACTTATTCAAACACTTAATTATAAAATGAAATAATTTAAAACTCACCAACGAAAAATTCACCCATTAGAATTCAACAATTCAAGAAACGAATAATAATAACACAATTCTGTTATTTACTATAAAAAATCAAAAAGTCCCTTCCACCCTTTTCAATGCTTAAATAATTCTCACAATTTCTTCCACTTCTCCGACCTTAAAACTACATTCAGCTAATAACCCATGATTTTCAACCAGCATTCCTCGTTATTAAGATTTCTTGATCTTCCAAAAAAAAAATTGTTTAGACTAATTTATTGATATTTACAACTGTAATAATATTACCACTAGTAAATTTTCTAATATGAACAAATAACATGAAAACACAAAACACTTGTGGAGAAACTACCCATCGGTAGCACTCCAACAAAGTTCTACAAAGAAGGTCTCGAGGCCATCTTCTTTTCAGACGCCTCGGAGGGTTATCAAGAATAGTATGGGAAGCAAGTTGAGAGACTAGCGGATTCAAGTATGTATGGGGCTTGTCATGGAAGGATAGGATCCAGTTTGGACCAAATCAGCAGCATATGGGATATTAAGATCATGATAGATGAGTTTGTTTGTGACATAATAAGGAGCATTGAGGATTTTACGAAGGATTTTGGATTGTAAGGATTGGACACGAGATGAATTGGATGGTTTAGTAGAGCAAATATGTCTGATAACTGTCATGTAAATGAGTCTATTGTAATTAATTGGGAGCTTAGAACGTGTCCAGTAAATATTGAAATTCGAGCAGTTTCTTGTCTTTTCAGTCTTGTATGAGGATTCCAAGTGAGACGTTTGTCCAGATGGAGTCCTAGGTAACATATCTGTTTGACCGGGATCAGTGGAATATTATTAAACGATACAGTAGTATCTCCCAAAATTGAATTCATTTTGTTATTGTTATGCATCACTAACACTGATAAGCCATCATAATTCTACACGTCATCCAAGCACTGGCAAAGAGGCAAAAGCGTGTACATGGAGTTTATGGATTGAATTATGCTGTTTGGTTTGCGGTATTTGATAGTAGTTTTAGATTAAAATCGGCTTGTGGTCATTTTCAGTTTCATCTTCCTATAGAAAGCTTAGCAGCTTGAAATGGCGGATTTTATATTTAAAATAAGGTGAAAGTATTAGAGGAATTGTATATACGTTAATAGATCGTAGATGTGAGTGAGAAAAAATGTTATGATTATTCTATAGACAAAACATTTTTCCATTATCATTCCTAAAAATATTCCGATACAGATTGCGTCATATAAATTAATAAAGTAGGAAATAAAAATGAAGGATGAGATTCTCAAAACCGAAAAAAACCCGATCTTCATCTAAGTACTTCTCATTCTTTTTATTGGCTATGACAATGTAACCTCTGATTTAATGTATTCATTTTATTATGTTTATTACTCACAAAGCACAATATTATGAATATTGAGTATTTCACAAACTCGTGAAAACAACAAATAGTTCCGCACTCTAAAAAAAACTACAAAGAAGCTCAACGAGCGATTGATCAAAGCCGCATAGTTAAATATAAGGTCAGGAGAGTGCATTTTAAACAATTGCTACCTCATACGTAGTCACGTTACTACACCCGTTACTCATGTTTTGACTGTTTTAAGGTGATTAAATTTAACAACGATCACTACCAAGCCACAAACAATGCTCAAATAAACTACTATGCATTTTAAAACTGATTACTTTATTTATTTTTTGTAGGGAAATAGTTACTTTAAAGGTAAGGACTGCGTTGGAGTGGCACTTTTCCTTCTAAGAAAAAAAACAAAGTAAACCAGTAAGCAATTGAAGAAACGAGCGAGTGATAGAGGCAAGTTAAGGCAATCGAGAAAACACAAGAAAAAAAACGGTACAAACTGTCTATCCATTATCATTGATCTGTTTCTACTAAGCTAGAAGCAGGATTTCTTAGTTTTGTTTTACAAGTTAGGTAAACCAATCTACTAGCAATTTTCGATTATGATCAAATCTCAACAAGAAAAAAAAGCTGAAACTAATTGCGTTTCTATTTGTATCGCAACAATCTCAATGAGTTACACAATCTCGTGTGTACATGGACATAGAAAAAAAAAAGATGATAATATTGTTCTTGTATCTCCGGAAAAACTCTAAAAAAGAACTTTTTGTACATGTGTATTTAAATAAGTGAATGCATACATAGATGGTTCTATATCCCGCGTGGGGATAAGCCCTTCCTTTTAAATAAATTAAATATAATACATTTTTACCTAAGGATGTAAATGATTTTTAACTATCGTACTTCATACAAGATTGAAAAGACAAGAAATTGCTCGACGTTTTCGCCTACTTCAACATTTACTGGACAAACGTTCAAAACTCCTAATTAATTACAAAGACTCATTTACATGACAGTTATCAGAACTATTTGGACATACGGAGTTGAGCTTTGGGGCTCTACTAAACCATCTAATTCATCTCGTATCCAAAAAAAAAAAGCTATTGTACCACTTCCCTTAGACTACTAAAATAGTTATACAATATACCAATAAAAGTAATCAGTTTTCGTTTTCAGCTTACAGCAATTGCTTCAGGATTGATAATTTACATAAAATTCGTATGTAGGCATCTATCAGTCACAAAAACAATGTAAAACGAATATCATTGGTTTGACTGTAGGCATTAATTTTTATTGAACCTTGAAACTGCTTTATTTTAATTCTCCTCAAAAGTACCGATTTTCACATTCGATAGTTGGAAATGGCAGGGACGATATGGTTTTAAAACTAAGAGCAACTATAAAAATATTTTGAAAAAACTTATAATATAATGAAAGTTATATAATATATGAGAGATATATACTTATACTTTAGGGTATTTACAAGTCGATACCTTTAAAAAAATCTTCCAGGATAAAATTGAAATTATACTCACTTGTACTGCTTCAATTTTTGTTATATTAGCATTTTTTCTTTATTACATAATACACCGTAGTATTTAGAGAATAATAAGAACACCCGGAGAAAACTCTCTGTAGCTGGTTTTTGAAACGAATCATATACATACGTATGTGTAGTGGAATTCTTATCTAAAATTTAATATCTTATTTCCATTTATATAAAACTATTAAATTAGCTTATAGTTAATCATATAGGAGTAATGTTATTTGGGCAACAGAAAATAAAAGCACCACTTTTAATTTTATATTTTTTAACATGAAAAACTTTATTCCCGCTCTACTTGTTTCAAACCTTGCAACTTCTTCAAATCCTGATAATCCTCCGGGGCGTATGACCTTCTGAGTTGAATTTGTTATTCGAGTAATTCTGTTGGGAGTTCCTCTTGTCTTTATCTCATGTCATTATACATCTTTCATTACATTTACCTTATGTTTTCTATTACACAGTTTCAATAAATGAATTTAAAAAAAAAATTATCTGAATTTGATATTTTATTTCCATATATATAAAAAAGAACATAGTAGCTAAATTAAAAATAATTCCTTGTTTGTCATTGTGTTTGATTTTTTTAGGCTATTTCTGTTTATTTAACATAATTTTATGCCGCAGTTGCTTGTCGGACGAAGCTACTACAGGAGTCCTAATTTTTTTCCTATCAGTTACAAATAGGGTAGAGAGAGATCTTTAACAAGTGCCTTACATCGGACAGTCTCGAGGCCGTCAGTTTACGCACCCACTTTTAAGGATGGCATTCCCAATGATTTTATTATTATTTTTTTTTTATGGCTTTAAGACATAATTTCAAAGTCCTATTTTGCCAGCAAACTATGATGGTTTAAATGTTAAAGTCTTATTTTGTTTTCCTAAGGAATTTTATAATCTGACTAAGTCCTTCTCTGTCCTGTCCCTTTAATTTTTCTGGTATACTGAGGGCCGACCCCTCGATATTATTATTTTACAGATTAATTTAAGGTTATTTTGCCCAAATTTTTTTTTGAGGAAGCATAAGCACTTGATTTTTAAAAAATCAATTTCCGACTAGTCATCAGATCTGATTCCCAAAACACTCGATGATTCCATACCTTATAGAAAAATGTATCCTTGTCTGAGACAATAAAAAAGGATTAGGCGTTTCGTGTAATTTATATCCGTTCCATTTATCAGAGAGACAACTTGACCAAATAGGCGCTAGGATCTTAAACTGTTTAGGACATGGAATATATCGGGTTGGAGAAGAAGTCCTGATGAATTGGTCCTTCCTTCCAGGGTCCTAGCCTTAGCCGGTCGGCCGCTTTCTTCCTCAGACGTTCGGATTTTACTCGAGGATTTATTGGCACTTTCGAACCGTGGACAATTGGACCTGTATCTTGCATAAACGTGCCTCTGTTCCTGATCCGTGACTGATAAATCCGCAGGTGTATTTGCATATATAGGGCTCAATTTGATAAACTCGATAGATCAATGGGAAGTTTATCCAACGAGACAGATTGGGGTCTACTGCTGATGACTGGATGTGGTAAGGGAAAATAATGGATGTTGCGAAATGAGTATGGAGGGAGAAAAAAGAAAAACAAATGTAGAGTTAAATATATCTGTTGTTTTTGAAGATTGTGGACATGGAATCTAAAAAAAAATCGTTTACACTTTTAAATAATTTTAATGATTATTACTTCATAATTTATAGGCTTATAAGATCGCTCTTTGCTAATTAATTGAAACATTTGCCATTTTCCCTAACACCTAAAGAAATACTCAATGTATTATACCTATTACATTTTAAAATTGTATATACTTAAAAAATAGTAAAATACCAGGCGTTCTTTAGGTTATGGTTTGTTTAACTTGTACAGTGAGCCTCAATGAAATCTATAATGCTAAGGTCTTCATGTTCATCATGCTAAAGTCATCTATACGGTCTAAATGTTTAAAAAATATTGATAATTTATCACTACCGTTACGTTACTAAAGGATCTAGTCCATTTATAAAAATCTATTGCGACAATGTGATCTATGAAGGCAAGATGAATAGATGAAGATCTATGACAAAAATAAATAGAAAGATTATTATTAGAGTATTGTTTATTTATATTGTCATAGCATACTTTTAACAAGAAATATTTTTATTAAATGTATGTATTTGTGAGAAGCTAAATGGAACAACTGTTTTTATTTATTTTTTTTGTCAAAGGTGGAATGTTAAATGAAATAATTGGATTTAAATGTGTTTTTGGATTGATGTTTCAATCGACTGTTTCAAATATTCAGGTGATATTCATTAGATTCGTAATATAATTACAATACGAACATGTTTTGAATTTATAAACTATATAAATGTTAAGATCATAAAACGCGTTTTCTATATCTGTATATGTACCGTTTTCTTTGCCGGCTTCTCGGCCTCTAAATTATTCATTAGAATAAAAGCGATAAGTTGGAGAATGTAACGTTCCTGTCTGTATTATTCCTCGTATCCCTTGATAATGTCTGCAATGATCTTAAACAATGTTTCTACAACTTAAGAAACAACGTTTTAGATACAACCACGTAAATCTCTGTGAATTCAATACAAATCTGACCGAAACGTTGCCGTCTACGCCTGGAGATATCGTGTTCACACACATGCGAGACCAAGGTCACGAAATTGTCTCTTTTTTTCTTTTCAGGGTCCTTGAAAATTACAGATCAGTTTAAAACCAGATCAACAGTTTCTGTAACACTTTACTCTCTTCGTCAATTCACCAAGGTATTATTCCTCAGTTTCTGTATCGCAACATGAAGTTTATCTGTAAATATAATTTTTAAGAACTGAAACAATAATTAAATTTGAGCTCAGTGGTAGAGCACTGAGTTGCCATGCCGGAAATCCTGGTTCAAATCCCGCTATAGGCCATGACTTTTATTTAGTCTGTTTGCAGCGGGAGATGGATCACATAGGATCTATGACCCTCCAGCGGCCCAACCAGCCTCTATAAAGTATTATAAAAATAGGTTATCCAAAAATAAGGGGTAAAATCTGGAGGTTGAGCGTGACCTAGGACAAATCACCTCTTTGCAGAACCGTTGTCCATGAAACAGTACAGTCTCAACCATGTACTGAACCCCAGGCCCGTCCAAGGGTTATAGTGGTACAGGTTTTTTTTTTAGTGTAATGACATAGATGAACTTCTTAAATAAATTATTGATCTTCAGTAATAACCCCATATTTATATAGCGAACTAATAATTATTCGAAATATAAAATAACCTTGATTTTTTTTCATTTATCTAAGATTTTTTTAATATTCACATCGCAATTTTACATATTCAAATTGAAATAAATATTATGCAAACAAATATTAATCACATTAAAATTTGTGAAATGTAACTGTAAAAAAAATGTTCGAAAATCAATTATTTTATTTTTTATTTATCACTATAATACGATGCTCCATGACTTGATTGTCGAACTATTCCTGAAGATGCACTTGGCTGAAACGTAAGACTTGAAAATTGATGAGCTTTTGGCGTGAATAAGTCTTTCAAATTGCTTCAATAATGGGAGGCAATTCAAAAAACAAATGATAACAAAATCGGGGAATACAGTTTGGTTTTGCAGCTACATGTCATTGATTTCCATCCAAAATTCAATTAGATCACTGGATAGCTAAGGATCAAAGAATTCATGACGATAATTCAATCGTCAGCTGTCTTCAGAATCGCATTGCATAGGATTCTTCAAAAATGCGACTGCATATAAAACATTGGTGTAAAATAGTAACAGTGAGTATAATGAGGCCTTAGAATACAAAAATATTATCAAAAATATATAATGTCGGCCTATACGAGTCAAAAACCCAAATCTAAATACAGAGATTCTATACAGTTGGAAAGAGCTTCTCAAGAGCAATCGACAGGTAGCAAGAAAACATCAAATGATCGAGTCAAGCAGTGTTCAAACCAACTAGTTTATGTGACTGAGTTGAGTCACATCGTTGGATGGTCTTTATATGATCAATATTTGAAGCGATTTCAAGTTTTATCACGGATTTGGCCTCTCTTGGAGGTAAAGAAAAACAAGATGAGTACCAGAGATTGACCCAACATCCGCTGCCGACACTAGTCGCCAAAGTAAACAAGTTTTGAGATAGTGTTACTGATAAGTGTTGTTTTATATTGATCACCGCCATTATTGCACGGAGCGTGGTCCGCACTCAGAATACATCTCTAGCGATTCCATCATCAATTGATCTGATTATGTCGCAATCAGCGAGACTTGGATAGCCGATTCCATGCCAGTGAATGTTTCTCGCTTTGATCTGAGATCATAATACCGCTAAGCGCATACAAATTGCAAGTACATCATTGGTAGGGGTATCATCATCATCATCAAGTTACAAAGCCAGTGGAGTCGCCATATAGCGCAACATCTATAGCTCCACTGATTGTAATAGAGTTAACATTGACATTTAGGAGATTTGTTCGGAAATAAAAGACACAAGAGCTGGTGATGTCTGTCTAGTAAACGTTAAGGCCAATGGCATCTTCAAATTTATACTCGGGAGTGTGTACGTCCATCCGGGCACAGCTTTAGCAGAAAGTAAACCCTTTATGCTACGATCGCTATTAAAATATTTCAAAAACATCGCTAAAATTATACCCAATTTCGAAACTGAACTTACTACACCAATTATGATAGTCGAAGACTTTAATGCTAATGTCTCGCAAGACGCTTCATGCTCCGTGTGTTCAATTTATCATACATCGCAACTTTTCCAACTTAGGTTTGGGTAATAACTGTATTGATGTAACGATGTGTCTTTTATGCCATTTGCGTCATATTTTTCGTAGTTTAGACCTGTAATTAATAAAGTTGTTACACAGTAATTATTTATTTACTAGATTTTCCCGAAAATATAATTAATTATATTTTATATAAAAATCACATAAACGTGTTCACGTATTTCACACGGCCGAGTCTATGACACAGCCACACCCAACTTTTTCTTTAGCAATTTTTATTTTAAAATAAATTAAAATTATCAACTAGATTCAATAATATTCCAATATTGGCTGTTAATTAGCTTTGCAGACTCAATTATTACTATATAGTAATATCCTCTTCCTTAGTTCAAAGTATTTATCAAAACCTAAGAATATGAGCATTTGCTAAATCAATTTACCTTTTCCGATAACATAATTGAAATATTGGCTGATAAAAATATTATATCTTTCTTCTTTCTAAAAGTTCTTTTAAACTTTGAAGTTTTTAGAGCTTATTGTTTTTCTCATGGTTAAATGTTAAACGAAATTCGATGTTGCGGATTTGACACCTAACATAAATTAACGGAATCTATAATTAATTCAGAGTCGGTGGCCCATCTTTTTTCGAGTCCAATTTACTAAGGAAAATTGAGTTGAATTCACATTTATTTAATGAAGATGGATAAAGATATGTTGGGTCTCTAGATAAAAACACAAAATTATTTCCGAATATCTCTTTCCCTTCTTTCCTTAATGTGACAAGGTACAAATCCTAAAGGATTTAAATGGATTCTGGAGGGTCCCCGACAACCCACTTCAGAGTAAAAGAGAACAGAATCGATGCAAAATCTTATTCATTGTGAAGGATTCTATTAGCATATCTAATCCAAAATCCTGAAATATGTCCCCTGGCTCACAACTATGTAGGTATAAATTTGTGATTTATAAAATTCTCATCCACTTTATTAAAGCTCCTTCTTGTAACTGTTGAACTCATTCAATCTAAAGTATCCGAGTTGTGAAAAAAAAAACATTTAATTAATTATTACGATTATTTTTTTAAGTTTATTGAAATGTGAGAATTCGTTGTCATCAGTGCTAACTATTAAAAAAAACAATAGGACTACCGACATTAAGTTTGCCCGATACCTCATCAAGTCATCTAAGAATCATTAATTATATTTTTTTTATAATTTTTAGTGCAATTGATGTTTAAATCAATATTCATATCGTTAATACAAATGCAAAGTATCGAATGTCAAAAGCACCATTTTTCGAGTGAAAAGGCTTTTTTAAGACTCATTCAAAATCATTAGATATCGTCAAACTTATTTTAACTACGTCATTATACATTGCTTTATAGATGACTATATAAATTTATACCAATTCTCAATCCTAAAGTTGTAAATCGAAAACAATTTTTTTTTCATATTCGATGCTTTACATTAGTATGTGGGAACTATTTAATATCATAGCTAACTGTTTAAAATCAGTGCTAAATATTTAAAAACCTACTGTTATCGTTATTTAGTTAACAAGTCTCTTAATTCATCGAGGATTCTAAATGTATTATAAAATAAACGAGGTCAAGATTGTTGTATAAAGTAATAATCAATTCTCAACCAACCTTACAAGTTTTTTGATAAATGAAATTACAAATCAATTCAGGTTGTTAGTTATAACAATAATGAAAAGATATTTTTATTGTATAGATGTGTGGGTAAGTTGTTTACTTGTAAATATTAAAATTCGTAAGAGAACACTTAAATCGTGTTTACCCAAATTTCAATAAACATTTTTCAAATCCACCCTTCATTATTTAGAGTATAATAAGGTTTCAACATATATAATGTTTTTATAAACTTTATTATTGTAGATTTATATTTTAATAGCACTCTAACAATCTCATATCTTATTCATCAGGACATCTTATTCCAACAGTATTAGTATACAGTCTCATTATAGCAACCGATCTGTTCAGACATATAACCTAGTGCTCCTAAGTTAATTGTTTTATTCTTTTTTTTTTTTTTAAACTATAGACATTCTACTTAAAACAAAGTTATTAGTGTGTAAATTGAAGCTAGTGATAATATAGTTAAACTTAATAGACTTAGAGAAAATTCTTAGAGAATATAACAAATATGGATGACGCTACTCCAAGCACATCAAAAACAAAGAAGATACATTTCCTAAACGCAAAAGGGGTGAGTACACCATTTATGATGTGCCAGTTAAAAATTATTATTCAATATTTTCGGATGAGGAAGATGTCGAAGAGGAATACAATATAAATGGAAAAGATGCATCGCAAATTAAATTCCCACCCGTGGTAGTAAATATGGAATTGAAAAATCATAAAAATATACTGCTACATTTAAAAACTAAATTAAAAGAAGTTACTATCAAATATGGGGGCAATAAAACCATCTTTTACGTATATAATAACGAAGATTTCGTTAATATAAAAAATGATGAAAAAATAGCTATACGCCAAAACATGATATAAAACCAAAAGTGGTACTTAAAGGCATGCCTCCCGAATATCCGATTGAGGACATCATAACCAATCTAAAAAGTCAGGAATTAGAAATCCATAAAATGTTCCAAATGATCAAAACATCAGATGGAAAAGAAATTAAACTCCCACTGTCTATTATCATTCTGGAAAATAAGCAACATCTGGACAAATTAAAAAAGATAAAATACTGCGAAAATGTAGTAATAACATGGGAAAAATATAAAAGTAAAAAACTTTAACTCAATGTTATCTTTGCCAAGAATTTAATCACGTGGCGAGAAATTGTTTCAAAAAACCTAAATGTTTAAAATGCTCAGAAGAACATCGTTCCAAAGATTGTCCGAATGTTTTAGTAGTTGGTTTTAAGCCAAAATGCAGTAATTGCCAAGAAGAACACTCAAATTATGAAAAATGCCTTAAACTGATAAGAAACCAACTAATACAACAGAGCAAACAGAGGCCTAGAATAAACCCCTCCGACAGAATAATTTATAAAGCTAAAACTACAGACTTTCCAGTTTTACCCAAAACCAATTCGAAATGGTTTGAAAAAACGTTTGTAAGTCAAGAAGAACCAATAAAATCAAATAATGAACCTTCTATAATGGATTGCTTCAAAGAAATTAAGAATATGTTTAGCATATTCAATTCCAATTCCAAAAAAAATTCTATTAAATCTAATTTCAAGATACAACATAGAATTACATAGTCCCACAGAACCTACACATATTCCATCTCAAAGACGCTTTAAGCCGAGTATAATAGATCTGGCTCTCACTAAAAATATTCACATCTCTCGTCTGGCCTCCCTGCCGTGTCTCTCTTCAGATCACAACCCTGTGATTTTCCGGATAAATTCGAAAGTTAATAAAAACAACTCCATCCCAAAAATGAATTTTAAAAATGCTAACTGGCCTATTTTTAGACAAATTATAGATAATGAGTTGGAAATAAACCCCGAAATTACAACCTCCTCTGACTTAGAAAGTATTATAAATAAATTTAATTCTTTAATTAACTCAGCTATATCAAAAGCCATTCCTAAAATTTACCATCAATTTCAAGAAAAAATACCAGTCCGCTTAAAATTGCTTATCAAAATAAAAAACGTAATATGGAATAAGTACCAATTCTCCTCAAACCGAACTCATAAATTATTAATTTTAGACTTAATTTGTGTGTAAAAAATAAATTAAATGATTGGAAAAATCAGAAATGGACTCAAACGATATAAAACCAGGAGAAAAATCTCTGTGGAAATTTCACCGCATTTTTACAAAGCGTTCTAAATGCATTCCACCACTTAAAATACCAGATGGATTTGCCTACTCAGATAAAGACAAGACTAGACTACTGGCGGAACTCTTTACTTCCAACTCTCTAATCACCAAAGACTTTGACTCACTCCACCATAATCGCTCAGTAAATAAAACTGTAAAAAATTAACTCCAAAAAAGGTACCCTCTAACTTCCCCTCCGTATCGCCAAAAGAAATAATCAAGACCATAAAAAATCTGAAAACTAAAATAGCCCCGGGTGAAGACAATATTCCGGCAATAGTAAATAAAAATCTTAGTAAAAAATCAATAATTTTCTTGACTAAAATTTTCAATTCCATTTTCCGTCTCTGACATTTCCCTACTTTATGGAAAACAGCAAAAACCATCCCAATATCTAAACCAAATAAAGACTCTTCAGAAGTGGTTAATTATAGACCGATTAGCCTTCTTAACATTCTCTCAAAAATATTTGAAAAAATATTCTTGAAAAGGCTAAACAAGTTCTTATCAGGAAACAATATCATGGTTAATAACCAATTCGGCTTTAGAAACCAACATTCCACAGTAGCACAGTTAGCTACATTGACAGATTATGTTACAGCAGGATTTAATGAAAATAAAACATACAGGGATGATATTACTAGGCATCGAAAAAGCTTTCGACACAATATGGCATAACGGACTAATAGTCAAGCTTATTACTTATCAATTTCCACCCTATATCATTCATATTATTCATTCATTCCTTTCTAATAGATCCTTTCAAATCACAATTAACAATACCACAACTCCTAAACATCCACTATCAGCAGGTCTACCCCAAGAATCCTGTCTTTCCCCAACGCTCTTTAACCTATACTTATCCGACCTACCCACACTCCCATCAGTTGAAAGATCTTTATATGCAGATGACACCGCCATTTACACTAGTTCTTACAGGATAGATACAATAGAAAATAGATTAAAATCCTTATACTCTAGATTAAGCAAATATTATAAAAAAATGGAAAATAAAAATAAACGAACACAAAACTTCAGCAATAATATTTACAAAAAGAAGGCCTACTATACCGGAACATATTATCCTAAATAATACTCGAATACCCTGGGCACAAAATATCACCTACCTAGGTCTGGAATTAGATAAAAGATTAACATTTACTCCCCATATAAATAACAAATGTGGTAAAGCCAAAAAACTTATAAATACTATGGCCCCATATTTCCGTAGAAAATCTCCGCTCTCTAGTAAAAACAAAATTATATTATATAAATCAGTCATAAGACCTTTACTGACATATGCCTCCCCTTTATGGAGCTACACCTGTGACTCCAACTATAAAAAAAATAGAAAGAATACAGAACTTATGTATGAGAGTCATAAATGACTACCCCATGTACACAAAAATAACCGACATGATACTTGATTTAGACCTACAAACAATTAAACAGTTTATTCACTCTCAAACTTGAAACTTTTTCAACTTAACAAAAAACTCAGGAAATCCCTTAATGCAATCAAGAGGCAATTATAACAAACAAACCTTAAGACGATACACACATAGACGAACTAAACATATACTATTAGAATAAATATAATTAATTTAATACATTATAATAAGTTATCAATCATAAGCGAATTTATTCCTTAAATGGGAAAAAAAAAAATTGTACTAAAATTGTTTTGTACTAAAATTGTTTATTTTTACTACAAAATATTATACTTATTTTTATTTATTTATTTTACTATTTTATACATTTTATTTATTTTTCTATTTTATTTATTTTTCTATTTTGTGTAGGTTTTTTCTTCTTTTTCCTACTGTTATAAATATATTACAGCTTTTATTTACTATGTTGTTCAACTTGCAGTGTAAATTGTTATACTTCAACATGTATTAAATAATTGTTACAAAATTGTAAATTAGGAAATTTAAGGAATAAAACTTTATATATTATTATTATTATAGTATTAGTATAGTTGGCCAAAAGTCGGGGTACCAAAATGATCCTATACAAGACCATCATTTGAGCTGTGCTGACCTTCGCTTAAGCAACCTGGACTCAAGGCAAAAGCCTGGCTGAAAAGATTGACAGGTTTGAAAGAAAAGTGCTGAGACGCATCCTAGGACCAATCAGAGAAAATGCGTATTGTGCGTACCGCTTGAGAAAGAACAACGAGATCTACGACTTCCGAGTTTCCCATTTCGTGCGGATTCAGCGTTTGAAATGGTATGAACATTTGATCAGGATGGATGATAGCAGAGCAGCCAAGTAACTGTACTACGGAACCCCCAGACGGAGAAAGACCACAGGGGAGACCAAAGGGAAGGTGGAAGAACGTGGTATCTAAGGACATGAGAAAAATTGGAGTGTCCACCAGACTCCGCTGACCGGAGTGATTGGGAAAAGGCAGTAGAGAAAGCCAAGGGCAACTCCAGGCGCCTGTCGAGCCATTAATTAAATCGAAAGAGCTACAGATAAAACACAAAAAATATGTTTGTTTTCACATTCAATACCACATTTCTATGTGGGAACTAATTAATATGATTGCTAACTATTTAAAAAACCTACTGCTACCGATATTTGGTCAACCTGATATCTCTAAAGTCATCTAGAACTTTAAAGGTATGATTTAAAAATATATAATAGTATATTAGACTTTAAATCTATTAATCGAAAGGCATAACTTTCTTCCTGGAAGACAATGATTATATTGGTTTCCTACTCGTCTTTTATTTTAGTACTAACTATTATTTCATATCTTAACCTTAAATATTTTTCTACTTTTCCGGATCTTTGATTCTAGCAGATACTGAGCAGAAATCCAAATAAATAAATATTCTTGTTATATATTAACAATTACGAGTAACAAATCGTCGTTTAGTTGCCTCAGTTTGCATAATTAATAAGGCGATAAAGCTTACAATTCTCATTATGAGACCGGAATCGTTAGTACTATATATATAGAATATCTTATAGGCGCATGGTAGAATTCCCAATAATTAAAGCACTAACCTCTTTTTGTAAATAGGACGGTTTTATACAAAAAGCCGTTTTATTCCTACCTATCGGAATAAGTTCCTCTGTTCGGATTACAAGAAGATTAATATGCCATGAATAGCAGCTGATCTCTTTTGGTAGTAACCTTTTCAAAACTGGAGCCATGCTGCTTTTCATCTTCTTCTTTCTAATAATTAGTTTCTTACAATTATGCTATATTAAATGTCATTATTGAGGAGTTCTTCGTTAATCAGCGTATTCAATATCCTATGTCCGATTTAGTTTAATCAGATAGAGAGGTTAGTAATTATATCTTTGCATTTCATTTCGCTCAAAAGCGATCCATCCGGGCGAGAGTAGAGAGATATTCGGCCACTGTTCACCTTTCGGCAAAATTAACGGCGCTCATTAATCTTTCTGTTTTCGAAGCTCTTTATTTTCTCACATTTTCTTTTTCATCGATAAATGTGTTTTTCTATTCTTCGGTGCTGCCTTTAAATATAAACTGAGACATGAATGTGTTTCTTCTTCTGGACCAATTTGTACGTCTCGTTCTCCCCCGGCTACATTCCTCTTCCATTGTGATGTCTCTATTTGGCTGGGGCCAATTGTTTTCCCAACTACGTCATGTCAATTTATCTTAAGGCATATCACAGAATTTTGTTTGTTTGTTCATTTAACGTCACTTTATGCTGCTATGGCTAATCGGACGATGCTACAGTGGGAGCTCTAAATTTTGCCTATCCAGGTTTAATTAGGATAGGGATTTTTAACGAGTACCTGACATCGTACAGGCTCGGGACCCCCGTTTAAAGTCCCTTTCGAAGGACGGCGTAACTAAGGATTTTTTACTCCCTTAAAAAATCCTAGGGCCACCTGCCGGGCTACGAACCCGCGATCTTGGGCTTAGTAGTTTGTTACGCTAACCACTAGGCCAAAGGTGACCTTCACAGAATTTTGTAATTCTGTAATTTGTAAGTAAGTTTGTAATTTACGTCTCACACTTCAGGATTCTGTAGCGTTTGTAAGTGCAAATTCTTACTTCTTTGCCTTCCCCTTTTTTTTGGCTATAGAGAACCTTCTAAAAAAATTACAATTAATGACGATCTTAGGACAAATTTATGCAGCACAAAGTTATTTTGTTTATTGTTTTCCCTAAATAGCCCTAAAATTATGCTTCCAGTTTTTCTTTCTTTTATTTAAACAGTGATAAAATAATATATATATATATGAATACATTGCATAATAATCCTTTAATAAAACTATAATTGGCATATCCTTCATAGTTGAGGTTTTATATTTTAAGGAATGTTGTTTATGAATCTAAAAGTCGAGTTATGAAAAAATCCTTCAGTCTAGCACCGAACGCAATTCATGGTTTATTTTTTTCAAGTTTGACACCAAATCTATGGCCTCGGAAACTGTTATCCAACATTAAAATGCATCTGATTAATATTTTATACACTCCTATATCAGCAATTTAAAAAGCAAGAGGGAAAATGTAAAGTATTTTGGAATCAATAAAGTAAAAAAACAACTAATTTCTAGAAAATTAGTATGTAATAATCGATTGGGAACCAAATATTTTGCTAAATCTCTCTCCATTAAATTATTTCTAACGCAGTACAAAGTAATTTTCCTTGAAATGCTTTATGAACTACGGACTCATTTAATTTAATGAAATATTCACAACTGGGACTGAAATTAGTTTGAAGAAAAAATTTAGATAAAATTGCAGTAATAAAGAAAGCTCGTTTAGTCAAAGATAAAGATTAAAAATGAAAGGGTGTATTTAATAATTTGTATGAACGGTGTTGTGGGGTGCTGATAACTACGTTACTAACAAACCTCAAGAAATTATCAAAAATAAAATTTAATAACATCAATATTCAAGTCAAAGTTTTGGACCTTAAATAACTTTATTAAAATCAGTTCTACTAATTATATGGTCTCCGAACATGTTTAATTGTATTAAGTCAATGATTGACCTTTCGGGGTTATTTTGTAACTATAATACGGGGCTAGGTAATGATAGTTATCTCATTTTTATTTAAGAATTTTTTACAAATTATACTTCTAATTGGAATTTTTTAACAATATTTCACTAAAAACATATTCAAGCCATTGGTAAAAGAGATGATAATATGATAAATTATTTTTGAAAGTGGTTTAAGTCCAATTGGATAGAAAAAAAAATAATTTATTCTTTTAGATGATTTTAATAATTAATATTTCACAAGAAAGATTAAAAGGTGTACAAGGTTTTAAACTTTAATCTTTGTTAAGTGCTAACAGATAAAAACTTTTGCCCGTTTGCCCGTATTTTTAAAGTAATTCAAATGAAAACCTTTAGATTTCGCGAAAGTGAAAAAATAGACTTGTACAACTTTCGAAAAATAGCTCCTATGATAATGACAGTGTAACCATTAATCTTTCTTGTTATATCGGTTAGACTTTTTTATTAGGTTTCGATATAAAAAAAAATATTATTATAATTTATTTTATCCTTATATTTTATAATTTTTTAAATATTTTATTTGAAAAGAAAAGATATGGCCAAGACCGGGACTCGAACCCGGGACCTTCACCTCTCCGTGGTGACGCCTTATCCATCTCGGCTATCCTGGTTTCGCTTCACGGCCAGCCATATCCCCTCTTTTCTATTCATCCTACATCTCCGTGTTCTCGCACTTTGCGATGTATACACAGGGAGAATGTTACTTTAACATTATTTTATTTTGGATCTAGTTGACTTTAAGTCGTTAATATTATTATAATTTATTTTATCTTTATGTTATATAATTTTTTAAATATGTTATTTGAAAAGAAAAGATATTAAAAAAAAAAAAATAGTTAAAACCAAATCTTTTAAACTGAAAGACAGTTTTATGTAATTTTTTTTTATTAATAAAATATATATATATATTTTCACTTTAATATTCAGAAAAAATTAACAATTCGGTTCTTTGGTATAATCAGCATCATATTTAACATTATGTTGACCAAACATTATAGACACCGGAGAAGGCTGCTTTAGCAATACCGCTACAATGATATGGGCAGTGTGATAATATATTGTAATAGTAAGGTATATTTCTGTTCAACCAATAGAACTATTGGATGAAGAGAAGAGGTAAAATTTACTAACGAATTTCAGTATTATAATGATGCGGAGAAAACCAACAGGCGACCCACTAACAGTGTCAATGGATCTTACATTTTTATTCACTCAAATAATATAACTAACAACAAAATTGTGATAAGCTCAAAAACGAAACGGAATTCTAATATACTGTTTTATTAAATAGTTACACTGATTGGAAAAAAAAATAAATTTTGGATAATTTAATCATAATAGAACCCTCATATTTTTTAAATGATTGGACTGTATGAGACAAAAAAATGGCCTAATTTATTAAGAGATCACTCCAAAATGCTGGTTATGTAGATATCATTACTGTAAGCAATGGATATGTTTCGAAGTGATGAAATCTACTACAGTATAAAGTATGCCAGACTAGCTAACAATTGCGAGAAAACATCGCCATTATTTTAACTGTTGAAAGAGAATGATAGCTTTGTGAGATAACAAAAAAAACGAATACAACGTGATACGGCCATATACTTCGACAATTTCACAATCGCCCGATAATTACAGCCTTCAGTATCTTTTTCCTGTCTGATCATCAACAATGAATTTGCCAAGAGAAACAGTTTCTTACTTAGCAATGGATACTGTTCAATGTTGCTGTTTGTTTATTCATTTAACGTCACCTTGTGGTGGTATGGCTAATCGGACTATGGTACAGTGGGAGTGCTAAATATTGCCTACAGATGTATAATTAGTACAGGGTTTTTTAATGAGTACATTGCATTGTTCTGGCTCTGTACCCCCATTTCCCCTAACTTCCGAAGCAATCTTTTACTCCCTTTTAAAACATGCTAGGGCCACCTGCCAGGCTGCCAATCCGCAGTCGTGGGCATAGAATGTTGTTATGCTAACCACTACAGCACAGGTCACCCCAATAAAAGAAGTGGTGCTGTGAATAAAAAATATAAAATATTTCTGACCATAAGATTATCTGTTCATTTTTTTTTCAAATGAATCGATTTTTTTCTGCTTATTATTTTTTTTAGAAATTATTATGTTATCCTTATCTGTGAAACTGGTCTTGATCACTCCTATTTAATTTCGTAATCTATGCATCTATAATGGTTAAATTAACACATCTTATCCTGCAATCTAGATTTGGTCCGAAACTGGCCGAAACGTGTGATAGATAAGGAATGAATATGATTTATTTTAATCATTGAATGCAAATCAGCCCTTTAACTACAGTCAATATCTATAATTATTCCTGATAATTGGACATCGGCAGCAACAGTTTCAAGGATGAAAGACAAGGCGGACGGTTATTTCAAGTTTTTAAGAACTTAATTAGCCTTAATTCGAAACTTGAATAATGACACAATAATTTAATTTATTACTTCAATGGTATTCTGAAAGTGGTCGAGCCAGGTAAATTTATAGAATATCTAACAGTTCGATAGGTGATAGTTGGATTGACTAAGATGCTTGTAGTAGGTTGTCAAAAGTTGGGCAACGTTGAACGAGTATAATATTTAGATGAGTGACCACCCTCCGGGAAAACCAAGCGGCTCAAGATTCCGCAGACAACTGGACGTCAGGGTGATGACTATCGCCTGCCTATCTCTATCTAGCGGTTATCCAAGATGTCAAACAGACGTTCTCAGGAGGATTGGTCTGGATTGCGGAACGGTCTGCTCCGATAGAAGAAATGCAGATACTCATGTATCAAGGATCTCCATAGTATTGGCAAAAACGAAAATAAAAGAAATGTATGTATATTACTCCTTCAAAAGGACAACGCAATAAGTCAAAAAAACTAATTTTTCAATAGAGCTATTTGAAAGTAAATAAATAAATATTTTGGTGTTGGTAAAGCAATAAATTCCCATCGTAATGATGGTTTTGAAATTCTTTGAGTAACCATTAGAAAAAGTTTAAAAGCTTGAAACTTTTTGATTTAAACTAATGTAATTATTCCTATAAAACTTCAAGTCCAAACCTTCTACCAATAGAATTGTTACTGAAGGCTTAACTCAGAAACGCTAAATTTTGAGTTATATCGTAGTGCTTTTAAGGAGCGATACATTACGCCACTCTATTTAACCGCTGATAAATTATAACATTATTGCATTCCGGGCTTGAGCAATAATCTAAGTATATTACAACACACCGTAAAAATACTTACTTTAAAACCCGTGCCATTTATATATCAAATGTTTTATATATTTATAAGCCATTCCGACTTCGCAAATTACAGCTTGATTTAAAATGTGATTGTTGTATAGAAAATCGTGTTCTACTATAACTGAAACATAAACAACTCGATCAGTCATCTACGGGGTAAGGTGAGCGGGATCTATTTCATTCCGTCAAGGTTAGTCGATCGTACGCAATGGTCAGTAAACTTGGGGCCAAAGGTTCAATGCTGCTTTCTCGAATCCTATCTCATATCAGATCATGAGCTAATAACAATCATTTTCTGTAACAGTGAGGTAGCAAACGGTATGAGCTAGTTCATAAATAAACAAGATCTTTTGATTTCTATCAAATGATACAAGGTATTATAATGCTATCAATAATGGTTCTTCTACGTACGGTATGCTATGTACAACTCGTTTTTATAACTATAATTTGCATGCATTCTGTAGTTGAGATAGTATTTTTTTTCAACATACTGGGAAAAAAATCGAGTCTTTAACCCAGCATTTTAATGTCATACTGCATTTTTTTCTCTATTATAAAAATTGATAAACTAAATTTTTTACGCCCCATATTTTTTTATTCCACCTTATATTAATTCATTTCATATATGTACTTATATTAATTTATATTCCTTATATGTTACATAAAATATTAAACGGTGTTGACTGTAAGTTTTGTTTTATATATTAAAGGGAAAATACAATAATTAAACTAAAAAATTAAATCAGCCATTACTACTGTGAGAAAAGCTGGAGAGAAGACGACCAATCTCCGAGTTCAGGAGTCAGTTGAGACTCGAGTTTTTGAGAGAGGGCGCCGAAAATCGTACAGAAAAGCAGAAGGGAGATTACAAATTAAGCAAATAAACAATCCATGGGATAAAGTCGAATTTTCTCCAAAATGAGTTTCTTTTACTTATAAAAGTGGAATCGTGTTATTTTCGTAGATAAATAGGGTCTAAGGTAGGCATTTGCTTGAATAAATTAATTCATTGCTTATATTATAACTCCATTTTTAACCAAATACTGTGTGAATGAGATGATAAATATATTATATTTATATTTAATAAATAAATGAATAAGTAATGAGATTTCTTCGTTACGGTCCGCTCCGCATTACAAAAAATAAAATATTACGAGGTGATATCTAACCACTTTTTAATAAAATATATGAGCTGTTATTTTTGAAAGTGGTATAAGTCGATTTTTTTATACTCACGATTTCTAAATGTTTCCATTTGAATTACTTTATAAATATGAGCAAACGGGCAAGTGTTTTTATCACTTACCACTTAGAAAAGTGTGATGTTTTAAATCCAATACACCATTTGAATTGTATCATAAAATAATAATCATTTAAAAGAATAACTGATTTTTTTTAGACCCGAATAGACTTATACCACGATCAAATATAACAGCTAAAATCATTCATAGTACTTACAGTAAGACATTAAACCTAAAATACTAAATTTGTAAAACTTCAACTAAACAATATTATTTTATAAAATACAACAAAAATATATTTCTAAAACATAATTGGGGAAGATAGAAATTTGACTAGCCTAAAGAAATTCCAGTAACAGTAAATTACATAATAATGCATTTTATTATTATATTTTATGTTTTTTTTTATTTTATATATTTTGTAGGATTTCATTTTTTTTTTTATTTTAAAATCAAAATAGCCATCGCAAGTTATTTAATTGCGTTAAACTTCTATATTACTCTAAAACTTATTTGATCATAAATACATGACGCGAAATCATCGATTTGTAATTGTTTCATTTCACAACTCAATTGTCACATTTCAGAACTCTTAAGAGTTAATAAATAAATTATTCTTTATAGTAGGCATTCTTTTTCATATAATGATTTTTTTTATTCTGTATAAATAGATTCATTCTGTATGTAGTGAATTTCATGTAATGTAAGTAATATTAGTTAGATATGGGTATACTCATTTAAATAAGTAATTAATATGGAGCCTGTATTTTAGATCTGTAACCTCTATAAGTGCCCCAAATAAACAACACGAAAATACATGGCAAAATGATGTAATTATCTTAAACCTGCTGGGTTTTGCAAGTCGGTGTCCGTCGAGTGAGGGTGGGATCTAGGATTTTTTAAGCCATTTTTGCAATCTTTGTAAAGAGAGTAGAAAAATTAACATTGATGTGATTAAACTTTAGTAATTAGAAAAATTTCTAATATTTATAAGAATGCTACTAACAAAAAATATCTAATATAAGAAAAATCAAAACTGTTTTTTTTTGTTATACAATTTAAGCTATTTAAAAACGATTTTTAAAACAGAATCCTGTATAGACTACCCATTTATTTTTTTTATTTTTTATTGTATATTGTATATACGTAATTGTATGTTGATTTTTTATATATATATTTTTCTGAATTCTGTAATAAGTTTTAATATTTAGTAAGCATGGTGCTGTCATCAGATATTATAAAAACATTAGTTTTCTCACGTATCTACTTTTCTTTTGTCATCTTGAGATCTGAACTAAAAAGCAACAAAAAATACTCAGTATTTCTGACTTATGGGGTAACTCCAAATTACAAAACCTTTTCGCTAGTTTAGTCAAGTAATGCTTTATAATCCCGAAAGTTCAGGCTCAGAATTTGATTAAAACTATAAAAAGTAAGGCAGCAAAATGTGTTAGACAAATTTCCATGGCTAAACTAAGGAAAAATGTGAAAAAGTTAATTTTGTAAATTTAGGAGCTCTTTTGGCTTTGATCCTGAATGCCACTAATAATAGTTTATGTTTTATAATAATAAAATATTTGAAATATGTTTTATATTTTAATATGCTATGATAATATGAATATACGCTTAAGAAATAAATCAACGTAAGACCGTTGTGAAATACAAATACATATTACGGTACAAATTAAAAAAAAAAATGTGCATAATTTTTTTTGTTTATTTTTGTTCTTAATGGTTTATATATTTTTTATTTGTATTTACTGGGCTAGTAACTATTTTTTCGTAAAAGTCTATAAATGTATTTTTAAAATAAGATTAAATGTATTTTTATTATCTTTCTTTCTTCTGATTTAATACCTTTAGTACTCTAAAGCTAAAAATAATTACCTTATATTACCTTCACCTGTATGAACGTAAATGTATAACAGAATCTTTGAAATCTATTTTCGGCCACTTCAAAATATCGGATTAAATTGCAACTATACACACTTCTCAAGGACCGATGACCTGGCCAGCATCTTAAGGATAGCGATTTTTTCATAATCGGAGGCACGGTGGTGTCTTGTAACATATGCTAAAGCATAAATGGCTCAATCTTTGAAATAAGCACATATATGCTTATTATGCACAGATAGGCAGGATCAACAGGAGAGTTTCGTATATTTTGCAAAAAAAAAAAAAAAATAGAAAATTAATATTGGTCTGAAGAGAATCAAACTAAAGAAGTTTCTAGTTAACATGTATAATAATCTATACAGCATTAAAATAAAAATATGTTTTTAGATAATGTATATAGTACACATGAATGTTTTGGATAAAAAATAATTTCATTGTAAAAAAACGTCGGATCCTTTTTATTATATTTCATAATGAAACTACTTTTACTAATAGCATTCAATTAACTATTTACAAATAGTTAATATTTGTATATTTTTTATCATAAAATGATTTTTTTATTTACTTTATTATTTTAAACAATAGAATTATTTCTACTTTTTAGTTTTGTTATTTATTAAAGTGTTTTTTAACTAAGATTTATTTACGTTTAGGTAGGTGGAGGTAAAAAAAAAATTCTCTTAAGTAGGGAGAACTGTTCGTCAAAAAGCCAACGATTCGACCCACATTGCAGGTCGTCTTCAATGAGTCAAATGTTAATTTCTTTAAATTTATTTACGTTCTCTTCGTTCTTAAGAAACAATCCTTAGGAATAATTATTTTTTGATATTAGGAGTTCCCTGCCATAAATGGGCTGAACAGCCCTCCTAGAATCTCTGAATCCTCTACTTCTCAATATTAAGCAATAGGAGACGGTGGTACTTGAGTGAAGTGCTTACCATCGGCTAGTGGAGGAGGTATAATGTCAGGTGACGGGGCAATCCGGGTCAAGAGTTACTCGAGCGATGACGGTCCCAAACTCGACAGCTGAATCATGTATTACAGCCTTCTATTACGTAGTATTTATAACAATGACGTTCAGCATTGCCACCCGAAAATATTTCAAAACTCTTCTATAAAATCATTACAGTTGTGGATGTAGGTGATGACCAAACGGTATTATGAAAACAATGACAGTCCGAAATGATCGTGAGAAATATCAGAGGTTTGGTAATAAGTCTAGAGCCAGACAAAGCGTTACGAATAAGTTCATATTCTTGAAAATATTCGAGTGTTTTAACGACGTCTTTCAAATATTCCTACAATGCAAACAAGGTCATGCTGAATGGATGATTAAGAAATGAACTGTTCTGTTTTTAAATGGTGTAAGAATATTTTTTTCAAAGTTGCGATATCTATAGGTTTCCATTTTGAATTATTTAAAAATTAGGGGCAAACGGGTAAATGTGTGTATCATTTAGCACTTAACGTAAAAGGAGTAACGTTTTAAAAATTTGTACAACTGTTTTTAATTTGAGACTGGTCTATTTGGTACAGCATGTAATTTTGTGAATTGTAGCAAATTATACAAAAAATAAATAAATAAAAATAAATACTAAAAAAAATAATTATTATGATATAATAATCATTAAAATTATTTATAATCATAAATTTAAAATCATACAGTCCAAATAATAATGGCATATTGATTTTACAATATTAATTTTGATTCCTTTAATTTATTGGATGATATGATCAACTATAAAATATAAATATGTTATTATAAAGTAATTTTGATTACTGAATTAAGTTGGATGGGCAGAGCCCCCAACGAGTTAGGAAGATGATAGGGAAGAAAAAAGAAGTATCACATAATGAGTAGAGGAAAATATAACGTATTACAGTTGATAATGCAGGGAAAATTTGAAGGAAGAAGCGCAGGTCAAGAAGGCAGAAATCACTTCTGGACACTTTCACGCCAAAGAGAATAGTTCAAAACCTCCGCAAAACAGCTTTTCAGATCTATCGTATCCAAAATTCGAATGGCCTTAATGATTGCCGATCTTCTGAAAGAATGTGGTACTTGAAGAAGAATTACTATAAGGGTAACTGGCGGGTATAGAACGAAAAAGACTCGGGAAGAAATAGTTATTTAAAGTTCATCACAAAATTATTATTTTTGTTAATTATCCTCCATTAATTTATTCAAACATCATTCATTGTATAATGTGTATTTTATTATAGAAAACTCCTACACTATATTATTTTATATATCAAACGGAAGCATTT
The DNA here is from genome assembly GCA_037127475.1 of Arma custos. Taxonomy (NCBI): domain Eukaryota; kingdom Metazoa; phylum Arthropoda; class Insecta; order Hemiptera; family Pentatomidae; genus Arma; species Arma custos. The sequence continues at coordinate 34,103,374 of CM073759.1, forward strand.
TATCCTGATTCTAGGATGCATTTCTTGTTTAACAAAAATTTATCTTCTACAGTTTCTCAATTCGGGATCCTAAGCTTGGTTTTTATTTATTCATTTTTAACAAAATGTAAAGATAAAGGTTCTACTTTAAATTAACTTTTAAAATTAAAAGAAGCAATCCAGCATTTATATTATCACGATATATATATATATATATATATATATATATATATATATATATATATAGTTATATATTCAACCCAAGCACGGGTTACTTGGAGATTCAACTCAGCCAGCCTCTATGAAGTGGGTACCCAAATAAGAGGTAAAAAATTGGCGGTTGAGCGTGATCTAGGACTAATCGGAGTTTGACTTTAAGGGGTAAGTTTGATTCTGTATTAGTTTAATTTAATTTTCTATTTTCTTGTACGGTCCTCGTCAAATGTTGTGTTGTTTTTTTTGTTAAGTAATGTGCTGTATCGTGATTTATTTATGAATTTATTCTTTTAATTTCTTAAGTATGCCCTGGTGATGGGACAACATCCTCATACGTTAACATTATTTTCATATCGTTAAGTGTATATAAAATAAACTAAAGACTTTCTAAAGAACAAGAAATTTTTAATTTTAATTTTTTTTAGAATAGAATTCTTAATTTTAATATATACATATTAATTATTTCATAAATAAAAACAGAAGTTTAAAGGACAACACAAAAACAATCCAACAGTAAATTGATAATCCTCAATGAAGCAAAAAAAATTAAGTAAGCTGTTATATTCGTAAATTCAAATAATAACCATAAACAAACGATTAAAATATAAGCATGGAAATATAAATACAAGTTAGAAAGATGATTACGGTAATTACTGTTACCTGAAATTATTCTCCATTACTAATACTAGAAAAGAAGTTAATGAAAACTAATGTCGAATTAAACGAATCGTTTCTTCGACCATTTAATATTTAATTATGAATTATTTAATAAGAAAAACAAGTCGAATTTATTATATATTCCATTCACCCCCGCTTTTATAAATAATAATCGGCATTCCGGGGCATGCGAAGTAGGATAAAAATATAATTAAAATACCGTGCAGATAACTGCATACAGGTAGCTCCAATAAATTCAGACTCGAATCTGGAGGAGGAAAAAAAATTACGATAAATAATTTAGTAATATTTAATCCGTTAGGAGATTTACAAGGTCGTCTGAGGCAACATTCCACCAAGTTTCGGATTATTTTAGATCGTATACGTATTTCACCGGAAACCAGAGAAGGTTAAATAGTATTAGCCGTTTCATAATAATATCGCCTTATTAAAAAAAAAGAAAAAATACCAACTGCTGACTGGTAAGAGGTTTAAACTTAAACCCAAACTTAGCCACCTGTTGTCTAGGAATGAAAAATGTTTGTTATTCCAAATTAATTATCTTTCGGATCTTGCGCAATGGAGCTGATCCTTCTTCGAGTCTTCTGGAAAACTTCGCCTTTTATCTCACTGACAGCCGCTCTAAAATTCAGTGATTAACGTGGTGTAGATAAGGATCGACAGAGCTGATCTACATCTCGCCATGTCAGGAGGTATCCACGAGCTATCCTGCCAAAGTCCTTGTAGGCTCGGAGACCTGATGGCTGATTAAGAGAAACTAATGAGGAAGGCCAAAATATTTCTGTTAAACTAATTAGACACTTTCTAATGAGGCGTAATGCAGAAACCCTTCGCCGCAATAGGCTTGCATTTTCCTTCTAACGCATTCCAGTGCAGCTCCTGGTCCTAAAACTTATTTTCCTCTGTCCAACCTATAGTGGTGCAGTACTTAGCATAACATACTATGTCCAAGATGGCAGGCTTGCAGCCCAACAGGTGGCCCTAGTATTTTTTTCAAAACAGTAGAGTTCCTTATGTATACCGTTCTTCAGAGGGAACGTAACATGATTAATTGATAATAATTAAAGATCCTTATTCTAATTATACCTGGAATCCAAATTTATGACTTATATATCGTTCGATTAGCCAAAGCAGCATAATGTGACGTCAAACGAACAAACAAACAAAACTTTTTCCTCTTCTGTTTCCCATTCCATACCTCATATCTTCCTTTACCACTTGATGAATCTTACTGCAGGGTAGATATTTTAAGGAAATTTTATTTGCATTTTATTTGTTTTCTTGAAATTATTGCAAATAAAATTAAAAGAAGCAATCCAGCATTTATATTATCACAAAAAAATATATATATTCAACCCGAGCACGGCTTACTTGAAGATTCGACAATACTTTTTGTCCTATTGTGTGTTTTTAAATATTAAATCTAATAGTCTTTCTTATTTTCAGAAAAATCACAAGGTTCCTTAATTTTTATTAATTATGATCCCAATGTTTTACCCTTTGTTTATTGTAATAATGTCACTCTGAGATTAATAGATATAAATGTTAATTTTTATGGTGAAATTCTAACATAATTAAATGTACAACAAAATAATACCCATCTATGATGTATTACTGAATTCGAAACAATTAAGAAGTAAATACATTATTTGACTAATGTAAAATCAATTATTCTCCTCTTTCGATGATACCTGAGATATTTTGGATACTTAAAGCTTTTTGTACATAATATTTTTTTTTAACAAATATATAAAAATAAAATATGTACTAACGTAATTTTTTCCATTTTTTTTTTTTTTTAACAAATGTACATCATCGAGGGAGTTGAATAGCTCAGTGGTAGAACACAGAGTTGCCATGCCGAAAATCCTGGTTCAAAGCCCGCTGCTGCTGATTCATCCCATGGGATCTAGGACCCTCCTGGGGCTCAGCCAGCCTCTATAAAGTGGGTACCCAAATAAGAGGTAAAAAATTGGTGGTTGAGCGTGATCTAGGACTTATCGGAGTGGGTAACTAAGTGTGTTTTTGTATTATAATATATTAAATATATCTGGAGAGTGGGTAACTTTAAGGGTTTTTTTAAGTTTAACTTTAAGGGTTAAGTTTGATTTTTTATTAGTTTAATTTAATTTTCTATTTTTCTTGTACGGCCCTCATCAAATGTTGTGCTTTTTTTTTAAGTAATGTACTGTATTGTAATCTATTTATGAATTTATTCTTTTAATTTCTTAAGTATGCCCTGATGATGGGACAACATCCCTACACGTTAACATTATTTTCATATTGTAAAGTGTGCTTAAAATAAACTAAAGACTTTCTAATGAACAAGAAATTTTATATATATATATATATATATATATATATATATATATATATATTACGTTTTGAAAATGTCATTCAAATATTTTCAATTTTCAAGGTTCTGCCTCAAAGCCAACAGCGATAGAATAAGTAACTACGATTGGCAGAAAGCCGCCTTTACCCAAATCGATATATAAAAGCGTTCCAACGTTGAAGTTTTATGTTTAACCTTAAAATGCTGCGGTTTTTATGAATGATAAATCTTATTTATAAACTACTCTAAAAGAATTCTTTAAAAAACAGAAAATTACATTAGAAGGGGAAATCATAAAAATACACATGGGAGTACTGCATTTCCATTATTCATTGTGCTAAATACTTTCGTTTATAACTGTCGTAAAAGGGAATAGAAAATCGAATTGTCATAAATATCAGAATATAATAGTTAAATGAACCTTATTTGGACATTTTTACCATTCATTTTTAACAGAATATGGCCTCGTGACCTTCTAAGTTGAATTTCTTATTCGAATAATATCAGGGGGTATTTTCTCTACTTGTCTTCATCACGTGTCAATATATATCTTTCATTCCATTTACTTGATGTATTATTATTACACAGATGTAAATTTATATAAATAATAATCAAAAAACCACTCTGTCTACATTTATACACAATGTCAAACTAAAAACTTATCTCAAAAACGTATCTGAGAAAATGATCAAATTTAAAGAGTTAGAGATTTTAAAAAGTAACGTCAAAATATAAGTTAAAATTTTTCGACCGAAAACGGAGAACATTTATATGTAATACATATAGGCTACAAATGAATACGATAAAAAGGGAAAAACCACATAAAATAGATGACTTTAGCATAATAAAGACGAAACTAACTATAACTACAAAATCCTAAGATTATATTCAAAAAGTTTATCATATATATTTTTCTTGTTATTAGTTAATTGAAAATTATAAAAACTCTAACGTTACATTACATAATAGTTTTAAATGCATAATATTACATTATATGTATTACTATTCACTGCGTTAACATTGAAGTGAAACCAGACATGTCAAAATATGCAAAAATATAGTTTCAATTCCCCTTGCTTAAACTATGTGCTATGTAAATTCTAGATTGATCAGTCTGACCTTTACATGATTTATGAGCTTGGTCTGTTTGCTGACTTAAAACAGCTTCGGGTGTTATGTCTTCTGGTTTGGAATAAAGAAATAAATAAAAAGTTTGATTTAGCGTTTATTATTGGATGTTTTAGAATCTTATTTATTTCTATCTATGAAACCATTCATCATCTTCTATATTCACATTTAAAACTGATGAAGGCAGTGTTCTATTTAATGTATCTATTGCATAAATAGATTCAATTTACAAAAACAAAATATATTAACATCACACAACTATCACATCATATCCCAATTGAAATTAATTTTTCTATTAGTCTCCAATGTAAATTCAAACAATTCTCACTATTATATAAAAACAATAATACATGTATACTTGTAATAAATTTATACAAATGGACTAAAATAAAGATTTGTATTACTTGTACAATAACCTGTTTGCATATGCCTCATTAAACTATTAGAAGGTAGATTTAATAGAAAATGGGAAGCGAATTTATTAGGTATTTATGGAATAGTGATGGTTCATCACCATACCCCTCCCCTCCCCCCGTTTTCATGAAAACATTTTGTTTCTATCAAATAATATATAATCAGAATTTTATTACAAACGTTTATGAGTTTCATTATTCACTAACTTCAAGGAAATATTTTATACCTGACATATTACTTTTTCTAAAATCATATGTTCCAATTGTAAATTAGACACTCCTTTAGCTAGGAATCTCTAATTACAGATGATTATATTAAAGAGGAATGGGATTTTGACGAGTCATTTTTAAAATAAATCATTTATAAGCAAGCTTTGCAAGACTGCTATTTGGCCTTTGGAGGATCGCGTGATACCAAGTAAGACTACGATTCCATTATCATCCCAATACTTCCAATTATCAACTATACGTTTCATACGCAATTAAGAGAGAAAATGCATAGTTATTCCTGACTGTATATTTGCCTTAGCTGCAAAGGATATAATAAGTGCTAATAAAGTTTAATGTATAATAAATAGTTAGTGATTAACTTTAATATTATATATATATATTATATATTATATTAATTTTTAATTATTTCAGTTCATCATTAAATCATTTTCTTAAGGGACAGCTAAGACTGAAGAACTATCGAACAATTTAATAGAACGAAAATACACTACGGTGTTTTATTTATGCCTCCCAGCTTTGACAGGTATTAATTTTTGATCCAGCATTATGTCCATCACTAATATGGTGAATAATATTTTTAAATAATTAGCAAAACACAACAAAATGATTAAAAACTCGTATAAAAAGCAAGGAAATGTATTTATATCAGAGAGTTTGAGGAATATTGTTTATCTCAGCTACCTTTAATTACAAGATAAGAGCGGACAGCGAGATAAACTTGATACGATTTAAAACAGGTGTCATTTTATTTATCTTTTAGAAGAATTGTACAAATAACTATCACCTGATAAAGTTTTGTAAACACGGAAATATCGGATGAATTCAGGATCAACGTCTTGCTACGTCATGCAACGTCTACTCACCCACCCACCGTTAAAGTCTCCGCGGTTCTCCATTAACTTATTGAAATTTTAGCAATACCTCCTAATAAATTGTTTATTTTTCCATATTGTCAGAAATTTATTGTCATTCTCATCGTGTAAGACTTTACTATTTTCAGTCTTTTGATAAATATGACTTATGAAATTAAAATAAAAAATAAAGCCACGGTTTATCCGATTTTACCACCTTAGGTCTCTTTTTTTTAAATATTCACAACTTCATGGATAGAAACCGGAAGTCTTAATTTTTAGTAATAGAATAATTCTTTGCGTTATTTGATATTTATCAAATAAGTTTATCATGCAATTTATATCTAAGGATTTTCACATTACATGCGAAATTTATGTCGCTATCATCAGTATTAGTAAGGAAGCAAATAATCTAATAATAAATCTTTAAAAAGTATTTTAATTATTCAATTTTATAAATGTAGTTAACTAGTGTTAAGCAGTTAAGGAGAACAAATGGATTTTCAGAAATATTTAATTTCCATATCAAGTTGAGTGAAATCTCAACAAATTAAAATGTAATCGATTTTCAACCTCTTTGAAGAAGTTAAATGGAAAGCAGTATTCAGAAAAAAATCCACATAAACTAAAATTGAAAAATAATCAGAACTTCATTATGATATATTGAATGACACAGTAACATCTGATGATCTTAGGAACTCATGTTCTGTTCGCAAAAAGAAAAAGAAAGGGTCAATTGAGATCAATCATCATCTATTAGATCAATTAGAGCACATAGACAAGTGCTATGCAACACAATTGGATTACTCTCGTAAAATAATTCGTCTAAGACGCATCATTAGTTTGACAATATACTTTCGCAATGCGCTCACGACTTTCCTAGAATAAGTTTTACTTTAAAGTACTCTTGTTTCGTCATTGAATTCCTCATGTGAAAATGTTCACTGCTTACTTCAGCGTGCTTTCGTTTATACAATATCCTTACTTGAGATTTAAAATTGCTACGTAGTGGAAAAGGAACTAGGTTCTTACCAACAGGGCACGGATTCCAAGGCATGGATAAATATGTCGTGTAACCATAGTTCCTAACCGCTTCACATTCTTTTTTTTTTCTTTCTTCTTTTATTCTTTTTTTTTTACGAATTTTATTTTTTGGTTTAATGAATACAACTTTCAATGCGGTAATGATTTCCATTTATACCTATATAAAAATATTGAGTAAAAATTTACATATTTTCATTACTCATTTTAAAATTGGTTCTCTTCGTTACTCTAGATCTTTGTCAGTTGATTTTTTTTTTTTGTATGAGTGTTTGATTTTCTTCTTTTATTTCTAAATATCTCAAGATACAAGTTGTAGGTAGTTCTGTGTCGGTCCTAATATATTTTCATAGATGTGACGCTTTTTATTTCTCTTTACGTTCTTCATGCCTTATGCAAGAATCTTATTTCTGATGCCGTCATAATACGTTGGGAATTCGAGCAATCTGGCCTAACAAATAAGATTGAATGAAAAACCGTTATGATATTATGATAAAAATATACAGATCATTACGTCAAAGTATACTGTGTAAGTAAATGACTTGAATAAAAATTATTAAATATAAAAATAGGTGAAATAAACGGAAAGGATTGTTAAAGCTTCGAAACCTTGGTAGATGAAGTTTGAGATGCTTAGAAGATATTACGTGAATAGTTAATATATTATTTTGATAGGTTGTATTGAGCACAGAGCTCAAATATTCCTTAGGGCGGGGTATATGAATGAAAGGAAAAATGTATTTATAGAAAAAATACATGTATTTACAGAAAAGGAAACCTGTACAACTCCAATTTATCAAGTATCTTTGGTGCAATACCGTGCCTAGAACAATGGATACGCAGAGAGGTGATTTATCCGAGATCAAGTTCAATCACCGAATTATCTACCCGATTTAGGATACTCTATAAAAGATGGGGGAGCCACAGGAAGGTCTAGAGGCTCCATAGGGTCCATCCGAGACTGTTAAGAGATTAAATGATTTATCTGCCACAGCCAGCTTTGAACCCGGGAACTTCATCATAGCAACTCATAACTCTACACACTAAGCACCCCCATTCCCCATGTATTATGCATATTCTCTCAAGTAAGAATTATTCATTTCAAATTAGAAACAATTTGGCAAGAATAATTCAGAACAGTTCAAAGATAATTAAATTCAAACCAGAAAAAATTGTGTTATGCCAGTTTACTACTCACAGATATATCAACAGCAATTAATTTTAAAAAATCAACAAAAGTTAAACAGTTCATATACATTATGAAACAAGGAAATTCGCTAACCAATTTCGGCATTTGACCGGGCGGCTATCTATTTATAAACCATCTGTTAAAAACATTCTTAATAACAATAATTACTGGAATTATAGGACATAAAACTTAAAGCATACAAATATAAATAAACATACTTGAACCCTAAAATTAACTACAGATACAGCAAACAGATTAATGGGTCAATTAAGTGAAAGTCGCGCACATTGATTAGCCAATCCCTATTATTTATTATAAAGAACTACAAAAACATAATTAACCACATAATAGAAATAAGATATATTAGAATATAGTATATAGAACGTATTGTATGTAAAAAAGTCAAATTAAAAAAAAAATTAATTGTATAAACTAGGTAATAAAATGCCATATCTCTTATAAAAGTTCTAATAAAAATATAACTTTTTTGGGGGATTTTATATAACACTTATAAAAAAGGGATATATAAAATCCCATTATATCACTTCCCTTATACTTTTTTATATCAGTTTGACCTTTGATTGTAAATTAGTTTCTGATTATATTTTTTTAGTTTAATTTATCCTATTACTTTAAATAACAATTTAACAAAATATAAATATCTTAAAAAACCGTAATACAAAAGACCATATAAGGTTAGGAAACAATCTTTTCTTTTTCTTTGCCATCATGTGCAAAAGGAAATACGTCTAAAAATTATTTTCGAAGCTAAAAATTCTCTAGTCATTAAAAAACATATATATTATATATGTATTTTTAATGATACTATTTTTAATGATAATAAATATTTAACATATATATATATTAAAAAACATATATCCTCAGGGTAGAAAGAGAATAACAGCAACACAAAACATGAATAATGCTCCCAGGAAACATCCCACCACCTCGAAGGCTCAAATGCAACTAATCTGTTATTCTCTTTCTACCCTGAGGATGCCTGAATGGGCGAAATATTGGACAGATAATTTCTATTTCTGTTTTAGTTTGGAGACTTAAGGCTTTTCGTTGGAATTTTTCCACGGTCTTAACATTTATGTAAGGTCTCTTATTTACTTTTCATATTAAATATTAATATATATTTTTAATTTATAATAACTAATTTTAATTTTAATAATATAATGGCTAATACGCGTATAATCTACGTATTAATGTGCAGTCCGACCATTTACAAAACCACCATTGCAGAGCTGAGATCTGGTGGGGGGAATGGCATGGTTTCTCTTTGCGCGGCCGGTTCGAGGCGATTCCTGCGCAAGTCGGTTTAAAAACTGTGGAGTTAAATAACTAAATTCAAATTATAACCATTTGATATATATCTAATTAATTATGTTTAATTCCAAGTAACTATTGATGTAATAAAACAGTTTACGATCGGGACTGGGGAGGTTTGGTGGGGGGAAGGAAACCGGGTGATGGGGAAAATAACATGGCTTCTATATGCGCAGTAGGCACGCATCAAGAATTTATATAGATACAACTAAAATTAGTAATTTTCTTTTTTAATATTCTTTTTTATACTTTTATTGTCCCGAGATGCTTAATAACTTCGAAAATTAAACTATTTTAATATTTAATATTACCCTAGTACTCCAATTTCCAAAATTATTATGTACTGAATGAGATACAAGAGTGTCAAGAGATTTAAATAATGTAGTCGGTTTAGACAAAAACATTTATTTTTTTCTTTCAATTTCAAAATTTCGAGGTACAATAAAACAACAACGAAGTAATTGGAAAGATAAAACTTACTACCAAGTCATGTTGTTCTCGTTACCTGTAAAAAAAAAGAAAAGAAAAATTAATAAAATGTAATATTTAAATAACAATTTTATTTTAAAGAATCATTGTATACATTAAAAAAAAAACCTGTATCACTGCAATCCGTGAAAGGGTCTGGGGTTCAGTACATGGTAGAGACTGTACTGCTTCATGGACAACGGTTCTGCAAGAAGACGTCCTAGATAACCCTCAACCGCCAGATTCCCCTCCCCCTTATATTGGGTACCTAATTTTTATAACATTTTATAGAGGCTGGGTGAGCCCCAGGAGGGTCCTAGATCCCATATGATCCATCTCCGGCTGCTAACAGACTAAATAAAAGTGCAGTGGGATTTGAACCAGGATTTCGGCATTGCAACTCAGTAAAGTACCACTGAGCCACCCCACTCCTATTTTATACATTTAAATATATTATATTTATGTTGTTATATTAACATTACGTTACCCTTTATAGAACGTTACACTATATATTATATATAATATATTTCTGTTTTTATTTATTTTATACATAAGTGTAAAATAAGTAAAAATACGAATAAAAACACGAAATAGTGTTTATTTCGTATGCCATAATAATTTATAAACCGCTCTTGAAGGTATTAGTGTAGTTTCGATACTCATTTAAAAATTATTTGTACCTTACGCACTCAAGTTAATAACATCACTGTTTCTGTAAACTTTAAAATTATTAAATCAGTAAATAATTCATTTTAAAAAATAATGTTATGCAGAATTTATTCTATAATTGATGCACCTTTAGATGACAAAAGAAAATGTTTTTATACCAATCTATCAATTAATCATGTAATACGAAATATATTATTTTTTTCAAGAAATTCCTACATTTATTTTTCTATTTTCTATTATAAATATTGTTTTACATTTAACATCTACCAAACTTGTATGTGCATTTGCATTTTAATATTTTTATTTTTAGATTTTTGTTGGCAAATATGTTTTTATTTACTTTGATTTACACTATAAGCCCTGAAGAACTCCTACAATCGTTTGAATTTAAAAAATAGTTTATAAATACTTATGGAATTCATTTTACCTCTAAATGGGCCATTTTCGTCTCTCAGTGTTTTATTATTTATGTCTTTTTTATCGAGACCATTCCTTATTATGCATGGAATTTATGATGCGTATACATAAAAAATATATGATATACATACCATACAGTATACTAAATAACCTGACTACCTAAATCATCATAGAGCCCTTTATATACCAACACGTAGGGAGAGAGACAACTTTACACCTTGAACATTTTAGTACAGATAAAGATTAAAACAGAACCTCGTTGGATTATTAACAGGAGCCATCGATGAATTATACATAAATAACAAGTTGTGATTCTGAACGGAACAATTTCTCCAACTGAATTATGGCCTAGCGTTTATCCCTTCATCGGGGCTCCAGTTTCGGTCTTCACTCCACGTGTTTCTTCGGAAGTCAGCTTGTATAATGGATCGTCCTAGCGGAAAAACATCGCCAATTTGTCTTATATCCTCCCACATACGTTGCGTTTTATTGGCAATCTATAATAAATGGATTTGTAGAGGCGGTTTGAATCATCTCTGCTTTTGAAAACCGTAGAAGTAATAACAGTTTCAACGAAGCATCATCATCAAAGATAAAGGATTATAAAGGAAAAATTTGCCCAACCAAAAACTACTATGGTTTAATCCCTAGTATGCACTATTCCATAAAGTAAATCAAATACTTTTTTATTTATTTATTTAGAGTAGTATATATTTGGCTATAATACAATTTGTCATCCACTAATGAAATAAGGAAATATGCTTATATGTAAATTAAAATTTTAAAAATAGACAAATTATATATATATATATATATATATATATATATATATATATATATATATTTATATATATTATTCATCAGGATTGGTTGAGCCCAGACAGAATAGTTGTTAAATTTTGTTAAGTGATATCTTTATCGACCCATGTATTAATATTACTGAAAAACTATTTAGATCAGTGTAATACCGATAAATTTTCTGTAAGAGAATAAATATTTTGTTAATTTATAGGATTTTTTATGGTAGAGAAGAATTATAACTTTCGCTTTAAAAACCGCTATTTTATATTCAAAGCTTCTCTATATTTCGAACATTATTTAAAAGCTGTAGTTTTTCCAAACCAGGGAGCGGAGTGGCTCAGTGGTAGAGCACTGAGCTGCCATGCCGGAAATCTTGGTTCAAATCCCGCTGCAGGGAAGACTTTTATTTAGTCTGTTTACAGCCGGAGATGGATCAAATAGGATCTAGGACCCTCCTGGGGCTCACCCAATCTCTATAAAATATTATAAAAATAGGGTACCCAAAATAAGAGGGGAGGGGGAATCTGGCGGTTAAGAGTGACCTAGGACAAGTCACCTCCTTGCGGAACCGTTGTCCATGAAACAGTACAGTCCCTCATATGTACTGAACCCCAGACCCGTTCACAGGTTGTAATGGTAAAGGTTTTTTTTTTTGTTTTACAAATTTCTTAAGTTTTCCCACTAAAACATTTTTTATTTTATGTGCGTGCAGAAAATATGGGCCATTATCTATGACTGTAATTATTATTATCGGTTATAACAAGTAGGAATGTTCGAACAGCTGCCCGGTGAATAAGTGAGTAACTTGAATTTTCTCCATAATTCTTGTATTAAAGAAAGTAGAATTTTGTTATTTTCATAGTGAAAAAGGGACTAAGTAAGCTAGAAATTAATGGCTAGAAATGGAATTATTGCTTATATTACAACTCCTCTTAAAAAAAAAATACAATAATGACAAAATGCCGCTTCCCTCAGTACAATTAATTCCCTTAAAATTCTAGTTAACCACTTATTCACCGGGTGGTAGATATAATCTGTAAACATAAAAACCAATACCAATAAATAAATAAAACTTCCAAATTAGAGTCAAAAGATACTCCTCAAAAATATAAAAACTTTTGGTCTATATAAACATATATTTTGATCCGTCGCATTTAGATGTACCAAAATAAGTAGAAAACTTTTTTTTTTAGATTAATTTATTGATATTTACGACTGTAATAATATTACAACAAGTAAATTTGCTAATATGAACAAATTACATGGAAAAAAACACTTGTGGAGAAACTACCCATCAGTAGCACTTCAATTGAGTAAAAAACTAATTGAAAAATAAAAAAATGAATATTCAAAATATAATAAAGTCGAAAATTTAATAATCCCTGATATGGGACAATATTTTGGATTTTTTAGACAAGTTTTAACAGTTATTAATACCTTTAAAAAATCAACATAAAAAAAATTCTATGCTTGTTAATGTTATAAAAATAAATTTTTTAAGTAGAAAACTAATTGAAAAATAACATACTGAATGTTCAAAATATAATAAAGTCGAGTATATAATATCACCTAATATGGGGCACAATATTTTGGATTTCTTAGACAAATTTTAACAGTTATTAATACCTTTCAAAATTCAACATCAAAAAAATTCTTTGCTTGTTAATGTAATAAAAATATTTTTTTTAAGGCACAGTACTGCAAACCAATTGAAATTCAAATAAACTCATTAAAAGTAATTATCTGATCATATATGGAATGAAATAGCAATCTAGATGTGTAATTTCTTAATGCGGTCATTTAATATCTCCAGAGAATTTTTTTTATAATTTTCCATAGTAAGAATGAAAGGCCAATTTATCACATTAATTAAATAATATCTCAATTTATAATAAAAAAATGAAAATTAACATAAAAAATATCTTAAAATTCAGTAATAACTCCAAGCTCGGATGCGTAATCGATTGCAATAAAACATATTAGTAATTTTCGATATGTACCAACGGAGTAAAAATTCCTCTCCTCGGCACATTATTTGTAATCTATATGATTATTCGCTGTTGGGGACCACCGGTGCTGTCTTAGCAAATTCATCCATTGCTTGGCCTTGCTCTTGAGCAAGTTATAATGTCATATTTACAATTACTAGCAAACGAAACAAAAAAAAAATCTCGGCACAATAATAATAGAGCATTAAGTGATTCATGGCCAACATGAGGCAACGGGTCATCATCTAGGAATTTATTGTTAGCATTTGCATAAAAACGAGGTGGCATATTCATAATTTCGATATTGTTTATGCAAAGACTAGAAATCGTACGAAGGACAGAAAACTACTAGATATAAATGTGTATTATTAATGTAAATGATTATTTTTATATGATCGGGGTAATATGGAAAATATGCGAAACGCAGCAACTTAAACGAGGAACTTCGTGGAAGAATGTCTAACATCACCTAGTAACAACATTTAACATAAAATATATAAAATGAATATAGAAATAATATCTCAGGAATTCGCTTTCTTAATCCAATATTTTCAGAGTGCATTATGCATTTCAAAATTTTTAACAAAAATTTATTTGGAACCGAATACCTTCAAAAACCGAGGAACTACAGATTTTTACCTGTGCCACTACAAACCTTGATCTGTATGGGCTCAGTACATGATAGAGAATGTATTAGTCTTAAGCCAACGAATAATGTAAGTAGGCCATTTTGCCTAGAACACGCTCAAACGCAAAAAAGGGAAAAAGGTTTTCCCCTCAGTTAAGTATACCCATTTTATAGAGGCTCGGTGAGCCACAGAAGGGTTTCAGACCCAACGGGATCCTTTAATACTACCTCGAAGCTGTTAACATATTAAATAATTTATTTGTCACATCCGGATTTGAACCTAGGGTCCTCTCTATAGCAACTTAATATTCTTCAAAATATCCCCGCTAAAATAATTTATTATGAGATTGTACTTACAACATTAGTAAATATTATTAAAGCATTCTCGTAAATAAATTTAAAAAACATTTTTTTGAACTGATTAATGTTTTCTGAGCAAGTATCTAAGCCATTGTCTTTTTAATTTCCTCCTGGAAAGTCCAGGTAACAAAGAGTAGGAAAAACAGAGAAAGAGAGGATTTTGGTGATGTATTGACGATGGGAGTGTTGTGTATTTGCAGTGAATATATGATTTTATAGTAGGAATGCTCATTTCGTTATGTGATTCAAAGTTAACCAATATGTTATATTTTTATCTTGTGTTTATGGGCGTGTTTTGCACAACCGCAAAGTTCCACTATACATATATGCAAGTGGGTCTTACTTACTTAGTATATTTTGATATTACATTCCAGAAGATGAGATAATTGTTTGTAACGTCTTTTCAGTTCTTGTATTTTTAATTTTGTAGGTATGGTTCATGAAATAATTAAATCAAAATAATCTAAATTTAAAGAATAATGATTTTTTTTTAAAACAGAAAAAACATGAGATAAAACTAAAAGTAATGGTCTGAACAAACGATACTATCAGACAATATTGAAGTGGTTATGAAGACTAACAACAAATTTTCTATTGTTAGAAAATAAATTTTCTTTTTTTATTTAACTATAATTTTACAGTTCGTTACTGCTGAGATATCATTTACAGGGTCAGTAACTCCTTAACCAAGAGGAGTAATTTTCGAAACAAGTTTTCATCAGCCAAGGTCGAAATGTGTCAAAGATTCCTCAAGTTCTGTAAATAAGACAATGACCGTTAGGGACAGGCACATCCTTCCCATTTCCAGAAAAGGGTTACAAGTCGACGTTTAAGCCGCCAGATTTATTCCAAGTTTATCGCCATACTTCACACGGCTTTTCCATTTGTCAGCCTCTTGCTTGCTTCATCCTTTGCAAGGGAACCGACAAGGGAAAAGTTTAACGACAGCTATATTCTTCAATCATGAAATACTCAGAATTGATTTGAGATAGGTCCGTTATCATGCGCATACCAATTGTTAATGTGAACTGTTGTGATCCAGGACTTAGTTTCTGCTCACTTCCAAAAAGGTACGAATTCATAATATGAATGAAATGTTAGTTTTTTTTTTTTTAATTTCATCGAAGTCCTCTTATGAATCCTCTAATCTTTTCATACCAACAAAAAAAAAACGAAGTTAGTTCCTCAATTTTACTCCTTGAAGTAGATAAAGAGCAATAGTTTATTTATATTACTAATTAATAAGAAAATTGATCTTATATAGTGTTTAATTTTCATGATTTAAAATGCAAGAAGAGGCTAAACGGACAAGAGTCCAATAAATTATAAATTGAGAGAATGAAAGGCCTTAAGACCTCTGTTCTACCTACTTGTAAATATAAGAAGTAGCCACATCGACCTAATGGAAAAGCTCTGGGTAAAACCTTTAAAAAAATAAAATTTCTTCCCATTCAAAGACACCTTTAATTAACTAAGCCTTTAATTAACTTATATTTAAGATGAGCCCTAGGCAGCAGGGTAGTTTAGTGGTAGAGCGCTGAGCAGTCGTGTCGTAGGTCCTCATTTCAAATCTGGCTGCATAATTTATTAACAAGATTATACGAATGTAATAATTTATAATAATCTGTCAGCAGCCGAGGATGGATCCTTTGAGATCTGGAGACCCTTCTGGGGCTCATCCAATCTGTAACGATTGCAAGTGGTTGCCCAAAATAGGGGGGAAACCTGGAGGTTGAGCGAATTGAAAAATCAACTGCCAGCACAACCGTTGGGCTGGGAATAGTACAGTCTCTATCACTTACTGAACCCAAGACTCTTCATGAGTCGAAGTGGTACGTAAGTTTTTTTTTTTAGATGAGCCCAATATCTACAACTCTTTTCGTTGTTCAAATCTACATTTTTTGGAAGATACCAAATTAAATATCTATCGTTAGTGTATACGATCGGGATTCAAACTTTCATTTCCTGGGAAACTCTATATATATTTTAATATAATTTACAACCAAAATGAAATTAAGATCGGTGTAATTAGTTAATCGTAGTTTAGCACAACGATATTGCTGTTCTAAAGAATAAATTCCACGGCGTGCATCATTAGCATTTTTATCCCTCAATGGCACAACCAGCCTGGCGATTCCTCAAGAACGATATCAGAACATGGAAGAAGGAGAAGACATGGAGGTCCTGAGTGGGTCAGGGGCGAGGAGCTAGGACTGAGCATTGACATTGCCGATGGCGGTTGCACAAGAAGCTAATGGGGCTAGGTTCGATCCTCGCTGCTCATTTTACTCAATAATTAGTTTCGCCTTTCTCTCCCTTCGCAATCCATATCAAAGGTAAACAATCTCGGGTCAATATTCAGCCTTCGAGGCGGATATGATATAGATGATTACCTCATCGTTACGGCCACTAATGACGGCAAAAATTGCAGGTCCACACATCAGATACCCGGCCTTTAGGCTACTTCTCGGTAAATAGATCATCCCAAGTATACACCCGTATTTATTGGTTAGAACTATGACAAAATAGATTTTATCAACCTAATAAAGTATGGCAAAGATAACTAGATCAGATATGAATAAAATAGAATATCAAGTTCTGTAATAGCGATTCTATAATATACGCAGTGCCTTTCAGAAAGATGCCATGCAACCTAAATTTTAACCTGCATACTCGAATCAGAGTACTCAGTTGTTACGTGTTTTCAGTGATATCTTACGGATCAGAGTTTTGGACACTTACAGATGCTTCAAGTCTACAAGCGTTCTAGATGTGGTGTTAACAGTGTATGCTCAGAGTTTAATGGGTATACCGTGGATGAAATGAAAGTACATTACAACGCATATAGATTGGACAGCATCAAAAGATATAAATTGGCATATTTTGGTCCTTTGATTCGAAATGAGAAGTACCGTTTGCAACAGTTATTCATGTAGGTCAATATTGAAAGAAAGAGAGGTCCAGGTTGCAGCCACCACTACTGGTTTTAGCTTTCCAACAATTCATTGAAAATGTATAAAAAACTCATTACGAAACAAAATAATTGTTAGAAAGCAATTGGAAGTTACTAAGTCACTGAAATACTAGAAAATAATATAACAAATAATTCCAAAAAGTAGAGGCTATAAACTTCTTCACAAAAAAATATGGCGAAGGGCACATTTTTATAAAAAAAATTACTGGCCATTTTCTTCTGGAGGATTTATTGTTTTATTTAGAATATCAAGTTACCAAAATGGAATTCTCCTAAATAAAGTAAAAGGAATGCGTTAGAAATCCAAGACGGTGGGCTAGCGGCTAATTATAATAATCCTGTCATCACTAACGGCGGAATGAATCCAAAACAGTTTCGGGCTATCGAAATTTATACTATGCAATATCTTGCGGTGACGGGCGGCAATTAATGTAATTCGATTTCGAATAAGCCTCGCAGGCCATAACTCTTCCCTCTGCCGGTGAAAGCAGGAAGGTGGGAAAGAGATGTAAATCAAAAAACAAACTGCAGCAGATATGATGAAGCTATCCGAGGAGGTAGAAGATCCTAGCCGGAGAGGAACCGTTATTTATATACGCGAGCGATCGGGAGGATGACGGCCCTCCGCAAGTAGCCGCTGAGGTTGGCTGCCTTGTAGGGCCTATAATTGCAACCAGGTCCCGCCAAATTGGGAACATTTTTACCTGCGAGAATCCGGTCAGTTGGCCTCGCAAAAAACGGACGGAGTGCTCGTTTTTTCATACTACCAAGCAGGGCCTCCCCCTTGTTGGCTGTCACTCGCACTTCAGCCAAGTCTTTGTGAAAATTTAAGCTTTTTCCATTTTACTTTAACACAAGAAAGATATTGTTTCGTCCAAGATAAAAATGCAAAGTATCGAAAGTAATAAATCCAATTTTCAGGATAGTGAAAAACCGGTTTCTAGATCCCTGCTTATCGTCAAACATAGTATCCTTCTGTCATTATACGTAATTTCATACCTTGCAGATGCCTCTCTATAAATTTTATTCTAATTATCAACCCTAAAATCGCTTTCGATCGGAAACGAAAGTGGTTTTTTTTCACATTCGATTCTTTGCATTTGTATCGATGGTATTAAGGAATATCGGAATGTTATTGTTTGTTTTTAGATATTTGATAACAGCTAGATCTTAAGCCTGTGAGTTAAAAATTTATTTGATACAGACGTCCATAAAACATTGTCAAAGAATTGAATATTGAAACTTTACGATACCTCCCATAACAGGGAATGTCACAAATTTAAGAATACTATTAATACGTTCTTGGGAGTAGAGTAGCTAACTGTTTAGAGCCCCGAGATACTGAGCTGAAGAACCCTGGTTTGAGACTGGCTCCACCAGATAAATTGTCTACCCTGTTAATCGACCCAGGGTATAAGTCCTGATAATCGTAAAGGGATAAGTCAAGCATCCAAATTAATTGTGATATAAGCAGAACTCTATTTCAAGTCAAAAACAACGATAATTGCACGATTCCGCTCCCCTTAATTCAATTAACTCGATCTGGACAAAATTCGACTTAACCACTTATTCATCCTGGATGCATTTTATATATATGTATATATATATATATATATATATATATATATATATATATATATATATATAAACACTTATACAAATATACACATCTCCCTTACGATAGCGCATAGCTTCTTATCTTATCTTCGTTGCTTTTATGAACGAACTGTCCTTCCCACACCAGTGTAGGCAAGTGTAGTTTCAAAGCAATTCTAGCAAGTTAATACCACTCCCGAGGCATTAAGGAAATGTAAAAGTCTCCAGGAAGAAAAGAAATGAAAGAACATCTATCCATTATTCATACGATTCCATAAATTCATTACAGCTTTGCCCTTATTATCGGCGGAGATGTATAATTTTGCGGGCTTATGTAGGACAAAGTTCAAGGGGACGGAATGAAAGTACTAAGTATTACAGTTCTCATTTCTGAGCTCGTAGGTTGAGGAGTCAGCAACAACCATATGCGTCTTGAATTTCAACACAAATGTAAACATTCCAAACCCTCTCAGTAAAGTAAATGTTCACATCTTTCCAACTTGCAATCACAGTTAAATCTCGAATCTCACAAAATTACAGAAGCTGTGCAGAAAACGTTAATATCAGGATATTAATTCCTAACCTAAACTGGAGCAGTATTTTTCTAAAGACCCTCAAAACGGACCAAAAAAAATCTCTTCAAGGACGCCCGGAAATGTCTAATTACAATGGTTTTCTTTATTTTGTGGTTATAAAACCACTTTTATAGGTATTTGTGTCATATAATAATTGATGCTTTGAACTAATAATCACTCAGAACATATCTCCTATAATATTATTTTTTTTTTGGGTTGGGGGAATAGGTTTTAGTCGATTCTCCAGTCCTTAAAATAACCCAGCGAAGCAATACTAGTATGTACATAGAATAAATAATGTAAATACAAACATTTATAATAAAACAGAATAATAAAATAAATAAAACAGTTCTGATTTTGATTCATTTACTTCGCTACTTGTCATTTGCACCGGCTTCAGCATATAATTTATTTTCTTATACATAGTTTCTAAAACTTTTTTCAATTTTCTGTAGGTTCATTATATATATATTATAATAAAATACAATGAAAATGATATTTTCAATTTATAATAAAATGGAAAATGATTTTTTCATTGTATCAAAAAAATGAAAAATTCTTTTTTAACAATTTCGTATGATATGTTAATTTATATTTATTTTTAAACTTATTTTATCTTTATATTATATAATTTTTTTGAATATTTTATTTGAAAAGAAAAGATATGGCCAGAACCGGGACTCGAACCTGGGACCTTCACCTCTCCGTGGTGACGCCTTATCCATCTCGGCTATCTTAGCTTCGCTTCACGGCCAGCCATATCCCCTCTTTTCAATTGATCCCACATCTCCGTGTATTTTATATGTATTTATAAATCCGTGTATGTTATATGTATTTACATTTATTTTGATTAGAAATAATTGAACTATATTGAATAATATTGAAATAATAAAACTATTTTTTGTTCTATTTTTACTTTATATTTTTTAAGAATAAAAACTTTTTAAATAAAAAAAACTGATGTTTTTGGTTACATTTTTGTGAAAAAAAACCCAGCGTCAAGGGGTTAAGCATATAAAAATGTATATGTGAAACAAAATATATTTTGCCTGAACAATACTTAGGTTTATAATATTAATAATGCACGAAAACCTGATATTATAACCTATTAATGCAATAAGTTTGACTAATTATTTTGTAATTTTTTTTATTCGATTTACTGAATAGCTTAGCTATCACAAAATTTCCAATGAAAGATATTTGGCAAAAACTATAATGGTTATATGATGGATTTTCAGTAAAAACTCATATTGAAATACTAACAGTAGAACTTGAAATCATATTGCAGTTTAATACATCAACTGATCTAAAGTTGCAGGTTCATGCAAATGGCCTTGAGATTTTTTATAAGGGGTAAAAAATACTTGGTTATGTCTTCCTTCTAAGGACGTTGGTTGAAGGGAACGTAAAATAGTCGAGTCTAGTGCTCATTAAAGATTCCTTTCTTAATTATACCAAATTTTGAACTTACACTCGTTCGATTAGCCATAATACAATAATGTGACATTATATAAAGAAATAAAAAATAACAATGAATCATCCCCCATATTAGTTATAGTTATATCGGTAGTTAGATAAAAGGTATTTCTATGGAAATGTATGTGTGTACGTTGAAGGCACGTAAAAAAGAAAACAAAATTTAAAAATATAATGATCCAGTACCTCGTGCTTTATTAGTCTTAGATTTTACACTAATTATTACTTTTTATTCATTTCTTCTTGTCAAAAATATTTTAAAAGAGAAAACGCAATACATATTCACGAAACAATAAATTTCAGTCAGTGGCATACTTCATAAATTATTATATGTCATGCAATAATCTTCTTAAACAAGAAGAAAGTCCTGGAGCTATACCATAAAATATGGTCCACTGAACACCTTTCTCTGAGCGGTCCATTCGGGAACGGTAGAAAACTAGTTAGGTACTAACACTTCCTAGCTTAATAGGGAAAAAATATGCTACTTGTTCTTCTATTTCAAAAAATTAATATAAGGTTAATAATTAATATACTTGTATGTGCGCATAAACATGCATGTGTGTGTATTATCTACACCGTTCTATATATTTAGTTTGAATGTTTAAAATAATGGCCCCGAAAATCCTTTTGTTTAAATGATGATGAAGGAATTTCTATAATAAAAGATTGTTCATTTAACGTCACTTTATGGTGCTTTGGCTTATTGGATGATGCTACAGTGGGATTCCCAAAGTTTTCCTTTTTCTGGTATAATTAGGCAAGAGATCTTTAACCTGACAAATCACAGGCCCGACCCCCACCCCCTTTTACGTTTCTTCCGAAGGATGGCATAACCAAGGAATTTTCGAATCGTAAACGCAACAATCTATTTTCGAAAACTTAAAGGTGGGTGTTTATAATTCATAAAGTTTGAATGGTAATAGTTATGCCTAAAAGTTTTTTGCGTGAAACAGGAAGGTACCTTAGTTTTTGAATGTATTCTTTCCCAACTAAATTTTCGTTTTAAGCATGAATTACATAATGTAATTGGCGAAAATTGGATTTCGAAAGTTTATTCATACTAAGAAAATATTTTTATATTGGCCAACTCAACCACTAGATATTTTTCGTGAAATTTAAATCCAGTTTTCACTTCTTTTATTTCAGTAAGGAAATATTTTTGAAAAGGACGAATAGCAGCAGATCTGGATCTTAGATATATTCCAAATAGGGGAGATAAACTTAATTCTGCCTTCCTTTGCTTCACCCTTCTCCTTTCAAATTCTTTAAATGTATATAAATTACATGTTGTAATTAAAATAAGAACATCTTATCAGAAAAATATGGTATTTATCATAGAGGAACCTTTCCTTTCGCCCCCAGGGCACATTGCTTAAAAGACTGTATTGATGTTAGCAGGGCGCCTGGTGACGTCAGTTATGCATAAAAAAGAAAGAAAAAACACTAAATGTAGCTGATGAAGTCGAATGTGGTACTTGCGAAGTTTTAATTATAGGCGTTGGTGTGAAGAAAAAAAAGCGGTTGTGGAGACCCCAAACTTCGGTGAAAGGATCCTGTTTTTTGTTAGATCAGTCACTCTCCACAAAATAGTTGTAAAGTAGAATTCTCCAATAAATAATACTTTATCTGTAGATCGCTTCATAACTTTTTTTTAATAAATGAGATGTAGTACAGACTATGATCGCGTGAGCCCTTAAAAAAAGATATTATAAAACGACACAAAGTATGTCCATTTAACCCAAATGCATTCAAAAATCTGAATCAGTTCCTCTAGGGAGCTCTGTCTGTTGGCGGCCTAGGTCGAATAGAACACAAAATGGCTGTCAGTCAATGTTTTATTACCTTTAACCCAAAAATTATTATTTGAATATAGACGTGTAAGCCTTCCCATCAAAATATATTGGTTCCATCACTCTAGGCCGCCCCATTGATCATTAAATGAAAAACATTTCGCAAACAGAAAGCTGCAGATCATCAATTTATTCCCTCATTCAAAAATTGATTATTGGGGTAAATTCACTGTTAATATTGATTACATTGACGCAGTCTTTATTGAGTAAGGCCACAGCTTTGCAGCATTCAATCGAAACATTAAAAAAAAAATCAAAAGGATAATTACCCTTTTGAACCATTTACGAATTTAATTCAATGAGATATTCCACTATTTTTTTTTGCTTCACCTAAGGCAATGAACATGGACACTATTGTACTGTCTTACCTCTATACTCTAATCAAGAGTTATCAGAGGTATAAAACGGGGCCCTATTTAAGGTATACACTATTGATTCAATTTAATCGAGACCAACACATTCCAAAAACATAATGAAAACATTTAACGTTGCTAAGTAATGTAATTACTACTACTCCTTCGAGCGCTACAGCTCGGTGTGAACATTGGCTTCCTCAACAGTTTCGTTCTAGCCTTCTCTATTCCTGGCATTCTGCTTCCATTCAGTGACGCCCTATACTTTAAGGTCCTCTTCAAAGTTTTGTATCCTTCGCTTGCGTGGTCGGCCAACTCTGACCAACCTTGCAGAAGCTGGTTCGGTACTCCAGCTGCCATAGTGCTTGTGCATGTGACATTCATCGATCCTAATAGGGTGGATGTGAACGTGTAGGAAGTTGGTTAGGGATCTGGGTGAGCGGATATATTTGATGTAGGGAAGAGATCGGAATGTCGTTAGCGAGCATCAGAAAGTGGGCTGAAGGAAAGTGCTGTCCCAGATAGCTGAGCTCCTGCGGTCCTGTGGTCCAGTCCTCCCTCCCTCCGCCGGTCCTCGGCTAATCGCTTAGCCGCTGCCCATTCCGACTCGTTGGTAACGACTACTGTCCTCTCGATAAGTTTTCGGTAATAGTGTAGTTAGTCTAGTTCTGATTAGCGCCGCTAAGTGAGCTAGCTGCTCTATGAAGGGTAGCCGCTTCGTTATTAGCCTGGAATGCAACCTTTCGAGGTTATCGTCTGATCTGCTCGCTTTTAGTTGTTGAATTGTACACTTCACTAACTTTACCTTATTTGGCCAACGAAGCGCTAATAAAAGTATTGCCCATACTATAATTACAACATACTATAATTTGTAAAAAAAAAATACCCGCTTTTTACTCAATTTCATATTATTGTAATATGTCACGTGTAGATTTTTGCTATTGCATTTTTTTATAAAACCAACAAGGATTTTTTAAACAGACTATCGATTATGAATTATCCACTAATTAGTAATTACGACTGTTGCCACTATTGAATTGGAAAATGAGACAGTAAATTAAAATTTTACATTCGATAGAACGCGTTGTACATTGTAGAAAAATTGTCATGAATTATAGATACCTAATGAAACTAACAAACGTGTTTGTTTTACTAATTACTTTATAATTCGATAATTTTCATGTAAAACACACAAAATCACGTATAGTGACGATTTCGAATGAATCATGAAACTGTTTTTTCTTCTTTCTTCTGAAAAGTTGGTGTTTTATTCGATTTCAAAGATTTGCATTTGTATTGACGATATCATCGTTAAATAAAAATATTGCAAATGCATTATTTCCCAATAATTATAAATCCAAAGAAGACCTTATTCAAAACGAACTGCCTTGTAATAATTTCAAGTTCCGTGGAGCTATCTGAGACTGATTCGAATCCCTAAAAAGATCAGCCCAGTATTACCGAATAATATAAGGGCGCTGGTAGGTTATTATTTATTATTAAAAAGTTTTATCATTTAAAATAATAAACCAACATTAACTTTTATCTGCATCCAACCTAACACGAACAAGATTAGAATAGTTATAAAAATTGCTAATAATGCTGAACTAAGGTAGACTGAATGCTATAAAATTGTCCGCTTCTTGTCCATTGTCTTGAATGATCATCTTTTGGAATGGTTAAGGTTCATACTTTCTTAGGACAAAGGATTCTTGTGGAATTACTGAAATTAAGGAGGTGAGGATACACTGTAGACTACTTCCAGGGTTAACCCATTCGGGACGAAGAATTTTTTTGAACACGGTCCTCTGTAGCGAATTTTGTTTTCTTTATATATTCATTTTTAATTTTTAAAAAACATGCTTGCTATGGAAATCACTTAATTCGTAAGTGAATTTAAATAAATAAGATCATTGCACACCCAGTGTGCAATGTAAGGTAAAATGAATATAAATCATTAAACAATTTATAAACATTTATTTCAAAAATAGTTAGATAATATAAATATGTTCAGAATATGATGCAAACAAAATTTTTTAAAGTAGTAAAAAGTTTTAAAAAAATAAGTTTTTAAATTTTTTGGTACACAGTAACACCAATGCCAAATTTTATTTTCCTGTACTTTACAGATTTCATTAGTTCAAAAAAATGTTATTTCGAGGACTAGTTCACTCAGAATATCTGATAATTGCACATTACTGTTATTCTCGGCCTGTTTATTCTGCGGCAGTTGGCGTGCAAGAAGAGCTAAGAAATCGGATCGTGGAAGCAAACTATCCACATCGTGGCAGCAACTATCAAGCACCATCCTGATGCTATACGAAGAGACAGAGAAGCATGGATTCGTCGTGCTGAATGTTGCATTCAACAAAACTGAGGCCCCTTTCAACAGTTACTCGTTGTAATAATAATACATAAATAGCAATAATAAATAATAAATCTTTAACCTTTGATATCTGTTTAATAAATGAGTTTGAGATGTATGTTAATATGAAATTTTTTGATTATTTTGTGTTTGAGAACACATAACTAAAATAGTGCCGTGCAATTCTGAAACATCCTGTATATGTATATGATTATGTCTTCCAAATATAGTGACTGCAAATTATTAACTTAAAAACATATATTTGTAAAAGGTAGAAACAAATATCATTGGGTGAAGGTAGACATAAACTGTGTTTTGATTTTGTTTTGTTTATTTTCGCTCAAATAAGAACATCTTTATTTCTGTCCATTTAAATGTACACATGTATCACAATAAATCTAGAATAATAACCGGCATTTACTGAGTTCTTATAATTTCTTATTTTTCTGTTATGAAATAACCTTAGTGTCATGGATTTACATGAAAGAAAAAGAGTTTTTTATCTAAATCCATTTTGCGGAAGAGGCACTTAAGATAAACTATACTTATCTTCGATAAATAGCCTTCGCTATCTCGTCCTTTATTTATAAAATTAATATTTATAGTGAGTTGGAAAAATTATACTAGTTAGTATTTCCTTTTTTAAATAGATAATATTTCACACTTACATGTAAAAGAAAGATAAGGTAAGGTTAGTCTTTTTGTTGGTGGAAATATTTCTATGATATTACTGTTATTTAATATTACTGAAAGTAAAATATTACAATGCTGCTTTATCCGAACGTTACAATCCTGCATATTTTAATATCATAATCTAAACAATGATCTCGATTCGTTTCTTATATTGTTTTATTTCTTATTTTCCATATAATCATGAGAAAATTATTGGTTAGTGGGAATTTAAGTTTCTAGATAGCGTACACCATAAATGATAAATCGTATAAAAGCATTGCCGACTGAATGCTCTTTAAAAGTAAATTATTCTATAATATTATTCTATAATATATTCTTCGATATCGAAATTCCTTAGCATTAGCTTATTTTACTAATTGAATGAAGGCAGGTGTGAATATATTGAAGAACAACAAACGAATACTTTTTAAAGAGGAAGAAAATAATCCGAGTGAAGGTCACAATAATAATTTCTTATATGGTGATGAGCTATTTGTTAAAATTTCATATTCAAGTACATTTTTAAATTAACTATTTAAATTTAGCCCATATATGACCTTCGTCTTTAATTTCAACCCCGCGCTTGCCTACCTGCCTATAATTATTACTTAATATTAACTAAGAATTATGAAGTAATGATTTTTCGATTTAATTTTTTTCCTGTACCACTACAACCCGCATGGGGTTCAGTACATGGTAGAGACTACTGTTTCATGGACAACGGTTTCTGCAAGAAGGTGACTTGTCCTAGATCGCGCTCAACCGCCAGATACCCCTTATTTTGGGTATCTTATTTTTATAACATTTTATAGAGGCTGGGAGAGCCCCAGGAGGGTCCTAAATCCAATATGATCTATCTCCGGCTGCAAACAGACTAAATAAAAGTCTTGCCTGCAGCGGGATTTGAACCAGGATTTCCGGCACGGCAACTCAGTCTACCACTGAGCCACTCCGCTCCCTTTCGATTTAATTAGTTAAATAATTTAATCCAGTATGTAAAATTGAAAATTAATCATGCCAGAAAAACTATAATCCATCGGCATGAAGTGCACAATTTTGCAGATAATTAGTATGTAGAATAACAAAATATTCAACAAAGAAATAATTCCTTTCAGATTCTCCACTGTGTGTTTAATCAAATAAACAATAATCCTATCATTAAATAGCAGTTATATCTTTGACGAATCATTGACTTTAAATGCCGTTATCGCGAGAAGCAATGATGAACAATAATAGACCTCATTAAAATGATGACATAATAAGACTAAAAGAACGGGAGGTTGGATGCCATTATAATCACCAATCATAGGTAACATAAAAACTATTTTCTTGTCAAATGCTTAATTAACAACCGATGAAACGCAGTATTATCATCATATTGGACGATATTAGACATTTCATATTTTTTATATTTTCATTCTGTTATATTGCCCGTGTTTTTTCAATGATTTCACAGACTGGACACAATGTTTTAGATAAAATTAAATATTAATAAGTATAAACATAAGAAAATACTGTATCATTACAATACATTAAGAGTATTAGATTCAGTACGTGGTAGAGACTGTACTGTTTCTTGGACAACGGTTGTTCAGCGAGGTGATTTCTCCTAGATCACGCTCAACAGCTATTTACCCCCAAGGGGTACCCACTTTATAGAAGGTGGATGGGGACCCAGGAGGGTCTGTAGATCCCACGGAGTCCATCAGTGGCTGTTAACAGATTAAAAGTTTAACTAACAAATTATCTGCCGCAAACGGTTTTGAAACTTTAGCATAGCAACTCAACACTCTACCACTGACCTACCCCGCTCATAAATATAAACATGACTATTTTAATATTGAATATAAGTATATTTTGAAATTTTTTTTTTAATTTCTAATGAATCGAGCTGATTCATCTAATATTTAAATAAAGATATTTTCAAGGAACTCGTAAAAGAGATATATATTGAGGAGGGCACGAGTATATTTTACAACAGAAATAACACTCAAAGAGTTTTACATATTTAGGAAATAACTATTCAGGGTTAGAAAATTCAGCTTTCAGTCTAAAATTAGAAACACGGAAACAATTTTTTGGAAACAAGTTTGGGGTCGAATTTTATTTAGTTTATTTTTTCCATATCACAAAACCTCTAAGAAATAACCAGTCAAGGCTAGGGAGGATAACAAATACGGGCCATTAAAGGGATTTTATTTCGTTTATGAATAAACTTTTTATTCTGGATAAATAATTTTGACTTTTCAGGAAGTTGTATTAGGTCGTTTCATATGAAAAATTATCATAAAACAACTTAATTATTTAATCGGAAAGGGCTTATATTCTTTACACGACAACAGATAACGGGATAATTCATGCCCAATCTTTATTTTTAAAATTAATTATCTAAATAAAAACCAACTCCTAATTCATAATCTTGATAAAACGTATTTTTCATTCACTCTTCTAAGCCTATCCATGAAGGCATTTTGGTTAGGAAGTTCTCTCCCTTCTCTCCCAATCTCAACGTATTCAAGCTTCTCAATCCGAAGATTCAAAGAAGATAATGGTGATGAAGAATGAGCTAGTTTCTGCATTATTTTTTATGGCGTAACAACTTGGTGACGAGTCCTGGTCTTCTCAATAGCTTCCATCTGTCTTCTCTGTTTTCTACAGCCTCTCTGTCAACATCTGACCACCTCAACTTCGGTCTCCCTCTTCTTCTCGTGTAGTAGAAAGGTTCTATCAATCATAAGTTTCTGAAGCTATCAAATTTAGATGATGTACAATGCAGTAGGAGGTTTAAAATGGATAGAATACTAAAGACATAGTGTATGGTTTCGTCAAACAAACAGGAGAGTTACACATTCTGAATCTCGGAAATCTTATATCGGGGTGTTTGTCTAAATTTATACAACGTGGGGTCAAAACATGACCTGATCGTTGCTGGAACGGAGGGCCAGTAATCAATAGTCAGGAATCAATCAGAGGTAGCTGTAAGGAGTCATTAGGGCTGGGAGCGAAGAGACAATCACCACCAGCCAGACAGTTAATGGAGGTGACACAGCAGAGGGCAACCCTATGCTAATCGGGTCCGGGGGGGCGCTCAAAGCACACGTGACCTCTTCCTCTCGACATCTTGTATCCTGTGCCTATCCACATAAATCATCCTCAGAGCTACCTTATCTCGCGATTTATAGCCCGCTCTCAAACCAGGGGTCAAATGTTTAAACAAATTATAATCTGTTTGACCGCGAAATGAAAGATTGCATTTTAAATCGCAGCTACTTTCTCCTTTAATGGTCCCTCATATTAAATACCGTAATTGGCATTTATCATTCTTCGGCGAAAGAAAAAGGAACATAACGGTCCCCAATAAATAGACTCTGATTAAAACTTGTTGGAATTTATATTATGTCCTCGAATAAAATGGGATTCTTTATAGTTTCCCTCAAGTCGGTTTCTAATTTCCCTTTTCTGCAATTCCTGCTAGGCATATAATAACCATATTGACCGATATGGTAAGGTTAGTAATATTAATACGACCATTCACTCGTTTTCTGATTTCATATTTCTCTCGAATAATACCGTATAATACTGTAATAGTTTTTTATCGATACATATAAAATATTCGAAGGATATTATATATATATATATATATATATATATATATATATATATATATATATATATATATATATAACTAAATAAAGATCATAAATGTTTTCTGCAGCATGGAATGCTATTATTATAAAATGCAATCGATAAATTAATAAAATAGAGTAGAGAATATGTACTTCGCAGCTACAGAAGAATGCTCCGCGCTATAATAAAGCATTACCTAGCATCAGGCGCAGTCTGTCGTGACATTCATTGAAGAGTTAAAATATAAGGAGAAATGTAATAAGGAATTGTGAAAATCAAAGAGGTAGAACATGCAGGGACTTCGGGAATAACAGCTCCAAAATTTGTCTAACACGACTTTTTACCACCTTTCGGTGGTCTAACAACTTGTACTTTCGGGAGCACAAAGCAGTGTTTAGCTAAACGAAAGAAAAACGTGATAAAGTCAAATTTGAAATTTTGGAGTTTACTTTCGATCCTGACCGCCTGACCTTGTGTAAAAATCCCAAATTTTGGAATGATACTTGTGAAATACTTTTATGCGCAATTCAATTATTCATACGAAATAGATTGTCGGAAATTAAAAAAAATATGATGAATATATTTCTTAATTTAATTAAAATCGCTAGTTATTGGATTTTACCCACATTGCTACAGACTAAGTTTTATGTTATTTTTATTTAATGAAAATATTATAAGAATAATTAATAGTAAAAATAAAAAATAATTTTATATTATAAACAGCTTTAAATTTTGTCTGTGATAGCTTAGCAATAATCATTAAATTTAAACATCATAATATACTTAATTATTTTTAAAAAGTCCAAACAAATTAAAAGAAATTTGTTTATATTATCATATATCTGCTTCATTTCTATCAAAAGTATTTTATTCGGGTAACAAGAAATTCCATCCAATTACATTTCTGGATCGATGATAACGTACAAAAAATCCGAGCAAACCTTATGTTCAATGGTTCTCCCAATAAATAAAAATTGAACAAATTACAAACTTTGCAACGTTTGAAAAAATTTCATTTCATACTTTGGGATTCAAAAAACACGTCCATATAAACAAGCCCCAAACAACAAAATTCTAAGAAAAGTTGTAAATGCTCCTTGGTTTATTTCGAATTATCCTATAAACAACATATAACTCGTCAAAATAACAACCAAAATAGTCTTGTTCTTTTCTATACTTGTTACCTGGATACCCTTTGGGAGGATTATAGAGACAATGACCTAGAGACCTCAAGAACGCGAAAAGATAAAGAAAAGTAGTTATAAAATATTTCATGTATTTCTACAAATCGAGGAGAAAATATCATTAAGACCAAATTTTCTTGATGCGATGTTTCGCAAGTGCAAATATAGCATAAAAGAATAATAAGCAAATTCATTTCATCGTCTTCAACAGTACTTTTGTCTTCATAAATGTTTTAAGAACTCCATGCATACGATATGAATGGCAACTGGCCGAGAGCTGGTCAGGTTACCCTGGAGAAATTAGTATTCTACGAAAACCAATGAATATTTTTAAATTCATTCAGCACTATTTAAGGCAAACACGAACCGCAATTTATTCGTCAGGCACGGAAATTTAAATCGCTGAGTCATTTAAAGAATAACATTTTTCAAAATCGTATCACTGGATTAGGCAACTCCATACGATTCAGGCATGCCAGTTCTATTAAAGGCTCCGTAATATATTTTGTATGTAATAAATAATTTAAGCTCTCGGAAAGGGTTTCTTCGGCTAACGAAACCAGTTGTGCAATCTGATCGCGTTTAAGAATAAAAGAGATTATTAATCGTCCATTGGCAGAATGGATTTAACACTTCCAAAGCGAGAAGCGGGAAAGGGCAAGGAGCCTGATTGGGAAAGGTTATGAAAGATATATCTCTCGAGCAGAGCAAGTGGGAACAATGACTGGGCTCTGGGGCTGTTCCATCTTGTGACAGAACTTCGCGGCTAGCTTTCACTGCTTCCATCTCGCCTTCTTTCGGTCTGTCTGGGGTTCTCCAGTATTCTTTATCTCCTAGGGTACTTAGCTCAGTCTGGAAGGTGCGTATCATAACCAGATAATAACCCAAAAATATTGATAAACGAGATATGTTCATGCAAAAATAAACGCTGAAAAAATAGCTAAAAGGCATCTTGAAGAGCCACCATTGAAATTTACAATTGTATATGATAATACTAGAAGGAAATAGAATGAATGGTACGTAACGACATGAGATATAGGCATGTAAAGGAACTACCCAGTAAGTACTACTAAAACCTAGGAGGATTACCGGAAATTGAAGAGGCAGCTAGTGGGAATAAAGTTTGCCATGAAGCTATAGATTGATTTCGTGTTCGAATCAGGAGCACATGGGACATCAAAGTCATTAAGGATGACTTTATTCGTGACAAAGTAAGGACCATCAAGGATTTAGGAACTGTCCCAAAGCTCTACTTCGTAAGTCAAAATAGGACTTTTAATATTTATGTATATTTAGCACTCTAAGCTCTCAACTACATGTATACATGTCGCTTTGTGCGTATGGGCCGTCTATATAGTTACTGAATAATTGAAAACAAGCTTACTGAAAGTGATGCATTTTCCAAGATCTTGATCTATCTGAGGTTTAGTGAATGAATTTATCGACAATGAAGAAGGCGAGTTCTAGCTGAAAACTATTGGAAAATAAACAGAGTTGTCAAGTGATCATTCAGTGAAAAGTAATAACAGGAATCTTATTAGAATGTGTGAATTTTGGTATTGTAAGGCCTTAGTAATGTCTTACAGACTTTAAAGAAAGTACGTCTGCCTCAACCAACTGCCTCACCAAATTAATAGCCATAAAAACATTTACGTACATCTGGTGACCACTTAGCTATCAATATTTGATAAAATTGGACAATAAACAAATACATCAAACCTCTCATAAAATTTTTATGAGTTAAATGTATTCCAATTAGTTATTCAATGTAAAAATAAGCACGCAAGTATGAAGTGTTTAACAAAACTTCTTACTACACCGTTAGTTTTAGTGTTCACCATTTTATTTTGTAATATTAATAATAATAATAATGTTATTATTAATTACACTGGATTTATGGTAGACGATAAATTTAACTTTTTGTGTGCCTTTCAATTGAATACGATATTTTTATACCGATTTGAGGTTACTGAATATATACCTAATATACAAAATGTGACTTTTATTAACATGTTAAAGTACAAAACAATTTATTTTAAAAAAACTATATTTATTTATTATTGTTTTTAACTTTTTACATAAAAGCCGGTTTAATTAAGATTTTCTGTTCTTTTTCGTATTTCTATTGTAATTGCTTTCAGGGATATCTCCTCTCAAATACCAGCAGTAGTCCGCTGACATTGACGCTTTCCATCGACCCTCTTATCTCTTTTCCATTGTCGAGATATCTTGGTGGAATCATTCACCATGTTCGTCACTTACATCACCACAGTTAGAAGGAAAAAAATCAAGATGAGAATGAAGAAAATGAACTTTTAGGAACATGTTACAACCAAACTGTTGATACTATTGAAGGAGATTGTTCTCAAGTTCAACATAATTTTCAATTCTCTTATCGCCCCAAAACCATAGACAACTGCTCTAAAAGATTCCCATTCTTCTTTTTCGAGCCCCTGTAAAACTGAATCAAAGTTTTGGTCCTTTAATAGTAATAATAGCGTCTTAATCTCTCTTATTTCACGTCCGATGAAGATTCCTTCTTTTATTTTGGCGCCGCTTATACAGGGAAATTTACCTCGCAAGTATTTGAATGCTGGTCCATCCTTGTTGAAAGCCTTCACAAAGTTTTTCATTAGTCCGAATTTAATATGTAAACGTTGTAGAAGATTTTTTTGCGAATTTAATATTTAGAGGAAGGTGCTTGACGTTCTTTTCTCCACGATTCAGGCTTAGTCTTGGATTCCAATCTTTTTTTTTGTAATGTAAAGATCTAAACGTTGAGTTATTGAGCATATTTGGTTAATATGGGTCACCTTACCATATATTTAGCAAAAATATTCTGCACTATTAACACATCTCCACGACATAATGAAAACTGTAGATTTTTCACTAAAAATGTCCAAAAAACTATGACAATTTCACTTTTTAACTGGTAAACAAAACAGAGTCAGCGTTAGACGCAACAAACAAATAAGAAATAATAAAATTTCTGCGGGTAATCCCTAAATATTTGGAATTATCATCATTAATGTGATAAATCTATCGCGCTACTCGCTATTATATATTTATAAGATATAATAATATCTTATGGCACAAATGAGCAATAAGAGCTAACTATGAATTTTAACTTGTATATTTATCTTCAGCGAGTGAAATGCTATCAATAGAGTACATTTTCATGTAAAAGGCAAATTTGATGTAGACCAGCGCTATTTTAGAATATATTTAAATACCCTAACCCCAACGGTAAACAGTCTCAACAGCGATATTGTCTATTTAACTTAACAAGATAAAGAGCAAGTAACAACAGATATATTCATATAGAGAATTATTACTGATATGTGTCTTCAAAAACATTAATCGTAGAATAAAGAATTATTTTCTATTTTTAGAACTTACCATTTTATCAACGTGTCAAACAAAATGGTGACGGTTCGTGCTTCCGGTAATGTAAAGAAGAAAACAAATGATAGGAGGCAGACAGAAATAACAGTATCCAACGGCATCCAACCCTTAATTAACTTGTAAATACATCATACGATGAGCTTGTCAAAGAGCTGCATCATTTATCGTTGCCTTTCATGCGGATTGTGACGATGCATTTTAATTTCTATTTGTCGCGGATATGCATGCGCTTTCAAACCCATCACGTGGATGCGCTAATGTTTCAAGGAAAAGTTTTGGATAGCAAAATTTTAGGAAGGCGACGGTACCAACTGGATGAAATGATCTACTAAAAATATGTATACCATTGACCACCATTGATTGACCATTGATATTTCAGGGCAATTACTTATTAAAATATCAAATGTGCAAAGAAGATGAGTCCTAGAATAACACTTATTTCATATTCTAAGCTAATAATAATGTATTAATTTTTATAAATAAATGTTGGATAAATTCTACGAGAACCTTTAAAAAAAAAATGTATGCCTTCTTCTGCAAAATGTAAGTCCATATGACATATGAATGAAAATGAAAAATATGCATAGAAAATAATTATATGAATTAAATATAAGTAGTTGTATGAAATAAAAATGAATCACCTACGAATATAAATGCCACTGAAAATAACAAAAACATGTTTCAATTAAACATGAAATGCCATTCTAGGATGGTTTTGGTTTGAAGGGTCTGATAAGAGAAGCTATTAATATCTTATAGATATTGAAATATAATAAATAGTTCAAATAGGTTCATATCAGCTTTTAAGCAAATAGAATATTCTAATGAATAAATAAATGTAGTTTTTTGCATAGTGCATTTTTAGAACTGTTACGAGAAACACGAAAATACACCTGCTTATTAATTTCATCATTTGTCTGTTATTTCTAATAACAGTTTTAATTATTTTTTAAAGTATATTCTATACCTACAGTTTGCAGAAGAAAGAATTTAATTTTATTAGAAGGTTCTGGTAAAATTTATCTAACATTTATTTTGATAAAATAATTTAATTTATTCATTTAATTAATTTTCAGTTTAATTCTTTAATTTAATTTTTAACTTGGAAAACAATTATTTTTTAAGACAATATTTACAAAGCTATATGTAGATAAAATACCAAATAATATATATATATATATATATATATATATATATATATATATATATATATATACAGTGAAAATTTAACTAGAACACTAGAAAATGGGTAATCTGTCGTACAAAACTATGTATGTGAATTTTAATTCAGTAAGTCTAACAAAGAGACATCCTCTGGGTATCAGATTTCCATTTTCCGTTTATACATATGCAGTTTTAATTTATTTTCTGTTTGAAAAGAAAGAAACTAAATCCGAGAGCAGAAGGTCTCG
Organism: Arma custos; assembly: GCA_037127475.1. Taxonomy (NCBI): domain Eukaryota; kingdom Metazoa; phylum Arthropoda; class Insecta; order Hemiptera; family Pentatomidae; genus Arma; species Arma custos. The sequence continues at coordinate 34,139,590 of CM073759.1, forward strand.
ACGGGTTTCATTATGGTTGCGTAACCTTTAGGCCAGGCAGGCATGAATAAGAAAAACAATGATTGGGTAAAGACAAGTTTCTGAGCTGTATGAAGAACGAGAAGACAACATACTATCGGTACATTATGTTCGAAAGTGCTTTTCCTCAGAAGTCGCCGATAAATACGTTCAGGAGTACGGCAGCGTACTTCTGCGTAACCTTTTATTGTTCCATTGACAGACGACATGGACCTGTACGTAAACGGACTGCCAACAGCTTTAAAGCATCAATCACATTAGGATCAGGTAGTTGTATATATACATTTTTTATCCTTTAAACCAGTCAGTCAATTTGTGAAATCTGTAAGTTGGAATGCAACCATAATAGTTAAAGTATCCATTAGTGCTCTTGGAAAAAACTATTTAGTTTAGAAGTGTGGATGTACCCCCTAGATAAAACTCATGGTTAATCCTAATCGTGAACAAAATTAATTAACTAACAACTTCTTTTCTAACGCCTCGGAGGATTGTCTGGCATTATAGCGCTGGCTAGGTTTTAAACAAGTGGTTTTAAATGAGATAGAAGTTTATCATGAAAGGACTGGTATCGGGTTAGACCCAAATCAGCAACAATTAGAACATTGCGGTTACACTGGTCAACAAAAACAAAGAAATTGTTTGTTTCCTGTGACTATTTTGTTGTTTTTAACTCAATTGGAAACATATATTGTAAATATGACAACAATGTTACTGTAACAGCTTTTGTTTTTGAGTTATAGCTAAATAACCTGATAAGGTATTTTTACTTAGATTTTCAATTGCTATGTATTGTAGGCACCATGAAAGGGATGCGGAGCGGGGAAAATGTGTCATGTCGGGACACATGAAAGGGAATGTGTTTTGGACAAAGAACAGACCCTTGGTCCCCTTATGGTTTTATGGTCCAAGATGGTGGAGAAGGAAGGAGAGGGGGAGAGAAGAAAACTCTTGAAAAACGAGGCTGAAGAAATCACTCTGGAGACTCTGGGGATAGACCTGGAGGAAGAAGGTGCTCTGGAGACGAAGGCGGAACAGGAAGGAGGTACTCTAGAGTCGTACAGCAAGGAAGACTGGAGAGACAGGCCCTACGGAAGAAGATGAGTCCCGGAGGCAGCAAGAAGAAGACCGACCTGTGACCCAATCTACCCTTGTCCACAGATAAGTTTCATTTATTTCCTGTAATGTATTTTATGGCAATCCTTTTTATATATTTAAAATCTGAATCATTAATCTTGTTTGAAATTGATATAATAAACGATCCTTATTGTAATTCTTTTGGTGCTTACATACCCCAGATACACTATTTATTTAGAAATAATATATTGAAGGTATAATAGATAAGTAAATTGGTAAAACACAAAAATAGACCTTTGGAAAGGAACCCAATTAAGATTAAGGAATATAAATAATAATTTGAGTGCACTTCCTAAATGAGACTTTGGCATCGCAAATATCAATATACATATTCAAAATATATTTAAGAGTAGAAACATAGGAGGCCAAGTCTCGGTGACGGAATGTAGAGCCAGCCATGTATGTAGAAACATAGCACAATATTGTTGGACAGTAAAATATATTCTGTTGTTGTTTTCGATATGCGTTCGTCCAGACGGTGTTGTGTGCTCAATCCAGATTGTTTTGCTATATCTGAGGTCAATGTATATTTGAAAAATATCGAAAACCTATATCGGAGTTTTTAAAAACTGCATATCATCAATACTTCAAAACAGATTTGTACAGTCAGGACAAGCCATGGGTTGTGAGTAAGTGGTCATATCCTAACTTATCTTCTGCTTAACGAACTCAATTAAAATCACGAGAGGGACAACCCAGCACATCTAAATCCTCTGATGATCCAAATCTCTGTGAACGCGAATAAAATATATCAAGTGATGATTCTGATCCAGATTACAAATGTAGTCTTTCGGAACCTAACCATTTAATCAGAAAGAATTATATGACTTAGTGAGAGATCTAAACTTACCGAAAGAATCTTCTGATATTTTAGTATCTCAGAAAATTAACAGAAAAAAAATTGCTTACTCCCGAAACCAACATCATTTTTTATCGTAGCTTAGAAAAGAATCTGTTTCTCAAGAGAGTGATTTAGTCTTTTGTAACGATGTTGGTGTTATTTTGCAACAGATGGGTTTAAAAAACTACAAGCCTGAGGATAGGCGTCTTTTTATGGACAGCAGCAAAAGAAGTTTGAAGTATGTTTTGCTCTATAACGGTAACAAGTAACGATCCATACCTATTGCACATTTGACGGCTTTGGAAGAAAAATACACAAATATTTCTAAGGTTATGGAACAAATTAAGTATTAAGACCACATTGGGTCCTTTGTGTTGACTTAAAAATGGTAAGCTTCCTTCTAGGTCAACATGGGGGGTACACAAAGTTCCCTTGTTTTATGTGCCTCTGGGACAGTCGTGACACGCAACGCTATTGGTCACAAAATGTTCGGCCAGTGGGGGAAGAGCTAAAAGTTGGTACAAAAAATGAAATAAACATGCCTTTAGTTAGCCGAGACCGCATCATGCTTTCACCACTTCATATTAAACTCAGCATACTGAAACAATTTGTGAAGGCGCTTGACAAAAGTTTTTCTTACACACAAGTTTCCAGGGTTAAGCACAGAAAAATTAAAAGCCGGTATTTTTGATGGGCCACAGATTAGGCAACTCGTGAAAGATTTTGATTTTGTCAAATCAATGATTTAGGCAACTCGTGAAATATTCTGATTTTGTCAGATCAATGATTGAAGTCGAATTCAAAGCCTAGAACTCATTTGTTTTGGTTATGAATAATTTTCTAGGCAACAATAAATCTGATGATCATGTCGAGCTCGTTGAGTGTATGCTGTCGAAGTTGCAAAAGCAGGAGCGTAAAAATCCACTTCCTGCACTCGCATTTAGACCGATTCTCAAAAAATCTCGGCGTTTGCAGTGAGGAGCAGGGTGAAAGATATCATCGGGATATTCGGACAAGCAAGAGGGAAGATGGTACTCACACATGATGGCAGGCTATTGCTGGAGTATGCAACGAGATCTACCTAAAGTCGTTTATTCAAGGAAATCCTATAAAAGATCATTTGATAATAATATTCAATAATTTTTTTTTAACATTATGTATTAATTTCCTTACATTTTTCAGTCAAAACAGTAAAACTTTATATTAATAAAGCTGTTAGCAATCTCCCAGTATTTTGTTTCACAGTCAGGGCATTTGAAATACTCAATAACAATAAAAACGTGAAGGAAACAAAAATTGTGTTGACCAGTATTATGGATGATTTTATTCGTAACAAAGTTGCTCTTCACTAAGGATTTTGGATTGTAAAAACCTAGTAAACTTCAATTAAACAATCTTTTATTAATTCTTTTGCCTTTAAATTTATTTAATTGTTATATGATATATTTTTTTAAAATATTTTATTTGAAAAGAAAAGATATGGCCAGGACCGGGACTCGAACCCGGGTCTCCCACCTCTCCGTTGTGACGCCTCAACCATCTCGGCCATCCTGGCTGGCCGTGAAGCGAGCCAGGATAAAAATAAAATAAATTATAATAATATTAACGGCTTAAAGTCAACAAGATACAAAATAAAGTAATTTTCAATTAACATTCTCCCCGTGTATACATCGCAAATTGCCATCAATGCAATGAATGATTTATATCGATCGATGATCGTGTATTAACACGGCGGAACGTTAAATTTACGGGCATTAATCCAACGCATTTACATTTATAAGAAGTTTATAGGATATCCAATTTCCAAAAGTTTAAAGTCCTAACTTTTGTGCAGATATTTGACCTGTATCTGTCAGCTGCCTGATCCTGATATATCCTAGGAAAAAAAAAGTGATTTCTTTCATCAATACGTCAATTAATTAAGTTTCTACTTTATTTTAAAATTTAAATTTCTAATTCCAACTTTTTAATAAAATTTTTGTTAAATTTATTGATATTATTTCAAAAGAAAACTTTTTCCTCGGCATTATTTCGTTGGTAATTGCAAGAACTTAATCGAACGTAAAGATATATTCTGCTACAGGTTTGAAAATTTTTCTCAGAAATGATTGTAGGTAAAGCTCGGCTGCCAGGGTTTCGAAATGCTTCGCCGATCGTCTAGTATGAATGGGCTTGAAACATTGACAGTGCCCACAATTATTTAGGAGTTCCTCTACAAAACGTTTGAAAAAAAGTCTCACAATTCAGTCAGATGGAAATAGATTTAAAGCCAAATCAAGAAGTGCGGGTTTCACATTCTGCCATGGACAAACTATCTACATCTTCGCGCAGTGTAAGTGATCAGAATTATATAGATTTAACTACGAACAAAAAATTAATATTGCCAACACTCCCGTTAGAGAAACAAAGAAAAGAAAAAATATTTAGAAGACATAAATTATTTTGTTATTATTATCAACAAACTATTGTAGTATAGAATGTGCCAATAAATAATAAGTCCTTACGAAGGGCTACTTCAAAAGGAAGAAATAGACTAATAAATTAGGCCAATAATATAATGTATAAAAATATAACCAAAAATATATTTAAAAATGTCACTTAATAATAACAACTTATTTATCTTGCAGGGATTAAAATATTTCATTTCAACCACTTGGCTTCTAACGTTTGTTTTGCTAGATTCTCAATTGGTGACGGCACACAATATTCTGCCGAATCACTTTCTAAGTTATTAATTTTTCTTTTGTTAATATATTTAATTTTTAAAAGGCCCTGCACATCCTTACAAATTGTTTAATTTGTCATAACCGAGGAAAGCTTGATAAATAAAATCCTGTTTTTGACGGAAGTAATGAATTCTCTTTATAAGTTTCGACCACTTGAGAATCTTTAGTTAGTCATTTTAATTACTTTTTGTATAAGAAATGGTAATTAAAAATTAATGATGCTCATAATGGTTCATTAATGCAAAGTAAAATCACTGCGGGTACCTACAAAGAGATAGTTTTGCCTAGTTGCCTTGCCAACCTCTGGCGTGTTATTAAAATTAGAATTATTCGAACAATTAATGGCACGGATGATTATGGAATGCTTTGACTGCTTATCTGGTTTTAAAATCAGGGATTAATACAAAAAGTAAACGACAGACGTAGCCGGTAAGGTTAAGGCTGTAATGACCGTTAGAAGAGATGTAACGGAATGTCCCTCCCAGCAGGTTTCTATTTGCTATGATTTATCAGGAGTTCCGTCAGCGGGTTTTTCTCCACTCTTTTATGGTAGGCATTTATCACATTAATCGACTTCATCGCCTTTTTAGAAGGTTCTGGACGGTAAGGAACATTCTTAGTGGTAATGTGAATCTTATGGTGAAAATGGAAATAAAAAAGGCTGAATATAAATGACATGTTAGGGATCAAAAGCGGATAATTTCGAAACTTAAAAAAAAATACCCGAAACTTCAGTTTCAGAACCGGACTAAAACAATTAGGAAAAGGTGGCAAAGAGTTGTGTTAAAATTGTTGTGGAAAATAAAATTTAACAAATTTTCAACTTATTTTATTTTGTAGTAGTATTTAGATAGTCTTGGTCTTGGTCCTGGAAGATCTTTTCAGAAACCTTCACTGGGAGAATGTTGGGATAGACATTAATGTTAACAAACTGTCAAATCTGAGATTCGCTGATGATGTACTTCTCATTTCACACTCACCATCTGAACTGAAGACAATGCTAGAAGAGCTGGTCCTAGTAGGAAATGAAGCTGGGATGGAGATAAATTTTAACAAATCAGTCTTGATGACAAATGCCGAAGAAGAAGAAATATTTCTCGGTACCAGCAAACTCCAATGGGTTAAAGAAACAATCTATCTAGGACAACTCATATCATTTACAGATAGATCCAAGAAGGAGGTGAATAGAAGGATTAAAATAGGATGGTACAAATTTTGGTCACACAAAAATATTTTCAAAAGCAACATGGCCATACATCACAAGAGAAAAGTTTTTTATTCCTTCTTTAACTTATGGATACCAAACTTGGAGTCTAAATAACGATATATCTAAATCCCTAGCAACCACTCAGCGTGCAATGGAGCGAAGTTTTTTACGGAAAAGTAGAAGGGAGAAAATAAAGAAGACAGAACTACGGAAGCTGACTGGTACGCGCGATATTCTCAAGACATTATCTGATCTTAAATGGCAGTGGGCTGGACACATTGCAAGAATGGGATCAACACATTGGGCTAAGGCAACAACGGATTGGTATCCAATACACCGCACTAGGAGAAGAGGGAGACCAGCTACGAGATGGCGGGACGACATACAAAACTTCATCGGAGTATTATGGCACCGTTCTGCTTGGAACAGACGTAGCTGGGGTAAATTGGGAGAGGCTTATGCCCAGAGAAGGGCCTTTTTTTCTTTTTAAAACCATGTAAATATAAAAACCATGAAAAAATTGTACATAGAAGAAAGAGGAAAAAAAATAAAGCTTATTATTATTATTATTTAGATAGAGATAGTTCCTTAATTATATGTCGAATTTTTATACATCCAGAAATTAATGATGGCCATCCTTGGACTTCAGCAAGAGGTGCAATATTATAAAAAGTTATTTAGTGAATATCGTTTCTGCATATTTATTCTGAGTTGTCTCAAAATAATTTAATGAGGTGGAGACGTTTTTTGATGAAAATAAATTACTCTTATTTTTTTCTATCTCCTCTGTGAAATATTTATTTAGAAAAAATAACACCTTTATTCTAAAATATGAAGTTTGTAAATATTAAAGACATATAAATATCAATAAAAAAATAAATAAATTGAGTATATGTATATTTTTATTTGGAATGTTCATCCAAACGTCCATAGAAAGATTAATTGGTTATCATATATGACCTAATGAATGGCTAACCACCTACATTTCAGACACGACATCTAAAAATGTTTTTTACTAAAAAAATTCAAATGCTGCTCATTTTTTGTGGTAGTAAAGTAAAATAGTAAAGTCACAAACCTAAACCTCCACCACAACAACTCGTGAAGGGTCTTGGGTTCAGTACATGGCAGAGACTGTACTGTTTCTAAGACAAACTTTGTTTAGGGAAGTAGTTTGTCTGAGACCACGCTAAATCCATAATTTTTCCCACAATAAAGGGTATCAACTTTATAGAGACCGGGTGAATCCCAGGATGATATGGAAATCAAACAGGGTCCATCCGTGGATATAAACAGATCAAATAATTTATAATAGCTACTCCAATCTCTATGCCAATGTTATAGCAACAGTTAATAATAATTAAACTATGAATTATTAATTATATCTGAAACTTTATTTTGTTAGCATAAGCTAAATTTACTAAATAATCAAAGAATTTCCATATCGAGTTTGGGAATGTGTGACATCCAAACCTTGAAAACTAATGTTCATCAGTACGATATGGATAAGTTGCATATATATATATATATATATATATATATATATATATATATATATATATATATATATATATATATACATACAAACATCATTTCGTCGGAGTATAGTTTACTCCATGCTTGAAAAGTTTTGTTTACTGTTAATTTTAGATTGACAGTGTCGAAGCACACAAAACAAATTTGTTGAAACGCGCGCTTGAGTTCTTTGTACCGCGATGTGTACAATAGATAGCGAAGATGATTACTACAGATATTGTAAACTGACTCAGAGATAAGAAGAGGTGTAAATAGCGACAATTAGTCACTTCCTTGTGGTTATTGAGGTTGGCCGGACTTCCTCCCGCTGACAGGCTGGGTAATAGCTATAGCCAGTTAATAGTTCCTGTTAAATGGACCGGGGAAATTAATTCGGGCGAATTACCATAGGGTGGCATCACTGCTCTGGGAGAAAGCCGTTCGCTCGGAACCCTTGTACTTCACTCACCGTTTGTCTCGGATACTTTAGAGGCTCTTCATGGTCTTAAGCTCATCAGTCTTTAGAAAGAGTAATAGGTATTACCATAAGCATAAAAAGAATGGTTAGGTAGTTTCTTAAGGTCTGACTGGCGTAACCTCTATTGAACGAAAAGCGTTTGATGGGAGTAAAAATATTAGGAACCTTTGTTATTAGTTAATATTATAGTAGAAAATAGTTCTCTGTAATAATATTACAGAAAATGAAATATGAGCATTAGTACTTACAGTAAAATACACGATTCGAAGAATTCGTCAAAAAAGTGATTAATGATTAAAAACAAGCAATAATGAAAACCAAAACGTATATTCAAGCAACCCTGACATAAGATCTTAGGGTATTAAAAAAGAACCTGAAAAATAATGTTATATTATCTCATATCTCAAAAACATTGGGTCACTAATGTGACGCATTAGCATATAACATTCTTATGTGTAATTTAATAATTTATATTAAATCAATTAAACGATTATATTAAATATGTAGTGTAGTTAATAAACTAAATTAAAATAAATCATAAAGTAACTCCTAACAGCGGATTAAAAAAAGAGAAAGACATAAAAGTTGGATCCATGCTTCAGGAATGAGATTCCTACGAAGATAGAGGGAAAAGCAAGAAAAGACCGAATTCGCAACTCGATCATTAGATCAAGTCTCGTTCTTCATTCTATCATGGTTTGGACATGTTTCAAGAATGGAAAACAGCAGGCTTGCCAAGATGAAATACGAGATTGATGGAAGAAGGTCCAGAGGAAAACCCCGACATACCTGGAAGAAGGTGTTAAGGAATGCTTCATTAGGAAAAACTTGGAATGGAATAGACCAGAAATGGTAGAGCACCATACGGTGTGGTCCGAGCTGCACAGATGAAACCTAACACTGCATGAACGGTTGAGAGGATGGACTTTGATGATGGTGAAGAAGTAAAACATAATACATATGTAAATATAAATAAATGTTATGATGGAAAAAAAAGAATGAAACGTCCATTAGCAACTGTTTTAGTTTCATAAACCGATAACACACAATGTAAAAGTGTATTTGTTTTTTATATCTCGTGATGTTGCTTTTATACCATTTATACACAGTTAGTTCGAAAAAAGAAACATGTTATAGGATGTGGAACTGTATCTCAGTTTACAATCACGAAAATTAAAGCTTGAAACCCAACCATACGGTGCTGTGAACCATGGTTTCCACCGTACAGTTGCAGGCTGTCCTTACCTTCATAACCAATCCCTTTGGGGTCATTTACATTGTCCTTCCCACCGACATACATTTGGGTTCAAAGACTGTGACAAATAGGTCTAGATCCTAGGATTATGGCTGTTCGGGAAGAGGGAAGAGGCGCACGAGGACCTATATTTCTTTCCTCGAAGCAGTCAGTCCATGAACCAAACCTCCGAGTGGCTCTTTGCGTCCTACAAAAACCATAACGCTATTCCCGATAGATGTACAGAGGATAGGACCATTACTCCTACGCCCACTCTTGGTTAGTTGCCTTTATTAGACTTACTGGCTCCTCTTATATATAATAATACTCTATAATTATTATAATACTCTTAGAATCCGTTTCGCAAACAATGGGATGCTGTCGGAGAGGCTACTAGAACGGACAGGCGCGTGAAGACGCCGCAGCGGCACTACAAAGATGGACTGCTCTAAATTCTAGACAATTTTAAATATCGCTGAGCGAGCTATTAACATTCCCCGAGAGAAAGCGGGCGTTGCAGGGCTAGCAATCACGTCGATTCGCCACCAACAGTTTTTTAAATATAATCCATTAGATTTATTGCCCGGTGTATCCACAATCGCCCTCCCTCCTCCCCATTGCAGAAGACGAACCAGCAACATCGACCGCGATCCCGCCACTATAATTTTCATCGGTCCATATTACCCTTCATTTTGCTCTGTTGAAGTTGATTGACGGTTCTGCTGGTAATTAATTTTCATAAACTATGATTTTTCATCCAATTAAAGCATTAACCGCTTATCTTAAATCGTACCGAGTAATTTTTATTCATTGCAAGAAAAAAAAGCAAGCGTGTGTATTTATTAATTATCAAATTTATTGAAATCATATTAATAAATAATTATCTTTTAGATATAATGCAAATTGATTACAAACTCTCAACACTTTCAGGTTTCACATTAATAATGGCACGTTCTGTTTTATTTTTAAAATCAGACAGTACCTACTTGAAGTTGTTTTACTCAACTCCCTACCGGGGTAGTCAGGGCTTCAAGTTGACCACCGTGTATCCAAATCTTGGCATTTTTTTTTTTTTTTTTGCTTAAAATGAGCTAAACTATCTTCTTCAGTACCTGAATGTGCCATTTCATTATCCGTTTTTTTCTATATCGCTCGAGAAAACTAGAATTTTTCCTACTTTTTTTTTAATCAGTTTCATGTTAACTACCATTACTACGGTATTCTAGAGATGTGAATAGAACAATGCCTTCATTTTTTGTTTATTTTAGTAATTAAGATTAAGAATAATATTCTACATATTGTAATATTATTATTTTACTTCATTTCTAGCATGTAGAAATATTTTAGGAAATCCAACACCGCCTGGTAAGATTCATTAAAATGAATAAAAGCATTGAACATTGTTTTATAGATTGGTAGTAAACAGTTAACATACCTTAGCAAAGGTTTTTAATATCTTTTTTATAATTGTTGGTCAATTTTTTTATTTTTAAATATATTTATTTTTAAAGAGAAAAGATAGGCCATCGGCCTTTTTATTTTAAAATAAAAATATTTAAAAATCAAAAAATTGACTATAATTATAAAAAATTATAAATAGTAATATGACGTAAGTCAATTTTGCCATATACCTAAAATTAAATTAATGTTCAAAGAACATTCGTTCTAGTGTATTCATCGCAAAAATTGCGAGAACACGAGGACATGGGATCGGATAAGAGAAAAGATTTGTCCTCTGCCAGCAGGCGGCCTTGGTGGCTCAAATGGTAGGGCGCTGTCACGGAAAGACAGAGGATCCGGGTTCGAATCCCGGCCGAGGGCCTATCTATTCTCTTTAAAAATAAAAAAAGTTTTAAATATCTATTTTATTTGCATACCTATTGTTCCAGTTATCAGCAATCAGCATCAAAAAAAGGGTTTAGCTCTAAACTAAAAGAATAAAAAGAATAAAACTCTATTGTAATATGGTTAATAGTGCGCCTTATGGTTATCGTGTATTTGCCAGGAGGAGATGAGCATTCATTCATTCACAATTAATGGGGCAAATATTTTTTTCGGCTTTAAGTACTGAGATCTACGGCCTATTTGTGCTATTTATTGCATATTTTACCACTTAAATTATTAATAATATAAACATTTTTTTCTTTATAACCTCTTTTCAACCTTACCAAACAATTAAGTCCTTCATATTCATTGAGGGATATTGCGTTGTGTTCATACGTCTCTTCGATACATCACGTGTCTCGAGTAACGACTCTTTCTTTATCGCTACAACGAGATTACGGCTAACCGTTTGTCGAAGACGGAGACAGAGGATGGAGGGAGAGGAGAGAGGCGGACAAGATAAGTCCAAGAAGGAAGAAGAAGAAAAACAAGACGGGTAAGGCTTGGACAGTTAGCTGAGGACACCGGCTGCATCGCCAACCAGCCCTTGCCGGCTACAGCCCTCGTCATCTGTCACCTTGTCCGGGCTAAATAACTCCGCTCCCCTCCTTCTTTCACATTCGTCGCAGGTAAACCGATATATTTTAGAAAATACACGGCTCCACTATCTTTACAAAGGCTAACGATTATGGCTCTTTTAGAATTTTTATCGTTGCTAATTTGTGATCCGTTACTTAATCTGAGCGCTGCCATATGGCGAACGGCTAAGCTCCCCCGTTACAAGAATAAAATAAGTTCTCGCCATGAATATACGATCCTGCTCCACTTTACGAGACTAATGAAAGGAACTTTACGAGCTCTTTTTTTAATTTGTTCGTTGGTGTTTAAAGGCCTTTAATTCATCAACGCCTTTGGTATGGGTGGCCAATCCGAGCCCAACTCCTTGAAGAATGAGTAAACTTTTACAAAATAATTTATCTTGAATAATATGATGAATACGGATACCAGTAATTTTGTTGTATTTACTTTGCCTAGCATTTTACTATTATTTTTATTATAAAAAGCATTAATGTTTATTATACTACATTAAATATTGTAGTATGCAAAAATTACCATAATGATATTGTTACGGTCACAGGAAGCAAAGAATTAGCGGCTTAAATCCGCCGGCGGGAGAAGTTAAAATAGGATTAGGACCGTTCTAGATCGTCTCCTTTTGTCGGAAAAGGATTAAGAAGATTCAAGAATTGTCTGGCCCCTCCGTGTTCTAGAATGTTCGGCCTTGCCTATTTCGCCTCGAGCGAGTCAGTCTTAGTCTGAGAGTAGGCCAGGAGAAAAATTGAACGCACTTGGACTAAGACTGACTCGCTCGAGGCGAGGGAAGTATTTAAATAGGCAAGGCCGAACATTCTAGATCTCGGAGGGGCCAGACAATTCTGGAATCTTCTTAATCCTTTTCCGACAAAAGGAGACGATCTAGAACGGTCCTAATCCTATTTTAACATCTCCCGCCGACGGATTTAAGCCGCTAATCCTTTGCTTCCTGTGACCGTAACAATATAATTCCCTATTCATTTTTGCGCAGTATATATGGGGAAGAAATTTGTCCAGGTAGAGGTCAGTGATATAATTTCATAAGTAGGGTTGAACTATTTATTTGAAAGTCAACGTTTTCACCCTTATTGCAGGTCTTCTTCAGGGCTACATATACAAGATACAAACAAATGTAAAATGATATTTGGAAATTGTAAAGAATAACAATTGATAAAATAAGATGTAGAAACAGTGATATTGGAGAAAACAGATACATAAGTGCAGATGATTTAAGTTATAAAATGAAACAAAGGTATTATTTGATATGTATGGACTAAAACAATGGGGTATGAGTAGTTACAATAATGATGGAAAACCATGTGAATAAATATAAAAACAGAGAGAGTAATAAGTAATAAATAAGCAATAAGCAATAAATAAAGTAATAAAAGTAAATCTAATAACTCAGAGAAGTGTGGCCAAGGCAACCTCCTCCCACATAGACTGCTGCGGAAGGACCATGCTCTCACAGTTTTTAAATTTATTCCAATTAACAAATTGTATTTTTTTTAATAAATCTTCAACAATTATTATTTATTTTTCTCACAGGTTCCTCTGGCACCAATTTCACATCCCGGAATTCAAATTCAAGGGAAGTGAAGAATTTTCTAACAATGCCGCAGGTGTCCAACAGAACTGCCTTTTGTGTCAATTTTAATTTGTCCAAATAGAGACCAAGGTCTTCTGTAGCCTCCCTTGTGCTTTTGAATATGACACCATTCGACGAGATAACTGTTGGAGTTATTAGCACTTTCTTCAAATGATAAAGTGATTTTAACTCAATAGACAGTTCTTGGTATTTCCTAATTTTTTCGGCTCTGGTGTTCATTACATCGGATCCACATGGGACTGCTATTTCTATGATTTTACCAATTTTATTCGCTTTATGGATCAAAAAAATATCCGTACGGTTATATTTACCCTGTGATCCGTAATTATTTGCTCATCCCAGTTAATTTTAATTTCGTTATTTTCTAAAAATTTTCCAATTGATAGCGATAGTAAGGCACCTCATCTCCGCCCAACAGTCCTAATAACCTGTATATGGTGATATATCTTCGCCACATTGTTATGCCTGATCATGTAGTCCGTCCCAGCCTTTGCTTCACACCCATTGGCCATATGCTGTATAGATTCATGAATTTTTGAATAGAGGCGAAATTTATCCGTTATCAGGTTCTCCTTAAGAATGTGCTTTCTGTAGGCTCTAGTAACAATTACCTGATCCAGTATGGACTACGGTATGGCTACGGTAAACCCTTCAGTTTGTTTGGCGAACAGTTATCCTATCTTTAACCATACAACTGAGAGTTCACTGTCAATCTCAGGTTGATGCAGCTGATGGTAAAATCTACCATGCAGTCCCTTCTCCTTCCAAATCGTCTCGTAGCTATACTCATCAGTAATATCATGGAGGATAGGGTCTATAAGATTTAGGGCAGTGTAATTTTCGTCTAATTGTCTCATCATGCTGATTATTGACGATGTACTCATAATAAATTACTCCTTCATGCCTGAATCTTCCACTGAAATTAGCACCTTCATTTCTGGGTAAATTGAGTTTAGCCAAAGATGCCTTTGGGTGATGAATTTTACCATCTGTCATCATTATGCGCACTATGCGATCCATCTTTCTTGGATATTGGACTATGGCGAATGATCGATTCTTTATCGTCTATTTCAAATGGTAAACAATGTTTCTGCTTTCGAGGATATGCCTTAAAGGCGCTAGAGTTAAGCAAAACCATAGAGGGCTTAGTGAATCTCCTTGGTTATTCCTCTACGAATTTTTATAGCCTCAGTTTCGTAACCTGAGCAGCCCCTACCAACTTTTGTTTTAGTGCTCCACGACTCCATTAGCTTCCTCAAGATGTTAATTGTGCCAGGGTGGATTTTATGGATCTTTTATAGATCGATGACTTGCAGCAACCAACTATGCGGTTCAGTATCAAATGCTTTCTTGTAATCGATCCACACCATTGATATATTACGGTGCTTTTTGCAACCTTGGTTTGTAATAAATGTATCGATCACTAACTGCTCCTTGCAACCTTTTGCTCCTTTCCTGCAACCTAATTGCTCTGGCGGTAAGAGTTCATTATTCACCAAATGATTATTAATTTTTGCACTTATGAATGATATCAGGAGCTTGTATGTGGTATTTAGGCAAGTGATAGGTCTGAAGTCTTTAGGTTGTAGATTAGGTCCTTCCTCCTTGGTTATCATATAAGTTATACTATCTACAAAATCTTTCGGCATTTCCGCTTCTCCATTTATCATTGATTGAAAGAGATCCGCTAGCTTCCCAAGAAGGCTGGTGAATTGCTTAAGCCAGTAGGCTTGTATATTATCTGTTCCTGGACACTTCCGTCTGCTCCATAAGTTCTATTGTCTCTTTTGCGAAGAGATAACGTCTTATATGTCCGTATTATTATCTTTTTAATTAATATTATCATCCTACTATTGTCCAAGTAGAAAATATTGGTTTATTGAGAAAGTAATTTCGTTCTTTTCCAACTGATGACTTGATTGTGTTTTTTTGTATTTCATCACGCTTCAGTCGCCTAAAGATAATAGTATAATGAGTTGATTTTAATGAGGGAAGCGAAATCGTGTGGTTCTCGCAGTTTATTAGTAGCTAAGTAAGGCATTGGCTTAAAATAGAGTTATTGCTTATATTATAACTCCATTCAAAGCCGAAAGCTACGTGATTGACAAGATTACACTTCTTTCAGTGCAATTAATTCTCTCTGGACATATATCTTACTAATATTATAAATGTGAAAGTTTGTATGTTTGTCTCGCTTTCACGCAAAAACTACTGAATGGATTTGGATGATACGTGTGTGTACAATGATACACGTACTTTACAGTAATATAGGTTATACATCAGAATAACACATAGGCTCTAGTAAGCATGGATTTATAAGGGGGGCACAGGTGCACGTGCCCCCCCCCGACAGTTTTTTAGGTACTGTGGAGAATTCATTATAGTACATAAAAAAAGGCAAATCACATGATCATAATCGTTTAAATAACAGAAAGAACATGAGTGAAACTATTTGTTTTGATATCCTGCCAATCTTACTAATATTATAAATGTGAAAGTTTGTATGTTTGTCTCTCTTTCACGCAAAAACTACTTAAAGGATTTGGATGAAACTTTACAGTATTATAGGTTATACATCAGAATAACACATACGCTATAGCAAGCGCGGATTTAGGGGGGGAGGCGCACGGGGGCACGTGCCCCCCTCCCGACATTTTTTAGGTACTGTGGAGAATCCATTATAGTACATAATTAAAGGCAAATCACACGATAATAGTGGGTAAAATAACAGAAAGAACATGAGTGAAACTGTTTGTTTTGATATCCTATTAATATTATAAATGCGAATGTTTGTATTTATGTTTGTTACTCATTCACGCAAAAAGTACTGAACGGATTTGGATGAAGCTTATTGAGTAAAATAGGTTTTACATCATAGGCTACAGCAAGGGCAGATTTATGTGGGAGCACGGGGGCATATTCTCTCCCCGTTATAGTACATAATTAAAGGCAAATCAGGAACTTAGCATCTTGAAATTTGTAGATAGGTTCTTTGTATAGTTTAAGAAAGAAATTTGGATAATTCCAGCCCAAGGGTTTCCCCTTTAATATTATAGGGTTTCAAAGGTTGTATAGAATCCGTCAGTTCTGAAGTTAGACATCTGAAATTTTGGATGAACGAGTAACTTATATTTAAAAAAAAATAATTAAATTATTTATTTAAAATGATCTTAAACGAAACTTTATGTGGGAGCCAAATTCCACGCGAGCGAAGCCGCGGGCATAAGCTAGTTTGTATATAAAACCCGAATGGTAATGTTTATTCTCTATAAGAAAATTGTATTTCAATAACTTTTCGATCAATCTGTTATCCAATCCTTCAGTACCTGGTAGTTGGCTATTAGTATACAGTAGAGATCTGCCCAAGAGGAGAGTGGACTAACTGGGAGAGTGATGGATGGTAGAGGAAGAGTGGTGGCTCTTTTCAATGACTATCGCCACCCACACGCTATCTCGTTTCTAATGAGGGAATGACTGAGAGCGTCGGTGATTGATGAATTCCCAAATATGGTATCAACATAAACAACAAAAATCAACTTGTGGTGTGAACAGATCTGTTAAAAAAAATAAGCGAAATTGCCAATATAACGAATATATCCATCAATCGAGCGAAGACGGTGCAAAAAGGAAAAACCGTATTATTTGGAAAACAGTAAAAAGTATTGAGAGACCATAAAAATAAATCAAACAATAAAAAAAAAAGATATAAGTAATATGTATAAATTGGGGTTCGCAGCCCGACAGTTGGCCCTGTGATTCCTTAAAGGGAGTAAGAAATCTTTTTTGATGCCGACTTTCAGAAGGGAAGTAAACTGTGGTTCCCGCCCCTGTGCAGTTTCAGTTACTCGTTAAAGATCCCTATTATTATATCTCTATTGCCAAAATTTAGGAATCCTATCGTCTGATTAGCCATAACAGCACAAAGTGAGGTTAAATGAATAAACAAACAGTATTTTATATGAAAAGCATAAAGGAAATATATGTACACAGTACAAATAAAATTAAGTAAGAAGAAAAATTTCCAGCTTAGGAAAATTAAAAAAATACAAAATACAAACTAGTTAGTGCTACGGTCCAAACTGCTCAACGTTTTTGGGGATTTTGGAATCCTAATGCTTTCCATTAATTTATGAATTAATAGTAATATGTACTTTCTGTACGAAGCGGGATAGCAGTTTTGCTATGCTGAATGTTCCAGGTTCGATCCCCAACTGTTTCAGATAAATTATTTAATTTGTTAACAGCCAGGGATGTATCCTGTGGGATCTAAAGACAATTGTGAGACTCTCCCAGGAGGATTGGCAGGAATACCCATCAGTTGAGCGTGATCTACACTTTCTATAATAATAAACCGGAAAAATCATTTCTTTTTATTGTTAATAAGAAGAAATGTCAATGCCTCAATTTTAGCCGCCGCTTTATGTACTGCACTATCCGTATATAATTAGATTAACAGACATATGATAATACTTGCATACACATATTAAGATATAAATAAATATAATGCTTAATTATACCAAATCAATGATTTAAATATAGATAGGTTATTTTTAATTACTTTATAGTGGTTGAAGTTAGCACATAACTAGAATTCTAATAAGAACTGGACGCACCTGCAACAAAAAAAAAATCATTTTTAACTATATACTTAATGATAACATATAATTTTTTATTATTAATTAATTTGGATTAAACTCAAAACAAGTTACTTTTATAAAGTTGCATTGGTTTTATGTATTAGTAGATATAATACTGCTGAGTATTTAGGGTGCTGAGTTGCTATATTAAATTCCTGATTCAATGTCAGGTTATCAGATGAATTATTTAATCTGTTAGAAGCCGGTGATGGAGCCTTTGGGATCTAGTAGCCTCCGGGGCTCACCCAGTCTCTAAAAAGTAGGCAATCACATACCTGCAAGGCCGTTGTCCAAGAAACAGTGCTTAACCCAAAATGGGATGTAGTTGTACAGTTTTTTAGATTATATGCATAATTTATGACGATATATTTGTGAATTGACGATTCACAAATATTGGGCATTGACGATATATTTGTGAAAACGGTGCTTAACCCTTGTTTTGTGGAATCCTAACTTCAAAACAGATATTCAAGCATGTTTCGTTATAAGTAACGGTGTTTTATAATTATGGAACATTAATCGGAATTATTTATTAATAAAAAAAAAGAATACACACGCAAAAATTTATTGTGTGCAGATAGAGCTAAAACATTCGTTCAAAGCATTACTAATCTGTACTCAAACCGATGATTTATTTATGGTTTATTTTGAACTCCTGGAGCATTTCAAATATAATTCTGGCGTAAAATATCTGAAAATCATTTAGGTTCAGTTTATTGTGTTCAACCATTTTAACTATATCCTTTTAAATAATAAAAGAGTAGTATAAGGCAGTATGTTGGTAATCGGGCTTGATATGCAGTCGTTTCGTTAATTAAAACAAAACAGTAACGCTTCTAATGCCGTATTAGTTCGAACCTATAGAGGAGAGAGGATAAATTTGTAAAGGAAGAGAGTACAATAGTGACCTTTTGAAGGGAGACTGAAACTTTTTCTAAACATAGAGCTCGGTGTCAATGGCAGATAAGGAAGACACACGTAGCGAGGCTCAACGGTTGAGGAGAATGCTCTTCCAGTTAATGGCGGTTAGTGTGTTCGCCCGTGTTCTCACTTAACTTAAAGCGTCGTTACGCGCACATTCTGTTAGCAAACATAAGGGCTATATCTTCCCTCTCTGACTCCGCATTTACAACGCGCATCACATCCCAGACCCGTCCCAACACCGTGAAACTAACTGTTCACTCAGATATTCTAGGTACTATATAGGAAGCTGTATAAGGGACAAGTTGTAACTTGTGCGGGTGGGCCTTGTAATCATTTAAGCCATTTAAATAACGAACATATATTATCTACAGTCCTGGTGAAGGAATGGTTAGGTCAAATATTGTCCAAACTCAGTTTCTTGTACTTAGAGAAGCGGAATCACTTTATTCTTGTAGTGCGTAAGTGGTTGTCAAGAATTACCTTGAAATAGAGTTATTATTTAATTTTTAACTCCATTTCTAGTAAAATTCACCTGGAGAATGACACGTACTACTTCCATCCAGACAATTGCCTAACATTCCCTAGTCAAAATTCGACTTAAACACTAACTGACCGGAGCTCCGGAGCTGCAGATATACCCAAATGCTAGATTTGATAATTGTGAATGCGATCAGAACCTACAACCAGATATGTTTTTTAACAAAAATAATAATTTTAGTGAAGTGATTATGTTATAAAAGTGACATCTTGAAAAAGGTTTGCAATCTTTTTTTTTTTTCATAACCTGAACTTCGCTTCATTTGCACTACAAATAGCAGTTTTATTAAAAATTTAAATTTAAATAGCAATCAATAAGTATATCAAAAAAGTGTCAATAAACGAATGCTTAACATAGTAAATAAAATTGAAAATATAAACGGAGGACTTCTGATAGGTAACACATCATATGTAAAGTATTTAGATTCCAAGATTCGCAAAAATATTATTCAAACTAATAATAGAAACTTTCATACTATATACTAAAAAAAAGCATCCTAAAATCATTTTAAAAAAACATTTATTATATATTACACTCAATTATACATTTAACTTTCTAGAACTAAAAAAAAAAATATTTTAACAAATAGCTTACATTATTATACTTATTAGTAAATAAGTTTTAATATTTAACTTGACCATTCGTATTAACCGTTTTGTTATATTATATTCGGTAAGGTCAAAAACATTAAGCTCCGTATTAAATATTGGATCATTTTAAAGTAAACAAATATACGAGTGACCATTTTCTCACATTTTATCAGTTTTAAACAATATTTATGTTACAAAAGACTTTGCTTTTCTAACGACCGTCGTTAGTCGATCGGGTCCATTCGTCAATTCTCGTATCCCGTCGTTAGTCGATCGGGTCCCTTCGTGTTCTGGGACGGAGTCTACTTTTCCATGAACACGATTGGCTGGATTCTGATTGTTCGGGCTTAGGTTGATTGGCTTTTGGTTGGTTTAGCTCTTCTTGGTTAATTTGTTTTTTATTCGTATTCTCTGTTGTATTAGGGAGCCAGAGCTTACTCAATTTGTAACCGTCCTCCCTGTTGAAGTTATCCGGTTGTTTAATTATTTCAATGGCTTCCATAATTTTTCTTCCATGACTTTGTTACATTTCTTAACCACTCTGACCTTGTCGAATTCTATAGCATGATTTGTGGTGACGAAATGTTCAGCCAAGGCTGACGTCTTACCGTCCATCTTCTCGACGCTTTTTATGTGTTCGGTGAGTCTAGTGGAGATAAGCCTACCGGTTTGTCCAATATAATCCTTTCCACAGGAGCACGATATGCTATAAATCCCTGGTGTCCTGAGTCCCAAGTCGTCCTTCGCGTTCGGCAGAACTTGACATAACTTCCTGTCCGTGGTGTATATGGTTTTAATTTTAAACTTCTTTAGTGTTTTGGCTATTTTTTCTGTGGTGCCTTTAACATATGGGATCAGCGCTGTCTTCATGTCCTCTCTACCTTTTTCTGTATTATGTGGGCTATTCTTCTGGGCTTTTCTAAATTCCTTTCTTATTATTTCCTCTTGATAGCCATTCTTCATGAGGGCTTTCTTTAGATGCCTTTCTTCTTTCTTGAAGTAAACCGGTTCTGAGATCCTAAGGGCTCTCGTCATCAATGTTCTAATTACACCATGTTTCTGTGCCGGATGACGGTGTGAGCGTGTGTTCAAATACCGGTCGGTGTGGGTCGGTTTTCTATATACCAAGTGTCCCAACCGATTTTCTTTCTTTTCCACCCTCACATCTAGGAACGGGATACTTTCTTCATTTTCAATTTCCATAGTGAATTGAATACTACTGTGTATTCCGTTTAAGTGCTTTAGGAAGTCATCTAACTTTTCCATCCCACGTGGCCTGGTCAATTAATTAAAATTAAAACCATATACACCACGGACAGGAAGTTATGTCAAGTTCTGCCGAACACGAAGGACGACTTGGGACTCAGGACACCAGGGATTTATAGCATATCGTGCTCCTGTGGAAAGGATTATATTGGACAAACCGGTAGGCTTATCTCCACTAGGCTCACCGAACACATAAAAAGTGTCAAGAAGATGGACGGTAAGACGTCAGCCTTGGCTGAACTTTTTGTCACCACAAATCATGCTATAGAATTCGACAAGGTCAGAGTGGTTAAGAAATGTAACAAAGCCATGGAAAGAAAAATTATGGAAGCCATTGAAATAATTAAACAACCGGATAACTTCAACAGGGAGGGCGGTTACGAGTTGAATAAGCTCTGGCTCCCCAATATAACAGAGAATACGAATAAAAACCAAATTAACCACGAAGAGCTAAACCAACCAAAAGCCAATCAACCTAAGCCCGAACAACAATAAGAATCCAGCCAATCGTGTTCATGGAAAACTAGACTCCGTCCCAGAACACGAAGGGACCCGATCGACTAACGACGGGATACGACAATTGACGAATGGACCCGATCGACTAATGACGGGATCCGACAATTGACGAATGGACCCGAACGGACCCGAGTGGGTATATAAGGCCGAGAGCACACGGATCATCCTCATTCTCATCTCAGCCCTGAGGAAGTCATCGGCATGGTTGACGAAACGTTGGCGAGAAATTTATCTACACGGTCTAAACCAGAAGAAATAAACAAAGTCTTTTGTAATAATAGTGGTGGTGGAAGCCTAAAAGAATATTTAAGTAGCCTCTATGGGGAGGATATGGCTCGGAGAGTGAAGACATTTGAGAAATTTAGAAAGAAGAAAACAAGTCTAATTGTGTAGGCTAACCTTCTCAAAAGATGTAGGGATCACAAGATCATCCCCAACTGCGCAAGAATCGGCATAGAAAATTCATCCCACATAGTTCAAAACGCAAAGAGCCGATGTTCGGTCATTATACTAAAGGCAATGATCGCGGATACCAGAAAGGAGTTGGCGTTTTTGGAAAACAAATTATATCAAGTACATTTATCACTCAGTCAAGGGATAAAAGAGGAAGATTGGAATAAAGTCGAACAAATAACCTGGTTAAGCACTAACCAAGAAGAACATATAATAAAAACCAAACAAAAGAACAAATTCAAAAAAGTTACATTTGGAGCAAAAACCGAAAAACCTTTAGCGATAGGAACACTCAAAAATACTGTCAAGAACCTTACAGGTCTTTTGTAATAATAGTGGTCGTGGAAGCCTAAAAGAATATTTAATATTTATGTTATTAGCTTAAATTATGATATGTAGATTCATGTAAAATTGTGGACGTAGTATACTGGTGTAATTAGGTAAAGGAAATATTAATAAATCAAATCAAGAATAAAACTTTAATATCACCCATCAATCAGGCAGGGCTATATATTTAAATAAATTTAAATAAAAAAGCTCAATTTATTCACAGCAAATAAGTTTCCTTTCTTAATTAATAGCTGGGCAGGTAATTTTAGAGACTTCCGTTAGAATATAAAATTTTCCAATACTAAAAAAATAAATAAATAAAGAATATTCTTGAGGTTAGGTTGCTAAAATTTGGAATATATGAGATCCTAACATCAAACGATTTGAATATTTATAAACCATCAATCTCTTATTTTATGGATTAACCTGAGCTGATTAACCTTGAATAAGAGCAATAAAAGCATTAAATTAGATTAAATTTATTATAAAAGATTAAACTTGGGTTAGCAATTATAATAGTAGTTTTTATTATAATAAAAATAAACAAATACATCATAAGTATTTCATCCGAACAGATTTAACTAATGAGTAAAAAAATATGCAAATTTTAATTCAAAAGAACTAAATGGTTTATTAAATATTTTATTTGAAAAGAAAAGATATGGCCAGGACCGGGACTCGAACCCGGGACCTTCACCTCTCTGTGGTGACACCGCAACCATCTCGGCCATCCTGGCTTCGCTTCACGGCCAGCCATATCCCCTCTTTTCACTTGATCCTAATGTTAACGACTTAAAGTCAACTAGATCCAAAATATATTAATGTTCAGTTAACATTCTCCCCGTGTATGCATCGCAAATTGGGAGAACACGGCGATGACGACGGAGAGGTGAAGGTCCCGGGTTCGAGTCCCGGTCGTAACCATATCTATTCTTTTTAAATAAAATAATTAAAAAATATATTATATAAAAATAAAATAAATTACAATACATGGTTTATTACTCTTTTATAATCAAATAAGAATCAATACACAAATTAAATACTTTTTATTGAACCGATTGATATCATTGTTCTTGAATATTTAATAAATACAAACATATTTAAAAAAATACATTATTTATTTTGTTTTTCAAATAGAAATATTTGGATTTAAATAAAATTATAATTTATTAAAACGGATGAGCGTTAGTGTAATAACTAATTAAAAGAAATAAAATCAAACAGTGAAGAATAATTACAAAGAGAAAAAGATAATAAATATTTTCATAATCAAATCTTGTGGAAAAAAATAAACAAGCAATAACAACTGTCCGTCATCGTTGTTTAAAAATAAAATATTACTAATTTCGATAAAGCATACTATAAATATTCTACATTGGTTGGTTGTAAACTCATGTTTCTTTATATTTCAATTATACAATTATACAATTCGTAATGTTTATGAGTAACACGTAGGCAGCAACATTGGTTGTAATTATACAATCATGAAAATTAGAAACTCTAATTAATCCTATGTGTGCAGAGCTGATTTAAATTGTAAATTTCAAAACCATTTAATCACCTATAATTATCCATAACGAATAGAACAAGGTCTCTCCTAGTTCAAGGTTTATTGTTTATAAGCCCAGTTAATTGTTTATTCTTAAAAAAATACATAATAGATAGCTCTCTGGGGATATTTATTATTCGTTTGATTTAAAAGCAATAGGTAAATATGATCCAACTCTCAATTTGCTTTAGCTCAGAGATTAAAATATAAACTTGCCCTCAATAATTCATTATCTCTAGTTAATTTATCCATTATTCATTCAAATATATTATTTTTTCTTTTACTTAATAACGGTTTTCTGTTGCAATACACTAATAAAAGATTTCTTCTTTTTTTAGAAGCATTAACAATAATTAAAAATAAGTTTTGAAATACCAATTGTGCCGAATAAGCTGAAACCTCAACTGTATTATGCTGTTCGTCATCAAAATTCCGTTTGATGAATATTAAAAAAGAAATAAAAAGAAAAAAGTTTTGGTGAAAATTCTTATTTATTTTCCAGTAGTCTTTATACAATTAATATATCCCTTTATTTTATGGATTTTTTTTACCAGTTATTATTATTTTTTTATATTTAAAGTTTATTGCGTTGATTCCCGAATAATTGAAAAAGGTTAAGAAATTATTTTTAAAAAAATTAGCATATAAATTGCATAAGACCAACTTTAAGAGATAACATCGTTTGGGTGAAAAATATGATTTCTTGATCATCGATATGAACTATTATTCAATATATAACAGCGTTATTTTTTTCAATTATAGTTTCTTAAAAATTAATGCTAAATATGTCTGTTAGGAATGATTTAGTCTTAGTAGAAGAAATCATGGCGTTTAAAATGACATAAAAATTATTACCTTAGAAAAAAAGAGAGAGAAACATTCCTGTATTTTTTATATATTGCCTATAAAGCCAACAAAAACCACATATAGACTAAAATCGCTGCATATTATTAGCTAAACAGCCAATGGGTATGGTAGAAAACAAAAAGATAATAATAATGGTAACAGTGTGTGGTGAAAGAGGGGGGTGGGGTATGAGGGTTTGTGTGTTTTTATAGATTATATTTATTTACTATATAAGCCAACGTTTTATACAGGCGTTGATGGCCCAAGGCTTAAACGGCTTTAAACTCAAACAAGAAATCAATTAAAACCAAAAATAATCGATAATATAACAATATATCTTCACAAAAAAATAAATCATCCCACCCTAGCGACGTTTTTTGTAAATTCTATAATCTTTACAGGAGGCTTAAGAAATTACAAGATATTTTTTATAGCAACTCGTAGTAAGAGAGTAAGATTAAAAAGGAAAGAAAGATATAACATAAAATAATTTTTTATTCCGTACCAAAGTGAGATAATTAGCAACCAATTATACCGAAAATAAGTTTGTTTTTCTTTTTATTGTACTTTCTCTATATAATTTGGTCAACGAAGAAGCAAAACCAATCGTGAGTTATTTTCATCTATGTGTTAACCACAAATTTTTTATAAAAAACCATAGGCGTTAATGATCTAAGGGTTAGCCGGGTTTGAACTCAAACAAGCAGTCAAAGAAAAACAAAAACGATTGATAATTTAACAATCACTAAAAAAAAATGTATCCCAACCCTAACGGTTAAAATAAATAAGCTTAATTATTTATTTATAACAACACAGTGGTTAATTAAGATTGCAAAAGAAAAATATAAACGACCTAGTAACAATTGATTTTTGTATTCGGTTTACATATAACACATAGTATAAAAAAATTAGCTATCACTTAGACCAAAAATATTTTGTATTTTTTTTGTTTTTTAATTGGATTTTCTCTATATACTTCGGTCTAAAAAGAAGCCAAACCATTGTGTGTTTGTGTATCATATCCATCTATATTATAAACCAAACTTTTTAATAAAAAACCCAACGCGTTGATGACCTAAGTCTTTAACTACATTAAACACAAAAAAACAATAAAAAAAAACGATCGAAAGTGAAACAATTCATTGATAAAAAAAAATAAATTACCCCCACTCTAACATTATCTGAAAATCATTTTTTAAGGCGGCTTAAGAAACTACGACGAATTCTAAATGTTTATTTACAACAACATGGTTTAGTTAAAGATAAGTAACGAAAAAACGACAGAAAATATATTATTTCTTTATTCGGTTTACGAACACTGAGTACCAAAAGTGAGAAAATTATTGATTACTTATACCCAAAATAAGTTTTATTTATTGATTTTTATATATTGGTTTATATATTTTTATGTATAATAATAATGATTAAAAATGTATTAATAATTTGACCACGGAGGAATGATAATCCCCAAGAAAATATTTAATGAATATGCATTTATGAGATTTTTAGACATATAACTTCTTTAAAGTTATGTGTAATTATTGTATCGATGCAGAAAAATTATTTTAAATGATTGATAATGACATATAGGTGTCGAAACGTTTTAAAGAATTATATAAATTAAGAAGATGAGATGACTGGAGAATGAATTTTTCCCAATATATAAAAATCAGAAGATTTATAGTCCAGTTTACATTAACTTAAAAATTAAAAAAGTTTATTTTTTTTAATCGGGTTTTCCCCCTGTACTTCGTGAAAGATGAAGAAAAATCGTGTGATTCAGAAGTGTTCATGATCTAAGGGTTTAACTGCTTTAAACTTAAACAATAAATCAAACAAAACCAAAAATGAAAATGAAACAATTCATCACTACATACAAATTAATTAACCCCCTCTAAGTGAAAAAATAAGTTGAGGTTTGTTTTGTTTTTTCTGTTATCAGACTTTCTCAATAGACTTCGATTAAAGATGAAGCGAAACAATTGTTTATGTGTTACATTTAATAATAATATAAACCAAAATTAAAAAAAAAACTTTAGGCATCACTGATCTAAGGGTTTAACGGCTTCAAACTCAAACAAAACCAAATATAATCTAAAATGAAACCATTCATTACTACAAACAAATAAATTACCCCACTCTAACTTTGTTATCTCAAGATTCTGTAATTACTGCAGGAGGCTTAAGAAAGCTGTTGTTTTTTGTAATTAGTTTTTCCAAATACTTCAGTCAAAGAAGACGTGAAACAAATCTAAGCCAATCGTGTTAGTGTGTTATTTTCATATATGATATAAACCAGAATTTTATATAGCAAACAAGAGGTGTTGACGATCCAAAGGTTTAACGGCTTTAAACACAAACAAAACCAAAAATAATCGGAAACGAAACAATTCATCGCTACAAAAAAATAAATTACCCCAACCCTAACATTGTTAATTGAAAATTCTATAATTTTTACATGAGGCTTAAGAAAAGGTAAAGCGAAACATCTACTTTTCTTATCAACTAATTACTTACTTGAAAGCGGATAGCTCTGGCATTTCCGATCCAATTGTCGAAAACAAACAAGGGCACAGAAACGACTTTCTTGAGTAGGCAAAGAGCGGACGCAGTGAACATATCCGAGCTAACTATGTAGATATATTGATATGTAGATGTGTAGATATGTAGATAGGGACATCCAACGGGGTAGCAATGGGCAGCCAGCGAGTCCGCTTCAATTGTACATTTGCATCCTTTTAGGGCGCCCAGGATCGCTGGGTTTCCGCCGATACAGGAAGTGGACGTTTTTCCGCCCCGCTGGTCGGCTAAAGTCTCCCTTCCGGTGGAGCTATTATTGCGACGGAAATGGTTGAATATTATTAGGCAATCAGAAGGGCAATAAAACAACAATGGCAGTAATTACCAACAGCTGAGGTAATTTGTTTACTGATCAATCTTCTCTACCTTTGATGCTCAATCGCATTCATCAACCGCTATGTAGGGCGCTGATTTCTGGCCTCTCGGATGCGTTTCATGCTGCGTTGGATGACCATCGTGGTGGAGTGTCTAGAATGCCTATCATGTTTTCTGAATTTGGCTATTGATATTGGGTCGTTTCACATGAAGTGTTCGTTTCTATTATTCTATGTTTACAGATCGAGCTGTTATTAATCCTCTAATTGTTGGTAACATTTAATATCACTAAAAATGAAAATAAAACTGTTTATTATCATTATTATTGTTAGTTATGACCACGGAAACACTCGATTGCATGTAGTTTTTTGATGACTTTAAACTTGGGACACTTGAGAGCCTAAGCTTCAAGATCCATTACTACCTCTTTCGGGGAAGGGTGTTAAAACGGACGTGCCATTCGTCGTTGGTTTGAGACATTTTCGTCTGATGACGCAAATTGATTCATAAATTGACAATTAATTCTTAAATAATTTATTTTTCTTTTCTATCCCGAGGTAAAACCCTCACATCCTCATCGTATGCAAGGGACCTAAACTCTTGCATAACAAGGCCAGAACTCATGTTTTACGACAGACTGGAGAAACGAGCTTGGTTACTAAGTCCTCCCACACCCACCTTATTTACCAGACATATCTCAAGCAGATTTCCATCTTAAGGACAACTTCCTTAAGGGTAATTTTTTAAAAAATAATCCCTAAGTCGAAAACGCATTTCCAGACTTTATTTCATCGTAAAACCCTGAATTATTGGGTTTAAAAAATAGAAAATGAGGGTAAACATTTTGAATAAAAATGTTTTAATTTCAGAAAGTTTTTTTAATAAATAATTTTTCCATTGAAAACGGACATTTCATTTGAATCGACTAATATCTTATCAAGTTCTTGGTCGGCCTCTACTTCTTCTTCCTTCAGGGCACCAGTACTTGGTCATTTTGGGTATTCTATTACTCTCCATCCTGAGTAGATTTCCAAACCACTCTCATCGCTTTATTGCGATCTTTTCGAGAATGGTATTGATCCATTATCTCTAGGACAAGGAGCGGATTGTCTCAGTGGTAGAGCACTGAGCTGCCATGCCGGAAATCTTGGTTCAAATCCCGCGGCAGGTAAGACTTTTATTTAGTCTGTTTGCGGCGGGAGATGGATCATATAGGATCTAGGACCCTCCTGGGGCTCACCCAGCCTCTATAAAATATTATAAATATAGGGTGCCCAAAATAAGGGGGGAGGAACCTGGCAGTTGAACGTGATTTAGGACAAGTCACCTCCTTGTAGAATCGTTGTCCATGAAACAGTACAGTACTCTACCATGTACTGAAACCCAGACCCGTTCACGGGTTGTTGTGGTACAGATTTTATTATCTCTCTGATTACAGAATTGGGTATTCTATCACGCCTAGAAATTCTGGCTTCCCTTCTCCAGAAGTCCATCTCCCCAACTAGAAGTTCCTCTTTGCTTCCCTTTCCCAATTTACATGTTTCACGGCCATATAACATTATAGACGTTATAATATCATGGAAAATAATTATTTTTTTTTGTAGTTTTTAGGAAGTTTTTACTCCACAGTACAGAATCGGGCATAGATACCAATAGCTTTTCTTGCTTCTCTTATTCTTCAGATGTTCCATCTTTATGAAGAACAGATCCTAAATAATTAAAGTTGATAACATTTTTAATCTGTAGACCGTTCACCTCCAATGGTCCACCCTCCTCCGTAGCCAAATATTCAGTCTTTTCAAAGTCCATTTTCATTCTCCACCTATTATATTCTTCCATTAGTTTCGTCCACATATATTCTGCATCTTCTTTGTCTTATGCTATGATAACTTGGTCATCTGCAAATAACTAGTGGTGAAGCTAAATGTCATTCTGATTGTGTAGGATCCTTAAAGGAGATTATGTGTAGATATACGTTTAAAAATACATAAATTAAAACTATACGTTTGTGTAAATTAAATTTATGTGGATATATGTAAATTAAAAATTCGTCAAGGAATTTTCGAATATTTTCAAATAACATCTCAGACTTTGTTGTTTGTTCATTTAACGTCACCATCTGCTGCTATGGCTTAATTAGGATAGGGGTTTTTATCGGGTACCTGACCTCGTTCAGGATCAGGAACCCTTCCGAAGGAAGGCATAACCAAAGATTTTTCTACTCCTTTTTTATTGCAACGCTAGTTAATATGTTACTAAATTCGACAAATTATTTATTCAAGAATGTATTAGATGTTTATTTAAAAAGTTCAGTGGGGCATTGATGAGATCTGTAATCTTTTAACTGAAACCCGCATTGTCAATAAGTGAATTAATCATTACGTCAATATGTCAAAGATGAATTATAATTATGTAACATCCTTCATTCGAAGACCTTGGAGCTTCTGCGGTTAGTACTATTCATAAAAATGGCTGATTTATACATCAACTAACATCAAATAACTATAAAAGTATTGATTATCTCCAACCGCATATACACATTATTCAATAATCAATTTATTCTTATCGGAAAAATACTTCATGTACTACCTAAAAGGGTTTTCCATCACTTAAATGATCGTCTAGAAACAGATCACAATAATCCTTAATATCAATAAGAATCTTTCTGGATGGTTGCATGTCTCTTTTATTTAAAAAAGTTTATAGTGATGTTATATTTTACCGGCATTGCCTAGCAACGGATTGAGAAACTACTTTTTTTAAGTACTTTGTCGTACTCAATCAATTAAATTATAAATATATAATATTAAAAATTGACTAATCACGGCCCACTGACTTCTTTAAAACTTTTCACTAAAAATTGCACTTTTGTGCAAAAATAAATAGACTAGTGAAATATATCCATTAAAAACAAGCTACATCTTATTCATAAACTTATATTTCAGGACTTTTATTTTAATTCAGTGAAATTAAATCAGGCATATTTCAAATAAACTATAAATTATCCATTATCTACAAAATTCAAAAATATTGAAAAGTAAAAAATCATTTTCTTTTTTAGTTTGGAGACTTAAGGGCTTTTCGTTGGAATTTTTCCACGGTCTTAAAATTTATGTAAGGTCTCTTTTTACTTTCCAATATTAATATATTTTGTGGAATAGCCATAAGACCACTGGTTTCTTGATAATGTTCTTTTTTTCTAGCATTATAACTTTCATTTTTTCATATGGTATTTTGTCTTATGTTTTTGTGTTCTTTACTATTATTTATTTTTTCCTGTTGTGCTTTTGAAGTTTGGTGAGTGTATGTTGAATTTCAATTTCTGGAGTATTTATCAGCTGTTTTTATCTAACCTTACCCAGCCGGGGTCGAGTAACCTTCCTTATGATTCATTAGTTCCATTTGAGCCTTGGAGGTGGTGGGATGTTTCTTGGGTGCATTATTCATGTTTTGTTTTTCTGTTATTTTCTTTATACCCTGAGGATGCCTGAATAGGAGAAATATTGGACAGATAATTTCATTTTCTCTTTTAGTTTGGAGACTTAAGGGCATTTTGTTGGAATTTTTCCACGGTCTTAACATTTATGTAAGGTCTCTTTTTACTTTTCAATATTAATAAAATAAAACTATTTGCGTTCATAACAAAATAGCTCATGCATTAACAGATGATTTTATTATTATTATTATAAATTATTGAAATCATTCTATCCTGCATTATATTGTATCTACGCGAAAGGAGGAAATTCCATGACAGCTTTATCCCATTATTACGTAAACAATGTACGCCTCGTGAAAGAGTATTTATAACAGCTCGCTAATGCGTCGTATAAATCTTAGCGATATCGGTTTTAATTAATCAGTACTGAGAAGGTGTTCTGTTGTTGTTTCTGACATGCTCCAGGCACAAAACAAGTGTACGAAACCGTGTATGAATAATATTCGTTGTACCAGTCCATATGAAAAAGTATGCATGCTTGTATAACTAGCTTATGACCACGGCTTCGCTCGCGTGGAATTTGGTCTGCACATAAAGTTTCGTGACGGATCATTTTAAATAAATAATTTAATTATTTTTTTAAATATAAGTCACTCGTACATCCAAAATTTCAGATGTCTAACTTCAAAACTGGCGGATTCTATACAACCTTTGAACCCCTATTATATTAAAGGGGAAACCCTTGGAATGGAATTATCCAAATTTCTTTCTTAAACTATACAAAGAACCTATCTACAAATTTCAAGATGCTAAGTTCCTGATTTGCCTTTAATTATGTACCATAACGGGGGGGGCACATGCCCTCGTGTGGAGCATAAATCTGCCCTTGCTGTAGCCTATGATGTAAAACCTATATTACTGTAAAGTTTCATCCAAATCCGTTCAGTAGTTTTTGCGTGAAAGAGAGACAAACATATAAACTTTCACATTTATAATATTAGTAGGATATCAAAACAATAGTTTCACTCAGGTTCTTTCTTTTATTTTAACAACTATTATCACGTGGTTTGCCTTTAATTGTGTACTATAATGGATTCTCCACAGTACCTAAAAAACTGTCTGGGGGGGTACGTGCCCCCGTGTCCCCTCCCCCCCAAATCCGCGATTGCTGTAGCCTGTGTTATTCTGACGTATAGCCTATATTACTGTAAAGTTTCATCCAAATCCGTTCATTAGTTTTTGTGTAAAAGAGAGACAAACATACAAACTTTTACATTTATAATATTAGAGAAGAATTTGTTGACTGTAACTTCTAGTATAAGGAAGAAATAGTTTGGGGGTGCAGTCAATAAAAACACCTTAATAAGTGTAACTTATGTATTGTGTGCCGATGTTTCGGCCTACAATTAAATATTGACTAGATATGATGAAATAGTGAATAGATATGATAATTAAAGATAATGAATATAAAAGTGGTTACAGAATATAATAAAATTAAAATAGTGACAGATAATAATAAAATTATAGATGATGAACAGAAATTAAAATAGTGACAGATATAATAATTAAAGAATACGAATATAAAATACAGAAAATAAATGTCCAGAAAGGATAAAATGTAAACATAATTGAAAGGGAAAGAAAAATGAGGAGGTAAACGGAAAGATACAAAATGAGAAGATTAAAATATAGGAGAAGGGGGTGGAATATTTTATTATATGGAATTCCACCCCCTTTCAATTATGTTTACATTTTATCCTTTCTGGACATTTATTTTCTGTATTTTATATTCGTATTCTTTAATTATTATATCTGTCACTATTTTAATTTCTGTTCATCATCTATAATTTTATTATTATCTGTCACTATTTTAATTTTATTATATATTCTGTAACCACTTTTATATTCATTATCTTTAATTATCATATCTATTCACTATTTCATCATATCTAGTCACTATTTTAATTTCCACTTGTACCACATTACTACATTACTTGTCACCATATTCTTGTTACTGCAACGTTTTTTATGTTTTTCTATTTGTTTCTCTCTCTTAGCCCTGAAGATGGCCTACATTGTAGGACGAAACGTCGGCACAAAATAAATAAGTTACACTTATTAAGGTGTTTTTATTGACTGCATCCCCAACTATTTCTTCCTTATATTTATAATATTAGTAAGATTATTATTATTAACTACACTGGATAATCTAAGAAATAACAATATAAAAATAAATCCGGATCTCTAAATTCGTTAAGATTATAGTTTGTTGATGTTTATAGTTAGTTATAGTCGTACCTTCTTAATTTTGAGCAATGTTGAAAACGCATAACGTTAGACAAATGAGTAAAACTTATTTAGTGCCAACATTTATGCTTGATTTTTATGCCAACTTGAGGGCTGAGAATAAAACAAAAGGAAATGACAATATCAACAGTGTAGTACCAAAAAAAAGGTAGAAATTAAACAAACATAGAAACATAGAGAACAGAAATGATAGGGATGAATAGAATGAGATATAATGAACAAAAAGTTAAATTATAAAATAATTCATGAGAAATTAAAAAATAACTAGAGTGAGATGAAGATAATTTTTTATAATCTGTTATAAATATCATGTTACTGGTGAAAGTCAAAATTAGTTTGAAATTAGTTGTTATAAAATGAATATATTGTTATGAGAGAGCTGTTTACTAAATTAAAATAATTAAATTTAATTAAAAATTATATAATCGCATGTGGGATAACAAGCTAGATATAGGGAGGACGAAGAAGGAAATATATTTAAAAAATAGAATATACCAGTTTAAGAGCAAATAAACAAATATTAAACCAAAAAGGGTCTTAAAAAAACAACATGTTTTAGTGTTACCTACATAGTAATAAGTATATAATATATAAAAATTATTACAATTTTGTCAAGTAAGGAGTTTTCATTAAACAAATAAAATTAAAATTAAAATAAATGAATAAGTAAATAAAAAACATATCTAGAGTATTATTAAGCTAGTTAATAAATCAGTACATCATAGCCCAAAGCCAAAATAATGCGATAATATAATTATAGCTTGAAAATAAAATTGTCGGAATTTTATTTTAAAAACACTTAAATAATAAGTATACCAAATATCGAATTAAAAAAAATATATATATATATATATATATATATATATATATATATATAATTAAAATATTGGTGCATGATATTCTTAAGCCAATACGATAGAATATAATAACTAGTAAGAAAGAACAACTTTTTCAAAATTAAAAACTTAATAAAACTTAGTAAAAAAAATATCTTAATTTGGTTTTCTTATAGGTACCTAATATTAGTTGAGCTTCTTACATATGAGAGGAGAAATGGTTCGGGTTGAGGTCAGAAAAAAATCTCTGGAATATGGAGAACTATTCATGGGACCTCAGGTCTTTTTCATTGCAGGCTTATTATAATAGGGTCAAGTAAAATTACCCATGATGGAAAACCATTTTCTTGATTTCCTAATCAAACATTCTTCTTCATTAATAAAATGTCAACACATTTATCTTACAAGTCTGTATAGACTCTTTCCAGTTTTAACTTAATATTAATATGATCTATATTACAAGGTAAAATAATAAAAATCACATTGGGGTCAGAGTTCTAATTATTTTTATAAAACTAGGGCTAATAGACCGACCATCTTGAGGCAAATTTGAACTCTAAATGTGATTGCCCGATCCCTCTCTGTAGAGCTTGGACACTGAAAAAGACATGTCCTTGAGCCAAGGAAAAAGAAAAAGACATCCAAATATTGAGCCTATGATTTGGGTTATAGAACAGTATATTTTAGTTTTACTAATAAAGTGCTGACATACATTTTTTTATTTATATAATAGAATGACCAATAAAGTAAACAAAGCTTTAAAAAAACGTACGTTATAAACTTGTGAAGATAAGATGGAAGAGTCGAGTGTGAGAAACCTTAGCCGTATTTGGAGGAAGATACCCAGCTTATCGTTATTTGCTTCTGATATCTTCAAGAAATTTACCTTAATGCCCTCTTATCCATTATCTTATTATCTCAGGAGGAAAACCTGCTCCTCTGAGGCTATTGGTATATTATACCAATACTTACTATTAATGCGATAAACAGAAATACATAATCGTCAATGCATAATAATTTGCCAGAATCATCGCCAGGACCAGTTTGTTGCGTTTACTTAAAACAATATTAAATTTTGGATTTCCCCGTTTATACACAAGTTAAGGTTTTTTTTAATTATTATAGATTATTAATTATTTAGTTTCAGGCGCTGAAATCTTTCTTTTGTGCATATCGATTGTTGTCCAGCTTTCTTATCCATATACCAAAACTGAAAGGAGCATCGATTTATTCAGTCTAAGTTCGATTTATCGATGCTTGCTTACTTTATGCTTACCTTTCACTACTTTTGATATCGGGTAGTATAGCCCAATTGGCCTTCATCACCTGATTTAAAGCCTTCAGGTCTATTTTGCCATATTGGCTTAGGGCATATTTATTGTTTCTCTGGGTTCGTCATCAGATAAAATTCTGGGCTTTAAACTGTCTCTTTCAAGGCACATGATCTTAATATTAATCAAAATAATGTTCAATCATCTTAACTACAGTTCTTCATGTCATTCATTAAATGAAGACAGGAAAGCATCCTGAGATTCTGTGATCACCATCGGCATAAATGCCTGAGCAAGATCCAAGCTTAATTCATAAGGAGCATCATCAATATATATGTGTGTAAATATATATATGTATAGGGTTTCTAAATTGGAAATACCGGAAATTCGGAGCACTGTCAGTTGCCTTCGCGAAGGTAAGCAGCTTACTGAGATGACGATCCAAACCAGAATTCTTGAAGAAAGAAATGCATTTAAAAAAGTTGAAATTTAAACTTCTTGTTTCAATGGGTAGGTTACTATTACTTTTCATTTACCTCTATAATTAAAAACAATAACTAAAATTTACAATCGTTTTTTTTCCTAAATGTAATACGTATACCTTTAAGGTAACACATTAGCATATATATATATATATATATATATATATATTTTCCACTATAGCCCATATAGTGTCTTGTGTTCAGTACGTGGTTGGGACTGTACTGTTTTTTAGGGAGGTGATTTGTCCTAGCTAGATCACGCTCAACAGCCTGTTCATACCCCAATATACCTAATTGATAGAG
Source organism: Arma custos (assembly GCA_037127475.1). NCBI lineage: Eukaryota > Metazoa > Arthropoda > Insecta > Hemiptera > Pentatomidae > Arma > Arma custos. The sequence goes on from CM073759.1 coordinate 34,176,009, forward strand.
GCTGGGAGAGCCACGGGAGGGTCTTGAGATTCCACAAGGATCATCTGCGGTTATAAACAGATTAAATATACTATCTGTTGCATCTTTATTGATTTGAACGGGGAATTTCAACTCAGCACCCAACCACTGAGCTACCCCACTCCCTTAGAATAACTACATGTATAAACAAATATCTATAATATTTTCAGCATAATATTATTTTGATATGCTACGTCAAATCGATGCGTTATTTAATCGTTTAAATGTATTTCAGTTTTATTTTGCTAATTGAATCGCACTTAAGGAGCACTTATAGAATATTTTCATTAATAAAGCAACCACTTTTTTCCTTGTCAGCTACTGCTTTTTTTATATTAGGGTAGTACTTAAGGGATTTGCCTTATTGCAAATATAAATCAATTATACGGGATACACAGAATGTTTTGGAAATTCTGGTCGAATTGAAATGTGCATATTATTCAGATTGGTGGGTTACGTAAACATGTTGCGATGTACGTACCAACACAGTTTTTGTTAAATTATCCCCACCTTTACTCCATTTTTAGACGGCGTGAGAGTAATGAAATATTTAAAAACAGATAGCGTTTTACATGGACCATTGGTCCGTTTTAAAAATAAGCCACCGTTGCAGAAGAAAATGATAGAATTATCTCGCATTTCTTTTATCGTTGGGTCAGTTGCCCAGTTGACGCCTTTCCTCGACTTTCCCTTTTGAGTGTTTATTCGTGTCCACTATCCGGCGTATCGCTGGGAGTCACGACCGAATGTTTTTTACGTGTTTGTTTTTTTTATTTTATTATAAATACATTCGCTTTATCATTTGACCTATTCGAATGGAGAGATTATGAAATAAAGAGATAATTTTGAGGTGCCCTTAATATTTCAGGTCATGTTGAGTTGATCATGTTGACTAACTAGCGAAACCTCTTAGCGAGTTATCAACTCTTTCCCTCTGTTTGCTTTGGAGATATCTCAAGATATATTATCTCTTCTTGCTGGAGCTATGTAATCTTAAAATAGTCCATTACCAGAAATGTTGCAATTTCAAGAGCACCTTTAGCCGTTTAAATTTCTTAATCTAACAATAAACCATAATGGTTGCTGGGATTATTTTAACATGCTTTCATTTGCTTTAACACTTTTTTAATACATTGGTTTGCTAAGAGAGACATACAAGAGATAGCTCAGTGTAGAGGGTTTAGCTGTTAAGCTGTTGTTCCCGGGTTCGTGAATACTTTCAGCCAATATATTATGTATTCTGTTATCACCCATGAATCAACCTGGTGGGATATTAAGATTCCCTCGGTGCTCTAGCATTAATCGAGAGATTAAACTGACGGTAGAACGTAACCTTATAAGAAATCATGTACTGAACAAAGGACCTTCATACAGATCATACAGATTTTTAGTTTATTAAGATTGTTCAATCTAAAACAACCATTATCTTTACTATATCTATCATATCTCCTTGTAACAAAGGCAGATCCCCCTATTATATCCTAGGCTAGTACAAAATGGCCTACTTCTACTTCTATAGAACAGCTACAGGTCAACATGTGTTCTATATATCTCTGTATACTATGCAATATATATAGTTAAATAGTTAACCAATATTTTGTAGAAAACCACCAACAGGCCGCAAGAAAATTAAGGAGGAACACAGCCAACCACAACAATAATTCCATTCACAAATGACTTAATTTTGAATCTTTACTACTAACATACAGTATACTATACCAGAACGGAAATAAACCATATCCCATAAAATGGGTTGGTATGTTTCATTTAAAGCAATGATAGGTACAGTTTTATTATAATATAAAGTAGTTCTCTTTAATTAGGAGAAAAGCTGTAGGTTTAGCGTGATCTAGATTAGGGCATATCACCTCCCTACACAACCGTTGTCCTTAAAACAATCCATTCTCTACCACGTACTAAACCCAAGACCCAAGACCCTTCATGGGCAGTAGTAATTATAAAAATAAGGCTAATGCCAAACAATTTCTTTAAACAATAATTAAAAAAACTGAAGGGTAGACTCTAACAAATGTTTATTGCGCCTGAAAATTTAAATATTGGGCTTTATTACACTTTATTTATTTTATCTAACAAACTTCACGCCGTAAAAAAATACTCCTTTCTTTACTTACAAATAAATGGAAACTTAAGATTGCTCTTGTTTAATTATTTGTTAAAATGTATTTACACTCCAAACTAGTGTCAAATACATTTTTAACAAGTTGAAGAAAACAGTATCAACATTTTTTTTTTTTTGGTGAGACCTTTTTATGTCTAGATTCTACTTTTAATATAATAGAAAGAAATTAGATATTCCTTATAAAAAGTGACACATGGTGACTCCACTATGGTATCCCATTATTCAAGTTATATATTTTACCAAAATAAGGCTTTCTTCTTCATTGTTAAATCACGAGGAAACAACTTTTGGTTGATTCATCATCATCATCATCATCCGTGGCACTACAAACATATGTGCTCTTTGGCCTTTTGATTGATTACTTTATAGATATATAATAGATTTATAGCCTTGTTTTATCTTTTATTAAGTTGGTAACCCAGTTACTAATCACTGGCGGATCTAGGAGAATTTTCAGGGTGCGGCAATGGGCCAATGTGAATTTGTTATCAATGTATACGATCCATATATGTATGAAGATACATAAAATATCAATTTTTAATTTAAGACAACTGAGGCCAGAAAACAATTACATGGATAAAATAAGCTCCTTGATCAAAGCGGTAGCTATCTATATGTGAATGAAAAACATAAAAGGGTTCGGAATCGCCGATTTTGGATGCACCCATTGAGAAAACATTCGATACAATGAATAATTTTGGTGTGTAAAACGTGTTTTTTTCTTGTTGAAAACCAACTAAAATTCAGGTCAATATCAACCAATGAGAACTGTAGGGTTTCCGCCAATGTTACTAATATAACTAGCAACAATATTCAAAGAGCATATAAAAAGCCCTCATGTGTAATGTATAGGAATCCACAAATTTGGTTTGGTTTGTTCATTTAACGTCACTTTATGCTGCTATGGCTAATCGGACGATACTGCAGTGGGAGCTAAAAATGTTTCCTATCCAGGTTTAATTAGGATAGGGATTTTTAACGAGTACCTGACATCGTGCAGGCTCGGGACCCCCGTTTAACGTCCCTTCCGAAGGACGGCGTGACTAAGGATTTTTGGAATCCACATATTTGAATTGATTTATAATGTGGTTTTAAAACGAAATTATTTTAGTATCGCACAGAGAACAAAACCATCTAACGAAAAACTATCTCTGACTTATGTAAAAATAAATCTGAATTTGGTACCGGACTACTAAAATATGATTAGTCCAATGATATGTCTCTATAGAAAATATGAGTTACAAAACAGACCGAAATTGTTTGGGCGCCATTTAGCCTCGAAGTGACACGGGTTTGAATTTATTTCGCGGTGGATCAAAGGATGGGTACATTACGTTCATTGGTTAAATAAGTTAGTGAGCTGTTGGGAATATATTGTCCTGATTATCTAAACGAATGATATCAAATGTAATTCACCACTCTAAATGGAGCTATAACTGCATAAATAACGAAAGTCTGTCCTCGATTTACACGAAACATATGAGGTGTCAGTTTGAACCTTGTCTTTCTAATGATAAAGTATATTTTATTTATCTCATATCTAGTTTATTATTTCATTTATCCATAGTTAGACTAATATAGTACTGCTTAGAGACTGTATAAACAGTTACTCCACCTCACCTCGATTCTTGTTATTTCCAGCCTGAAACTGGAAAATATGCATATTATTATTAATGGTTAACCTTTGGTTTACACTGGCCAATTAAACATATCTAACAAAAAGAAAAGTACAACGGAGCAAGCTATAAAAAATTCAATTTTAAAATCGACTAGCTCGTGGTTTGACACAATATTTATTAAGGTCAAACTAGAAAATAGTAAATAAATTAATTTGATAGTAAAACCGTAGGCAGTTCAGTAAACTAAAGTGGTATAGGATATAAAATATCTTTTCATTCTAAACATTTAACCTTAAGAATATCCCCTTGCGACAGATTGGAGGTTCATAAAGACACTATTTCATAATAGAGCAACATTTCATTTCATTTCATTGAAATGTGACTTTAAAATACGATGGAGTAAATGTGAAGGTTAAATGGATATTGAGGATGTGGTGGAGGTGGGTGGAATACATAATTACCTTAAATTTTTTCCAAACATCAATCACTGTCTATTTCCATTAATAAAATTTAATTTATGAGGTAGTTAGTTTTCAGATAACGATAAACAATTTTCTTTATAAACAAATTAATTCATATAATGTAATTTTAAAAGTAAACATCAGTGGCTTTTAACGTCGGCACATAATAAATAAGTTATACTTATTTTGATGTTTTCATTGACTGCACCCCCAACTATTTCTTCCTTAAATCAGTGGCTTTTATAGTTCATTATTATTATAAAATTATATTCAGCTTTTAAATCATTGAAAATGCATCGCATTCATCGAGCTCCCAAAATACTTATCGCTCGGAAATGTACAGAGATGACTTTAAATTTAAATACATCCAAATGACTTCTTAATTTTTTATTAATTGCCCCCCCCAATCACATACTTTCCACCACTAACCCTGCAAAACTAAACTTAAAAGTGAAATTATCCTCATACATGACTGAAAAGACAAGAAACTGCTCGACTTTTTCGCCTACTTCAACGTTTACTGGACAAATGCTCAAAGCTCCCAATCAATTAAAAAAGACTCATTCACATGACAGTTATCAGACCTATTTGAACATACGGAGTAGAGCTTTGGGGCTCTACTAAAATATCCAATTCATCTCGTATCCAATCCTTACAATCCAAAATCCTTCGTAAAATCCTGAATGCTCCTTATTATGTCACAAACAAATTCATCCATCATGATCTTAATATCCCATATGTTGCTTTTTGGCCCAAACTAGATACCTATCTTTCCATGAAAAGTTCCATACACACTTGAATCCGCTAGTCTCTCAACTTGCTTCCCATAATATTGCTGATAACCCTCTGAGGCGTCTGAAAAGAAGATGGCCTCGAGACCTTCTACTATAGAACTTTATTGGAGTGCTATCAATGGATAGATTCTAAAAAAAATACACAAGTGTATTTTTTTCATGTCCTTTGTTCATACAACAGATTTACTTTTTGTAATATAATTACAGTAAATATCAATAAATTATTCTATTCTGTAAAAAAAAGTGAAATTGTAATAAGTATGAACTTAAATATTACCACTAATTAATAAGAAGAGATTTTATTTATCGTATTAAAATTGAATTTTGATTAACTTGCGAGTTTATGAAATCAATCAAGCTTACGTAAATAAGGTAAATGATAAACCAATAAATGAATAGAAAAGAGTTGATTTCCGATTAAATCATTTATGGTGAAAACAAAGCAAAATATTTACAATAACAATGTACATAAAATGATAGGAAAGGAAAACAAACAACTAATTATGATTGTAATATTATATTCAGACTAGATTATTCATCCCATTACGATTATTTAACTCAAAAATATTTCGATTAATCCAGCGGCCAAAATACCTATTTTCATAAAAAGAAGAGAATCTCTCTAAATTTAAATATACTCCCAAAACGGATTCCTTAACTCAACGATCCAAATATGCTTTAAGGTATTAGCAAATATTCCACATAACTATTTTTTTTTCTTTTAGATTCAACATAATAACCAACCGAACATCAGCTCAACCTCAGGAAAATAATATAGCAAGCACATTTTCCCTAAACGAGTGTCTCAGTACTATAATAGCCTTAATTGATACCTCCAAATATTATTCGAGATTTTTTTTTTTAATTCAACTCTAATAGTGCAAGTTGTACCGTCAAAATATAAGTCTACAAATCAATGGTTAATTCATAATAAAAAAAAAATTACAATTAAAAGTTACAAAGCAAATCTGAATGTATCAATGTCATATCCCATATTGAACACGCTGCTACAACTGAAAAAGTGCACAAACTGTTGAGGAACGTGGAGCACACCATTGTAGTGCAAAAACACAAGACGCAATAGAATGCCAGCTATGTCTGCCTCTCTACAACCCCCTTTTTTTAAAGACATATTCTTTTTAACATTTCTTAGAACGTGTAATACAAGATGTTTTTATTTATCTCAAGCATGATACGGATATAAAACGGATAGATAAAGGATTAAAAGGAAGCATTATTAATATTTTAAATTATATTACTTTCAATTACTTGATTATGATTTTATTAAAATGTGTCAAATACATAAATAGAAGTACATTGGAGTAATTGGAAAAACAAATTTTCCAGCTGTAATAACCCTAATAAAGTTTATCATTTGTTGAAAATCAAGTAAAATATTGTATCTAAAATAGGAAGAATAGATTATTATTATTATTTAGTTATAAATAAGTGATGAAAAAAAACACATTTTTATTTTTCGATCTATAGTGATTGCTTTATGATTGCTAATTGATGTAAATGTCATAAATAATCATCTATAAGGCATAAAACCACGTGTACCTAGGTAAAATACGTTTGACAGTACGTCTGATTTTTAATAAACCTTTTTTAATTTATTTATTGATATTTACAACTGTATTACAATAATACAACAAGTAAATATTATAAGTGATACATAATGACATGAGAATGACAAGTAGAATAATAGATAAAGAGTGGGAATGAAGTATGTTATGAAAGGATAGATACCGGGTTCGGGCCAAATCAGCAACAAATGGGATATTAAGGTCGTTATCGATGACTTTATTCTTAACAAAGTAAGGAGCATTGAGGATTTTACGAAGGATTTTGGACTGTAGGGATTGGATACGAGAGGAATTCGATGGCTTAGTGGAGCCCCAAAGCTTTACTCCGTAAGTCCAAATAGGTCGTATGATGATCATGTAGATGAGTCTTTTGTAGTTAATTGGGAGCTTAGAGCGTTTTTCTAGTAAGTGTTGAAGTAGCCTGAAACGACGAGCGGTTTCTTGTCTTTTCAGTCTTGTATGAGGATTCCAGGCTAATCGTTTGTCGAGGTGCAACCCTAAGTATCGGATCTGTTCTACAGGCACCAGAGGGATATTATTAAAGGATACTGAAGGGCAGGAAGTCATTGGTTTACGACGTAAGGTAAAAGTGATTTGATGAGATTTTTGAGAATTTATTTTAATTCTCCAGTTTTGACACCATTCTTCAGTGATATGGGATTGGACGCTTTGGGATGCAATACCTGGATTGGTGTTGACTGATAATACACATGTATCATCAGCATACGTGGTAAGGATAGTATTAGGATGAGTTGGGATGTCAGCTGTATAAACTGTATAAAGAATTGGGCCAAGGATACTTACTACCTTGAGGATAACGAACCTTAAAACATTTTTTTTCACACTCCTGAAAGTTGGTTTCACTATCGATAATTTAGATGTGTATGGACAACATACTGAATGCATAGATAATATCACTTAAGATGATCATGATTCCTAAATAATTTTCAAATACCTAACATATATAACTTTTTATATAAAAAACCTGTACCACAACTACTCGCCTGGGGTTCAGTACATGATAGAGACTGTACTGTTTCAAGGACAATGGTTGTGCAAGGAGGTTTCCCCCCTTGTTTAGGGTACCTACTTTATAGAGGCTGAGTGATACCCAGGAGAGTCCTAGATCCCAAATGATCCATCTCCCACTCCTAACACACTAAATAAAAGTCTTGCCAGCAACGGGATTTCAACCAGGATTTTCGGCATGACAATAACTGATTAAACTGATAACATATCTCATCACAATTTTGATCTATTCTAAAAACATTTTGAAAAAAAAATTTCTAATAAAAAAATGCAAGAATGGCTTTATCCATGTATGCCTTGGGCTTGTTTTAAATCCTATAAATAACAGTATGAATGCAGATTAGCATTTGCAAAGTCCTTACTCGGATTTTTATGCTAATATTTACTACACACGTTCTCGAAATCATATGCAAAGTATTGAATTATTATACATCATAATATCGAATGAAGTTTTCATCTTTATACAACTCAATATTCATAACAAATAATGTCTTTAAGCCTCATTAATATTTCATTTACAACAATAACGTTAATATTGTTTCGCCTTTACAGGTAAGGAACATTGTCTCATGCAATCTGAATGTTAACACCCATAAAGGGAGAAAGAAAGATAAAGGTGATAAATATGAACATTAAAATGGTGGAATGTGAAACTTAATGCAGTGAAATATTATTTAATTATTTTGACCTGTTTTCCCGTATGCTGGTGATACATGTGTAATATGAGTCAACACCAATCCAGTTATTGCATCCCAAAACCTCCAATCCCATATCACTGATCTTGAAAAATGGTGTCAAAACTGGAGAATTAAAATAAAGTCTCATAAATCGCATCAAATCACTTTTACCTTACGTCGTAAACCAATGACTTCCTGCCCTTCAGTATCCTTTAATAATATCACACTGGTGCCTGTAGAACAGATCCGATACTTAGGGTTGCCTCTCGACAAACGATTAGCCTGGAATCCTCATACAAGATTGAAAAGACAAGAAACCGTTCTTCGTTTCAGGCTACTTCAACACCTACTAGACAAACGCTCTAAGCTCCCAATTAACTACAAAAGACTCATCTACATGACCTTCATACGACCTATTTGGACTTACGGAGTAGAGCTTTGGGGCTCCACTAAGCCATCGAAATCCTCTCGTATCCAATCCCAACAATCCGAAATCCTTCGTAAAATCGTTCGTATGCTCCTTATTTTGTTACGAACAAAGTAATCAAAAATGGCCCATTTGTTGCTGATCTAGCCCAAATCCGACATCAATATTTTCATGACAAACTTTATTCCCTCTCAAACTCACTAGTTTCAAACCTAGCAACCTCTTCAATTCCCGATAATCCTCCGAGGCGTATGAAAAGAGGATGGCCACGTGACCTTCTCTCAAGTTGAACTTGTGATTTGAGTACTACCAGTGGGTAGTTTCTCTACTTGTCATTATCTCATGTCATTATGTATCACTTAGCCTATTTACTTGTTGTACTATTGTAATACAGTTGTAAATATCAATAAATAAATTAAAAACAAAAAACCTGCTTTCCCCTCAAACAGTTATTAAAAGTGGCATCAAATACATTTTAATAAAATATGGGCGTAAACAATAATGTACCTGCAGAAAAGCAACGCAACGCTGCATAAAGCAGAGGCCAATATGAAGCCAGCCAGATAAAGAAAAACTAGATAATGTGAATTACAAAACGGATATTAGAGGGCTGATTGAGCAGCACGAAAAATGTTAACAAGTAATTTTAAAAACCTGGAAAGACTTTAACCTCCGTAAAAAAGACCACCGATGGTCTAATTATTAGCATAACAATCTACTATGCCCAATATTGCAACCCGGCTGGTGTTTTTATAACTCCCTCCGTCCAATTAGCCAAAGCAGCATAAAGTGACATTAAATGATGCAAGCAATCTCCGTAAAAAACAAATTTGGAAAGGTAACCTCACATACAAATTGCCTTCACATAGTAATATCTCCGAGGTTTAAGAATGACCAAGGCTAGGCCAAAACATACAAAATCATGTTTGTTTTTCATGAATCATCTATTCGACTATTCTTACTTTTTCGTTGAACCCATTTTTCTTCACCACTCCATCCTCTACCTTTCTAATAATCCTGCATAATCCCATTGCTTATGGTCGGTATATTTAAGAATCTCTTAATAGCCTCGATGAATTTATTATTATCAAACCATTGCAATCTTCATTTAAAATCTCATTTAAATTTTGTATTCTTAATTCGAATCGACCAATTGTAATGTATTGAAAGGCCAATATTGTTTCCAGAAAAACAGCACGTCTATGTTTATTCAAAGTCAGGAATATTTAAATATCACAAAATCTAATACTGTACGAGGTAAAGAGACATTTTAAAATAACTTGAATTAAAGTACTGGTTGAAAATGTATCGATTTAATCTTAGAGTTGTTTAAACTTTTTTCTAAAACCCGTACGCCATAAAGAAAGTATTGAACTTGCGTAACACTTCGATTTTCAGATTTTAGTATCAATTTTGATCAATCAAAAATCAATCCGACCTGTTTCAACGTGATTCCTGTATATTCTTGTGTCTACCGCATAACTCATAAAATTTCCTTAAACAATCTATCTTATTTGCAGTAGTTTTTCAACGATAGGTTTCAGTACAAATTAGAAAGAGATTAATTATCTGAGACCACATAGTTGAGTGCGAATTTTCAATTTCCATGTCCATCCATATCAAATTTCAACCCATAATGGTGTATCAAGGGTCGAAGACGACATGGGGTGGTCATTTCACCTTCAACCCGTAACCCCATAGTATTCCCTGAAGAAGACCTGCAAAGTGGGCCGTAACTTGACTTTCAAATAAACAGTTTTCCCTATTTAAGAGAATTTTTTTCTGACCTCCACCCGGACCATTTTCTTCCAAATATATATAAGGTCAACACATATTATTGAAGATAACCTTTATGTAAATTACAATAAATGAAATTGCTTAGTTTTCACTTTTGTTGGTAATAAATACCATAAAAATATAAAAATCGGAAAAATATATTATGTATATCTCCCTTGCAATATTCCGTCCTTGAATTGATAAAAATATATATAATCACAAATTATATCATTTATATGTCTGTAACCTAATTTTTTTTTATATCTAGATCAAATACCCACAATGTATATGGTTGAAAAACGACTCCTATGAAGCACGAGAAACTGCAGCCCATAAAACTTATTAAAAATGTTGCAAGATTGTTCTTGGCGGTACGGCGCTAAGGCATCAGCTGGCCTTCCTCCGAGGGGGAAAGCAGTTTAAGATAATGAGGAGAGAAATGTCAAGGTCCCACATACTTGCTCCCGATACACACAAAGGCTCAATACCTCTCGCATAATTTATAACATTTCACCGCATTTCCTCATTTTGGAATAATTTCTGCGCAATGCCTCCCTCATCCCATAAACTACAAGCTCCAAGAATGACTATGACCCATTTAGAGAATTGAGAAACGAGACAGGAGTAAGTGTAATAAAATTAGATGGAGTATAATTTTTTTTTTTAATATTAAGAGATTGAATATACAAGAAAATACACCTATGTCGCTTAAAAAAATAGTTTAGATTGACGGATATGGATTTCTCAACATTTGTATCCTGAACTAAAAAAAATTAAAAATAATATGAACCTTTGGGGGTACAATCAATAAATTGTATTAACATCGGGGCTGAGAATAAAACAAAACAGAAAAACTATAAAAACAGTGAAGTACCAAAGAAAATATTACAAAGTAATTTAAACATAAATGTTTTTGCTCTATGTATTTCTTTCTTAAATCCTGGTTCAAATCCCGCTGCAGGCCATGATTTTTATTTAGTCTGTTTGCAGCGAGAGATGGATCATATGGGATCTAGGACCCTCCAGGGGCCCACCCAGCCTCTATAAATTATTATAAAAATATGGTACCCAAAATAAGGGGGGGAAATCTGGCGGTTGATCGTGACCTAGGACAAGTCACCTCCTTGCAGAACCGTTGTTCATCAAACAGTACAGTCTCTACCTTATACTGAACCCCAGACTCTTCATGGGTTGTAGTGGTACAGGTTTTTTATTTTTTTATTTTCTTATCATTTCTGTTATATTTTCTGTTTTGTTTCATTCTCAACACCGAAGATGATCTAATAATTAGGCCTAAACGTTGGCACAAATGGAATAAGTTATATTTATTTTGTGTAAAATTTATTGACTACATCCTTCAACTATTCACACTGTTCTAAGATATATCCAGTCAACCATTTCCACATCAATAAAAAACTAATTATTGTTCATCCACGTTCATTAATGTTAATAATAGATCAAAGGTAGGTAATATCACTTCAGTTCATTATATCCAATGTCGATTTCAGCCTTGGTGGGATTTCTACTAAAACAAAAAATATCTTTCAAAAATACTTAAAATCTTGATTTCAATTTATACAACAATAAATTAATTAATTCAGCCCTATAAAAATCCATTCTCATTTATGAAATCAACCACACAAAAACTCATATGAATTAGTGAAACAAATAAAATTAAAAAATGATTAATAGAGCAACGTCACGTCTAGGTCGTATTTTCACTAAAATAAAAAAATGTAAATTTATCTATGCTGGTTTCTCCTTGCCAAGCCGGAAGAAATTTTAGATAGGTGGAAAAGGCATCATGAACATGTTTTTTCTGGAACTGATGTGATGGAACCCAACGAGAAAACAATAAAAGAAAATCAGGACAATGAGGATGCTATCTGGGAGGAAGATGTAGAAAGAGCTAAAGAAAAAATCAAGACCGGCAAAGCTGTGGTGATTGAGTATCGAGGACAGGAGATGATAAAAGTCTTACAGGTTCTATTTCAGAAAGGATGGGACAACAAAAAGATGCCGAAGGATTGGGAAATAAATGTCTTAGTCCCAATATACAAGAAAGGGAACCTAAGTGACTGTAGCAACTATAGGCCAGTTTGTCTCTCCTCAGTAGTGTATAAAATGTACACATCAATCCTTCAGTATAGGCCCAGAGAACTGGTGGAGAATCAGTTGGAAGAGGAACGAGGCTTCCGTCCTGGGAGACAAACTCAGGATAATATCTTCATTCTAAGAAATACATTAGAATAATCGTGGGAGAGAGGTAAGGCCATGTATCTTGCATTCTTAGACCTGCAATCCACTTTTGATTCCGTTCTTAAGAAATATGTATGGGAAGCCCTGCAAGCAAAGAAAGTCCCAAAAAACCTTATAGATACTATAAAATTTTCATACCAACACCCAAAAGGGGAAGCACGTATAAATGGACCAGCATTAAAGCCATTCCGTATGAACAGGGAGTGAAGCAAGGAAATAGCCTTAGCCCACTGCTATTCATTACACTAATAGATAAAGTCCATAAAATTTGCAAAAGGAGGACAGCATGGACATCGTCGGGAAAGTGGAATCTTTGGACAATCCTCACAAAATTTACCTGTTCGCTGATAACATTGCACTTCTTGCCGATACTACAGAAAAGTTGCAACAAGCAATAGTTGAGTGGCAGGAGGAGCTTATGCGTAAAGGAATGAAAATTAGCTCTACCAAGAGTAAAGTACTCTTAGTCTCTAGACAGGAAGAAACAGAGGTGCATTTCTACTGCAAAGGAGAAGGGTTAGAAAGCTCTAATGACTTACTTTAGTTACCTGGGAACAATTATGTGCAAGTCGGGAAGGATAGACCAAGAAAGAAATCAGATTTGCAACACTATTGTAGGCAAACGAAAGGTAATTATAAAAGTAATACTTCATATTTATAAAGCGGTATTTTTCCCTACCTTGATGTACGGATGTGAGAGTTGGGTCACAACCGAGAAGCATATTAGCCGAAATACTGCATTAGAAATAAAATACCTCTGCAGGGTCGCTGGCAAAACAAGAAGAGACCGGGTGAGACATCTATGAATAAGGGAAGACTTGGGAATCCCTGCATCGAAAATCGTCCTGCATTAAAATATTCCTTGCAGAAACGGCAGCTGAGGTGGTTTGGACACATTTGCCGAATGAATCACGTTCGCGACCCAAGGAAGATGTTCAACGATAGGACCTACAGGCACAAGACCGCGAGGAACACCACATATTCTTCGTATAGAGAATATTGTTACGGGCGTACAAAGGAAGGCGGAAGCGGGGGATTAGCGGCTTAACTCCGTCAGCGGGAGACGTTTAAATGGGATTTGGACCGTTCTAGATCGTTTCCTTTTGTCGGCAAAGGATTAAGAAGATTCCAGAATATTCTGGCCCCTTCGTGTTCTAGAATGTTCGGCCTTGCCTATAAAAAGACTTCCCTCACCTCCAGTCAGTCAGTCTTAGCCTGAGAGTAGACCAGTGAAGATCAGTGATAAGTGTAATAAGTGAGTGTCAGTGTGATAAACTAGTCAGTGTTGAACCGGCCAGTGTAATAAGTGTATCAGTGAACTGTAACAGTCTCGCGAGTGTAATAAACTGTTTCTGTTTGTTACTGTGTGTCAGTTTGTGATACTTGAAGAATCTTACGGTCGGTGGACTAGTGAACTGTAAGTGTTAATTATTAGTTATAAATTGTAGTGTAATATATTCATAGAAACTATTGTAACTAGTTAAGCTATCTAGAATTAGTAACATCTTATATTATTGTAATAATTAAATAGGAGTTAGGCCTAGATAATAAATATTTAGAATACTGTTATTATAAATTTATATTAGTTCAATAATTTAATTGTTAATAGTTTAATTGTATCCTTTTTATCATTTTGTTAATAAATATTAGTATCTTTAATTAAGGAATTGTTTAATTCATTTTAATACCCAGTAGCAATATGTTCGCAAGTTGGGAGAGTAAAAAGGTAAAACCCTGAAACAGATGATGATGTTGGCACGGGACCAACAGGACTGGCACAGTTTGGTAGAGGCTCCTCCACACTGAAAGGTATACGGAGGAAGGGAAAGAAGAAGGTATTGGGAGGTAAGGACAAAAACTTCTCTCGCAACGACTAATTAAACCTACATATTTTAAACCTTTTAATCTTCAATGTTTTAAATTAAACTAAAATACTTTAATATAATATGTTTATTTGTTTTGCTCAACGTCAATTATGCTGCAATGGCAAACCGGACGATGGTATAGTGGGGGGTGCTAAATTTTGGCCTATCCTACCCAAGTATAATTTTATGTCCCTTCCAAAGAACTTCCAAAGAAAAGAATTTTTGATACTCCTTTAAAAACTCCTAGGGCCCACTGCTGAGCTCTCGGCATTTATATCCTGCGAAAGAAAACCTAAAATGTGTTTTCTCTTGTTCGTAAGTTAAAATACACTGACGGCCCGATCTTACTATTGTTAAAGTTGTTAGGATTTATAATAAAACAAATCACAGAATATCTTCCAAACATTTTTTAAAGATTTATTTCGACTTCTACATAAATAAATAAAATAAATGATCATAGTTAATAGAGCCCCGTCACGCCAAGGACGTATTCTCACTAAAATGAAAAATTGTAAATTTAAAAATGGTAGTGCCCAAAGTAAAAGACTGGATAGCTTCTCTATCAAAACCTAAATAGACCTTTAAATATATTTTAAAACTTCTAATCAAGTATTATTTATATTAAAATAAAATACATTGATTTCAATATGTCTGTTAGTTTCGTTTAATACCACTTTATGCTGCTATGGCTGATTGGACTTTGCTACAGAGAGGGTGCTAAATTTTGAACATTCAGGTACAATTAGGACAGTAGGTACTTGTATATTAACGCCACCGCAGTTATATTTCCGTAAAGAGCAATCTTGTTCCTATGCGCAAGCAGTTATATTTTATAACAGTTATATTTCTAACAGCTGATTTGTTCTAGATTTGTTCTTGTTTACTGATTTTTGTTTGTTGCTTATTTCTTGTTTGTTTGCTGATTTGTTCTAGATTTGTTGTTGGTTGCTTATTTTCAGTGCTACGAAAATGCGTATTTGGGATTTGCCAAAAACAGAAGAAGATGCAATTTTATTTTTTCAGGAGCAAAATATTTAACCGAAAAAACGAAAATGGACCGATTCGCATGAAATGCAACTTTATTTGGTCAACGTAACTTTCTTTTTGAACATATATCATGAACAATTTTGATTTTTAATTGTTCATGATATATTCCACTATATATTTATTTATAATAAGATTTATTAACTAACTAATAATTAATATATAATTGATAATATTTATTAACTTATTATGTGTTAATAATATATATATATATATATATATATATATATATATATATATATATATTATATATTAATAATTATAATTGTGTATCCTAATTCTAACTCCTAAAATTCTAACCCCAATAAATAGATTTAAAAACGTTATCCAAGATAGCTGTTATAACAGATAACTGTTATAAAATAAAACTGCGGTAGCGTTAATACACAAGTACCGGATAGTAATATTTAACGAATATCGGCCAAATAAAAAATATATTTACATATTTCTTAAATATTACAGTATATCAATAGCTCCTTTGAAGGTTATGCTGGCCAAAATTGTTTTTTTTTTTTATTTGATATTTCATTAACAATAAATCGTACAATATTTATTACCAAGGAAGGAAATAAAATATTTTATTTAGCGTAGTAATTTCAATTTTGATTGAATAAAAATTAATTTTATGGGCTTCATAACGAATTCTTACGTTGGAGTACATAATTGTTCAGGAATGCCAGACGAGGATAACTTAATTGAGTTGCTGGTTATTTGAAGGATATGCTAATACATTATAATCTATGAAAATTAAATGTTGTTTTATGTCACTGATTATCGCCACAAACCGACAATTAAGGGCTAATAAATATCAATCACTAATTCGAAATGGCTGGTAAAATTTACAATCTAAATGAAAATGTTTATAAATATTTCAGGTATATAACCATTACTGGTCAGCCTACTTTTTAGCATCCTTAGATTGGCGACCCTGTAATATTAAAGTAATTGGCTTTTTACTTTATTTTATCCTTTAAGGGATCATTTTCTATTCGTGGCTATACAAACGTGCATCAGAAATGGCCTATTTAATGAAGATTTTAATTTAATGCATTACGTCTATACTCGATTGTTAACCAACCAGTAAGAATGCATAAAACGAATGGTAGATTAGAATGGTTCATAAATGTATTATACAGGATGTCCCGAATTTAAATGGCAAAACTTCAGGAACTTATAGGGGACCGAAAAGCTAAGACAAAAAGTCCTTTAGAGATTTGCTCTTCTTTGCTTAGTTTTAGATAAAATCGCAAAAAAAGAAACAAAACAAGTTTTCATTGTTATACTTATTTATTTACATTTATATTTATGTTATGTTCTTTTTAATGTAAATATTGCTCAAAATGTTGTCCTCTTGCACCAAGCATTACATCTAGCACTCACTTAATAAATTGCAGCTATACATTGTTCTGATGATATTTGGTGCACTGCATCTATGATTCGGTCTCTTAATTGCTCTCTAGAGTTGATTGACACCGAATAAACTTTCTGCTTCAAGGTTCCCCATACGAAGAAATCCATGGGTGTCATATCAGGCGTTCTGGGTGGCCAAGGTACTACTCCTCCACGTCCAATCCATCGTTGAGGATAATTTATATCCAGCCAAGCTCGAGCAACTCTGCTATAATGAGCTGGACATCCATCGAGTTGGAACCACATTTAAATCCGCTGTTGTAAGGAAATGTCATCTAAATAATTAGAAAAGTCGTTCTCCAAAAAATGTGTAAATGTGATACCATTCAATCTTCGAGGTAAAAAATATGGTCCCACCAGTAATCCGTTCCAAATTCCAAGCCAAACGTTAATAGAAAATTCAAGCTGAAACCTATTCTCTCTAATAGCTCTGGGATTTTCAAGAGCCCATACATGATAATTTCTTTGATTAACAATTCCTCCTCTTTAAAGGTAGCTTCATCGGTCCATATAATTTTTAATGGAAATAAATTTTTTCGAATTTTTTCAAGAAACCAGTTACTAAAATTCAATCTCTTGACATAATCTTGAGGTAATAAATTCTGAACTTTTTGAAGATGGTAAGGGTAGCGATTATCACCTTTCAAAGTTCGCCATATTGCTTGCCGCGATATTGCTAATGCAGCAGATGCTCTTCGGATGCTAATCTCAGGATTGTTATCGAAGTTGCGTTGGACACAATTTCTTCTCCGATAATCTGCTCTTACTGCTGCCTGGAATTGGTCGCCTTCATTACGTATTAAGAATTACCCAGTCTCTCGTAGTCTATTAACGAAAAGTTAAGTTAACGAAAGACACGTCGATTAGGCACTCTTCTATTTGGAAATCGGCGCGCATACTCCCGCACCGCTTCTAAAGCATTACCGTTACAGAAACCATACACAAAAATCATATCAGCGTATTCAACATTAGAATATGTATGCGGCATTGTGACTGATGCTATTCACACAAAAATATCTGAGTAACGGATTGAAGACTGATTTAGGAATTATAATCCTAGGAGACCAAAATGTAAACAAATAAAATAATGTAAAGGATAACATTAAGTGTTTACATATCTCACTGCCTAGCCTGACGAACTTTGAAAGGTGATAATCGCTACCTGTAACATTTTTGTTTTGTTTCTTTTTTTGCGATTTTCTCTAAAACTAAGCAAAAACGAGCAAATCTCTAAAGGACTTTAGTTTTTCGGTTCCCTATAAGTTCCTGAAGTTTTGCCATTTAAATTCGGGACACCCTGTATAAAATATAACTGTAATGTTTCTCTAAAAAAGAAACAATCTATTAGCCAAACTGTATTATCGAGTCGTTTCATATGAATGTCCGTTTTCGAAGAAACGTTTATGTAGTAAAAAAAACGTATTCAAATCAATATATTTTTATACCATATGTTTATCGCCATTTTCTATACAATGTTCCTAGCGTGTTATCAAATTTTCAATCCCAGAAATTAAATATTGATTAAAACAAACAGGCGTTGAAATTGCGTTTTTGACTAGAGAATCATTTTCAATAATTTTACCCTTAAGGACGTTGTCTAAATTTCTGAACAGATTGAAATCTTTTGGAGATATGTCATTCTGTTTTATTTTCCAGTCAGGCAATCTGCTGATTGTCAATTACTTGTATTTGACAGGTGTGGATGAAAATATAAAGAGAAAAAAATAAATAAAAAATGAGCATTTCATATAAAACGTCCCAATGTATTTTAGGTCTCGACAGAAAAATACTAATAATTATGCGTGTATGTCTGACAAGCATATCTCTTCCGCACTTTCATTAAGGTTATAGTGTTGTGTGATAAACTGTGGAAATCCAAAAGGCAATTACTTCATTAGAAATTAATTTATTTATCATGTCACAATATTTATTAACATTCGCAAACATTAAGCTACTTATTACCTGAGTATACTATATTACTCAAGTTTGCGCATTGGCATTCTTAGAATGTCTCATTTCAATTTTAAGAAATAGTTCTGTGAAATTTGGCGTCAATCGATTTGCAAATGTTTACTCGGCTCAGGCCGAGGAGATAGCGTCACTTCCTCTGGGTAATGATCACCCGAGATCCAAAAAAAAAAAGGTTTATTTTACTCGAATAATCTCGAAGCCACAAGTGCCAGATAAACATAGATTTCACACGGTCTTATCGGCTAAAAGGCACTCCATAAGGTAGTTCTGATTTATAACAGTAACCTGTTTCGTGTCCAATAAACATTATTCCTGAGGTGCCTACCGATGAACAGAGATAAAAAGGTTTTAATAAATTGCGAAGGATGAATGAATAGTCAACTGGAAGTCTTAGTCATGACTTCACTTGCAATTAAATAGTCACCACGGATTATAATGTAGCGAATTTATTGTTGTTGCGTAGTTAAAAACAATTAAAAATCTTATTTGCTTAGTAGAAAGCGATGAGGAAGCTATAAAAAAAAAAAAATCTTTTTAAATCTATAAAAAACTTCATTTTCATACTTATATATCCGCAAGCTCGAATATTATAATTGCTTTTAGTGATGTTAATATTTTTTGAAGGGGAAGAATGTTCATTGAGCATTACTTTAATTAGGATCTCGTTGACTTACCTCAATTTTATATTATATTTATTGTACAGTTAGGGGGGTCTCTTGCATGAGACAAAACCCACATTTTTACCTCATCTTAAAATTTAAAACTCCTTATTAAAAGAACCATGTATGACTAGAAATAGCCGATCTGGAAATAAAGGATATATAAAGATAAATACATTTTTTGTTCTCATGATATGAAAAGACTTGAAGAAAAATATTTAAAAAGAATTTTTAAATATTTTTCTTCAAATCTTATATCTCAAATCTTATTATTATTCTTATATATCATAAGAATAATAAATATACAGGTATATATATATATATATATATATATATATATATATATATATATATATATCTACAATATTGATTATATTATCGATAATATTGATTCCTCTATAGAAAATTATAAAGACCTCTTATAATTTAAAGGAGACCCGAAGGAATGCGACGCGGAGTGGAAGAGACCTTAAGTGTAACAGAAATAATTCACGATCGGACTAGAATAGAAAGTAAATAAACAGAACGCTTTCATAATGATAAATAACTTGGTTTATTATATTCTTTATCCGCGAGAGGAATGGATTTATCGTGAATACATTTGCTAAGAAAGGATACCCCTCGCTGTTCTGTCCTTCGGGGGTGACGTACTATCTCGCCTGCTCCGCAACCTTTAGAGTTGACAGAATAAAGTCCACCTATGTGGAATGCATTAGCTTCTACTGTATAGGGAAATAGTTCAGGTCTGAATCTGATTACGGGACAAAATATTGGGACATAACTCGAAAAAGTGTTCTATAAACAGCAATAGCAGCGTGTCCTGTAGCCGTGAGGGTATCCGCGTTCTCACTTGGACTAGTTTTATTCGCATTATAGATTATCATTTTCAGAGAAATTTCGCAATATCGAAAAAAACCTTTGACCTCATAACGCAAAAGGTTTGCGTGAATATTTCTCACTTCGAGCTGCTTTGCATCTAGAAAAAATATGGACTTGAACATTTTTTTTTTGTCTTTAGGAGAGTAGCTTTGTTCACATAAGTTAGCCATGAGTGATGGCGTCGATACAGCTAATTCGTATGCTTATAGGATTTTTAAAAATCCTGTACCTCTAGAACTCATGAAGGGTCTTCGTTTCAGTGCATGGAACAGATTCTTTCTAGCACAACGGTTCGGGATGGAGGCGATTATTCCGAGATCATGTGCTGGGGCAAGAGTTTTCCCCACTTAGGATACTCACTTTAGAGCGGCTGAGTGAACCCCAGGAGGGTTAGCAGGTCTCACAGGATCCATCCGTTAATAGATTAAATAATCAGTCACCGCTGGGTTTGAAGCTGGAAGGAATACCCTTCAGTGAACAGTACTAAACTAAAGATTTCAAAATCAAAAAGATTTCCCGATTTTCCTCCTTTTTTACTAAACAAAAAAAATCTGTACCATTACAACCCGTGAACGGGTCTGGATTTCAGTGAATGGTTGAGGCTGTACTGTTTCAAGGACAACAGTTGTGAAGGGAGGTGATTTGCCCTAAATCACGCTCAACCGCCAGATTTTCCCCCTTATTTTGGGTACCCACTTATAGAAGCTAGGTGAGGAGGGTACTAGATCCCATATGATCCATCTCCGGCCGCTAACATAATAAAGGAATGTCTTGCCAGCAGCGGGATTTTAACCTGAGACTTTCGGCATGGCAACTCAGCGCTCTACTACTGAGCCACTCCGCCCCTATTTTTACTAGGCAATAAGGAAATCGCAGGTTCTTTTTCCAATAGGACTGCAATGATCCAAGGCTTTGCTGGTGACTGTGATGTAATCGGAGGACGTTTGAGACCATGAAAGATGCATACCTCCATAGGTATAGCTTTAAAAGATTGAAATTGTTGAAACACATTGAAAGTTTTCAAGGTGCTTTAAAAATGGAATGAATGAGGTAGAAGTAGATGTGTACAGTATTCTGTGGAGGAGTAGCCTATGCCCATATTGGAAAACAAATTGAAAAGAATTAATATATTTACTATATTTGATCGATGTCCAGCATGACATTGTCCAGGAAATGACTGTTGATTCCAGTTCTCCAAGAGAACTCAATGAATAATATCATTATAGCACGTTTTACATTAATTAAAGATGTCATCGTAACTATTTTCGTCGTAACGGTTTAGAGCGATGTACCCACGGTTACAAGGCCGCTAGCTGCTAAGCCCTTGGACGGTGTGCCTACACGTTCCCCAACAGCTGTGCCGTACACCCACTGGGATTAATACATCAAACTCCTGATTAATATTTCTCTTCCTACAGCCCTCGCTAAAGACATCAGAGGATAAAAGAAAAGGACCAAACCAATATCCTTCCGATCCAAGGACCCTCCTTAATTTTTGGAAATTATTTGAATAATATCTGAAGGGTATTTATCCAAGCCTGTCAAGACAACAATTTGACAATCAGCGATTTTTATGTCAGTAAAATGACATGAAGTGTAAAGAAGAGCAATACCTCGTTCTTTTTAGTCTCCTCGTTTCCTCAGTCGTATCCATTTGTTCTATCAGTGGGTTTGGATGTGCGTGTAATTTTTCGAGGAAACGTTTGTAGTATGTTCGAATGTGTTCTTCTTGGTGTTTATAAGTCAGTATGCAATGTATAGAATTCTTATGTGATTTGTGAGAAGTCTAAGTATTTTTTATTCAACAGTTTCTAATCGTTTTCTGTAAACGATACATACCATATATATATATATATGGATATACCATATATTTGTACAACAGACTTTCAAACATCTTTGGAACAAGAAATCAACAACTTGGAACCAAGACGTTAAGAAAGATATGGAGAGAAACAATAGAGAAGAAGATGCAAGAGAAAGAAATGTTTTAGGGGAAAGGGTCGGAAATGGATGGATCCCAGGCAGGAGAAAAATAAAAAACACTCAAAATGGGGAAATGAGGAGAAGACGTGAAGATTAAAGAGTTCTATAGGAAGAAGGAGGAACAAAAGCTGAGTAAACAAAAGTATAAACATAAATTAAAGAAATTTAAAAAATATATATATAATGCTAATTAAATAAATCAAAGCCCGGGATCATGCTTATTATGGGGAGGGGGACAAGAAATATTGTTTTTCTATTTTTCTCGTACCGCTCTTTGCTACATTCATTATGATAATGAGAAATTCGCCAACCTCTTATGTTGCAAAATAAAAACCGTTAGAATGAATTTTATATATGCTTAAACAAATACCTGAACATTTAAAGAAAACATTAGCCCGAAGGTTGGCGTATTGACAAATCGACTGATTGATTGACAGCACAAGGTAACTCCCGGAAGGTTAAAACGTCAAGAAAACAATATCAAGAAAAAAAGGTTGAAAGGTCGCTACATTCTTTACCGAAAGGTAAGCTTTCACTTATGAAGCTTGAAATTACAAACTAAACAAGTTTTCTAAAAAAAAAAAAAAAAATGGTTAAAACGTTTGTTGGCCATTAGTAGAAATAAATATAAACCTAGAAAATATATTTAGATCAAAGATAATATCTTGAATAATTGGTAGAGGTTATAATTAAATTTTAAATAATAAGCAACAATGTATTAGGAGCCAACGTTTCGATTCCCATCGCGGATCTTCATCAGTGATTTTGACAGTCATTAGTATTTGGCTAATACTACCATTTAATAATACTATTAAGCCTTGATACAGATGTTTGGTTTCTATATAAATGGTTGATTACTATTTAAGATTTAATTTTTTATATCTTCCTGAACCATTTTGCTCTCCTTCAGAATAATGTCGTCTTGAATTTGTTTTTTGTCTTACAATCTAGTATTTAACATTACATATTGTTTTAATAATGAACATACCGCTCCTTTGGAAAAAAAACGGCCCGGCAGAACTCAAAATTACAAATTAAGAGATAATGTGCCTGTGCCTCCAAATCCTAGAGAAGGTTTTGATAATTGTCACTAACTGCTCTCTTGCGGCCGACTGCTCGAGTTACTTTGTGGCACTCTTTCTCGTGAAAATTTACCAGATTTTCGTTATGTTTGAGAAATAATCGAAAAATCTCACTTTCTTGTTCACTTCAAAAGGAGCTAGATGTTCCCGCCCGTTAGATTACCAGTAAATGAAAAATCAATAAATAAAAACTAGAAAAATGATGAAATAAAATATAGACGCCTCACCCCATTCCACCCTGACATAACTATTACTCAAGAATATTAAAATAATCCGTTGTACATTGCCATAATTGATAATCCCCCATTGCTGCTGAGACTGTTGTACATTATTTGTTGCCAAACAACGATCAATAAATCCCGGTAGGCCCAATTTCAATCTCAGCGATGCATTTCATAAGGTTTTATTCATGCAGCCTTCATAAATAAGAGCTTATACAACCTGCGGCCGGAGCCATTACTATCTAATAATCTCGACAGCTGAAAATATGTTGATAACTCGAGTCAGGTTACATGCTCACTGGGCAGTAAACTAGTCCAGTTTTTCCCTACCATAAGGACACTTATTGATATATCGCGGTGACACGTATTTTGGAGGACAAACTCCTGCTGGGTAATTGGCCCCTTGTCTGAGCAAGTTGGCCAAGTTTCATTAAAAAGCGATAAGTCGGAAGGAGCATGAATCAGTCCTATTTCGCAGGTGACCTGGATGTGGATGAGCGAAGCCCATTTGCATTGGATCATGAGACCGTTCAAAATTAATGGTGCAAAACTAACATGGCTGGGGACTGTAACGGCTGATAAACAACTACCAACTACCCCTAACTAATTGAATATTCTATATCTGTCCTAGGTATATGTAGAGGAAATACGAGTACAAAACATGTTCTAGGCTATTATAAGACTGGCGGTGTTTGTAATTTAAAATAATTAATCAAAGACCTATCCACCGTGAAGAGAAAATAAATAAAGCTGGTGACAGTAGAAAAAATAATTAAAACTAGTAGAAATGAGAGCCGTTGTTTCTTCTTAATTCTAGTTAATATTCCGATATTTTAACCACTTTAACATGTTCAAATCCAATTTCGGCTGTAATCATCTAGAATACAAAATACATCAATCTACTAACGTTATTAATAGATGTACCTAATATTGTTACATTACAAAATTACGGTATCGCTGAACATACTCACAGAATAGGACTATAAACTGTCCAATCAAAAATTCTGGTCCTCTTACAAGACTGAAAAGACAAGAAACTGCTCGACGTTTTCGCCTATTTCAACATTTACTGGACAAACGTTCTAAGCTCCCAATTAATTACAAAAGACTCATTTACATGACAGTTATCAGACCTATTTGGACATACGGAGTTGAGCTTTGGGGCTCTACTAAAACATCCAATTCATCTCGTATCCAATCCTTACAACCCAAAATCCTTCGTAAAATCCTCAATGCTCCTTATTATGTCACAAACAAACTCATCCATCATGATCTTAATATCCCATATGTTGCTGGTTTGGCACAAACTAGATACCTATCATTCCATGACAAGCTCCATACAAACTTGAATCCGCTAGTCTCTCAACTTGCTTCCCATACTATTCCTGATAACCCTCTGAGGCGTCTGAAAAGAAGATGGCCTGGACAAGACCAAGAATTCCAAGAAGCCTTCCTAAAACGAAGGCTAATTAATCTGAAAGGAGGTCCTAAGTACCACGTAACAAAATAATAGAATAGCTATAGCATAAAGCAGAAACAAACGACCATTAATAAAAGAAGACCTTGCATCTGACTGGGTGTAGTAATTTATTCACAATCGTAATTGCTATTAATACATCATTTCTTTATTTATATTATTAAATCTAAAGACGGGAATGATTGAATATAATGCACATAGCTCACAGCACATAAATTATTAGTTATTAGGATAATTACCCGTGTTATCGTTGATTTATATAGAGTTGCGAAAGGTATAAAACTACCCCGGCCAAGTATAGCTCACGACCTCATACCATCCCTAAATGGAAAACAATTTGACAAATAAATCCGCCGTGATTATATAAATAAATAACTATGCATAATACATGATTGTATATCGATTTAATATCATGAACAATAGCTTCATTGATTTCGTGCTTTATGTGTAGATAAACACACACGTATTTCAGTCAAGAAATGTTTTGAAATATTTACCAATAACGGCTTTTTAAATTGTCTTTGGGTATAACAGTAGCAGCAAATAAGAAATAATTACTAATTTTTCCGTTATAACGATAACTGAATGATCAATAAATAATAAGCTCATGAAAGAAAATACTCATTGGTAGGGGTTTGATTACTGTTCTGTTCATGGATGATTAAATGAATCCATCTTCTTTTTAGACGATTCCCATGATCCGAGCAACTCATTGGTAAACAAGATTGTAAATTAATGAATTTGAGCTTACTCTAGAATTATTTAAAATCAGCAGAACATGGGGCGTTAATGATCCATAGAACAGATAAATAAATGCTTGAATCCATAGGATATTTAGCAAAAAAAAAAAAACGAACAAAACATCTTATCTGAATACTACTAACATTTCCTTGTTCCATATAAAGATATTCAGTGGCTTCAGATATAAAGGTAATTCTCTGGCTCAAAATGTCATCCTTAATTAAATAAAAATTATAATATGCGTACGCCGCATCAAGTATTAATAACTAAATGCTTAGGGCTTAGTAATTATTGAAGAAAAATATATTTTTAAAAATAATAGGTAGTTCTATAAAACGAATAATCTGGGAGATTTTTAGCACGACTACTTCACCTCCACAACCGTGTTGCGAGAGGATAAAAAGCAGCTCAGGTAACAAATAAAATACCACTTTCCGTTTTCAAGTAAAACTTTTAATTTCTACTTCACTAATTTATTATTATCACACATTTGTATTTTATTGCCTTTTTATTGCCCAGAAGTAGCGGGCACAGAGCAGTCGTAAAGGTTAGGTGTATTTAAAAGGGCATTAAGTCCACTTTCGAACACGGAACTGTGACATACTGCCTGGGCGCTTTATAAACTTATTTAAATGTTCAGATATTGCGTCATCACGTGTAATAAAAGTGTTTGTTGTTTTTAGATTATCTTATATATAAATACGATTATCCTGAATAATATTTATTGATGTTATATATTAATGGGGAAGAAAATGGTACGGTTGGAGCTCAGAGAAATAACGTCTTAAATAGGATTGAACTAATTATTTGAAAACAAATGTGTCGGCCCAGATTGCAGGTCTTCTTCAAGACCTGGATACTAACAAATTAAAATTATGAGTGAATGATGGTAAAAAATAAATATCTGGATTACTTATTATTTCTGTATTTTATTTTATTTATGTTTACTATTTAATAGTTTTATATATCATTTTAAATTGTTTGTATCTTGTATATCCAGCTATAAAGGATACATACAATATGGGTCTAAACGCTCAAATAAACGATTAAGTTACTAGAGAATGGAGGGGTGCAGTAAAAAAAACACTAAATAAGTACTAGACTTATATTTAGTTAGTGCCGACGTTTCGACCTACAATTTAGGCCATTCAGGGCGACTGCAGGCGACAGATGCAGTTGGGTGAACCGGCTAACCAACAGTCAGCTATCATAGGTCTTGCTATTGATCGCTTTCCTTTCCTCGTCATAATTATCTATATATATGGAGTAATATGGAGTAATTGTTGCAGTGATGTTTTTGAACATGAACTAATGTAGGAATAATTAGGGTTAGACCGTTGTCTGTTTATTCATTAAACATCACTTTATGCTGTTATGGCAAATCGGATGAAACTACAGTGGGAGTCTTAAATTTTGCCAATCCAGGACTAATTAGGACAGGGGTATTTATCGATTACCAGACATAGCACAGGCTTGGGACCCTCATTTTACTTCACTTCACTTGGTTAGCCGGTTCACCCAGCCGCTTCTCCCAGTCGCCCTGAAGATGGCCTATATTCTAGTTCGAAACGTCGGCACTAACTAAATATAAGTCTAGTACTTATTTATTGTTTTTTTGACTGCACCCCCAAACTATCTCCGTTCTCCATTTTATCATCCAGTCAACTATTTTCCTCTCATACATGGATTAAATAACTATTTAGGAATTTATAAATTATTAATTATTTAAGAAATTATTTCTTTGACCTCTACCCGGACCATTTTCTTCCCCCCATAATCATTATAATTCAAATTACAATAATTTACCACAATCATAGTCCTTGAATATCCTTTCGATCTTTGACCCGTGAAATTTAGACCGTTTTAAACCATTTAATGCATTGCTGAAGTTAATTCTAAACGTAGATTGGAGGTTAGAGATATGGAATATTTCGGCTTAGAAAATTCCATTCCCTCTATTCCAGGGTTAACGTATGTGCTCGAGGAGAGAGTTATGTTCCCTCCGAGTGATTAATACCCGATCCAGATGGTAAATAGAGCAAACCTGGGCGAGTTGGTCGAATGAATTTCAGTTGCCAATCAACCTGTAGGCCGGAGGTGGCATCGCATCAATCCAAGCAGTCGTTTAAGGGCCAATGAGAGGCGGCCCCGGGCGAAGCGAAGCGCTATTGGTCAACCGGCGCCTCGAGGTCCGGCCTCTTTACGGGCTGCCAACCTAACCATAATGACCAAATTATTTCGCTTTGCCCGCTCAATATATTCAATAACTAGCCACTGGATAGATGGAACTGGTTCCCCATCTCAGTTATCATAGGTCTTGCGCTTTCCTTTCCTCGTCATAATGATCTGAGTATATATAGAGTAATTGTTGCACTGATTTTTTTGAACATGAACCAATGTTGGAATAATTAGGGTTAGTCCATTGTCTGTATATTCATTAAACGTCACTTTATGCTATTAAGGCAAATCGGATGAAACTACAGCGGGAGTCTTAAATTTCGCCAATCCAGGACTAATCAGGAGAGGGGTATTTATCGATTACCAGACATAGCACAGGCTTGAGACACTCATTTTACGTCACTTCCGAAGGACGGCATAACTAAGGATTTTTATATAAGGCCACCTGCCGGGCCGTGAATCCGCGATTTTGGGCCTAGTAAGCTGTTATCCTAACCACTAGGGCACAGATAATCCATGCGGTCAGTACTATAAATAAGGAGCTATTTAATGTTAAAAGAATTAAAGATAAAATAATTAATAGCATATTATATTATTCAATTTTCTATAAAATATTTGAAATTTCCCTTTCTAAGATTGTTTTTATAATGGTGTTAAAATATCACTTTTAACATCATTGGTTACAAGAATTAAAAAATATGAGAATGCTTATCAATTTTTAACAAAAATATTTAAATTATTAATTATATTTATATATTTATAATAATGTCACAAAAACGTTTTACAGTCACAGGGCCAAGTCCTATATGATAGATAATACCAGTTGCTGAGAATCTCTCTCCCTTGCCTTCAACCCTATATGTCCCTCTGTTGATATGTGTTTTATTAGTAATATACTTTTCTTAATATTTCTAAACAATCTAGATAATTGTCTCTCTCCTGGCACTCATTTATTTTGTTATTAACATCGTTTCGCTTTCAATATTTTTCTATTCGTTACGTAGTTTTTATCGTCTATTTTTGCTGTTTTTGGTGAAAGAATTCATTGTTATTATTGCACAAGCTCAATACAAAATATCAGTGCTTTCTCTCATTTCATTAAACAAAACATTTGACTTTGACAAATAAAATCTTTAAGGGAAAACTAAAAGTTCAACTAGTTTCAGATTTTTAAGTCATTATTGGTATCAATCGCACAACTATTTAACAACATTTTTATTCAATATTATTATTCTATAACAATGGAATTTTAACCTCCAAACTGAACTACATTAAGTTGTATAACTCATGCACAGTCCGCTAGGTGACGCGTCTCGTGTAATGTCACGAGCATGTCGAAGACGCGAACTTTTAAGTGTTTTCTGTACTATAAGTCGCTAAATGCAGCTAAACATGTTTTCACTTCAAAAATAAAATATTTCACTTAATCATCCTCTTTAGTTAGGTAGAATCTTTTATTTAAAAAAAGTTTAGATTTTTTAAAAATCGCCACGATATTGCCTCAAACAAATAATTAATTGAAGACTAGATTATCTTTTGAGTCCCGCAACCAATCGGCTACGCTCTCTAGTAGCTTCAATAGCTATCGTAATTATCGTTGCCTGGCGTATTATGCTGTCTTAATTCTGGTAAATAAGAAATTAGGGCAAAAAACATACGCGTGTGCTGGATTCTGTTATTCATGGAAGTATTTCCTCTTCACCACAATGTCAGGAATGTTAAAAATAAATTAAGATTGAAGAGAAAAAGCTCAAAAGAGGCATAAAATACATCTTAAGGAATTAGTAAAAAAAATCCAACCAAAAAGCCTTGTTTTTAAATTAAAACAGGAAACGAAAATGCCTGTCGATATTTCACCCAAGGCATCTTGAGGACAGAAAGTGAATAATACCAAATAAAGAAATAAAACATGCCCTAACCTCAAAATTCAGCGAGACACTAACCAGAAGTGACATCCCACCCCCTCCAGGTCCCAAATGCAACAAGTGAATCACAAAGAATGGTACTAGACCCCTGCTGGAAAAGGTTAGATATAGACAGGTAACATGTACTTGATATAAAATGCAAATACCCTCACCAAACTTCAAAAACACAGTAATAAAATTCAGTATTTATCAGCTTTTCTTATCTAACCTTTCCCTGGTAACTTGTCTAATCATGGGTCTGGTAACCTTCATTACATGGGGTCTGGTAAAATTAATAATATAAATTTCATTAAACTTGTTGAAGGTGATTCGTCTGTTAAGTTGCCTCAATGGTAATGATGTAGCTGAGTGTTGTAAAATTAGCCAGTATGACAAATCAACTTTTAATAAATATAAAATTATAGATAATGATTATTATTGATAGTATTGAACAATCAATAACCTTAAATTATTTATAATTCAGAAGTTATGGTCAACTCCATGGAAAGAAGAATATGGGGCGGAGTGGCCGAAAATGGGGTATGCAGAATATAGAATGAGGATCTGGATGTAGCTTCATGGAGAGCCAGGCATGTTGGCATTGAAAAAGAGAACACGAATTAGATGGATGGAACATGTAGAAACAATGTCAGACCATAGGATACCGAAGTGAATGCTCTATGGGAAACTGGACGGCAAGTGAAGTAGAGGAAGAAAATCTGCTGGGTGTACGGGAATGGAGAGTAGCGCAGGATCCGAGCAGGATCGCGGAGATTGGTTGGCTGTGGTGGAGGAGGCCCCGATTCTTGCAGGACCGTAGAGCGAGAATAATAATAACAATATTTTCCCATTATTACATTTATTCCCGATTTTAGTATTTTGCATTATAATTATATCACAAATGCAAAATAAAGTATAAAAGTATACTACACTACAATACACTCTGCTAATTATAAAACATATAGTAGAAATTCGAATAAATTTTATTCCGAAACTTCAAGTATTTTAAATAATCTTAATAGTTTTTTTGCATATGTTCATATTTTTTTTTATTATTTTTTATAATGTTTAAATATTTTTGTTTTGAAGAGAAAAGATTTGCCCTGGCCGGGATTATATACTTTTTACTTTTGTTGATAGTTCAGTTTACCCTGTTATTTTTTTTATTTGTCTTTTTCTGCTGATCAGCTTTTTATAACCTCTCCAGCTGTTCGTGTATTACCTTCCTTTGGCTTAGTTTTTTGTTGAATATCTTAAAGATTTGACCGTGTCTGATTGATAAGTCTGTTTGGACAGATATGTTCAATTTGTCGTTCTTTAATGTGAATTTTTTTAGATCCTGGTGATGCTCGGAATTGGTGAAATATTAAATAGTTACTTTCCACCAGTATTTTATGGATTTAAGGCTTTGTTTTGGTGGGATTTCCCTAATTGTATACTAAATGTTATTTTATGGCTCTTTTAGTGTTTTCACTAATTTTTATTAGCTTATTGTTTTCTTTAGGGAGCGGAGTGGCTCAGTGGTAGAGAATCCTGGTTCAAATCCTGCTGCAGGCAAGACAAGTATTTAGTCTGTTAGTAGCTGGAGATGGTTCATAGGATCTAGGACCCTCCTGGGGCTCACCCAGCCTCTAAAAGTGGGTTCCCAAAATAAGGGGTTGAAATCTGGCGGTTGAGCTTGATCTAGGACAAATCACCTCTCCACCTCTCTGCACCATGAACCAGTACTGTCTCTACTAATTTTTTTTTTATTGTTTACTTTTACACTCATAAGGCTGATATATTGGATTTAATAACAACTTTTTTATATAAAAAGAGATGAATAGTACTTTTTGTTGAAAATGTATAGTTACAGTTATAGTTATGTATAGTTGATTGTCGGAACTTCAAGTTCTATTGAATCGAAGAGACCGCTGCCAGATTAGGTTATTCTCCTTCGCTCCCATAGATATCGGAATATCGGGCAATGGAGGAAGATCAAAACGGCCATTGGGGTGATATAGATCAGGTGTAGAAAGCAATACAGGCCGCTAACTGACATAAAAGAGCAATATAAAACTGAGAGAAGAGGTTTGATTGGTCATTGTTGGAGGGGACGCGGTGAGGGACGATAAATAACAATTAGTGTTGTCGAGAGTTCTCCCTAACTCAGTCCTCATTACCCAGGCCTTCCCGCCTACACCTTTTTGTATTTACCCTTTTATTTTTTATTTACTTCTTTTTTTATTTATTTTTCCTACATGATCATAAGGAGATAAGCCGATACATCAGTTTAATCAAAATATATCAAAACATGACTTAATCCTGTCTAATATAAACAAAAATTATAGCAAATTTTTTATTGGCAAAAAAAAGTAATTAATAAATATGTACTATAGCATCTTAACATGACTAACCTCAACTAACAGTAATTGCACAGCCCCAGTAAATAAGTGGTTAAGTCGTAATATTGGTGGTATATTAAGCTGTATTACTTTATTTCTAGCTAAAACCTACCAGAACATCACTATTCTGCTATCCTCTATACAGTTAACCCTTTCTAGACAAAATTCGACTTAAACGTTTAGTCGCCAGGACTGTAAAACTATCAGAGAAAATATGTTAGTACTAAAATCGGTGAATTTTTTTTTAATCCTAATAATAGGGCGTTCTAGCCTAAGTCACATGAATGCACGGATTTCCTCGTTTAATTATCACGTATTTATTATCACGTATTCGCCATGGATTTTTAAAAACATTAAATGTAACTTCCACAATTTAAAAAAAATAGTTTTGGCTTTATGCTACTTTGAGAGTCCGGAATTTCATTAATCCAGATATAATTAGTGTAGGGATCTTTAAACAGTAGCTATCAACGAAGAAGCCAGAGTACCTTTGTACCTTTGTATGCCGAAGGGCGGCATAACCGCTAAAAGGGAGTATTGTAATCGCCAAAATGAAAATGTATCCTATTTTAACTAAAATATCTGTTTTGGACATTCCTGAATCCATTTCATAGTGGCCTGTTGTTAGACCAGTGCAGAAGCCTTTGAAAATGGTAAAAAATGAAAAAATTACGGGCGATCTGAGGTTGGAAAGTGGAAGAGGGGAGGATTTAAGGGTAAACAACGGTTTATCTCGATTTCCGGCAAAACTACTAGTCCTATGGAAAAAATAAGTTGTAGGTCTTAAAAAGATCTACAACTTTTGTATTTACACTTTTTTCACATGACCTCAAAATTTATGTGCAAAATTCAAATAACCAAGTTCTTGGTTTTTTATTTTTATTCTTTACAAAAAAAATGTTTAACGAAATTTGGTGAAAACTTACCTTTTTATATCCCAAACACACTGTATTTTTTTTAATGAAAATATTTATTTTTTCACCTTATTTTGACTTAATATCAAAACAGCACCCTAATTTTCAATCGAAAATTCTTACGTCAAAATATCTGCTTTTTTAATAAAGTCAGTGGGCTTTTTGTTTTTTGAAATCTCTACTTTCTGATGGTGTAAAAAAAAGCATACATTACTATGCTAAATGTTCTCAGAAAATGCAAAGAAACGAAAAAATCTCGAATCCGAATTTTTTTTTTATTCATTATTTACAATTTACAAGACCTCGAAATTAATTGCCAGAGATACCTACTAATAAAACTGTCATTGTTGTGGTCAAGATATTGATATTTTGGTCCTTTTGAATCAATTAAATTCAAATAATCGTGACATTTATTTTCTCAATCCAGGTTCTGAAAATGTAAAAGATCAGATTGGGGCTGGAAGCAACATCAACGTGGCATTATGCCCAAATTTACAGAAAAGGAATTAATTCCAAAAATGTTTGCTCAAAACTGTTTGCTGCAGTTGAGAAACTGGATGTAACAGTTTAAAATTTGGCTGCCGAAAACATGGTTTAAAATGCACAAATTTATGCTCAAATTGTCATGATTCTGAAAAATGCTCCAATGTAGAAGAGGAAGTCAATGATTCAGATGAAAGTAATTTTAAATAAATAGCTCAAAATTGTACATATTGATTATAACAAATTTTCGGATTCGAGTGTTTTCGTTTATTTGCTTTTTCTGAGAACATTTACCATAGTAATATGTGTATATTCAGCAGAAAGTAGAGATTTCAACAAACAAAAATCCCACCGACTTTTTTTAAAAAGCAAATATTTTGACGTGAGAATTTTCGATTGAAAATTAGGGTGCTTTTTCGATATAAAGTCAAAATAAGGTTAAAAAATAAATATTTTTAATAAAAAAATTACAGTGTGTTTGGGACATAAAAAGGTAAGTTTTCACCAAATTTCGTGAATTTTTTTTTGTAATAGATAAGAATAAAAAAACAAAAACTTGGTTAT
The DNA here is from genome assembly GCA_037127475.1 of Arma custos. Classification (NCBI taxonomy): domain Eukaryota; kingdom Metazoa; phylum Arthropoda; class Insecta; order Hemiptera; family Pentatomidae; genus Arma; species Arma custos. Next base: position 34,210,554 of record CM073759.1, read on the forward strand.
TTGAATTTTTCACATAAATTTTGAAGTTATGTAAAAAAAGTGTAAATACAAAAATTGTATATTGTTTATTACCCACAACTTTGCTATTTTACTTTTTTCCATAGTACTTGTAGTTTTGCCGGAAATCGAGATAAACCGTTTTTTGCCCTTACAATCTCTCCCTCTTCCACTTCCCAACCTCATATCGCACGTCAATTATTTTTCTTTTCTTTTTTGTTATATTCCCTTCCTTTTCCAATGGGTTTCATCCTACTATTATTTTTTTTTTTTAAATTATCGACCCTGGTCTATATCTATTTGAACCCCACAAAAGCAGATACCCATTTGAAATTTTAAAATTGGCATTGCTATAAGATCTTGTTCTCCACCATCCAAAAAGTGGTCATCGGAAGTGGTACTAAACATAAGAATGATGATAGATTGTCGTCACAAATTATATTCATCTACAAAAACTTATCATGTAAAGGAGATAGTTGGGGGGTGCAGTCAATAAGAACACAGAATAAGTAATAAACTTATATTATGTGCCTAAACGTCGGCACATAATATAAGTTTATTACTTAAAAAAAAAAAAAAAAAAAAAAAGAAAACTAGGCACATAATATAAGTTTATTACTTATTCTGTGTTCTTATTGACTGCACCCCCCAACTATCTCCTTTACATTAGATCATCCAGTCAACTATTTTCATCTCATAAAAAACTTATCATGTTCGATGTATAAAATGTAAATATTATAATGAATAGCTTTTATATTTTCGTTTAAATGGTTAAGATCAAAATAAACATTCGCAAATAAGCTTTTTTTAATACTAATGAAATTATTTTAAGTACTTTTATTTTGATCGTAGTAATAAAATATCCGCTAAGAGCAAATAAAACAGAAGTGATAATTTCGAAGACGCACCAAATAAATTTTGGTCCAACGTTATATTTCAATATAAACAAATGTTTTTATAAATTTAGTATTTAACTGTTTTATATTAATAAGAACAGTTATGGTCGAATAAATGAGGGAAGTGGCGATTATGAAGGTAGATAAATCAATTGGTGATTTTATCTTTCATAATTTTCTATCTAAGGCTTTTTTATGTTTTTTTCCATTTGATACAAATATCTCTAAGGCTACAATATACAATATTACAATATACAATATTATATTGGTGGTGGGGTGCTGTCTCATGTTTGGAGCCTGTTTAGGCTGTTGATCGTTGGGATGTATTGCACCTTTTTCTTCGAGATGTGATTCACATACCCTTTTTTGTTTTTTTGTGTCTTGATAAAGCGTGAATAGGCGAAACGTCGACTGGTAAGTGAGTGTATTACTGGATTTGAAACATAAGGCTTTGCATTGTGGTTTTTCCCTATTGTATTATAATATTATACAATATTACTTTATAACCCATTTATTTTATATAATATTAAAAGAAAGTATGAAGAATATTGAACTTGGGACCAATTTCAATGTTAAAATCATTGCAGAATTACAACGTTGAGGTATTATATTTATATCACAAATTGGTCCGTCTGAAATATTAGGTCCGTATATCAAAAATCAATAGAGAAGCAAAAATTTTATCAATTGTGGATTTTTTTTTTTGCATTGATTATATTGATGGTTTAATGAACTCAAATTTACTTGATATCATTTTCAGATTATTGCTTAAAGAAAGCACAGAATTTAATAATTAAATTTATTAAGTTTTATAGACATTTATTTCCTATCATAGATTTAATCGTGGATTGGTCCTTAGATTGTTAAGCAAATAAGCGCAAAAAACAGCATCGAAATTGGAACTATTACTACACAGTCACTGAAAATAAAAATGTCTTATACCGTTTTATTAATTCGTGTTTAATACAAAATAAAAATTAATTCATTTTAATAAAAAAATGTCTAGAAATATCTCCGTTTTATTGTTAATTTTGTACATTCTCAAAGAGATGATTACCAAAAACGTAAAAAAATAAATAGTCTTTATTATACAACAAAACAGCTATGCTAATGTTTTTATAGTGAAGTTGAACTGAAACCACGATTCATCATTTAAGTTCATTCGTTCTTTTTATTCCCATTTCCTGTTAACGAAATGTTTCAAACCTGATTTGTGATATTTTTAAATACTTTTTTATTTGCTGACCTAAATTGTTTTAATTTTCTTACGAAAAATAATGTTTACTTCTGATGCATGATTTATTTATAATTGCGCTCTGGAATATCAATGCAAAAAAGTAACTGTTTGGTTGGTATTGGGTTTGTCTGGAATAACATTTATAAAAAAACATTAAGGAGAAATCTCATGGCTTTTATTAATTGCTGTCACATGTCAGAAAAATGCTAATTAATTCACTTTTATCCAAATTAACCTAATAATGGACAAAAATATTAAGAATAAAATTAATTAATTAAGAATTTAAACTCTAATAACTATTAGTTCGAAAGTAACTGATATAAATCATAACGTATCATGTATTCTTGTAAATATATTTTTGTGGTATACTGGAATGTGTAAAAACAATGTACGTATATATATACGTATATGTATAAGTATATATATATATATATATATATATATATATATATATATATATATATATATGTATATATATATATGTATAAGTATTCATTAAATAAATCTAAACCAATACAATTTTAATATATCATTATTAAATTAATCTAGGTAATAATGATGCATCAGCAATTTCTTATCTTCCACGCCAATATGGTTCTGTCAATACTGTGTTTCATTTTTTGTTTGCAATGAATGAATGATTTAGCTGCATATTAAACGATAAATAAACCATAAATAAATAAGAAAATAAATTTTAAAGTCAATAAAAATCATTCATTATCATTACAATTTTCAAACTCAACGAAAAATCTTTCTTGTTTACATTCGGTCTCGCCTCGTTTATCGAAATTATGAATGAACTCACCTAAATATCTTCTCCGAAAAGTGTTGCGTTTCCATATCTTGACTACTAATGCCTCAAATTTTGAAACCCCAAATGCCGAATTTGTATTGAATTTCTTAAAATCATTAAATTTTTGACTGCATTGCATTAAAGTTGATAGTATCACACATAATATTAATATTTTTATAAATAATTTATTTATTTATGTAAAATAAGCAAACGATTCTACACATAACTTGCATCAAAAATTTTGTTTGATATTCTCTTAATGATATATATTAAACGATTAAAAATTTTCTGATGTTTATTATTCGGTTTAATATCTTGTTTTGATAACATTACATTTAGTTTATAGTCAACAATATATCAATGAATTAGCTGCACATAAAACACAAAAACAATAAATAAAGACAATATAAAGTAAATTTCAAAATAATCATTCCAAACTTTTCGAGCTCAACGAAACACCTTTTTGTTTACATTCGCTCTCACCACGTATATCGAAATGATAAATGAACCTACGTAAAATATCTTCCTCGAAAAGTGTTGGGTTTGCATTTCTTTACTGATGCCACAAATTTGAGATTCATTCTGGTGTTTCGAATGCCATTAAGATCTGATGTATTGTTTAACTACTGTATTTCAATTAATAATGTTAAAAATAATTCATTTTGAGTAAAACGATAGCTTGAGTATTATTCAGAACAGTTTTATTGGATAATTAATTGATGATTGCAACATAAGAAATGATTCCTTAATGGCATTTTATTAATAAGAAATATTTATGGCAACGGGATTAGACGTTGTATAAGTGCGCTGCGAATAACCTGTTTAGCGACAAATATGTTTTTTGAAATACGCTTCAGTTATGTTATCAGTTGACAGAAGGCGAAAAATTACCGTTGACTTTACCAACTTTACACAAATTTGTTGCTGTTGATTATGGGAAAAAAAGGCTTGTTTTAAAAAAGGGTTCGTGATACAGCAGCAGCTTCACTGATAAGAACGCTTGACGATCCATTTTTTTATTTATGTTTTTTTATTTGGGTTTGGTTTTTGTTGCTTTATTCATTGTTTTTGTAGGTAGAAGCTTTATTTATATTATAGCATATGACAACTACCTGCATGAATAGCCAATTGTTGATGTGCGTGTCTGGTACAATCTGATCGTCGTGTCCTGTGGCTAGAGCGCACGTCTCCATGACAACCTAGACCCACAACCCAACATGTACTGAGCTCCTCATCCCCCCTCAACGCGAGCGGGGAATTTTTACCCGTGATAGGGACAAAACGAAATTCCCCGCGCCGCTGGACCTTATCTATCTGTATGTACCGTGATTTCATTACTCTCTCATTTTCCCGACTTATATTCTTCCTGGTGACAGCTGGACATGTATTTTTCCATCCGTTATGCAAGAAAAGCATTGCTACAGTCCTCAGGGCGGGTTACATAAATCTAACTTTTAATGTTTTCACGAATTTATGACCACTTACGAGATCGGTTATAACCGGAGCATATCAGGATGTCATCTACTTTCACGATGGATATCGGCGAATGATCTAGATCCTGATAAAACTCAGTGTGAATATTTATGTTCTAAAACCAGTACCAATTAGGAAGAAATCGAATTAATAATGTTATATGTGTTCGTGTTTTTTTTTTACAAATATGCATAATATGTAAGTACCTATATGTAAACTGCCATAGATATAATTCAATATAAATTATGTAATAATCCTGCATGCAGGTACCAGGGAAGCGGGATACCTGAATCTCAAGGCCTCAAATTAATTAAAATAGCCTGTGTTAGATTCCTGTTGTGGAAGATAATTATTTATTCTGTTAGCAGCCGCGAAGTGACCCCCTGAAAATAACCCAGCCCCTAACGAAATACCCTTCGTAACCGTTTCGGCAAAATCGCCTCTCTAAACAACCGTTGGCAACCTGATATTATTTTTAATATCACATCTTTCATTAATATCAAAGTAATTTTTTAAAATAAAAACCAATATCCATCTGCTTGTTTTAATGAACGGTTATTTCTCTTCTTCAAAACTATTAATTTCAATTGACCTATACATATAAAATGCTTTGTCCTGAATGACTGACTGAGGGATCAACGCACAGCCTTTATTTATAAATTGTATTTTATTAAGTCTAATCTATTCACAATAACTCTAAACGTTTTTTAAAACGTGCCTTAATAGACATAAGTAATAGTGAATTTAATCATTGGTACAAGTTACGAACAAAAAAATATTAAATTAAATCTAAGGAAAGTAAAGATCAAATTTATTCAATCAAAATACTATAATTGATTAAAATAAAAACAGTCTTAAATATATAAACAATTTACAACGAGTCTGAGTAATTCTGGAGCAAGCTTATGGAAGGCAAATATGAAGTTCGAAATTTCCAATATAGGTACATAGCACATACCCAAACCATATTCTTGATGTACTTGCATAAACATTTATGGTGCAAATTATACTTTTTTGTGAGAAATTTTCATTAAATATTCGTTTATCATTCCTTCCTTCTTGTCGCTTCGAGTTGTGTCACATCAAGTTTTATCTTTTCATTCCTCTTCCTTTTAATATTTTCCAAAAATGCAAGGCAAATACAATCGTGAGCTTAAGTATGGAAAAGGGAATGCATTTATGGGAAATTTGTATACTTCTCTAATTATTTCATCTAGAAATGTTAGCTGAAACTTTTATTTCTTGATGAAATGGTTTCCGAAATCTACTCACTTTCCCACACTAAAGCTCGCGATAACTTGTATTTTTTGAGAATATTAAAAATGAAACGAACAAACAGTTAAAACCTGTTGTAACTCAACTCGAAGCGACACTGTACAGGCACTAAATATATTTCTAAAATTAAAAAGGACAATTTAAAACGTTAAAATTTATGGAGAAAGAACTACTTATTATTCATTTTTTTAATCATACCAAAAAGATTTTATTTAGCTCTATATCCTAGTGTTACAGTGTCTATAATTTAATAGATTGGTTGATGTTATTTTTGGGGGGAGCAAGGAAGCTCAATAGGTAGAGCCAGAGTTGCTGCGGAAGGTCCTGGTTTCACAAACCGGCTACGGCAGATAAATTATTATTAAAGAGTAGTAATACAGAAGGTCCCGTATTGTTACAATAAGGTTCTGGGTTCAAATCCATTTGTAGCAGCTGAATTTAAGCAATCTGTTAACAGCTATGGTTGAACCCTGTGGTATCTACAGACCCTTCTGTGGCTTACCCAGCCTCTATAAAGCGGATACCCTTAATGGGTGTAAATGTATTTATCAAACATAAATAAGTCTTAATCTAGAACATTATTCCATTAATTAGATGTTTAACAGTCAACATGATAATAAACATTGGTGTGTCTTTAATCGACGGACCATTATTTCAGAATATGCTAATCATAGGATGCCTGCCGTACGTGGAATAAATAAAGTACTTATAATAAGGTTGTTTGTTGATACAGTTAGGAGTTACGAACCCTGTAATGAGTTTAAAAACGCTCTTGTAATTTTGAGGAATTAAGACGACAGCGGCCGGAAGAAGACGCGTTGAATGGTCATGCGATCCCGCGCACGCAACGCATGCTTCAATGAGGTGAGGCATCCAACACACGAACGGCCACTATGCTTCGCTTCATCACATGATTTAGCCATTTGTTTTTTATATCAGCTTAAATGCGACGTGTAGCTCTGGGAAGTACGGAAGGGTGAGAGGGTAAATTAAAAATATATTATGGAGCATAAAACAGAATTATTATAATACAACTTACACGCTGTTTCAGCCAACTTCAATACTTACTACACAAGCCCTCCAAGCTTCCAATTAATTACAGAATACTCATATACATGACTATTCAAGATCTATTTGTGTATGCGGAGGTTTGAGGCTCCACTAAGCCATCAAGTTCCTCCCGTATTAAATCCTTACAATCCAAAATCCTTCGTAAAACTCGCAATGCTCCTTACTTTGTTCAGAATAAAGCCATCCATAATGACCTTTGTTACTAATTCTTCCTGAATCCAGTATCAGACCTTTCTTTGTATACTTTATTCCCGCTTGTTTCATACCTAGTAACCTCTTCATTCCTAATAATCGTCTGAGACATCTGAAAAGAAGATGACTTCGTGACTTAGTATATTGAAATAGTTATTTGAGTACTACCAGTGGATATTTTCTTTACTTGCCCTAGTCACATGCCATTACGTATCATTCTTTATATTTACTAGTTGTATTATTATACCACAGTTGTTAATTTCAATAAATGAGTTTTAAAATTTATATGTGGTATTATTAATTGGTAGGAAAAGTATTGATGAAAAAGAAATCTAAAAATTGTCTAACATGCTGTTTGAATATTTATTTTTCTTAATTACTTCCTTGTGCGCAGTAAATGAAGTATTTTAATTGCGAATATTTTCTGTTTTAACCTTTAAACGGAAACGCAAATTTGGACTATCATTGTGAGTTGATGCATAAGTCAAAAATACTCATCAGTAGAATGTTAAAACTTTGTATTTGTAATGGTTATAATTTCTGTCAGTGCACTTCAATTTTGATCACTGGTGCCTGCTAACCCCCAAACGACTTATGAAATAATATAAGCGGAGGTTAGGTGTAATGGTGTGTGTAAAAAATATATTTTTATATTTCATTGTTCTTTCATTGAAAGCTCCAATGAAAAATTTATAAAATGCAAGATATACTACATTAAACTCATACATTAAAGAAAAAAACTTTATTTTGGTTAAAATAGGCAAGTTTTAATTTTAACTCTAAACAGACAGCTTTTTTTTTTTTAAATACAAACAAATTATTTTAAAATTTGATATTTAATACTTTCATAATAGTAGAAATAATATGAAATTTTGCCTACAAAAAAATATCAGAAGCTGTATTTTACTTGAATGGTCCATATTATTTCGGTACAAAAACTAAGTCTTAAAATTTATATAATTTTAAATAATTTTTTTCATTTAGTTTCATCGAATAATTTTTTTATTTAGTTTCATCGAATAATTTTGTTATTTAGTGTTTAACGGTTGTTATGTGTATGTTTAAGGCGTAGTTGATTAACTGAAAGAAGGGATACTTAACTCGAAATTCTAACTGATTTTTACCTACGCCACGTAATGGAGGAGATAAAAAAAATAGTACCTACTAAAAATATGTTACCTACAGTAATCGTAAAATAATTGTTTATATCAATGGTATCAAATATATATTTTAAATTTTGCTGTATTTTTAAATTTAATAATTTAGTTTAATAATGCTTGATGTATTTTTAAACTTACACACTTTAGTTTTATTCAGGTTCACTTTGTTAATCACCAATTTATCTATAGTTTATATGTACAAATAAATCACATACCCTTCAAACAATTTTTTTTTCATAATGATCGAATCAGTTTTAAAACTTTAGGTTTGTATGAGTGTTTTTTTTTTTTTTGAGATCTCTAAGACACGATTCTATAAGAAATGTGAATAAGTGTGTGAGTCAACTATAGCAAATAGGAGTAAGGTGCAATAGTTAGTTCACTTCTACGTCTTGTATAAATAGCCAAACGAAGGGGGGTGGAATAGGAAAAGGTTGCCATTGGAAATCACAATGGTACTTTTTGAAAAAAGGTAAACTACACTCGTCAGCAAAACATCGCCAAAATCTTCTAGTTCTCTTTCTTTCCTCCTCTCTTTTCCCCGGATTTACAATAAGAAGATTAAAAAGACAATGGCCCAGAGATCTGCTCAGGAACCATTAATCACTGAAAAAAAAAACAATTCATATTCCTGCCAACCGAGAAGAAAAAATTTGCTGGATGCGGTGCAAAATTTATTTATTGAAACACAACGGTATTGTAATAATACAAGTAAATACAAAGAATGATACGTAATGACTTGAAATTAAGGCAATTACAGAAAATATCCACTGGTAGTACTCGAAGAACAAAATCAGCTTAAAATGTCGCGAGGCAATCTTCTTTTCAGACTTCACGGAGGATTATCGGAAAATGAAGATGTAGCTAGGTTTTATTACGAGTGGGAATAAAGTTTGTTAAGAAAGGGCTGATACTGGGCCTTAAAGTTATTATGGATGAGTATTATATTAACACAGAACGAAGCATTGAGAATTTTACGAAGAATTTTGCATATGAGAGGAATTCGATGGGTAGTACTAGGCTTAGTTTTCCTTCTTAGTATTATTATCATCGTCAAGTTCAACAATACTTAGATCATTTGTACTTTAAAACCATTAGGTCATTCCATAAAATAGATCATTTAACTATAATAAATAAAATCTATTAGAGGAAACGAAAAGTTCAACTAGTTTTTGATTTTTTAAGTCATTATTATCAATTGCACATCCATTTCTTGACTTTTTAGCTAAATATTATCATTCTTATATAATTAGAATCCTAACCTTTGAAGTAAAATGGATTAAAACGAATTTTATAACTCATACAGAGACCGCTAGGTGTCGCTAGTATCGCGCAATAAGTTACGAGCATGTTGGTGACGCGAACCGGCAAGTTTTTCCCTAACAGAAGTCACTAAAAGAGGAAAATAAAGTGTTCACTTCAAAAATGGTTTACGTTAGTTACTGTAAGAAGTGTAAAATGATATGACGATATAGAAAATGTCCCATCAATCTGGAATATTAGGGTGTATAACAAAAAAAATGACCGATTCCAAAAGTCTTATTCCAGAGTTCAAAAGGCTGTAAATATTTTAATTTTATTTATTATTCAACAACACTTAATAATCTCTTTAGAACATTCTCCAAGCTTGTTTACTAACACTGGACTTCTTCAAAAAAAGCCGCAGTTTAGTTATCTATTTCAAAGAAGAAACATTACAGTGTCCTACGAAATTCTCGTAATTTTAAGATATTACTGGGAAAAAATTTCACAGCCGCTGAAGCAACTCGTGAAATTATTAAATATGAAGGGGAAGGTGTCCATGACCAGTGCACTGCGCGGCGTTGGTTTGAAAAATTTAGCAGTTGAGATACGACGTTGGAAACGAAGGGCTCCGGGCGACCATTATGGATATTGATGAGGTTCTGAAGGAAGCTGTAGAGTCAAATCCGTCCAAAAGTACTCGCGAACTTGCCAGGGAATTGGTGTGTCGAAAGGTACTGTTAGTCGCCATCTTCTTTCCAAGGGGAAGGTGAAAAAGGCCAGTATTCTATTGAATTTATTATTTAAGAAAGTCCACAGGGGAGTAAAGAATACCCTCGAAATCCCAACTCGACTGGAGAATACAGAAAGACCACCCAATACTAAATCCAGGCGCTCCCTAATAAAAGCACGCTCAGGATATGGTTGCAAATTGATCGGCCATTTCTCCCGTAGAATTATCAAGATTTATATTGACAAAGCAAAAGTTCACTAAACTATATAAAGGCATAGATAATTGATTAATTTGGGGCAATATTTCAATTACCCGACCCATGACCTCAAGCTGTAGATAAATCATGGATCGGGAATGTGCTAAGTCTAATCACCGGCTCAACGGTAGGACGCTATGAACGGGCTGTTTAAATCGGAGATCGCTATCTGCAACAAAAGTAAATAATTCACATTAATTTCCTAATAAATAGCGGATATTTATAAGCTCAGCTCCGATGTTGGTACAGTTACCCTCATTCGAGAGGGAATGTTGCCTAGGGTCATTTCACGCTTCGTCGCTATATAATAAGCCACGCTGGGGTATTAATTTATGTATCAGGCCCATACATATATAATCCCCTTAGAGTTATACCCTTATTTATTCCCTCTGCATCTGGAGAGAGAGAGTTTCTGTTTGCCTATGGGCAGATAACATAACCGAAATAACGCATCGTTTATTTCCCGACTAACAACGCGGCGGTATTCGTTACTACTTCTAGTAACTTCGTTTAGGTGAATGATCTACGTCCCTGGCCCGCAACTAAATTGAATAAATGAGAATTGCTCTCATCGATTATTAAAGATTTATACTCGAATCGATCTATATGACTACAGTCAATATCGTTAAAAAATATATATTTTATTCATAATTATGCACTCAGAACAATAACATCGTTAGGAATGGAATTTGAACTTTTGATGAATTTAAACCAGGCCATCCTTTCAGAATAGAGAAAACATTCATTAATTTTGATATAAGGACTGAGACATGTTAAGAATTCAAAATAAGTATGGAAAAAAGTGAAACTTTCTTCGCTCACTAGTAAAATTATTTATGATTTTAATTTAATCAAACGTGTTAATTTGATGTTATAAATTTTTGAAAATACATATTTTTAATCTACAGTACATATTACGATTTACTACTTGTAAATCAAGCGAGCATTGGTAATAATGAAAGACACGATTTACATGATATGTATTATGTAGGTAGGTACATACTATAGGTTAGTGTGCAAGAGCGTGTCTGGTGTTTATCCGACTCATGGTCTAATAATTATTATATTCAGATTTTTTATTTCACTATTTGGTTTTTTTGATTGATTCAATATCTAAAATTCGCCTTGATGTGCCGTATATTAAATCATCAGATTATATATACATATGACTTTACCATAATTAACAAAGAAAATTAATGAACTGAAGTTTTAGACATTTACCAATTATAGCCTTATTACATGCTTTTGTTTTAGAGTACTTTTAATTTATTTTATGTAATTGTTTAATTTTTTAACAAACATTGCTATTTTAATAAGAAAGTAGGATTTTTTCAAACATTTTTTCAAACATTTCAAACATTCTAATATTTGAGTTTTTCTTATTTTTTAAATGTATTACGTTTAAAAAATGTGTAAAAATCATATTCAAATATGATATGATATTCAAATATAATATTTATAATTTATTTAAAGCCTATTAATAAATAAATAATCTGTTTAAAAGATAAAGAATGTTATATTTTGAATATATGAATTTATCTCCTTACTTCACCGAACTTCAGTGATTCTTGTATTTATATAATAATTTTAATTTTTATAACATTTAATCTTAATCAATATTTTGATAGCGACTAAATGAAAAATCTATATTGAAAGAAAATGTACCTAAACATTTAAAATTGTTTTCAATTAGGGAGATATGTGAACATTTTGTGAAGAGCTCACTAAATATTCATTTGTATTATGTAATAGTAAGAAAAAAGACAACAACAGTAAAAAACAAAAAACAACAGTAAAGAGAATGTTTTAATTAATATATATGGAAAAAAAGAACAATATTTCGATTTAAACACACCTACATTATGTTATAAAATACTTCAGGGAGGAAAATCTTCATAAATTAAAATAAATCTAAATATCAATAAGTTTCAATAAATAAAGTTTTAAAAAATTCACCAGTTCATAGAGACTGATAAAATCATTAAATATGTATCTGAATGATAATTAAAAAATGGTGGTCACGGGAAAAATTCTGTCATGGAAGCCGACAGAACAGGGAAAAGAGGGGGAATGAATTTTCACATGGAGTGGGGGAAGTTTCCCAGGTGCGCTAGCCAATAGGAGCCGACCACCTTCGGAAACTGCTGCCATTGGTGGAACCTTCGATTTACTGAGTCAGCTATGATGTTACAACATGTCTTCTCTCTCATTGTTCATTCTGCATCTTATTTTCCAAACGTCCTAGAAGAGTACACTTTACAGTTAAATGAAATTTCATTAAATTAATTAAAAATTCATTTTTTTTATTACTGTTTAATCATGATGGGTCATTTATCATATAATATATGTGTTTGTGTAGATTTATTTACATACATGTATCTACAAGTATGTGGATGTTGCAATATTCAAACCAGAATAACTATTTTTTCTACAACATATTTTAAAGAGTAAATGATATCCTTAATTAAAAAAAATAAAACTTCGATAACATTTAAATATCTAACTACAATTTTAAATTTACTTAGAAAGAACAGTAAAGCTTATGGATTTAAATCAATTTCTTCTATGAAAGCCTTTAATTAAAAATATTTAAATTTAATCTGACTAAAAATGATTACGTGTAATGGGCATTATTTTAATTGTAGGTACTTATTGTTTAACTTTATTTTGGCTTCATGAAGTAATGTATTCACGGAGTTAATTAGTATTTTTTTAAAAATTGATAAAGCGAATAACAATCTTGTAGTCCGTAAATTCGCACTAATAACACAGGCCAACAAAAAAAACCTTTTCGAAAACTTTTTTAATTTTAATAGCTGATCTTGATAGATTTTTATGTGCTGAATCCAAATCTGCTCGTAGTTTTTATGTATCACCCTTAGTTTCCAAGCAAAATGTATTTTATTATATAGTCTAATACCCATTTACAGTATATAGGGAAATCAATGAAACACTGTAGAATCGTAAAAATGGTTTGTATTTACAGTAAAATACTTGGAATAGTAATTTTATGTGATGATACAAGGTTCACTTGTCAACTGGAATTGGTTTATATTTTCTTTCCCTTTTTTCCTTGAAGCTTCTTGTGTAGCTTTTCCTGCGATGAATAGCTTGCTGAACTTCCCGGTGAAGTGACCAACAGTAATCCCCCATCATGTTGGTATTCCAGCGGCCCTGGTAACGTTTTTCCATCACTTTAACGTCCTGGTGAAAACGCTCACCTTGCTCCTCACTAACATCTCCTAAATTTTCCGGGAAGTAATCGAGGTGGCTGCTCAAAAAGTGAACTTTCAGGCTCATCAAACATCCTAACTGTTCAAATTTTTTTAACATGTTAGCAACAATAGCCTTATATTCTGGGTCTTTTTCATTTCCCAAAAACTTGGTGACAACTTGCTTGAATGAAACCCATGCTTCCTTTTCATTTGAGGTCATTGTGGATTCAAAGTTAACGTCAAACATCATTTTTCTAATATCAGGCCCGGTAAAGACGCCTTCTTTCAGTTTAGCTTCTGAAAGGTGTGGAAACTTCTGACAGAGATATTTGAAACAAAGCCCATCTTTAGGCAAAGCCTTTACAAACTGTTTCATGAGACCTAACTTAATATGTAGTGGTGGTAGGAGCACGTTTTTTGGATCTACAAGGTTTTTGCGTAAAATGTTCTTCTCGCCAGGCTTTAAAGACTCCCTAGCAGGCCAGTTCTTTCTGCACCAATGTTGATTCCGAGCTCTACTGTCCCATTCACACAAGAAACATGGAAATTTTGAAACCCCTTGCTGACCAAGGAGCATGCACGTAACTTTCAAATCACCACATATCATCCAACCGTGTGCAGAATAACCTATTTTATTTAACACTATTTCTAGGTTTTCGTAACTCTCTTTCATATGTACAGAATGACCGACAGGTACAGAGGCATACATGTTACCGTTGTGTGCTAAAACTGCCTTCAAACTATTTTTGGATGAATCAATAAACAACCTCCAATCTTCTGTTTTGTATTCAATTCCAAACTCATTCATTAAACCATGAATGTCTGAGCAGTACACCAAATCACCCTCTTGTTCAAAATACTTCGAAAATTGTTGTTCTCTCTTCCTATACACATGAATGCTGGTTCCAGCCGCCAGCAAGTTCTTTTCTTTTAGCCTAGAGCCAAGCAGTTCAGCTTTTTCTTTTGTTAAGCCCAGATCCCTAACTAAGTCATTAAGCTCGACCTGAGTGAACAATTTAGGCTCTACATTTTCTGTAACACATTGGAATTCTTCATCGTGTTCATCTAACTCCGACTGTACATCAGAAAATACTTCTGTTTCAATAGAATTTAAGTCCTCTGGTGGTTCCGGGATTGGCCAATCTACACCGTGCCCTACTGGTCGGATGGCGGACGGAAGGTTAGGGTAGCTTATTACCTTCTTGTTCTTAGAGTTATGACCAGTAATATCTACACTGCAAAAGTAACAGTCATCGGAATGATTTTTTGGTTCCCTCCATATCATGGGAACAGCAAATTTAAAGTGTTTTTTCTCTTTTTTTGACCATTTCCTGAGGTCTTCAACACATACATAACATACCTTATGCGGTGCCCAAGGTTTATCCTGGTCTCCAAGTTTGGTTCCAAAGTATGCTAGATAAACCTTTTTCACAAAGTCTGTAATGTTTCTTTGGTGCTTTTTAATAACAAACTCACCACAAATATAACAAAAACTGTCAGCAGAGTTTTTACAGCCGCGATGAGACATTGCACTGAGCACATGTACAGGAAACGTAAAAGTGAGGTTATGTTGAAAATAAACAAAACATCAGCTGTTTAGCATGTGTTTCAGCAGTGCTGCCAACATCATCTTTGTTCATTAGACCTATTTTTTCATGTTATCTTAACTATGAAAAAGCTGTTAAATTCTAAAAATATTTCTTTATTTCATGAATTTAACTATAAAATGTGAATAAATGGTGGGTGATACAACTTTTTAAGCATCATATTTGGATTCAGCAACCTAAACAACATAAGAATAAGGTATTTTCATTAAAAAAGTTTTTTCATCGTTGGCCTGTGTAATTGATGCAGTAGGCGATAAACATAAAACATAATAATTGATATTTAATTTTAATTTAGACAGTTAATTATGCATAACTAATATCTAATATAACTACTTTAATTATTAACTAAAACATTCAATAAAATAAAAAATTAGTTTTATGGATATACCATGATACGAAAATGAATATTACTATTCTCAGGTCAATAACTGATAAGAAGTCTAATTTACAAAAAATATTTTTAATAGGAACTCAACGAACGAAGATAGTAATAAGGTGTACACAATATTTTCAATATTTAATAGCAATTTTATTAGTAAATTAGTTTTATGTTTGTTTACTACGTCAATATAAATTTAACAACTATTATGTGGTATTCAGTAGCACACACAGAGGGACAAAGTGATCTAAAATGAAATTGAAATAAAATATTGAGTAACGAAAAAGAAATCCTTTGACGAATCAAAATAACAAGACGTAAGATATTAGTTGATCGGAGATATTTGTGATCGGTTATAGGTGATAATTTACCTTCTTATTAAATTCCGCTGATAAAAATCTGCGTATTTGTCTGAACGATGTTGCAAAATAACATTATTTTAAACAATTATTGACATACCTTGCAGCTCTTTATCCAGAAAGCGATATACTGATGTATTTCTCAAGTTGAAGAATAAATAGTCATTTATAATCGTCATTTTTAAATGTACATTAACTTTAGCATGACCAAATGATTGGCTTTTTTCATCTATTTTGTTGGTTGAAGCAATAGTGTGTCGTCATTTTCCAGTTCCTATACGATTCTCGTGCCTCTATTATTTTTGTTTTCTTCGCTAAACTTCGATAATTGTGAAGATATTTCGGTGAGTGAAGTGGACACCTCACCGGAAATTTACATAGTGTTTAATGGCCGAGCAAATGTCAGCTACACGTCTGCAACCGATGTAAACATAGGATCGATGCTCAAGCAACTGTTTCAAATCAATGCAACGCAGGAACACATACAATAGACACATACAACGTGGCACAAAAATACAGAATTTTATATGTTAATTCTTAGTCTAGTCTTATGTTGCATTAGATAATCAAATATCAAGTACTGAGATGTCTGAACGCCCTAAGGGGGAATCACGAAGGCCACGATTCTGAAGTCGACTATCACCCCCAAGTATTTCAGGCCATCGGCCTACTGGGAGCTACTTACTAATAACAAAAATACTATACACGAAGTAATGAAAAGCTTAACCGAGAAGAACGTGTAATGACCTAGAGCAACCATAATATGTGGATCAAGACCGATTTTTCACTCGATTTTTGAACCCGCACATATGAAGACTGGAATTGCTAAAGGTACTAAGTGCCAAAAGTGAAATTTTTCATGAAATAAAAAAATCCATATCTTTAACAAGTATTAATATTTTTTTATTGTATATCGTAAATGGACTCTACATATTAATGATAAAGGCTTGTACATCAGCAGGGCATTGGCGAATTGACTTAGATGGTTAGCAGTGAAAAACTAAAAAAAATTTAAAATAACTCTTTGATCCTTTAGCTTTTCCAGACCTCATATACCTTCTTCATCGATAGTCAGGATATTGGTGTACCGACCCTAAAAGATATTCATTTTCATATATATATATATATATATATATATATATATATATATATATATATATATATATATTAATAGAATTTTTTTTTAGGTCAACAAATCAAAGCGGTGTTGGAGATGCGGTCAGCACTATTATCCGAATCCAACAATGGTTATTTAATTTCGTTTCAAACATACCTATTAGGATATAATAAATTTCTTTGGAGGAATTTGTTAATATGTATTGGAACATTTTCATATATATATATGTATATATATATATATATATATATATATATATATATATATATATATATATATATATATTCGCACGTCATTGTTCTATTAATACCAATTTTCAATTCCTCAGAAGCCGGATTTAGCATTTCGAAACAGAAAAAGTATGTTTAACAAATGAAGTGAATAGGCTTTTATTGAAGATCTGCTGCTCTCTATTTAGTTTTTTCATATAATATCAGATTCCATCTGACAAGCTTTCTTTAAAATTATAATATTGTTAATTACATCCTTATAAACGAAATTACAATTTTAATTTAATTATTCAAATA
Source organism: Arma custos (assembly GCA_037127475.1). Lineage (NCBI taxonomy): Eukaryota > Metazoa > Arthropoda > Insecta > Hemiptera > Pentatomidae > Arma > Arma custos. The sequence continues at coordinate 34,228,083 of CM073759.1, forward strand.
ATTTAATAACAGTTATATCCTAATTGTTTATGTATCGTAGGGCAAGATAACAGACTTGATATTGAGTGGAATCTATTTCACGTTTTAAAAAATCAATCAGATAAAAACTACTTTTAATAAAATAAAAGGGAATAGTTATAACTTACTGTATTAACCATCCCCTTAGAATAATTAAACATAATTATTTATGATTTTTATTTATTGATGGGTAATGTGTATTTATTTATTACGTTATATCATAACAGATACCCTCGATATTGGCCTCCCCAACTTCCGGCCTTGACAATAGAGCAAACCATGGCTTTATCAGACAGAGCTCGACCGATTCGAGAATATAATAGCATATGGATGAAGTAAGCAGATGAAGCAACCCAGGCAATCGTCATAGTCCCAATATAACTCATAGCATCTTCATTATTCGTTTTTACTGGAAAATATGAAAAAACAAATAACACTCAGTTTCGTGATCTTAAGTAAAATAGTGAGCAATAGAAAAATATATTAACATGAGGAGATGATATTCCTCAATACATTACAGTTTATATATTTATACATAGTCAGTTATTGTAGATATGAACCGAGGAAGATGATAAAATTAGATTAGTTATGAATGGGAACATTGCTTATTATTTCGAACAGAAAAGAACCATCTCTTGGTTCAGATATCAAACTTGGAAAGTACAAGTTGAAAAATAAAATATTGAAAGGAGATTTGCCTTCAATTTCATTTAAAATAAAAAAAATTAATCATATTTCTCAGTGTAGTTCAAAATGAAAATGTTGGGATAAAATACACAATAAAAATGAGCAAATGTTCTTTGTTGTTTGTTGAATGTCTCGGGATGATTGAATGATTTTTGATGATTGGTGTGATGTACTGCACTTTGTCTTCTTGAAGTATTTTTTTTTTTTTTGTGTGTATGCCTTAATTGGCGAAACGTTGACTGATTAGTTTTTTCCGGGTTTTAGAGAATTAAGGCTTTACTTTTTTGGGATTTTTCCTAGAATATAATAAATACACAATTAATTGAAGAAAATATTTCATTGCTAGTACAAATAAATAAAATACCTGAAAGCCTCTAGATTTTAAATAAAAGTTATTTAACTTATAATTGAATTAACTTAATAGGTGCTGGCTCCTTACTTCTTAATGGCACCCACATTACAGATGGTGCAACAGCATAGGCTAGAGGCACTTAATTATTTTGTACGGGACTAAGAAGAATTTTTTCTTAAGAAGCTGAAACAAAGTATTTCAATTTTAATGATGTATTTCGACGATATCTGTGGAAACAGAAAGAAGTTCTTGATGAATACTACCGGGAACAATGTTCTGAGTGTTAATAGTGTGCTCTGCTGTTAAGTATTGGTGTTACTTCGATCCAGCAGAGGTACTTTCTTTCAAGTCACTAGCATTATCCCATATTTTTAAAGTTTTTTGAATATAAGAAGTAAAGTTTTTTTTTTTTGAGCTTCTCATTTTAAATTGCTTCTCAAGCTACCATCACAGACCGGCTCATATTCACCACCTAAGGTCAAATGGCATCACCAAACACATTAAAACCTTTGACAAGTAACAGCAAATTTTGGTTTATTTATAAAATTCATCAAACAAATTAACTAGTCCACTTACTTTTTTTATGTCCTTTCTAGCAATAAAGACTTTACCTATATTTATACGGATAGGTAAAAGCAACAAGAACATGTAAACTGTTTGTCTTGAGACAGTGGTCAGTCACCCCTGATTTTTCACAATTCGCAATATTAAAATTGATAAGTTTAATTTAATGAACAGCTCTTTTATTCTAATCTGAATTGAATCATACTCGACCATCAATTATATAGACTTAATTTTGTAACATCTTTTGCCTCTTCTTCCTTATTCTTCTCTTATTTTAATTTTCTCATCACTTCCTTAATGCCACATTCCTTCTTCATCAATTATTTACAGCATTGGCTTTTATCAACCACTTTTCCACTTATATTATAAATGCCAATAATTACTTAAACCTTACATTATTGTCAATCATTTACTTCACTAGAAAACTTGGAAATTAATTTTCGCGAGGAAAGGTTTTATGCATTAAATACAAAACAATTTGTTTTAAGAGAGGTTCAAACTTTTTGATAAGTTTAAACTTCAATATACATAAATAAAATATATATTACAATATTACAAGATATATATTAAATACTTTTAACCCTTTGCACTCGGCACCGTTTCGGACGTTACCTACCTGCAACTCTTGTTCGTTTCGCCATTTTTATGAGAAAAAAAATTGATTATAAATTAAAAGAAAAGATAAAGAAATGCTTTGGAAATTACTAATGGTAAATTATGAAAGCACAAGACTGTCTTATTACTGCAGAGATCTTTACTATTCGAAGCTTCAATACGAACTGAGGTCTTGCAAATTTCTTCTCTCAGTTTTCGGATTTCTTTATTATCTTATCAAGTTTCCCATATCATTGAGCCATAACCGTGTCCCTTTGTACGCATAATCCACTAATTCTACAAATTGCTCAACGGATTAGAGAGGTGTATAGTTCGTCGTGAACGCACTTCGCACGTTCTTTTTCGACATGTAAAACTGTTGATTGCTTTGAATTTTAGTACTTTTTTTTTAATTTTGGAAAGTATTTTAAATTTCGGAGCGGAGTGACTCAGTGGTAGAGCACTAAGTTGCCATGCCGAAAATCCTAGTTCAAATCTGCTGTAGGCAAGACTTTTATTTAGATAGCATCTGGAGATGGATCATATAGGATCTAGGACCCTTCTGGGGCTCACCCAGCCTCTAAAAGTGAGTACCCAAAATAAGCGTGATCTAGGACAAATCACCTCCCTGCACAACCGTTGTACATGAAACATTACTGTCTCTACCATGTACCGAACCCTTCACAGGTTTGTAGTGGTCGTTTTTTTTTTATTTTGATTTTAATTGTTTAAAACCAAAATTAAATATATTGTAACTAATTTGTTAAAATAAAAGGTTTTAAATTTTAAAATATGTAGTTTTTGATTTTCATTATTTCCTTCATTGATCTTATTTGTTATTTCTTTACTGAAATTTGAAAAAATATCATACATTTGTTGATGGTGGGAAATGTAAGAAGGTCCATATAAATAATAACAAGCAATAAAATGTTTAAATATTTTATTTTGTATTTATTAATGAATTTTTCAGATGTCAGTACTAGCGTAGGGAAAAACTATCAGTACTTAAGGTCGATCAGGCATTGCTTTTGGATAGTATTGGCTATTTTAACCAAATATGATAACTAAAATAATAAAAATATGAACAAGTTTTTTATCGTCTTAATTATGTGAGGACTATTGAAGTTAACATTGCTACATTCAAAATAAAATAATTAAAATCATTCGTAAATAACTCTTTCAACGATTGAGTTACAAATTGGCATTGATTGGGAATAATGGATGTTGTTCTGAGTTGAGTAAGTTTAGGTTAACTAATGATTGAGCTTTAAGAAATGCAAATATTGTTGCTGACAAATCGCCTCCGCTGGATTACACCGACAAAAGATACAGAGATGACTAAGCAAGTAATGAAGCCAGGAATAATGGCGGCTTAATTTGGCCTTGTAATGAGGAGAATATACTTCACAAAGCAAACTCGCAAAGATTTCCACACTAAATGGGGAAAGTTATGTTGGTACCACTCAACTCGAGTAGGGATATTATTTTTAAAATGATGCCACCATATTCAAAACTAAGTGCTAAGTATTACTTTTTATGATCATGTTCGGTGGAATGAAGTTTCGATTTTCATATAAAAATATATATATAGAATCAGGCTAAGCCGATACCACCAATCTCTGCTTGCAAACTTCCTTCCACGGACCAACACCCAAACCGGAATCCGCCAGATCACTCTCAACGCAATATTCCCACCGTCGCACTGGCGGATCTAGGAAAATTTTCAGGGGGGAGCCATGGGTCAATGTGAATTTGTTATCAATTTCGATCCATATATGAATGAAGATAGATAAAATATCAATTTTTAATTTAAGACAACTGAGGCCAGAAAACAATAACCTGGATAAAATAAGCTCCTTGATCAAATGTGAATGAAAAACATAAAAGGGCTCGGAATCGGCGATTTTTGGAGAAAACATTCGATACAATGAATAATTTTGGTGTGTAAAACGTGTCTTTTTCTTGTTGAAAACCAACTAAAATTCAGGTCAATATCAACTGTTGAGAACTCTAGGGAGGCCATGGTCCCCCTCAAATCCGCCCGGCAACTTTACATGCCCATCTTAATCTTCCTGAGGCTATTACTTAATAATAATATTATGTCGGGAGTTATTCGGTTATTCGGACCAAATATTCTACGCAACACCTTATTTTGTCAATATTGTTCTGAAAGCTATTGTTAAAGGATTTGAAGGCGAAGCATTCTCTTTCCCAGGGAAGCGAAGTTCCCACAGTATGCTAAGTTGTGTACGTATAGCCGGTCGTTAACTTACACAACTAACAATAATTTTACATTCAGAAGCAAATGACAATTCTCAGAGCCGGCAATGAAAATTTAATACGAAAGTCTTCTATCTCAGGATGTGCCTCATCTCCTACCGATTCGTCATCGAGGTATGTCAAAAGACTAGAGAGTTTATTGTGACGTTAAGATGAAAACTAGGCACGTTTAAACGCGTACCTAAAAGTGCCGCTCCTTCGCTCAATGAAGCTGCAGGTGAAAACTCGTAAAAGGATTATGGTTTCTATTCTATAATTCAATCTTCCTTTTCTTCACTTTCCCAAGGATCTTGACAAGCCTTTTCTATTAAACTGCGTTTATGGATGTCATTCCTATCTTAACTTATTTAGCTTCTTATTAACCTAAAGATCAACATTTTGAAATATAGAGAGGAAAATAGTTGACTGGATGATATAATGGAGGATGGAGATAGTTGAGGGGTGCAGTCAAAAACACACCAAATAAGTCAAGACTTATCTCCATCCTCCATTTTGAAATATAGTTCGCAGGTCTTTTGCCTGGGAAAGTTTCTTAGGCTTTGATGATTGATTTCTTAGAAAAATATATTTGAAATATATTAAGGAACTTCTATTTGTACTTCAATGATTTAATATGTTAAAATTTTAAGAAGCGAAATAATGATCATGAACGAATAAAATAAAATAGCTAGCCCAAACTCTTGGAATATGGCATAATTAGCTGGGGCACATCGGCAAGCACCAACTTCCAAAAGGTTTCTACAGTCCAGAACCATGGCCTAAGATTGATTACAGGGGAAATGAGATCAACACCTCTCAATAAACTTGAAGCCCTGACAAAACTACAATCGCTCACCGACAGAAGAGACCACAAGTTCTTGAACCTGGCTTCAAAAGCCAATTACATTCCGGAGCACCCACTAAAAGAGAGACTTACGCACGGATACTCAGCCCGAATCAAGAGAAAGAGCCCTGTGCACCACATCAAATCTCTACAAGAAGAGTTCTGTCTGCGAGATATACAACTAGTGCCGCTTGACTGTGAAACTCTTCCCCCACACTGGAAGGTTGATACAAAAGCTAGAATATAAGACAGCATACCAGCCATAATTAGCAAAAAAGAACTCCTGCCAATCGAATTCCTACATGAGACTCTAATATTTATCAATGAGGTGTACCCACCACTAGAATGGACAAGAGCCTTCACGGACGGTTCGGTCCCAGAAGAAAACAAGGGCAGTGGGGGCGGAATCTACATAGAATTTCGGGGTGGTGCACCAGTAGAAAAGTCTATAGCTACAGGGCTAAACTCTAGCAACTACCGAGCTGAGCAGGAAGCCATCATTGAGGCCTGCAGGATAATTTCCTCTTCTTCCTATGATCTCCTGAAAGGTGGTCATTTTCACTGATGCGCGCTGTTCTCCAAGCAATACAAGACATATCAAAAGCTCTTACAAGCCTAAAAACCATTGTTTCCGCAATAAATTCGATGACAAACCGTGCTAGAGCAACAGTCCTCCAGTGGATCCCGGGACAATAAGGAATCGCCATCAATGAAAGAGCGGACATGCTGGCGAAAGCAGGATCCCTGATGCCTCAGTTTGCCTCAGTACTTCAATTTGACGAGGTCAAGACACTTAATCAGGACATAATCGTGGCTAGAAACACATCCCTCACAGGGCTCCCACGATGACTACTACAAATTAAGCGGAAGAGAACTAGTGCTGATAATTAGACTAGGACTGGGCACAACCGTCTCAAATCGCATATGTTCAGAAAGTTCAAGATAGGAACTAGCACCCTATGCGATTGCGGTGAAGAGGAGCAAACAGGTGTCCATATCCTCCAGTCCTGCCGACTCCACGGAAATGTTCGCCAAAAAAATTTGGCCGGAACCAGTGTCATTGGAGAGGAAGCTGTGCGGAAGCTTGGAGGATGCTACTCTCAGGAGAACAACCGAGTTTTTGTCTGTTGACTGACATAGTTATCTTAAACGAGGATCGAAGAAGAAGAAGCCCTAGAAATATGAATATATTTGAAGTAGAAACGAATTCTGTGAAGAAATTTTGTTGACCATATTATGTCCAACAAGACACTTTTCCTAGGTTTGTTGCTAGTGTGGTGAAGAAACCAAGAAATGAATATTTAAAGTACATTCACTAATCAACTGTTGAAAATCATCTATTTTTTTAAATAATTGTGAACTGCATTTTCTCTCTTTTAAAGAATTCAAAATATCGTTGGCATGATTAATACATCAGACATTCAGCCCTAAAACGGTTGAAATAAACTCCTTCAGCAAAATAAAACCAAATTTTTATTTTTTTATTTTCATAAACAAATCGTATTTATGAGTTTTAAAAAAAGCTAAGAACGAATTCGACTTGTTTTATTTCATGAATATATTTTTTACTTGCTTTACTGAAGACCTCTAATGGATATTTTTTTTTCATTTTTTTGTTTTCATTTTTTTAAATTTTTCAACATTTAAATACCACAATACTTTTTACTGATTACTACAAGATTTACAATGCTTAATATTACAATATTATTAAATAATTACCACAATTGTATTTTAAATAACTGTAGACTTCTTATGATATTTTTGTTATGTTATCGATTTTTTTTTGTTTCTCATAATAAATAAATAAGGTAATATACTTATGGTTCACGAATGATGCACATGAACCTGGAAGATGTATATCTCGAATGGTCAGAAGCCTTAAAAAAAAAATGTTTGTCCTAAATTTTCTACTAATAAATTATTTTTGGAATAGAAAATCTTAACTTTTACTTTGCCTGTCCTGTAGTTACGGGTAGGCATCATATTTAAAACAGCATTTATTTATAAGAAAATATTAATGTTTATAGGCATAAAATTGGGCATTTTCAATATTGTACAAAACAAAGAATAACTTTACGCAATATTTCTCAACAACATGTTCTATGTCACAACTTCATGTTATATGGTCGCATGTTATATTTTGATTTATTTATAGGTATTTATGAATTTTCTGTTGAAAAATAACTAATAATATTGCAACAATCATCAGTCAAAAAATCAAAAATTTAATGAAACCTAATACTCAAATATCATATTATTTAATGTAATATTGAAATTTAATTTTTCAACTCCTCTCTAAATGACTAACCAATCTTTAATTAATTATTTAATCCAATGATTTTGGAAAATGGTCACCTCGAGAATAGGGCTCAGCCTTCATGTGTGACAATACTTTCCAGCAAAGAAAGATTGCTCAGGGTCTTCAAAAATGAATTAAAAAGTAAGAAATCAAAGATATAATGGTTACAATAACCAATTTCAGACTGTAATTTATTCATTCTGAAAAATAAATATAATAAATGATTCGAATAGAAATTGGTAGCATTCAATAAATTGTAATTCGTTCCTATACAATACTGTATTGCACCATATTAATACGGTACGTTGTAAACATTAACATAAGAAAGTTCACAGAGAAAGAATAATATACCTCGTCCTGACTAAATGAAAAAAAAAATAGTGTTCCTATAACAAAAAAGTTCTCATTAATACAATTTTTTCTTGTCAAAGGTTTTCATTAGCAGATATCAGAAATATAATGAATGGTTTTGAAAAATGCCAATAAAAAAAATGGTACGTATTATTACCATTGATATCACGTAGGCGTTGGAAAGGTCCAAGCCAAAACTCAATGTATGTCTCCTGCATCCTACGTTAAATGAGCCCACACTCCTCTTAAAATTTACAATATGCCGAGCCAATTAAAACGTTATATCACTGAGTAATGAATCAAAAATTCCGTTAATAGGCACTGCTACATGTCGCATCAACGTCATCGATCATTTTGGATTCCTATGTTCAGTTAATTTTCACAAACTTTGAAAATGAGATGCTGAATCACTGATAACCACTAATACTGGGATGAGGAAAATTACCCTTCTAATTGTAAAAATAAAATAATAATTTAAATTATACTTGTAGTTAACAATACTCGTCAATAACTGTCATAGAATTATTAGTTTCAATAATTATAACAGAATTATAATTCAATATGTACTCGTAGGAAGGAAATTAACATAGGCTCACCTTGTAAGAAATCGATCGTCGATTTCTTGTCGAAATATTAAAACGTTATTATATAATTTTGAATTATAATTACCTTTTTGATTTAAATAAAAAAACTGTGTTAAACTGACGTAAATTTATTATTTCATTAATCCTGAAAAAACTCATCCCAACCATAAGATCCAGTTGTTTATTATAAAATGGCTGGACTCTTATGACTTGAATCCTAACAAAGATCAAAATCATTTTGAATTGCTCTGAGCTGTTTCAATTTTTATTGGATTATTAAATCCTGTATATCTCAACTGATACAGGATACGATATAAAACATAATTCTACATACCATCCTTCTCATTTTTCCTAATAGATGTGCATTCCAATTAAAATATGGAGGGAACTTCGAAGAAAAATATACTTTTAAAAATTACAAACAATTTATGGTATAATACAGGCCAGACTGTAGGAATAATGCATAAGGAATAGGTGCTAACCATATTTTTATAAACACAATGGCTACGTAAACCAAACGAAATGGCGGCCAAGGGAGAAATGGGGGTACTGTTATTGACGGATTAGATATGGATAAGGGTAAAAATGGGCGTGGCTACATCACGTGACTAAAACAGCAGGAGACTCAAGGGTTGCTCCATGCCTGATAACTGAATAATAATTTATAATTATCTCCACAAACGGTCTCGAACACAGGATAAGATGAATAGGAGCTTAGTATCCTTTCAATGAGCTACCCCTATTAAATACTGAATAAAAAATTAGATGAGTTGAATCCCATTACAATTAATATAGGGATGAGGAGTCATCATATATTGGATATGGGTTTCCAAAGAAATATTACTATGATCTTAATCCTAATATGATTTTTTTTTTCACTGATAAAAAGTAGAAAAAGGTGTGTTAATATTTGTCTGGACTTTGTAAATGTGAATAATTACTTCTATTAATATACATAATTTTTACCTTCGGCAAAAAATATTTAGTGCAGGCAACTTTAATAATAATTTGTATTAATTATAATTTTCATTTATTTTTCTCACGAAAACGCCTTAAAGACCACGCAAATATCATAACTCTAGTGCTTCTTCTTCATCTGTTTTCTCTTTTCCCATATGTCCTTCTTGTGCTTTGCGTGCTTAAGTTTTCTCTCCTCAGACCACGCAAGACCCTTTTTGGGGCGCTTTTTTCCCACAAGAATCTTTATTCCCTTGAGCGTCCTTCTGTATTCATCTCTGTCAAAACAATCTTGGTCTGTTAGCCCCACATGGTCCATATTATCCTTAAGTTGTTTGAAATATCCTATTGAATTTTTGTGGTAGTGGATTCGCCGAAAGATTTTATGGTTCAGTCTTTCAGGATTCATCCTCAACCACGGCCTTTCCACCCTAACGCTCAGTTTCTAATCTGTTGTTTCCTTATAGATTTCTCGATTCAACCTCAACCTGTATCCTTCAGGTGTTCTCCTAGGTATTTTAGTATAGATTCTTCTGAGAATTCTTCTTCCTATTTTCAAAAGCCTCTTTATGGTGGGAAGACAAAAGGTCTCTGTTCTATAAACTATCACCGGCTTGATGACTATGTTATGATATCGTATCCTATCTTTAATAGATAAGTTCTTCTTGTTATACAAAAATTACTGGTCGCAAAGCTTAATTTCTCTATTTTGGCGACTTTAACCTTAAACCCTTTTCTCTCCGACCCATAGCAGCATATGATTTCTCCAAGATATTTAAATCTCTGAGTCACTTTGATTGTCCCGTACTTGGTTTCAACCTTTTTCTTCTCGAAACCCGCGTCTGTGGTCATCAGTTCCGTTTTCTCATAAGATATTTGTTTTCCTCGCTATTTCCGAGGGAATGTTTATTTGGGCAATCGCCTCTTCTTCTGTATCTCCCAAAAGGGCAAGGTCGTCCGCATATTCGGGACATTTAATTTTGACGTGATTGTTCTTAGTCCCTAGGGTTGCACCTGAATTGTTGATTTCCCATAGTTCCTTCATGATCTTGTCCAGTACCACCTTAAAAAGGAGACAACCCGTCTCTTTGTCTGAGTCCCGTTCTGATATGAAATGGTTCTCTCATATTTCTCTGGAATTTAACATTAGATTCAGTCTCTGTTATCGTTAGCCCTATTCAAATTTATATTTAGTTAAGTTTATTAATTCAGGCGTTCAGGATCAAAAGCGGATAACACCGAAATTTCAACAATTGACTTTTTCGCTAGTCTAATTAGGCAATTGGAGAGGAGTGGCTCAGTGGTAGAGCACTGAGTAGCCATGCCGAAAATCCTGGTTCAAATCCCGCTGCTGGAAAGACTTTCATTTGTTTTGTTACCAGCGGAGATGGATCATATGGGATCTAGAACCCTCCTGGGGGTCACCTAGCCTCAATAAAGTGGGTAACAAAAATAATGGGGAAAATCTGGCGGTTAAGAGTTATCTAGAAATTACCTCCCTGCACAATCGTTGTCCATGAAACAGTACAGTCTCCACCATGTAATGAACCCCAGACCCGTTCACGGATTCTAGTTTGTTTTTTTTGGTGAACCTGAAGATTTGGAAGCATGAAGCATTGCTTGAATAAACTAGCAATTAGTGTGAAAAAGTGATGTTTTGAAATTTGGAGTTATCCGGTTTTGGTCCTGAACGTCCCAATTATCCGTTTGTCAATTTTTACTGTTTAGTTCTACAGTTAATTAAATTAATCTTTTCTCTCATAGGATCCCATGTCCTCGTGCTCTCACCATTTTTGCGATGAATACACTAGAACGAAGTTCTTTGAACATTAATTTAATTTTAGGATCTTATTGACTTACGTCATATTACTATTTATATTTTTTTATAATTATTGGTCATTTTTTTGAGTTTTAAATATTTTTATTTTTAAAGAGAAAAGATAGGCCCTCGGCCGGGATTTGAAGCGGGATTAGAGCGATGTCACGGTGAGACAAGGGTTCCGGGTTCAAATCCCGACCGAGGGCCTATCTTTTCTCTTTAAAAATAAAAATATTTAAAACTCAAAAAAATGACCAATAATTATAAATAAATATAAATAGTAATATGACGTAAGTCAATAAGATTCTAAAATTAAATTAATGTTCAAATAACTTCGTTCTAGTGTATTCATCCCAAAAATGGTGAGAGCACGAGGACATGGGGTCCTATGAGAGAAAAGATTTGTCCTCTGCCGGCAGGCGGCCTTGGGTAGCTCAACTGGTTGGGCGCTGTCACGGTGAGACAAAGGTTCCGGGTTCAAATCCTGGCCGAGGGGCTATCTTTTCTCTTTAAAAATAAAAAAAATATAAATTCATTCGTCATTATCAGCTATTGATCATGTCTCAGCGTACCCAAGACGTGGGAACTTAACAGACCAAAAAGTGAATGAAAAATGATTTATCACAACTAATTTGAACATGAATAATGCAATACTTTTTCCGATTAGTCATGAGTTATATCGGACTTGAACTTTATTATTGACATAAGTGTTTACCCAGACAAGAAGAAACATTGGGATGATTCAGTGAGGGATATTGCTGAGGATGGTGTTGGCCAACTACAGTCAATAAGGAACCTCGGAAAGAGGCAATGAAAGTCAGCTATTGATCAGTTTGAAGAATGACGCCTATTTCCCGTTGAGCTAGCCCTCAAAGGAACCGCGTCCCTTATCTCGTCGGAAAATAAAAAGAAACAACCACAAACAGAAAGAAGGTAAATATTTTTTTAGTCTTTAAACTTACGTGAAAATTCCTCTTATCTATTTAACCTTTCTTTAAATTTGTAACAGTGCGGCAGGCGTTAATTAACTTAACTTCTTGGTTTCGATTACGTTTATAATGTTAAAAATTAGAAAAAGAGTCAATAAATATTATTAATGGGCCACACCATAATCGAAATATAAAATGAAACTGTAATCGTCCACTTATTTTTTCAGGTTTGTGTGTATTCAAAAATTGTAAATTCACAACTTTTGGAAGTGGAAAAATCCATTATCCATAACTATTATACATTAAAATTTAATTAAACTTGTATGGAACATAAAATTTAGGCATTTCTTTTTATAATGACTTTCGCCGTACCGACATAAGTTACATCAGTTTATTTGTTTTATTGGAGCTTACTCCTTAAGAAACGATTTTTATATATAGTCCGCGGCATGAAAAATTTAGTGATACCTACTAATAATGATCAGCACCAATAAATATAATGTTATTCTATAATTATTCTTAATTAATAAACAACTCTTGGTCAGTCAACCACGTTAACCTTTGGAGAAGAGTATATATCTCTCTTATTTATTAATAATATAAAATTACTATATATTAAGTATAACGATCACAGGGTGGCATCCCATTTTAGTATTTAAATATATTCAGATCAAAGGATCTGACTTTTCCCTGAGATCATAGCTTGGGCAGTAAAGCCAATATAGCAGTAGAGAGCGATTAATTGGCAAGAACGCATTTAAAATTCATTAGAAACGGAAAGGGTAAACTGCAGTAGCGTCCTCCTCCTCCAGTCCTGCCGACTGTGTCGGAGCTGACACACACACACTTTTTTTTAACGTCACTTTAGTCTACTATATAGTCTACTGTATGACACTACAGAGGGAGTCTTAAATTTTGTCTATCCAGTTATAATTAACATAAGGACCTTTTAACGAGTACCTGACATCATACAGGACCCCCTCATGATACAGTCAGGACCCCATTTTACGCCCCTTCCGAAGGACGGCATAACCAATGAGTTTTTACTCCCTTAGATTACATCAGCTATAGATGTCTAAATATAAACAAGATAACAAAAATAAATAAAGACAAGGGATTAGATATAACAAAAAATTATTATTATTCTCGAACACTACAATAATGTAGGAATATACCTAAAAAATCTTTTTAAAATGGTGGAGTCACATCATTGTATGTTGTTTATATTGGAAGGGAGACTCATGGTGGCTTTTATTACAATTATAACCTATCATACGAGGAGTCTACAAATGGCTACAAGATTATCATTTCAAAAATAATGTCAAATGAAAAATAAATGTTTAAAAATTTGACTTTATTTTTAGTCCCTATCGTACAAAAAGATAGTGATGTACCAACAGTAATCAATCGAATAACCTTACTCATAACTGTAAAGCTACTCGCATCTTAGGTAGCAATAAGTGATTTGGAAAATTGCGAAGCCCGTACACATATTACTAGAAAATATACTGTGTTTTACGCAAGTTATCCAAACTGTGTAACTGTGTAGAATGTGGGAATTTGCGTATTTTTTTGGAAATTCTCACATTCTACACTGAAGCCGTCATTATGAAGGATGTTCCCTGCAGACCACAACTCAGAGATGTTCCGTCCAACGGGATACATATATGGCGTAACGGAAAATGTTAGCCGGATTCTCGTGGCTACCTCCAGGAAAATGTTTAATAAGAGACACAAGAGAGCTCCTGTCGTCCTTATCCTGTTGAAGCCCCTTCATTGCAAGTAAATCTCCAAACTGTTGGAGATAGCAGAATAAACCATACCTCGCTCATGGTCAGCCTCACCATACATATTGCTTCTAAGGATCTGTAGTTCCTCCATTGCTCAATAAAGCTCTTAACGGTAAATATCATATGAGGAATAAAAGTCGATGAAGAGATGCTGTGTCTTTATTTACTCATACTTTCCAATATGGCCCACGAGCTTAATATCTGGTAGAGGCCAATGGCTATATCGGCCCAGGGACTAGTGAATACGAGATCCGACAGACCTTTGTATCCAAAGGTCCGTAAGGAAACGCTTCTACATTGTCAGGCGATAACTTTTTTTATGAATACAGCCTATGATCGACTTTTTCCAGAATGATAGTAATATTGCTTCCTTCCATACTGAGCAACAAAGCTACTGAATTGTCTTCACCATCCACATCACAAGAGTTCCACAGGAAAGTCCTTCTTACATTGGAGTTAGAAGATTACCTTCTTGGTTCATACGAAAAGGTGGGACCCAGGTTACAGGTTTTATTTATCCTGCATAAGAATTCCCTCATTGTTTGATTCCATACAACACTTAGATGTTTCTTTCAGGATCTCTCACCGTCTTCTTCCTGCGGTGAAATGTCATCTTTTAAAGTGCTTTAATGATTAGGATATTTCCCTAATACACCACAAAATAAATGAAAAACATTCGAATTTTACTGGCATTTCGATTTAATATACCATAATATGGGGTGAGAATTTGCCACTATTTTGCTTTATTGGATTGTTGTAAAAATATTTGACTAAAACTGAAACACCATATAGTAGATGAATACATTATAAGAAAATATCATTATAATTTTAGTTTTTACAAAAAATTTATATTTTTGAGGCACATTTTCACCCAAGCCTATGGGGTGACTATGTGCCACACCTGTTTTTAATGAATATTTAATAAGGAAATACAACTGGCATATTCTAACTTTGGTATTGTGAAAAAATAAATATATGGCTAATTAAATTTACACAATCCTGCATATAAAAAATCTTTTATTAGGAAAAAATGTAGTACAAGCTAAAAGCTAATTTATGTCCTAAGGATGACACAAATAAGAAGAAGCATTAATCACAAAATAAACCAAATTCTGATTAGGTAGATATAATATAAGGTATAAAGGTAATTAAAATTCAGGAACTTTGAAGATAGTTTATTTATGAGGAACCCGTGACTGGATAGACTCATGATGTGTGCCACTATCACTGATTCTTCCTCTTCAGAAAAAAAAATTGCCCTCCATTCTTCTTAACAGCATTGTTTTTTTAATTGATTACTTAGCACATTTCTGTGAATACCATATTTTGCATATAGTTCTTTATTATGTAATTTCGATTAAAATTTGTTCCAAAGTCTCTGGATAATAGTTTCACTAATCCCTCATTCTCAGTTTTCTAATTTAAACACAGCATATGAAATAAATACAAAAAATTGTATTTACCTTGCATGTAAAAAATCTGGAGTGAAAATGTTCCAATGAATGGAACTCAGAAAAATAAATGATTATCAAATTGGTATTAAGGCGTAATCAAGATGAATAATTGTGTAATTAAAATTACTTACCTGGCTGTCTCAATCTGCATACCTTTTATTTTAATGTAAGTTCAAAAAGTTATAAATATTCTTTTGATGACTTTCCACTCATGTTTTAAAATAATATATATATATATATATTATATATATATATATATATATATATATATATATATATATATATATATATATATATATATATATATATATATATATCTACAACTACATATAACGACTTTATTACAATGAGTCATATGTCGTAGTCTAATTCATACAAGCCCTGCCGCCATTTCTTTTTATCGTAATAGTCTTCCTCTCTAAGTCCTCTTGCCACTATTGCCTCCAGGATCCTCTTCCATCTACTTCTTCTCTCTGGCCGACCTCTCCTCCCCCTTTCCGATGGTACATGTTTCAGTACCCTTTTAGGCCATCGGTCGTCCGCCATCCTCATAGCATGACCAAACCAACTCAGTTATATCATTTCAACTGATGTTTTTAAATAATTACATTGTAATGTCCCAATTAAATGTATTTCAATATTGCTATCAGGTTGTCGCCTAAGTCTGGTAGCCAAATACTATAGGGCAAGAACTTACTCTGTAAGGAATACAATGAACACTCGCAATACGGAATACTTCAACTCTCTAATTTATTATGACTCCCGTGTTGCTGTAAGGCAAGGAAGGATGTTTAAATAAATAATTTATTATGACTAATGAACCATGAATAAAAATTTCATTTTATTTTATTAAAAGATGATGATGTGTTATGTTCATTTAAAACATTAGACACTAAACTATACAAAATGACAATCGCTTGAGCTGTCTTTAACACAACATTAAATTTGTATTCATTAAAATTTATCATAAGAAATGCTTTCCATCAACCGACTTTGTGTGGAAGAAATGAGCTGATAGTTTCAGAAAATTGGAAATGGTGACATAAACCTCCAGCTATAGTAGGAATTTGGAACAATCATTCAAATAGAAAGCTCTGGCAGAACCTCGGAGAAAAGTATTTGGGAATAGGCAAAACTTATACAATCTTCATCAGCAGTTCTTGAATCATTCCTCCAGTGTAGATGTACCAACCATTTCAAACAAATTTATGAAGGCATAATTCATTCAAGTCATCATTGTTTCAGTTACCATCCAATACTCTATGCTAGCAAGGATTTTTTTACTGTATAGTGGTTGACTAGTAAAGAAAAAAAAAATAATTTTCATACTTTTCATTTCATCTCATTGTGACCAGGTTTTGGGGTTTTCAGTCCAAGGTCCAAAGTAATTAAATAAAAAGTAAAAAAAAGTAGGTTGTATTCATAATAAAGTTCGTAACATAAAAAGACCAAAGAAAGGTAGGAAACTTTGTACTTATTTATTATTAGTCATCTCTATGGTTGAGAACTAATGATAATCAAGAAATCATTAGAACTATAAAATCTATCCATCAGCTCACAAAATATAACAAAATGTTTCAATTATAAACAGTTATAATTTATAAAAATAAATTATAACAATTATGAACAGCAAGGAATAGGTTTAGGAAACTTAAAGTATAAAATGCAATATAAATTGTATGAAAAGCACTAGATACTTAGAGTTTCAATAATACCATTAAAAACTACATTTGCAACATTTTATTTGCCATTTAAAATATAGAAGTATAAATGCAAAAATATGGCTGTGCTAAAAAAAAGTTTCACTTAGGCACACAATAATGAAATTTAATTTCATATCACAAAAAATTTAATAATTTAAAGCATAAATAATGAAAATTAAGGTATAAAGAATTAATCCATGTTCGCTGACAAAGCACAAACAGTGAATCTCATTTCATCAGGATCTTGCTTCATTATATCAGTAAGCACCTTAGCAGCATCCTAAAAATGAAATAATAAATACATTATTCATAAACAATTATTATTATTATAAATTATTAATCATTCAACTAAGCATAATAACAATTAATTTACTTAGCACAGCCACCATACTAGGAACAGCATGAATCTATAATGTAGGAAACAAGTTTTTTTGTTTTGTTTTTTAACCAAAATTAGTAATCAATTATTTTCTTTTTAATCATCCATTCTGATATACAAAGCTATGACTTTGAATTTAAAAATGTAATTTTTTTTTAGTCTATCACATATATTAAAAAGGCTGCAAGAAAAAAAAAATACTGTTGATTTTCTGATACTCACCTCAATAAAAGTATCAGAAGAAGTTGGTCCATGATTTATGGGGAAGGCTTTACGTCCATCTAAAAAAAAAAAGTCTTAATCTTTTAAATTTCTATGTAAAATTGTGAGCATAATGTGAATGTTAAATCAATGCTCTCGTGAGTCTCACATATACTCATAACAAACAGTTGGAAATATAAATGAATGTCAACATTCAAAAGTAACAATCTATCAGTCAGTGAAGTCATTACATCGTTAGGTCTGTGTAGATTGTGTATCCTTCTTAGAAAATATTGTTTTATAACAATAAAATTACAGGATTTTGTAATCTCAAATCAGGTTTTAATTTCTAAGGAAACAGCTTTTAAAAAATCATTCATATTCTCATTGATAAGGACTATTTTATGAAATAGGCCCGAATTCTAACAATGTAGCAAATTGATGCATGCAAATAAAGAAAATTAAGGTTTAAGTGAAATGTCCTTGATTTATCAGATTCACAAAATAACACTTTGAACGAAAATGCACTCAGTGATAACAGTGACTGAATAAATAATATCATATTTCAAGTGAAAGTGAGGATTCAGAGATGGAGGCATATAATATGAAAATAGAACTACTTTATAATTAGCTGAAACTGTTTACAATCCTCATCGCAACCTGTCGCCAGATAGGTATTCATAGATAGATATTCATGGGCATTGGAAAAGCATTGGGCAAGATAGCGACGTACAGCAGTTCGTATGCAGTTCAAGATACCATTAACTCAACTATTCAAAAAATAATTCACAGTAAGGTACACAGATCAATGGCCAAAAAAGGTTTTTTATGAACACCCCCGAAAAACTGAAAATGAAATTTAAAGTAATTTAAGTAAATTCTTAGTGCATTTACGTCCAGGAGGTCCTCCAACGTACAGTGGTAAGGAAATAAAAATAGGGATGCAATATTCAATAGTCAAGAAAGTTTAAAAACCTTCCCATAAATAATTTTTTTAATCAACTAGAAAATAATACTTTTTGAGTTATGTACAAATAAAATATTACTCCTGTCATGAGAGTTTCTTTTTAGTTTTTTTTTTATTAATATGTTCTTGGGTATATTAAAACTTGTTTATTAATTTAAATAAATGAAGTTAATTGATTCAAGTTCCTAAAGTTAATACTTAAATTATTAATAGGTAATAATCCGAAAACGGCAAATGAAGTAGAGGACATCCTCGGATGAGATGGCTAGACAATGTGGAGGAGGACTTAAGCTGATAGGTCTACAGGAATAGAAGAGAATAGTGCAGGATGGCAGAAATTGGTCGGCAGTAGTGGAGGGTTCTCGCAAGACCATTGAGCCAGAATAATAATAATCCGAATAGATAAATGAACAGTAACTACTATTTACTAAGTAACTTAATTAAGTAATGATTAAACATGTTTTCTTACCAAGCTCATATAAGGTTCCATCTTTGCACACAAATGCAACAAAGTGATGAGTCACAGGATTGTCATCAGTCGGCAACTAAAATAAAAACAATAATTAGATAAATAACAAATTTTTATGGTAAAATTAAAAAAAAAAATATTTTTTATTTAAGAAATTCTTGAAACTAATGATTTCTACTGAAGAAATTCAATGATACTTGATGGTACTTGTGTCTTAACGCAGCCCTGGTTACTTTAGCCGACTTGTTCGCATGTGCGAGCAGTTACATTTTGTAACTGTTACATTTTTAACAATCACCCTGTATTTATTGGAGTTAAAAAATTATCAACAATTAGAAATCAAAAGAATTTATTGAAAAATGGAATATAATAATAATGAATAATTAATTAAACAACAATGAACAATTATGAAATAAAAGTAATGAAAAATTATTTTTTTAAAAATAATATTTAAAAATGTAATATATGATGAACAATTAATTAAACAAGAATGGACAATGAACAATTAAAAAATGCAAATACTAAAAAATCACTAAAATTAAAACAAATAAGTTATGAAAAATCACAATAGTTTATCGACAAAAAATTTTTTAATCGCATTTAGATGGAAAATGTGTAGAAACACACTTCAATATCTAGATTTTAATTGCATTTCCAAAAGAAACGTTCACCACAATACAATTTCATTTCATGGGAATTGCTACATTTTCTTTGTTTTGGTAAAATATTTCGCTCCTACAAAAAAAGAATAGATTGTTCTTCTGTTGTGGGCAAATCCCATATACGCATTTTACACTAATTAAATAAATAACAAAATAATAACAAAACATCTATAGCAAACTAGCAAACAAACAATAAACAACAAATAACGAACAATAAATAACAAACAATAAATCAGCAATAATCAAAACTCAGTAAGCAAGAAGAAACATAGAACAAATCAGCTGTTAGAAATACAACTGTTACAAAACGTAACTGCTAACAAGTCGGCAAAAGTAACCAGGGTGTTAAGACACAAGTACCTACTTGATAACATCATTCAAAACTCATTTTAGTAAAAGAAAGAAAATTCTATTTTAACATTTTTTTTTGGCACAAACTTTCTAAGATACTGCAACTCCTTGTCAAAAGAATCTGGTAATTTTTCATTATATTTTAAGGGAAATAAAAAAATTGGAAAAGTTTTATCTTCAATTTTCAGACATTATTTTAATGTCAATTGTTCAATGCTCAACACAGTATTTTAAAATTACAGAAAAATTAATTGAAACAAATTCATTACAGTAGAAAATAAGACATTTGACTTCTGGAATAAAAAATACCTGTGATTGACCCTCTGTGGCAATTTCGGTATGAGCATTAATAAACCCTTGATTATTAGCTAGAGCATTTCCTCTTTCTTCTGGAGTTAGTGCTTTAGTATCTTCCAGGAACTGCTTCAGGAAACCATCTCCTAGCTGAATTCTGTTGACAGGTTAAAGTTCATTATATGTGTATACAGTTTGGCACAAACCTAATAATATCTTGAAAAAAAGATATAAAACTCTAAGATTTCTACAGAAAAATTCTACAAAAGATTCCAAGCCCCAAATTCCATACTTACGAGATTGTCTTGTATGGTCTATCGTATAAGAATGTCATAATAATAAAGTGTGAACTCCTCAACAACATTAAACAAAGCTTATTGTTAAAAATAATAGATACTAGGTGTGGAAAGATAGTTCAGTCACATAAATTTTCAATTAGAGATACTCACAGACATACATTAGTTAAATATGTTGTAAGTTTTAGATTTTTAATATAGGTCCATTTGAATATTTGTTTAGAGTTAGTTATGAATAGGTACTACATATATGTAAATAGTTGAAGGGTTTTAAGAAAGCACAAACCAAATTTTATAAAGATGTAAAACCAATTTTATTCAGTCGATTTTATAGAAAAAATTGCGGCAATTTTTTGCATTTTAGATTTTTTTTTACATTATACAACTGAGGTGTAAACATACTTCAAATAGATAATTCATTTTTTTTTTTTTAAGTTAAGACTGTTAACATAAATGCAGACAGAAATAGCAGCTACAGTAATCACAGCACTCACTTAACAGATGCTTGCTCAGCCAATGATAACCCAAGAATAGTTGCAGGAGGTTAACAAAGAGTATAGTTTCATCTATACTACTTAATGCAGCTTAATGTGAGATATGTAGGATATTGTGATACTGATATTAATAGTGTGACTTCAGATATACTGATAATAATATTGTGACTTCAGATATACTGATAATAATATTGTGACTTCAGAAATTAAAATCTTTAAAACAGATGATAATAAAGAACTTAGCTTAAAGTAAAAACATAAAAAATATAACCATGCATTTAATCCATTCACTATCCTCCAAGTCTATGAATATATATACAAGATTTTAAAATCTGGATGATTTCTAAAATTACACCACCCCAACATCTAATGAATCATCAGGGCATTACAAGAACATTCTTAACTATGAGGTTACTTCCCCATTTAAAGGTATCCTGTTTACAGAGGCGGAGTGAGCGTCAGGAGGGTTTTGTCATGTTATATCTGATCTACAGCTGATTTAACAGAGCAAACACTTAAAGCTTTAACGCTAGGACAATACTTAAAAAAAAAATGGGAACGACGCTTTACTCATTGAACTATTCTGCTCCTTAACAGAATAAAACATGGATAGAAAAAAAAATTAGAAATTAATAAACTTAACTAATTGGTAATAAAGGAAAACTAATGAGAAGTTTCCAGATTACAGGAGTAGGTGCTTCTTAAATTATTTGTAATAGTAGTAACAATCGGTTAGCAGTAGTAATTAAATTGAATTAGCAATCACATCGAATTGTATATGATAGAAATGTGGGCTTAAATGTAATATTAAAACATAAACGTTAATAGAATTTTTTTTTTAACAGAGCAAAATTTAATAAACAACGTATTCTATAGTCAAGCATATGGAATACAATTGTATATAACGTAAAAAAGTAAGCTAATATATAACAGGAAGAACCCATTAAAAATATTGCCCTCAATGCATAAGCTACACGAAAATACAGCTTTTTCATATGAAAGTAAAAATACATTACATAAACAAAAGTACTCACTCATTTTCATTGTTAGCTACCGAGTGAACAAGTGCAACAGTTCCACACGAATTAGAAATAATTTGTTTTAAATAATAAACATTTGGTGAAATGTCTTGGCCTTTTTCTTTTAAAGCAGCTTCTTGATCTTCCCTCAACTTTTCATACTACAAACAAATAATAATAATTAATGAGCAACAAAAAATGAATAAACCAAAAGAAATACGATAGGACAGATTATTTGAAAATATAGATAATTAATTATTATTACTTAAAAAAAGTTTCCATAAGTTTAGCAAGTTGTCTCCAATCCTAATGAAACTGCTAAAGATCAATAAAATTAAAACAAAGATAGTTGGAAATTTAAGTGAATATTTTTAAAAACGATATAAAAATGATAGTTTTTTTTTTAAAGGAAAGACTAAAAATTTAGATCTCTCGAAAGCTTAATTTGTGTAACAGTGTAATTAACCACCATCATTTTATTAGGAATGTTTGATGCACAATTAAACAGGCCTAAAAGATAAAGCTGAGAACATTTAAAATATTGCTTAGCTTCATTTCATGTGTTAACAGGCAACTTAGTCAGAGTCTGGAAATGGCAACCAATATTGATTTCCCAGACATGACTTGTAAGTTAAAATAATCCAACACAAAGCCAAAATAAATAAATTGATCTCATGTAAAACCAAAATTAAACAAAACATAACATAATACCTATAACTTGTCCGTTCAAAATGTTAAATAAAATTAGATTTATCATGTATATTGAAACATTTAAATCCTAACTTCTTACAAGTCAACAAGTTAAAGTTGATAAGTAATAAAAATTCATTTCAAATGATCGAGTTTTGTAATTCATTACCTTTTCAGATGTAGGAAAAAGTAAAATCATTGCTAGGGTAGGCCTGGGAATCATACCCAGCATATCCTTTTCTAAACTTAAAACATCTACGACATGCCATTTTTCTGGTACACCCATTCTCGATAGGAACTGAAAATTTATATTAAAAAAAAACTCAATGTAGCAGAATAATAATAATACTCTGAAATAAATGATAAAGTAAAAAATGTTTTATAAAGGTGTCATGCTACTCCTCCATCAACTCACCTTGTTCATCACCTGAAACAACAATATAACATGAACATTAGCAACTTATAATTGAAAGATTAACTAAATGTTCACTTATGGCAATTTACAAAAAACTTACTTCAGGATTAGATTCAATTGGTACCCAAGCCATTTTGACAAATCAAAGTATTATTAGTTATCTTACGAGGTTTTTTTTTCTTAAATGGCTATAAAGCTTGAAAGATGCGATTATAAAACTATAGGCAATTCAACTGCAAAGCTAAACGGATCACGAACAAATGTTTCAAAGCCGGCAATTCAGATAACTAGACATTAGTCATTCTGATAATTTGATTATCACTTTCAGAAATAGAAACTAAATATATGAGCTAAAAGGCTATTTAAAATCACAGTCATAAATTATTTGAAGTTTAAATTAGAGCTATCAATTTTCAAATATATACTTATTTATTAATACTTATTTATTATAAAACATTATTATAATATAATTCAATAGCGATCACTATGGCATTGGATCTCATACAATCAATACTAGGGAAAGGCGGTTATTTTAAAATAGATGGTTATTTTTTTTTTCCAAGAGATTCCTTTTTATATGGAACTATTTAGTAATAAAATCATTTCAATTTAAAAATTATATTATTTTTATTTGCATACATGAAGTAAAAGTAGAAATTAATCGGGAAAATATTTGGGCAAACAGGCTTATTTAGTGTGGGAATTACTAGGCTGACTTGTAAAGAACCAGTTGATACCCAAATCAAGGGATGAGCCATTTTATTGAGACTGGGTGAGGCTCAGGAGGGTCTGTATATCCCACAAGATCCATCCGTAATTATTAACTTATTAAAGTATTTAGCTTAGCAACTCTACACACTGAGCTAACCCCTTCCTCTCATGTTCTAAGCAATAAAAATGATATATTTTTTTTGTTTTTGTTTAGTGCATGGCCTTTATAACCATTCGTACCGCCAGTTATTATTCTTTCGAGTATAATGTATACATTATAAACAATTGAAAGGATAGGCTAATGTAAGGTACTAGTCACTGGTTTTCCCTTATTCGTTTCCAAATCGATTTCCTAAGAATGCGGAGTAGGCATATTTCTTCGGCGGCTTAGACAAGATCTATTTAAAATGGAATAGTTTTATATTTTTCCAATTTCTCACAATGAATGACCTTTTTCTTTCAAATTTGTCATTAAAATCTACAACGTATGTACGTCCATCATAAATTTAATCACTTAACTATAAACAGTGAAGAATAGGCTTGCGGGTATCAATGGTTGCTTTAGACCGCAATAAAAGATAAATATTCTTATCATTCTCTTTCTTAATTCTATTACTAATTGTAAATATCTACAATTCAGGAGTGAATTTGATATTTAATTCTGCAATTGTTTTTTACATGAGAACTTCAATCTAAAGATTACAAATTAAAATTACTCTTAAATAGTAAATGCAGATACAAATTGATATAACTGTATAATAAATTGATATAAGGTACAAATTATATAACTATATACTACTTATTATTTCAATTAAATTATTGATATTATGCACGTTTTGATTAATGAATGAACTATTTAAAGAGGTATATAATTATTTTTTAGAGTGTCGATGTATGTGAAAACCCGACTAATGTTAATAATTAAAACTTACAAATTTGAAATTTAAATATTTAGGTCTATAATTCATTTATAAACTTAAAAAAGAACACAGTTATTCCAAAGTCTTGTATTTTCTGTCGCCATTCCTCATGACTGCATAATTAATTTTTTTTTGTGTGTTGTAATAGTTGATTTTTGAAGGAGCGAAAGTTCATTTTCTATATTATTGTTAAAGGGATCGCTCCAGAATAGATATTATGTATTATTTTTCATTTCCAAATAAACATAATTCCTAAAAACTAATACCTTTCATTGGTTAAATTAATATTTTTTAAAATGCTAAAATCATAAACATACTTCAATAAAAACTAAAATTTCACTTTTCCACTTTTTATTGCAGCATACAATTTATAACACCATCAGAATTCATTCAAATATCAATTGAGATTATATTTAGATCTTTTTTTTTTTTGTTAAATACTCTTCTTTTTTCAGTTATCATATTTATTTCTTTTTTGTTGCGTCCATTGCCTTAAGTAGGACCTAAATTCACTCGCCGTAGTCAGCTGATTGTTTTCTCCATTTTCGCACCCTTTTTTTTCAACGTCATTAAACCATCTGGGGCTTGCAGTTTCTTCCGGCAATTGATTTAGCAGCCTTCTCAATATTTCATACCCTGCCATTCTCTCTATATGATAAATGAAGATCGCCATCCTATTCTTGCTATCTTGATGTAGGCCACATTATCTAGTTCACCATTAACATTTGATTTTTTTTTTGTATCGACTTCCCCATGAATCAAAGGAGTTTTCTTTTCTAATTTTCTTGTAATGGGGTCAACAATCACCTTAACTATGAACTAATAACATTGAAAATCTTCAAATAAATGTTATCTATATGTCGCGTACCTAATGAAAATAAAACAAAAAACTAAGAGAAAGAACGTCTCAAAAATTAAGTGAAACATTGCCCAACAATCATTTCATTGTCCCGTTCCTTTATTTTCAAATGAGGATTAGATATTGTTATTGTACTTTTTCACTTATTTATTTAGGTCTGCACAAGAAATTTCCTCCTGTTCCATTAATTATAATTAAATAGAAATAAATACTAAGAATAATTGTTTAAAAAATGTCTTGCTTTGTTAACCATCTCCTCAATTCAGTCATCAGGGGCATGTTCCCATTACTGTCTCCCCACCAATCAAAATCACCAAAATTAGGGCCATATCTTCATGGTCCTGATTTTAGAAACAATGTAACTAAGTTTACGTTAACTTTAAATTAGTGCCACGTAACTTTGTCCTTAATATTTCGTATTCTTATGGACGAACGATTCTATTTCAACCAACCTTTCACACTTAATAAAACAAAGAGATTGTATTCAACAGTTTAACAATTTTTTTGCATTTGTATATAAATTCACTAAAATTGAAGAATTAATTATTATTTATTATAATTATTCTCCCTTCAGATAATAGTTGTTTTTCGGAAGGCTAATATTTTTTTTTCATCTGATGAATTGTTTTTATTAAACATTGTTAAATAAACAATCTTACATACCTTCATAAAAATATAAATAAATTAAAAATCTAATAGAAACACACAATAAAACCTAATGGACTCAGGGAAAGACGTTGATTTAAAATCATTTATTTCAAAAGCTTTAATTTCCAAATCATACAAAACAGTGTTTATTCAGTTGTTAAACTAACAATACTATTTAAGTGTCTGTAGGTATGTAATAATATCATTCCTTTCTTCTGGCTTTTTCAATCCGGCAAAAACCATTTTGGTTCCTGGTATAAATTTTTTCGGGTTTTCGAGGTATTCGAACAAGACGTCTTCAGTCCATGTGACGCCTTTAGTTTTGTTAGCATCGGAATACGCAAATCCTTGAACTGTTCCTGATTTTCTTCCTATTATACCAAATAAATTCGGTCCTACTTTATTTTTGCCATCTTTTTCAGTAGTGTGGCACTGGGAACATTTCTGAACAAATATCTTTTTACCTGGTAAAGAAGATATAAGAGTTATTAAATTTTAGATCTACATAAAACTTACGAACTAAAACAGTGATTGATAATGTCGTTCATAAATCAAATAACCTCATCTTTAAATTACCTTTTTCTTCATCTCCCTTAGCGAATCCCATTTTGCCCAATTTTTTTAGTGATAGTCAAATAAAGGGTTCTGTAGTGTTTTAACCTAATTATCCACTTGGAATGTTGAGGGTTAATACTGCAGATAATCCTACGGCGCTATCAAAAAACAAATACATAAACTAAGCCAATCAACTGTAAAGAAATGATTACACCACATGTTGCTTGGCAATCGCCACACGTACACACAAGTATAAACAAAAATTAACAACTAAATTCAGTGTCTTGAATAAGATATGGAGTAAATAACTAAATTCGAAGTTTATAAATAAGAGGAATTGTTTTACAAGATGGATACCACTAATGCGCTGATCTGGGGAACAGGAAAAATCATTACAAGCACTGGCATTGTTGCTAGTTTAGCGTGCTTAGTATTCTGGCTAAGAGTAGAGAAGAAAGGGACCATTTACAGTTTACAGAATTGGCCGACGGAATCGACACAGAAATTAGTTCTTACTTATTTCCACTTGGTTTCCTCGTACATATTGACCGCCATAAGTTTTGCGTATGCATTATCGTCACCACACTTGCTAGATCTAATCAGCTGTAAGCCCTATGAAATAATTATTGGTATCATTGTTGTAATGAGCATGTTGACGACATTATTAGAATTCATACCTTATTGCTCAGAAAACAATTTGATCAAAATTGTCACCTGGTTTTTGCACTCTACAACGCTAGGGCTACCACTGACATTCTTTGGAACCAAGATTTGTACCATAGCTTTTCTACAGACAATTTTAATGCTTGGACTTTCTTGTTTGATGTCATTTTTAGCACCTGGTGATTTTTATAAAGCAATAGAAGGCCGATTGAAAAACTTATATTACCTAGTTACATTATCATCAATTTGTTGTTTACTGATTGAGTTCCCAGCAACGACAGTATCGATAAGCTTATTAACCATGAACTTCTTAGGAGGAGTCGTACTGTATTTCTGTGTTTTCATCGTTAATACCCAATTTCTGTTAAAAGACATATTAACAAATGAAAACTATGACCCAATATACACCTCTGCAGTCCTGTATCTTTGTACAATGAATTTGTACATTCGCAATGCCTTATACCTTATTGTGGAATGTTCAAAATTATGATTTAAGCGTCACATAATAAAAATGAAACAAATGAAAACGTAACTTTTTTCAAATTTAAATTAAGAGTATGTGGACAAACAATTTGGATTGCAGATAAGGGCATCAGTTCCGTAAGTTGTCGCTTCGAGTTAAGCCACAACAAGTTTTAACTTTTCATTCGTTTCCTTCTTAACATTCTCGATAATAAAAACAATAATGAGTTTTAGTATGAAAAGAGTATAATTACGGGAAATGTGTGCATATTTTGGTAATCATTTCATCAAGAAATTAACGTTTCAACAAACATTTCGAAGCGAAGATGATATAACCTAAACAGTATATGTACGTTAGTTATTTAATCTTTATATAGTTAATAATAGTTACTATATACAGTCAATAATAGCTATTCTATACAGTCAGTGATAAAATTATTTTTATTTTCGAGAATCTTAATAAGAAAACGAATGAAAATTTGTGACTTGGCTCGAAGCGACATCCTGCGGAACTGATACTGCAGATACAGCCTGCATCCTTTTTATAATAAATAACCAAAGCAGTGAGTTACCACAATTGTCGCCGGATAGAGGACTGATAAGACAATCTGTTCAAGAGTGGTCGTATTATATAAAAAAAATCATAAAACTAAAAACCACTTTTGTAAACTAGCCCTGTCTATACCTATAGATGCAATGTACCATTTATATAGATGAAAATAGGCGAATCCAGGGGGAGCACGGGGGCATTTGCCCCCCCCCCCTCGACGGTTTTTGTGTACTGTTGAGAATCCATTACAGTACATACTTATATATATGAATAAAATAACAGAAATAACATGAGTTAAACTATTGTTTAGATATTTTAATAAACCTTTCTATAAATACTACAAGTTTATTCCTAAGTTATTGTTGATTTTTTGCCCGTCTGCCCCCCCCCCCAGAAAAAAAATCCTGGATCCGCCCTTGTTGATGAACGTACATACTCGGTTTTTCACCAACTGCAGTAACTGAATTGTACAGTGGACCATTTTTCACTAACAGCAGTCGATATCATAGATAAAGAAATCTTTATTTGGGAAAATTTTGGGATATTGAGTATCTTGCATTAATAAATAAATAAATTTTTTCATTTTATTTTAGATTTGTTTTGTAGATAAATAAGAATAATTTATAATTTAAAAGGAAAATGTCTTTATCTTATTTCACAGTATTTTCTGTCCTAAAATCGAAATATTGAAATAAGATGTGACTTGTTATATTTTTTAAATCGATGCATTCAATTTTTATATTTAATTTTTTAAAAAAAGTACTATATTTTATGTAACGACTTAAACAAGCCAGGAACAGTGGCTTTAGAATTTGCAAATTTAAAAAAAATATTCATAGCTTTACTGTTTGAGCATGAGAAAAGACTAAAAAAATAGTAAGTACTTCCTGGAACCGTTGCAAGCAACGCCGATAAAATATTACATCACTAAAAACTTTTTTTTGGTGTAGTAGAGCGATACATTTGTTAGATCTACAACTATTGAGTTTACGTTTACAATATGTACAAATACATAACGTCTTTCAAGAATGGAAGAGCTAGATGATTTTATTGGAATAAATCCAATGTATGAGTAAGGTCAGTTATTCCGATGGCCTAAGCTTGATGTCACCAGGACAAATAAGAAGTGATGACTATCTCTATATATATAACTGGAGAACATCTGCGACGGAGAAAACATTAACAGATTCTTGGTCTCCTATTGGCTTGTCCGGAAAATAATGCAGCATTTTGTTTTCTTTAAAATTAAAATTTCTTTAAAACCCTTCCAAATAGTTAACTGTTTACGGTGTTTCCGCAGATTTCGAGAGGGAGGCTTGAACCTTGAAGAAGGCCGTGGAAGAATATTAAATAAAAAAATGTTATAGAGATAAACATTTTTGTTTGAAAGAGGATTAAGAAGTGTTTACATTTATAAAAGTCCAAAGTCCAGCAAACTAACAGTTTACTATAAATATAATAAAATAAAGAGTAATAAGACGTAAGTCCTAAATTTAAGTAATGCTCAAAGAACATTCGTTCTCGTGGGTACATCGCAAAAAATTGCGAGAACACGGGGACATGGGATCGGATAAGAAAAAAGATTTGTCCCATGCCTGCAGGCGACTCCAGTGGCTCAAATGGTTAGAGCGCTGTCACGGAGAGACAGAGGATCCGGGTTCGAATCCCGGCCGGGGGCATATCTTTTCTCTTTAAAATAAAAATATTTAAAAATTAAATCAATTAATAAAAAATTATAACAGTTCACTAGTTGGAGGGATATTTTAAGAGAAATATAAAATCCTGCATTGTTTTCCCGAAAACCCAATATTAAGAATCTAAAGGACATTTTATTGAATGTAGTTTTATAGGCCAAAAAGTTGGTATGATCAATAAAAAATAAGTTGTGTTATCATTGACTGCTCCCCCTAACCAATTCAATCCATTATTTGAATTATCCAGTCAACTATTTTCCACACAAAAATATATATTTTAAATTATCTTAAATGCTTGTTTTTCAAAAAGCTGAACGTTGAGTATTTTTGATGAGAAATAAAACGAGGGGGCCTTCAAATGAACAAAACCATTTGTTTGGAAATTAAATCAAATATAGATGTTATTCTATGTTTATTTTCCTTTTCATTAATTGTAAAACTAATTTCCTTTTTATTATTTTATTTCAAAAAGCAAATTGGATATTAAAACATGTAGTTAACATTTTGCATGGTATGTAAGTAATTTTATAAATACACTCCTCTTCTCACACTCGGGGTATATACAAGATGCCATGCTAGGCAACAATAAATGGTTTATTGTGAAAGGAAAAATATAAAAATTCATGAAGATGATTGTTTAAAAAAAATTACAAAATAGGAATATTTTATTAGATTTCTTAGCAAATAACAAGTAAAAAACAACTAAATAAATCTAATTTAAAATAGGCTACAAAAGCCCAAATAACATTATTGATACAATATTTACAGTAAAAAGAAATTTTTTATGACATATACAGATTGCATTATATACATATTTATTCACATATATACAAAATATAAAAAATAAATAAATAAGTTACAACCAAATAATAATAATAATAATATGGTAAGTATACAAGTAACTTCATATAAAAAAGAAATACAAACATTTATATATAATACTCATAAGTTGATTTGCTTACTTTTTCACTCGCATTGGTTTCTTTGGAAACAATTCATTATTGTATTACTTTCAACGAGAAGTCGAATCATTAATCACAAAGAATACGGAACCAAATAGTATCACCTGAAAATAAAATCTAAATTCATCTAAATTTGTTCTCTTTAATAGAACAAATAATATCAGAAACACAGTACCTGTTATGGCAGATATCACCAAGGATGTATAGTTTTTCTAAAATTGAAAGTTAGGAATAATAATGTATTTATAAAGCAAAAACTTAAACTATTGTAAGGGTGTTACCACACTGAGCCATGGAGTCTTCAAGATGTCGGGAACAGGATACTGTTGCCCAACCATTCAAATGCTCACGGAGAAAGCGGTCTCCTCTTGGCATAGATGCTAGGGCAATCATCTCCTCCCTCTACTCTTTACTTTTAAGCTACGATAATGATTGATACCTAGATAACCAGTGAGATATAGTAATACCGGTAACTCTTTTTTTATTTTGACAAACAACAGGAAAAAATGGAAAATTAAACAAGCTAGAATTTATGTTCTTAAAAAAAATTCATCATTGAAATACAGCCGCAACAGACAAATCTATTAAGGAACTCGTCTCTACTAAAAATTGTAATAAAATAAAGTCTCCTAAAACAAGATGCTATAGAACCTGTGCTTAATGAATACTACAGAACTTAATCATAGAACTTGTGCTGTAAGACTTAAGGGGTTTTTAAATCCTTCATGAATTTAAAAATGTTTGAGAAATTTCAACGATAGGAAAGTATAATATAAAAGAGACATTATATGGGTTTAAAAACAGTAAAATCAACAATCAGAGAGCTAAATGCTATTATAGATTATAAGTGAAACAGACTTGACAAATTTGGTGATTAAATAAACAAAAGGACACTGATTATAAAGGCTTTAGAATAAATTATTTTGGACAGGAAGGGTCATAATAAGTGGCACATATTTACTCCAAAAGGATGATTACAAAGATATTTAGGTATTATCTGATGGAAAATAAATAATCTTTTTTTTTTACAAATGCAAGTAACATTTTATATTCGAGTATGTATATAAGCGATAGAAGTTTGATGGATTTATGTCCAGCTTTAAGCAAAAACATAAGGTTATTAATAAAAGAAGCATTGTATGCTTCCGAATATTTAACAGAAAGAGATACATTTTAAAACTAAATATCCGGGGCAGAAAGATAAAGCGAAAAATATTGGAACCAGTCAGAGAAAGATACAAACACAAAAGGTGGCCCAACAAAGAACTTCACAAGTGCTGTGAAAACATCATTAATATAGCTAGGAATCTTAGAATTTTATGGACACATTCTATTTTATGGACCACAAGAAGGTTTCTGCAAGACTGAGCAACCAGCTTCTTGCATACTGGCAAAAGAAGAAAGGGAATATGGATCAGCAAGAATCAAAAGGAGCAGAAAGAGACTTAAAAGATTGGACATATCTCAGGAGGTTGCTAAAGAAAATGAGGTTTCAGGACAAACCATGGAGAAAGAAAACATGCGTTCTCTGGAGAAAGGAGAGGAACAAACAATCTCTGGTACTATGAAGTAAATAATATGTGTTTAATGGAACACATAAGCCTGTTCCAAACAAAATAGTTGAGTGCTGTGGTTCTTAGTCGGCCTTAATGTAACAAGAAGAAAATATTGTTAATTAAACCAAGAGAGACAGTAGAGCAAAGTAAAGGTAAGATCCCAATCCAGGATGTCTGAAAATAAAAGAAAAAAATATCATGTGGTTGCGGTTGAGGTTTATGCATAAAACTAAACTAATAAATAGATGGTTGTCATGATCGATAATGTTACAAATAATCATAAAACAGGGCCGAAATGGTTAAACAGTAAACTTGCGTCAAGTGACCTTCATCTCAACAAAGATAAAGAAAAATAAAAATTGCATCAAAGATAAGTAGGAGATAATCCAGTTCTTCCAGAACAAAAATCCTATATTTATGCAAACCCGGTAAATAAATATTACCAGGACTTGCGGACCTGGTAAATAATATGAAAATTACAGATTTATTAAACAGATCTGCAGAATAGTTAAAGGTGGCAGTCTTAAACTGAAGTGTAAACATCAGTTCTTTACTAGAGAATTAGATCTAATAGTAACCCAGGCCACACTAAGAAGATAGAGAAGGAATATCTTAGCTGATGATGTAGATGATCAGGATGACAGCATCAAAGAGGATGTGGTAGAGGATTCTGTAGGTAATGTAATGCCAAAATAGGCAAAGCTCAGAAAGAGACAAAATATTACCAGAATTCAAGAAGTATGGAGGTATTGGCTAATCAAAACCCTGCATCATTACAACTAATTCGGTGTGAAAAATAATCCCCAAAAATTGTGGCAATATAATAATGGTGGGTATGGATATGAAAGAAAGAATCAAAAGTACTGTGATTCTTCTATTTCAAGACAGAATTTCTCTTTATCAGAAGTTTATAAATCATAATGCAAAAACTCCAGAATTATTGAAGAAGACTTGTGAGGACGAACACAATGAAAACAATTTTTAGCAAAGATCACATTTTTCCCAACATTATTAAACTGTTTGGGATAAAAATAAGAATTCCTTACTTTTCTAGGTATCGAGAAACATTTGATTTGGTATCAACATGGACAGCAATAAAAAGATGAGAATAGAGCACATCCAGTGTGCTTAACTAAGTTAATATGGAATAACACACCCTATGTATATAAAGTAGTGTATAAAATAAAAAATCTTTCTTTCGATTGTTGAATGTATGGGAAATAAATGTCATTTCATGAGGACATTTAATAAATAGTTACAACTATTCTATTTTATTGTAAACCTCCACCCAGACCATACCTTGATGTAAAATATAAAACTCAAATAAATAAAAAGTAGTATATCGATTGCCGTACTTGTGACCACTAAGTGCTAAAGATGACCTTCAATGTGAGTCGAAAAGTCGGTATCTAATAAATAGTTTCACTATTCAAGAGATTATTTTTTGACCTCTACCCATTTCATCCTCCATATTTATAAGGTCAACTAATTATTATAATTTAAAAAAAAAACAAGTAATATATTTAAAAATATTTTTAAAATTCCTAAAAAATATGAGTAAAAAATTAGAAGGTACACAAGAGCATCTAGGTCACAATATAGCCTATATTGCTTGTTTATTCCTATATCAAATAATATTAGGGTTATGACCATCCTCGAATTAATTAAACCATTATATCTACTCATTGCTATGGCCTCTAACTGCTTATAGTTATTACTGATATAAAAAAATATTTCTAAGAAAATTAATTGAGATCTATAAAAGCTATGAATTTTAAAAATTGTTCCTCGATAAGCCATTTTTTAAAGCAATGAATACTGATAAATTAAAATTACTTGGTTTCTTGAGGCCTGGAGCAACCTGGAAAAGCAATACCTCCCGTCACATCACACTTATATAATTCTTCAATCCTTGGTTGAGAGGTTTGAGTTTGAGCTTGATTTTGCTTTAAAGGTTCACCATCTACATCACACTTGTACATTTCACTCATGTTAGGTTGGCCCTGTCTATTCGAAGTGGTTTGACCGTACTTTTCATGAATCCCTCTGTGCCTTTTCAAAGCAAATCTATCTGAAAAACCTACATCACAGATGTCACATCGATGAGGTTTTTCTCCAGTATGTACTTTGGCATGATTTTTTAAATGGGTGGCTTGATTAAAAGCTGATCCACATATATTGCAACGATAAGGTTTCTCTCCAGTGTGAATTCTCCTGTGATTCCACAATGTAGAATGACGAGCGAATGTTTTGTTGCATACTTCACATTCATAAGGGCGTTCTCCAGAATGAATTCGCTCATGGTTTTTAAGATGGGGTGCTTGAGAAAACTGCATGCCACAAATCTCACATTTGAATGGTCGTTCACCACTGTGCACACGTGTGTGATTTTTTAGATAAGCAGCTCGAGCAAAAGTAAGTCCACAAAAATCACACTTAAAAGGCTTATCACCAGAATGTAGTCTTTTATGGCTCCATAACGATGAATATCGCGAGAAAGTGCCATCACAGATATTACAATGGTAAGGTTTGTCAACTGGATTCTGAATACCACCAACAAATATTATTCCAGATCCATTACATTTATGACAAGTTGCCATTTTTGCCATACCTCTTCTTTTGACTGGATGGGCTCCTTTTGGATGGTCATCAGTTTCAGTAGAAGCTTCCTGTGTTCCTTCAAATCCTGAATCTCTTTCTGGACTTTCAGTACAATTTTGACATTTTAAATATTTAGATTTCTTTTTATTTTCATGACCACAATCAACTTCAACACCACAGGTAGTACAACACTTTGATTTGTGATTGTTATGAGAAGTTTGTTTATGCGTTTTTAAATCTGAGGGCTGGTTGTATGAAGATTCACAATTGTCACATGCACGTTCACCAGAATTAGTTTGAACACGTTCACCAGAATTAGAGTGGATGCGTTGTTTATGATGATTTAGAAGAGATAAATGACCAAATGATAAACCACATACGTCACATTTAAAAGTTGCGGTTGAGGCAGCTGCTGCCAGAGACATTTGATTCACCAAAGCATAATTATATGAAAATGGTTGTGTAACATCAAAACGATAACCTTTCTCATCTCCCGAGTTATTTCCAACACTAACACTTCCATTATTAGTAGTTTGCTGATGTACTTTCTGCAGCATGTTTACGTTGTAACAAAATGGAAACTCAGGAATAGAAGATGGTTGTTTATCATCTTTTTTTTCTAGAGAATAAAGCTGGGTTACATGATGTTGTTGCTGTTGAGGCTGAGGTTGTTGCTGAGTAGATTGCATATTAGACTCGAACATAGCATTCTTTTCTTCATCAACACAGTTTGGTCGGTAGATGCTTGGTTGATCAGTTTGAGTGAACCTGTAAATTCAAATCAAATTAATCCAATATTAAAATATTAGAAATAAACATAATACAATTAATACCTGTTAGTACTTTCAGAAGGCACAATGAACTGTTTCACTGGTATTTTAAGAACAGATCTTGCTTGATGGTGGTTTTCAGTTGTAAATAACTGCTTTGAATCACTTGTTATCTTGAGAGGTTCTCTGTTAATCCAAGCACTGGCATCTAATGACATATTCCTTAAATAACATAAATTAATCTACCTACACAACGAAAATCTCTAATTCTATATACATTCAGTTCTCAGGTATTCTAAAACAACTACAATTATGCCACACTTAAGACTAAAAATAGGATTATAACATAATATTTACTACTGTACAAAAAACTACCTTTATAATGGTTAATAGAACCATTGGGATGCAGTTTAAATAACTCTTCCAACGATAAGAGAAATAATTCAAGGGCCAACAAAAACAGAAATGGACGCTTTCCTTCTCTCTCTTTCCACTCTCCCTTTTTGTCTTTTTTGACAGAATTCTACGAAAAATTGTTATCATCTACAATCTACCAACTGAAGGTTATACTTAACAAAACTGAATGTTCTGATGAACGAAACTGACTTTAATCAAAATATTAATAATATTTTTGTATTTATTTGATAACTACAGCCAAAACTTTGCTACAGTTGGCTGTGGCGATGCGGATTAATTTGTTTTACTGAATTGGATTGATTAACTTTAATTTAATAGTTTATTTCAAATCGAAAGCAAAACTGGTTAAGCCAAACATGAATTACATAAATTTATTTTAAGAGATTCATATCTAACAATAATAAGTTCGTCGACACTTCATACAATAGGTAACCTACTCCATACTTTTCAAGTATGTTTTTCTCAACTTTATCTTGGCAGTTTCCCTGTGTTTTTTATTTGAAATAAAGTCACCAGTGTTTGATTACAGTTGTTTAGTGTTTCAATATCTGTGGAGAAATATGAAATTTTAGTTGTGAGACGCTTTGCTTAAAGCTTTTTGTTATTCCTGTTTATTCACGTATCGTAAACATATTGCCTTTGTTTTAAAAAAAAGTATTTTGTTTACTTTAATTATTTAAATATTTGTATAAATGTAATTGAGTGTGGTGATGTTTATATTTGAATAAATGCTATCAATGATGTGTATGTAACCAAGGAAGCCAGTGTAGCAAAAGAAGCTTTATCAATTAGTAAGTTGTATTTTATTGTTATGATGTTGTGAAATCCCTTTATCAACATAGTAACTTTATGTAGTTAACATTATTTTTATGTTGTGCATATTTTCAATATTGACATTATTTACTGCATTTTTACATACATCTATCTTCTTTTTTTTAAATTTTTGTAGTGCGCAAGACTGTGCCAAAAAAAAAGTTTTTAATTTTTTTACAATCTTTCTGCAATACTAGGAAGTTTATAGTAATGAATAGTTGGGTTGCAAATACTAGTAATGTATTATATAAACATATGTTCATACTTACATTTGTATACATCATAATTACGTTTGTATACATCATAATTAATCTATGCAACTGTATGGTTATTTGTTGAATTGTATTGGTATTGTTGTATGGTTGTATATAATAATTGGATGATTAAGTTGGATAATTTGACCTTGCTAGTTGAATTCTATCACACTCGAGCTATAGGTGGCTTGATTTAGTAGTTTTAAAATTTGAGATATCTGTTCCGCAGGTTGTCAATTAAAGTGGAGTTACAACATGTTATAACGGTTTACTCATTTCATTTTTAATATTTTAAAAAAATAAAAATTATCGTGAGCTTTAGTATGGAAAAGATAATGTAATTATGGGCAAGGAATAGATTTTGGTGATCATTTCATCAAGAAATAAAAGCTTCATCTAAAGTTTCTAAATATATGTAGTGATATATGTTTGTAAAAAATGCATTTCTAGATGGAATGATTACTGAAGTATACAGATTTCGCATAATTACGTTCTCTTCTCCATATTACTAAAGCTGATGATAACTTATGTTTTTGGAAAATATCAAAAGGAAAACAATTGAAAAGTTTAAACTTGTTGTGACTCAACTCGAAGTAACAACCTGCGGAATAATTACCAAAATTGTTTTTGTAATGTAGCCATAGAATATATTTTGATATTCAAAGCGCAGATTATGTTTGTTATGTGTAGATAATTTTGACTGTCTTTGCCTAACGAAGCAACTGACTGTGATGGCAAGAACTACAATATTAAGTTAACTTATAAGCCTTGTAAAACTACAACTGAAATTAACAAAAGGTCAGAGGAGAACAGTTTTTTTTTTCATTTCCAATTCAATAGATGGTATAAGATAGCTTGTATTTTTATAACTGCATACTAGGCCTGACCAACCCAAATGTTCTTGCAGGCCACTTCAGAAATACATCATAACTAGGCAGGCTGCAAATAAAATTATATATCCCCATGATGGATTTAGACTCGCTGTAAACATTTTTTTGGGAAGGAAATAATTGAAGCATAATGAGTTATTATTACTATTATTAGTTATTTATATTTATATTCATAATTACTACTACCCTTAATCTTATATTTAAACATAGGTAATATAATAATAATGTTACTAAATGCACATCGTAATCATTATGATGACCTTTCTCTTGTAATTTGATCGTTAAATTTTTAATATAAGTATACACAAATTATATATTTTTGTTATCAGTTTCCCAGGTTGTTGCTTCGAGATAAGTCACAACAAGTTTTAACTTTTCATTTGTTTTCTTTTTAATATTCTCAAAAATTAAAATAATTGTGAGTTTTAGTATGAAAAAAACGGTGTATATTTTGATGATCATTTCATCAAGAAATGAACGTTTCAACAAACATTTCAAAGTATAGATGATTATATATCCTTAACAGTATGTGCAAGTCGGTTCTTTAATCGAGATGTAGCCAATAATAGGTGCAGCAATCTTTTCTGAATTGCATCGTCCTCCATTCTGGACATATGTCCAGCCCATCTTATCCTAGCTATACTTATACGCTGTACCGTCAGGCTCCTGATACATCCGATACAGCTCTGCATTCTGCCTGACTCTCAATTGATTACCAACTCTTACAGCTCCAAACATCCTTCTTATATTTTTCTTTCAAAGAGCAGTAAAATGTTTGAATCTGCCCTGGAGAGAGGCCATGTTTCAAATCTACATGTTAAAACAGATTTGATCATTGTTTTTTACAGCATGAAATTGGTTCTTCTTGATATCAGGCGACTTTGTAAAATTTTTGTCATCCGAAAATAACATTTATTAGCGGGCAAAATTCTTCTTTGGACTTCTGGGCCGGTTGAACTATCCGCTTTGACAAGAGGACCAAGTTAAACAAAACTGTTGGCACTTTCAAATGTGTAGGTGCCAAGCATGATAGTGCGTTCTGATTGCCTTGAAAGGTTCACCAACATATACTTAGTCTGCTTGGTTTACCTAAAGACCTATACCAGGTCTGCAAGTTTAAAATGTCGTTTTAATTCCAATAGAATGCGCTCTTAGCCTATTGAAGGATTTGCTTATCTCTAAACGCTATTTTGTTTGTTAGTCATTTGTTTACAAAAGTCAGTTGTTTTTAAGTCGTTTACGTGGACGTATCATACCTTTCTTTGGTGTTAAAAATGTCTAATTTTAAGCCGAATAAAGAGCATTTGCGGCATGTCATGATTTTCTTATTCAATCAAAAGAAAAAGGCATCTGAATGTCATCGAATTCTTGTTGAGACTTATGGCGATCTTGCTCCAACCGTCAAGACATGTGAACGTTGGTTTCAAAGTTTCAAACGTGGTGATTTTGATGTTACTGATAAAAAACGAGAAAATCGACCAAAAAAGTTTGAGGACGTCGAATTGCAATCTTTATTAGACGAAGACAATACCCAAACCCAACAAATGATGGCAGAACAGTTGAATGTCACTAGACAAGCAATTTCCGATCGCCTGAGAGCTATGGGAAAAATTCAAAAGGTTGGAAAATGGGTTCCACATGAATTGGACGAACGACAGATGGAAAAACGAAAAGTTGTGTGCGAAATGCTGCTTTTACGCCACGAAAGAAAGGGTTTTTTGCATCGAGTTGTAACTGGCGATGAAAAATGGATTTATTTTCAGAATCCCAAACGAATAAAATCCTGGGTAACGCCAGGACAACCATCCACATCGAGTGCAAGACCGGATCGTTTTGGGAAGAAGACAATGCTGTGTGTGTGGTGGGATCAGAAGGGAGTAGTCTACTACGAGCTTCTCAAACCCGGCGAAACAGTCAATACCGACCGCTACCGACAACAAATGATCAATTTGAGTCACGCATTGATCGAAAAACGCCCAGAATGGGCTCACAGGCACGCCAACGTCATTCTTCAGCATGATAACGCTCCTGCACATTCAGCCAGATTGACTAAGGAAACGATTTCTTCGCTTGGTTGGGAACTCCTACCCCACCCGCCGTATTCACCTGACCTGGCGCCTTCTGATTATCACCTATTCTCATCGATGGGACACTCATTGGCTGAGCAACACTTTAACAATTTGGAGGATGTAAGAAAATGGCTCGATGAATGGATTTCAAATAAAGATGAAGCATTCTTTTGGAATGGTATCCATAAATTGCCCGAGAGATGGACAAAATGTGTAGAAAGCGAGGGCCAGTACTTTGAATAAAATATATTATACTTTTTTTTTTAAATTAAATTATATTTTAAGAAATAAACGACATTTTAAACTTGCAGACCTGGTACGCTGTCCAGCATTTTCCTCTTGCAAATTACTCAGTGTTTTTCCAACTATGTCTATGTCATCTGCATAGGCCAGTATTTGGATGGACTTAGTGAGAATGGTACCAGTGACTTTGTAACCCTGAGTCTCTTATGACCTTTACAAGACCAAAATTGAATATCAGACATGAGAATCCATCCCCTCAGATCCCTATGGGTCATGAATCCTATGATAAGTCATTCTGGATATTGGCCTGGCTTCTCGATTCCCTTGTCAACAATTCCACCAGGCTTATAAAATCAAATATATTTATATTATAATATTTTTTTATATTATAAAATAATGTTTTTTAATATAATAATTATAATTATAATAATTTATATAATGTAACATCATATAGTTATAATGATACACATTTGTGTGTACCTATAAATGTAATTTTGCTTTTTTATTTACAGAATATTTAATTATGTCAGCTCATAAGGTCCGAGAAAAAAAAGGGAGTCTTCCTCTGCATCATATCCAGTTATATTTCTTGCTTATTGGTCATCACTGCCAGTGAAGTTGTCCATGATAGTGAGTAATATTAATACTTATATCATTTTAAGGAAATACTTATGCTACTTGACTGTATATATTAAATCAAAGTTATATCCAATTGGCCATCTTAATTTCCTAGAACGATATAATGTTTGAAAGAAATTAAATGACGGTTAAAGATTAAAGCATAAAAATTAATTGCTTAAAAGAATTTAGGGTCTCATCACTACAACTGTTCTTAATCTTAAAAAATTAATGTCAATATTGGTAAGAGATAATTCAGCTTAGTCACTTGAAGAAATTTCCATGTAGAAAATTTAGAAAGACCTGGACCTTTATTAACAATTAAAGGTTGAAAAATTAGAAAAGGTAGAGGAGAGCTGGATTACATTAAACATTTTACACAAATTTTATTAACCTCTGGTAATTTTAGAATCTAAATGTATTATTATTATCTTTGATTTGCTTATTGGCTATTTTATTTTTTATGTTTTCATTATGTCGCATCTATTATAAAAAATTTACTGACCAATTGCCGGAAGTAAACCATTTCCACTCACTTCAGTCTTGTGAGCAACCACCAGTCCTGATGCATGCAAGTTTGGGCCTAAATATCAGCTTTCAAAACAATAAATTTATGTTGACTGCACTTAGACTAATTATTCTTTATATAAAAAATTTAGGCCTCTTCAATTATATGTTCAAAATATATTATTATTATAGGT
The DNA here is from genome assembly GCA_037127475.1 of Arma custos. Taxonomy (NCBI): domain Eukaryota; kingdom Metazoa; phylum Arthropoda; class Insecta; order Hemiptera; family Pentatomidae; genus Arma; species Arma custos. The sequence continues at coordinate 34,270,480 of CM073759.1, forward strand.
ATAAAGACATTTTTAAAGTCATGATATCTAACTGTCCTAAATGACATCTAATTGATATCAGCTGAGGTTGTTGTGGTGTTGTGACTATTTTGGAAGGTTGTTTAATTCTTCATCAGTGCCCTTATAATATAATCAACATAATATAAATAATATGTGATCAACTTCTGCATAAGTGTTACTATAATATGTCACATGTGTTTCCTCCATGAGAAATTCTAAGAAAAAAAAAATCTTGTAGTTTATTGCTATACTACGGCTTTGCTCAGGGAGTTGATATGAGATTGTGTGGTTGGAATAAAAAGTTACATCATAAAATTTATACTAAATGAGATACAAATTTTTTATTGAAAATATATTCTTACTACAATACTTCTATTTAAAATACTTGTTTATAAACAACATTTTTCATTTTGTTATCTGGAGTATATATGTATACATTTTTCGAATTTCCTACTTGAGAGCAAGCTACTTATAGCTGACCGTGAGAAAAGCAGAAGTCTTTGAGGTTGATGCTGCAATTTTTTTAAGTTTGTCCTTGCGCTTTATTAATTGTAAAGCTATAGGCTAATTTTATTGGAAATTGCAGTATTTTAATTTGGAATGGCAATTCATTAGATATCAGTGATATTCTGGGGATAAATACTGTGTGTCCTTTGTCCTTCCCAATCATAAGTTCGGCTTCGATGATGTTATTCGATAATTGTTTGACTATCATTCTTGTTCCATTACATAGTTTTGGTGAGTTCCGTCCACGCTTCTTGTAGAGTGATATTTTCATGGTTGGCTTGCGTTTTTTATAACATTGTACCACAATTCTTGATTTTTCAATTTGTTGTTCTTCGGTTTCACAGTGCTCACTCTTGTTCGTTGGGAACATATACTTGCATCGCGCTCTTCGACTGTTTCATTTTTTTGCTGTTCTTTTTGTTTTCGCCGTTTTGCTTCAGAACTGGCAAGATATCATCCTCTTTTACGTTTAGACATTGTATAAAATATAAATCAAAGCTTTTTATCAAGAAATATAGTAAGTACACTTTAAACACTTTTCACCCTTTATTTTCGATTTATATTCAGTCACTGTATCACTTTGATTACTCACACTTCACTTTTTGTTTTTATTCATTCGCTGCACTTCACTGGTGAGAAACTGACATTCAAACCCACGACGCATCATGCTTTATATATCCCTACCAATGGGTACCCTCACCTATACAAAAAAAACTTTGAATGTTCCACAATGATATGGAATGTTCAGAGATGTTCCCGAACGTTCGAACCCACGACAGATCTTACTTTATATACCTCAACTAATAGGTTGCTTCACCCATAGGAAAAAAGGCTTCGAATGGTCCACAATGTTCCTGAATATTCCACAACATTCGATAGTGTTCTGGAATATTACACAAGTGTTCCCGAACATTCCAGAATGTTGTAGAATGCTCTCGAATGTTCTGGACTGTTCTAGAAATTTCTAGAGGGCGAAACTTCCAGCCCTTGTATCTTCAAAAGCACGCCCTTCAGATAAAAATGGGAACCTTCTTCATGTACAGGATATAGAGGGCTACCACACCATATAACTTCCTTGATCATTCTGGGACTCATTTCTGTGTTTTAGCGGCACGCACATTGTACACTTTCTTTTATAATATATATTGATTATATAAATTAAGTGAATTAGCTAATATTCATTAATATTTGGTTTAAATTTTTTATTTTTTCATAAAATTAGAGTAAATTATCTACAAATTAGAATCTTTCTTTCAACATGGGTTTAAAAGTTTACCATTTTATTAAATCTTAGAAATTCGAATGGTATAACTCATATACTTAATTTAGATTTGTGAATATTTTATGAAATTAGCTTATCAGAGGCTCTGTTTTCACAAAATCTAAAACTGCATCAATATTTTCTTACTGAAAATGTCCTATACGCTTGAATGTATTGTCATGTTTAAAAATGGAAAACCATGTTTTTGGCCACTACATTTTTTTTTTAAGGAAGAAGTTTCATTACTCCAGGTCCAATATACATTCTAGATTTGATATGATCTATGATTTAAGGTTAGCAACCTTAAACATTTAAAATTAAGATAACTTCCTGAGCTGTTGGTCTATGTTGTTTGGTCCTATATTGTGCTAAATACAGTAAATTTTCAAAATGACTTAATTGCTGAGAAAACTAGAGATATTCTGGAATCCTTTATTTGAGATTCTGAAAAATAATTATTTTAGTTTAGACAGGGGATGTGCTTAATTTCATATAGTGCCTTGTGTAATGTGTAGAATTGAATAAAATAAATATGATAATCATGAATATATTTTATTTCTTGACAAGCAGTATCATATATTTTTTTTAATAATTTCATATAACAGTATATTTTTTAGCTTTATAATAAGTTTTTATTTTATTGGTTAAATGGTAACTTAGATTTGTTAAAAATGGCACTGATTCCTAAATTTGATGAATGTAATTTATCTTCTGCAAGTTTTGTAGAATTCCTCATTTTATTAAGGTGAAACCAAATTCTCAATGTTAAAAAATATAATAATTCCACAGCACTCATGAAACTGAATCCCATGAAAAGACCTAAAAGACCTCCAGCATTAGCTAGAGTAAAAGAAATTTGATAAAACTTCACTTATTTTGTTATTAATATGCATTTTACAGTATGTCATAAATTTATATTCTTGCAGATCTGATCAGCAATTTTACCAATAAGGGTTCATTTAAAACCAGTAAATATTAAAGGGAATTAAATAAGAAAAGATAAATGTATATTTTTTTAAAGATATTATTTAAATGACCTAAGACAAATGCATTAATTCCAGTAGCTAAGTTCATTACATGGTCAGAAGGAAACACAGCTAAGGCAACTATAAACATTAACTTGCTATACCTATATCACATAACAAATTATTTTATTTCTTCAACAATATATGTCCGTGCTGTATTTCGACCAACAACCCAATTTTTTTTACTCATTCTAAAATTGCCTAAACATTCTTCTTTTTTTAATGGTGTTTTGTCGCTATCATCACCAATATTTGTCATTTCCTCTCAGAAAGAATCAGTTGTGAATAAACCTATGATATGTGCAACTACAGTATATAGTTTGAATTTGTCATTGCTCATGATATATTTCAAAGGCATATTGAAAGGTTAATGCGCATGCATGACTGTGTGCATTTGTATGGTAACCTAATTGGAATTGAATGCACCATTAGGTAACTAAGTGTCTAACATTAGTGAATAATGAAAATAAATTCATATACTTGGCTTGGTCATATACATATGATTTTACTCTTTTAGTTGCTGCATTGTGATGTTGAGCTGTTGTCTCTTTGTGGTTTAATTCAAAATAAATACTAACAACAATTAACGTGATGTGCTAATTGGGTTGTCACTCATGAAATGTCCTAGTTTTTAAGAGAGGATCACAGTGTTGTTTGTAAATTCCCCATCAAATATTTATCATTTATAATAAATAATATCTAATCCTCTATTTACTAAGATTTTTTCTTCTTTTTTACCAAGTAGGCTTACACATTTTAGTTTCATTCTAAACATTATGGAATCTCAATTTCAAAATTATTTTTTATAGTTCAAACTTAGTCATTCCAAAGCTCAGCTAGCAAGCTTCTGATGAAAGAACCGCATTTCTTTGGTTTTCAAAATTGTTTCATACGATGGAGACATTGTATTAGGTTAGGAGACCTTACAAAACCTATCCTTTGTATAGTCGTCAATACCAAGCAAGGACGAAGATTTTAAGAAAGCTATGAAAGACCACCATAAAACAGTTGAGAACTTTACATTTTTATATAATTCCTGTTTTACTTAAAAACCAAAATTTCATGGATGAGAACCTAATGTTTGTTTGTTCATTTAACGTCACTTGATGCTGCTATGGCTAATCGGACGATGCTACAGTGGGAGCTCTAAATTTTGCCTTTCCAGGTTTAATTAGGATAGGGATTTTTAACGAGTACCTGACATCGTACAGGCTCGGGACCCCTGTTTAACGTCCCTTCCGAAGGACGGCGTAACTAAGGATTTTTTACTCCCTCTAAAAAATCCTAGGACCACCTGCTAGGGGCTACGAACCCGCGATCTTTGGTTTAGTAGTTTGTTACGCTAACCACTAGACCACAGGAGACTGTATGAGAACCTAATACAACAGATCTACGAGAACCTAATACATCAGATCTACGAGAACCTAATACATCAGATCTACGAGAACCTAATACATCAGATCTATATTTGTGTCAAATAAGGTGGTGAAAGTCTAGTGGATCTGAAAAGACTTATATGTTTTTCCTGTAATTTCTTAAATTTGTTTCTTTCCTAATAAATTATATTTTTATTTATTTATTTAATCTATACTTACATAACAGTTCTGTTAGGCCAAATAGAACTCCCCTAACAGTTCCAGAAAAATGTTTATCCATGAAAAAAAAATGTATTATGGCCATATTTTCTCTGAAAAAAATTATATAGAACTATTTTAAAATTTTTATAATCTCAGTAAATATTTGCTGATAGTTATTCAGAAACTAACATTATATAGTTATTCAGTTATACAGTTATTAACAAAATAAATACATCATTTTTACTTATATAAAATATACATATACATAATATACATATAAAGACATACATATTTACCCGAACCTAGTTGTCATATGTTGAAAAAAAAATTATGGTTATATGCTTAAGTCTTTTAATTAGCGCCCCTGTAGAAATGGTTTTGATTCAATTAACTCATTAGGATTTTGTTTATTTAAGTAAGAATTTAAAGAAAGCTGTTGAATATTACATTTAATTTTACGATCCATTTGATTAAAATTTTACAGTATAATTATATCCTGTTTCTAAATATGAATATAATATATTTAGGAAATGTTAAAATTAACTAAACATATATGGTGAGTTAAAACAGACAATTTTGTTCAGTTCATTTATAAATTACTTGACAGTTGACCAATGACTTACTTGAAATATGTATAGCTTTTGTCACCCTGTAGGTTAGGTTTTAATGTTAAGTGATCAGTGATAGGAGCTGAAGAAATTACAAAGCCAAATGACAACTCGTGACAACCCGGTAGACAATTGCATAGATTAAGCTTTTTATTGGTATTAAATGTAAAATTTAAAATTGCTTCATTCATACTTAATTCCATCATTCCTGAATGCAAAAAACAAAAACAAATGATTAATATTTGAAAAAAAATTTTACTATTAAAATTCAAATTAATTTAATTTAAACTATTACTCACTTTGAGCATTAATTGCACATTTTCTGTCGACCCGTCCACATATTCTGGTTTCTCTGTTTTCTAAAAATTGAAAAATGGAGTTTGTTAGATTAAAAATATGTGATGAGTCTTTTTATTTTAAAAATGTTTGTAAAATGGTGTTCAAAGTTGATCAGCCATTGTCATTTAAGAAACAAGAGTCAAATTTTTAAATGAAATTTAATAAGTAAATATAATATGTATCTATAGTTAATATATGCAATTTCGGATTTACATTTGCAATATTGAGTTGCTAATCTTATTAGGTTCTTGTATAACACAATAGGGCTGGTTGATTATTGAGTAAAAAACGCAGTCTCTACAGTGGTGCCATACCGATTCACCATCAACCAAAAAATTTTAAGTCCAGTTTCCAGAGAGGTAGATCATGGCATCGGGTAGGGATTTTGTTGGTCGATTTATAGCCACAAGGAACTACTATCAATGTTGCAGCAAACTGTGAGATGGTTTAAAAAAAGGTTAAAAGATTGTTAAAAAAGTTAGACAAAAGAAGGAGAATACTGACTCGTGGTGTGTCAGTATGGCATGTGCTGTCCTTCATGACAACACCAGATCCCATACCATATGGCTCATTAAAATCTCATTTGGATGGGATACATGCTCACCCACCCTACTCTCCAGACCATCAGGACTTTGTGTTTGACCTTGCAACTGATGGTCATATTTTCAATAAATTGAATGAGTTTTTGGGTGGACAATGATTTGCTAATGATGAGAACGTCCAAGTAGCTAGTCCAAGTCAAAATATAGTTTTGAGTAGGTGGAGCAGAATAAGACAAGGAATATAAAAGCTTGTCCCCAGGCTTCAAAAATTTATTTACCTCAATGGCTATTATAGAATAGAATAGAAAAATAATTTTATTCTGGGACCAGATCCCTTTTGAATAACAGATAATCTAATAATGAAAAAAGTTAGTCATCAATCGATCAAGTAGAATATATCTATAAATTATTTATTGCTTATAAAGCATCTGATTGGGAATTTAGAAGATGTAGGAAAAGTTTGGATTTAAATGAGTTTAAAGAAGATGCATGACGGATATTTAGTGGGAGTGAGTTCCAAAGAGAGATAGAACGGGCAACAAAGGAACATTCAAAAGTTTTGGTTCTATGGGAACGGATATAAAGATCGGAAGGGCGAGATCTTGTGCCCTGGAATTGGATAGAGGATTTGAATTGTAGAAGACTATAGATATAAGATGGATGTTGTGAGTTGATAGTTAGATATAAGTAAGAACCAAGGAAATAGAGTCTACAGATAGAAGGGAAAAGCCACTTTAACTCAACGTAACGGCGGGACACCTGAGACCTCCTCAGGGCGTCAAAGACAAATCGAAGCAAACAGTTCATGATTCGCCTCAACCTCTCCTCTAGCCTGTTTGAGAGGCCACCATATGCCACAACAATAGTCAAAGTGTGGAAAGATAAAAGAAGTAATGAGTAGCTTACAGATAGGTAGTGTTAGAAGATGTTAGAAGGAACAGTGGAATAACTTTAGAGAGCTTATTGCTCAACGGGAAATTTGGGCAATATGGGGTTTCCATGAGAGGGATTTGTCGAAAATGATTCCGAGGTTTCTAACAGAGGAACTGAAGGCAATAGGGTCATCATTTAATGTTAAACGGGGAAGTGAGTTGATAGATTTAAGAAGGGATTAGGATGGCCGGAGTTTTTGCAGCGTTCAGAGAGAGTTTATTCAAGTTTTCCCAGGCACTGATCCTATCTAGATAGAGAAATAAAGAACAGTTGTGCACCTTAGGGCTACACCTTATCGTCGTCTTCTTCCTTCTGCTCGTCAGGCTTCGTCCGTCTCCATTGGTTGGTTCAGCGGTCTTCCCGGTTCTGGTCCTCTCCTTGTAATCATGAAGTGGGCTGGACCTACTGCCTCCTTCCATTCATACATGAACTCTCTGAAGCTTGTGTAGTTCTCATACTTCACAAGCTCAGGGAATACTTCCTCCGTTATCACATATATAACGGTTTTCCTGGGCAACCTCGCACACAGGGCGTCATATGCAGTGCATAATGCTACTACATGCCCTGCAGTTTCTGGAACTCTATAGCTGGGGCAGTTGGGGTCCAGATCATATCCAAGCTGGCTTAGCTTCCATCTGAAGCCCCCATGCCCCAAGAGGATCTGTGACATCCAGTAGTCAGGGAGGACCCACTTAGCTTCTATTCTTGCCTCAATGGTGGGGAAGTACTTCCTTAGTGTACCTCCTATTTCGCATTTCACCCACCGCTGGTTCCACGCCATCAGTGAGTCCTTCCCGAGCTCCTCCTTCCATTTATTTGGGTTTTCTAAGATCCTAACTTGTATTCGTTACGGAAGAGCTGCCAAGCCTTTTCTCTTCACTTCATACCTAATAGCATCTTCTTCCAGCAGGAGGTCTACAGGCATACCTCCTGCCATGATCTGCACTGTCTCGTATGATGTTGTTTTATACGCCCTGGTCACTCGCAGCCGAACCGTTCTCTGCGCCGTTGCCAGCTTCCTTTTTTGCTGTTGTGAGAGGTTTCTGCTCCAAAAAAGGGACGCGTACCTCAGGATACCCAGGACCACTCCTTTGTAGATTGTCATGCTGACCGGGTACCTGAGGCCCCAAAAGGCGCCACCAATCCGACTGAGGCCATTCATCGTCCGGCTCACCCTCTTTGCCAGGTGGTCCAACATCAACTTATATAATTTTATTTATTCTTTAGGTATTTCTTGCACAAATATTAAGAGCTTAAATAAATTTTTCATTTCATCTCCTTGAATGAATTATTCATGAATCATGCAAATTTTTAAAAATACTTGTGAGGAAAATATTCAAAATTCGTGGCGTAATAAGGGAGTTGAAGGTATTCTGTGATTTAGAAAATTTCTTTTCTAATATAATTTCATTAAAAATTCTGGTAAGTGCTTCTATACTTATGCTTCTAAATATTAGGCCAGCAAAAACAGAACTTGGTATCGTTTTATGCAGAGGATGGCATAGTTTGAAATTTTTTTTTTCCTTATTAGATGAATTTTATGGAAAATTTTTCAATGTCAAGATGACTTGATTAAAGTAATTAAATTGTATGTACATAAAAATAAAATAATTCAGATGATGTTTTTCTTAAAACAACTATAAAAAATAAGTTTCATCATGATTCTTGACAGATTTTTGAAATTTTTGAAAACTATTAGTACTAACAACTGTTATACATTACTGTCTAATCCTTTATTATCGCTGCCATGATTTTGTATCTGTTTAAATTTAGTTTATTTAATCTTTTTTTTTCTTCTTGTCGAGTGAAAGTTTTTGTTTTGTTTTTTCTATTGCTGTTAATAATTTCTTAAATATCCTAGTATTAGGTTATATATTTGATGCTGTTACGTTTGTTCTTTTGGAATTTTTTATTTTAAAATATCGCACCCAGAATCAGATGAACTAACTGATTTTTCAGAAATAAATAAGATTGTTTCACAATATCTATAAACGAGTTCTTTTCAGAAGGAAGACACCTGCCAGTTCTTTTCCGAACTCTCATAGCAAGGAAAAAATTGTATTATAGATTTAACAAATTTTACTTCCTAAAAACCAAAGTAAATCTGGAGCCTTAGAAATAAAATTTTCACCAGCCACCTAAACATGTTATAAGCTTGTGCCCCTTAACCAATATCCTTAATAAATGATAAAAATAAAGTACCATAGACATAAACACAGACATTGGACTAAAGTTTGTAATGTGCTTGCTTTTGGAAGGAGTATAATAATTAACCTATATAATAAAAAATTGATTTATTACTTGGCATATAGTATTGAACACATCCACAAAATGCTAAAGTGAAGTTGGCCTCACATTCCAATATACAACCTCTTTGTGTGTAAGTTCGGTAAAACAACAATTGTCTTTCGTTTTCAAAAAAGCATTGACGTTTTGAGAGATCAACGTTAACCAGTTGGGGGGTTGCCGTCATAATGTGAGGTATTATAACCATTTTAGTTTCATGTCCTGGTGCTACAGAAATTCCAAAAGATGAAACCTTGGGTGTCTCAATAGGATTGTTCAAGAGAACCTGAAAAGTTTTTTATTTTATTTTAATGATTATATACTTGTATTTCAAATATATCTATTCCAAATCATCATACCTTAAAGCCTTGTCCGTTTTCTGATGAACAAAAATATTCATCTATTTCTGTATCTACTACAACTGTTAGACCCAAATGTCGCCCAGACCCTCGTGGTCTTCTGGGAAGGTTATCAGCTGGAGTGTTATCCGGATAGCCTCGTTGTGGAGACCAGTCCACTGAATCTATTGGGAATGTCACATTCAGATCTGATACATCTCGTCTGTGTAAAAAAAGAAAAAAAACGCATGTATTTTTTCCACCAAAATGAATCAAAAAAGTTTTGATATTTTAAATAGCAATGTATTTATTGTAATAATTATTCTTAATATGAGCTCTACTTTGTCTTAAAAAATTTTTGTTTTCCAAAATGAAGTATTGCTAGATTTTTTATAACATGCTATCACTTCTCTCGAGCAGTGTTGCCAGATTGGAATTTTCACACTATATTTAGCTTGTATATGTTTGTTTTTTTTTAGGGCTAGGACATTTTAAGGGTATTTTTAGGAGAAAGAAATCTTAATAAAAAACTATTGTTTAAATAAATCTAATGCTAAATATATCCTCCATTTTTATCTATTAACCCTCATTTTACAAATTCTACAACTGTTCATTTAACTGTACTACTCGTTGCTCAATTTGTATAACTGTAATTAACATGTTTTCTGTAGTTCAGATTATATTATTTTTTTTAACAAAGTGTAAGCAGTAAAAAAAAATATAATAAGTCTTTATAATAAAATAAGTCTTTATCTCATCATTACATTTGAACTGTTTGAAAGTGGTATAAATCCATTTTTTAATATTCGCGATACCTAAGGGTTTCCTAAGGGTACCTAAGGGAATATTTCAAAAATATGGGCAAACAGGCAAATGTTTTTATCACTTAACACTTAGCAAAGAGTGATGTTTTTAACCCTATGCACTTTCTAAATCTTATTATAAGATAATGATCATTCAATTATTTAAGGAGTGGAGTGGCTCAGTGGTAGAGCACTGAGTTTCCATGCCGGAAATCCTAGTTCAAATCCCGTTGCAAGGCTGTTCTTTTATTTAGTCTGTTTGCAGCCGGAGATGGATCATATAGAATCTAGGACCCTCCTGGGACTCACTCATCCTCTATTAAATATTATAAAAATAGGGTACCCAAAATAAGGGGGGGGGGGAAATCTGGCGGTTGAGCGTGACCTAGGACAATTCACCTCCTTGCAGAACCGTTGTCCATGAAACAGTACAGTCTCTACCTTATACTGAACCCCAGACCCTTCATGGGTTGTAGTGGTACAGGAAAGCCAAAAAAAAAAAAAGAATAAATGATTTTTTTAGATCCAAATGGTCTTGTACCACATTCAAATATAACAGCTCATTTTTTCCCATTATTATTGTTTTAAAATACCCAAGGAACAAAGGAAATCAGAAAATAAGTGAAAAAAAAAGTAATAAAAGTTAGTGATTTAGTTAGAGTTGTTCATTGGTATTAGTCCAGGATCCCTGGTACATTTTTGCACTTGATTACTATCAAGCTGAAACTTTGTGATACATGTTGATCGATAACGAGGTCATCAAAAATGATTACTAACCAGCTGATTTTTTTTTTTTTTACTTAGTTAATATTTATATAATTTAACAGTCATATTGTCCTACAAATTGCATAGTACGTTATCCTTAAATTTTGGAGAATCATCAAATCGGCATATTTTATCCTTGCTACCTCTGTTAGCTACCACAATCGAGAATTTTCCCAAAGGAAATTGTTGGGCGTCTCATCAAAACGAAGCTATTCACGAAGTTTCATCTTGATAATAATCAAGTGCAAAAATGTACCAGGGATCCTGGACTATATGCCTTGTACATTCTAAAAATCCTCACCAACAAGGGATGTTGTAGCAATCTGAGGATTCTATTTTAGGTCATTGGTCAGGCTTAGTTTTGACACAAATCTACTACAATACTCTTTTAATATCTATAATAATAATGTGACTTACGGGTTTTGAAATATAAGTTCTCTGTTCAAGCGGTTAAATACACAACACATACCCTCATCTGTTAAACTTGGATTAAAAAGATCAGTGCAGCTGAGAGGGTCATCGTGCCATTTACATAGAACTAGCATTTCATGGCATGGTTGACTCATCTGAAAAATGGCAGTAAATCAATATTTGTTTTTAGAATTATCATTTATAGCATTACATAAATCAGTTCCATGATTACACTTGTTGGTAAATGTTTTGTGTTTACTAATTTAATGCCACAAGTCAGGATGCAAACTAGATCTGCACAGTTTTGAAACCAATGTTCAATCCTACATTCAAGTTAAAAAAATCATGTAGGTAACAAACAGTCTTCAATAATTTACTTATTGGAACTCGCTGTATTACTGTAATTTTTAAATATGTTACAGACAAGTGAGATGCTATGTGACAAAGGCTGAGTATGTAACAGTTAGATTCAAATATCAACATATTTTTTTTTTTATTAGCAAGACGGTGTAATGATTATTTGCATTGAAATCTTTTTTAAAAATTCTTGTTTTCCTTGTTGGGAATAACTAATTTTGAAAAAACAGGGTCAAATTATTATTAATAGAAATGGGAATTTTGCAGAATTTCCAATGCTTCATGATTGACAGCTTAAAGCTATTTAGATTAGTTGTGGGCCTCATTTAGTTTCAATTTGATTTGTTCAGTGAGATCAATTATTTTATTTCATGAACAGTTTATGCAATAGATTTTAACTATACTATAACTGGCATTAATATTCAACCATAGAGATTATCATCAAGGTACCCCTTAAATGTGAGAATTATATTACTATTTTATATAAAAAAAATTTATTAAATTATTTTTATGACATTAAATTTAATTAATTTTATGATATTTAATTTAATTAAAAAATTAACATTTTTAAAGTATTTATAAAAATCAAAAAAGAAAAAAATTACATTAAATTATGTCATCCTATGAATCAATGCTAGTAGGATATCGAAAAGAATATTTTAATCCATTAGAAATAAAAAAAACTAAACCGAATTGGCTTAAGGAAACAGAGAGAGAACTCGGGGTTACAGAAGATATGCTAAGAGCATATGCAGAGACAAGAGGATGAGATTAGAGGCGAGAACAAACAAAGTGGATTATCAAAATCTGCAATGAAGAATTATTGGGCAGAGAGAAAATTACGGAATACACATTATTGATTGATCCAGAGTACACAAAAGTTAGGTGAAATTAAAATTAAAATAAAACATATGTCATGAAAGATCTTGGCAGACAATTACAGACAAAATTGTGATTTATTTTTTTGTTTTCATTACATTTTTATTTTTTGCAAAGGTAATTACTTGAAATAATTTTACTTACTTTCACCATAAATTTTTTTATGTATTCCCAGTCAGCAGTAATGTTTTTGTCCTCAGGATTTATACTCAGGTTTGTAGAATCACAAAAATCATGTATTAGCTTCTGATCAAGATTATTTTCCTCGAAGTTACTGTAATGAATTCAAAGCACATTTATTGTATTTTAATAAAGTAAACATAATTTTTGTAGATAAAGTATATAATATAGGCATATAAAAAGCCACATTTCAGTGTTCAGGCCTTTTATATAATTATATATTGTAGTTTCATTTATGTTAACACCATATTAGTAAGAGGTTGTTTTTCTTTTATTATTTTCAATAATGATACTTTAAATTGGACCAAAAAGATTTTACATTTTTAGTAACCTTCTCTTACCGTCTACCAACAAGAGTACCAAAAAGTGGTAGTTCAAGCCCTATTTTCTTTTTAAGTTATAGTCTAAACATCTGTGGTGTACTTTACACTTCAGTACCCTTGGACCACTATCTACAGATTTGCTGACAACAAAAACATCCTGTCTTACCACCTAAATTCAACCATATCATCTATAGCCCTCCTGAATCATTTATTTGATCTGTAAAAGTTGACTTCATAAAGGTCTTTCTAGGGAAAGCTTCGTACCCAGGAATAAAAAAAAATTGACAACTCTTTACCTTTCGAAAACTAGATTCGGTATCTTGGACAAAAACTCTTGGAAGGCCATGAAACAGTTCTTAGATAATTACAGAAACAAATTATAACTTATTACAAAATAGTTTTTAAAATATGGAATACTATTTACTAGAATAAAATGTATGGATAGGTAACTTTCAGTATGATTCTGATTTCTCCTTTTTGTGGTTGTGATAATATGATCTTAATACCGTTTAGTGGACACTAAAAGGCAGTTCAAGAAATGAAGAATCATTTCCAGTTTAACATCTATATCTTAAGTTTAATGTTATTTCCTTTGGCCCAATACTATTTCATACTAAATCTTTTATATAAGTAAAAATCTTCTGTATTTAGTTATATTTTTGTTCCCCAATTAATGATTCCAGTAAAGTGTTGCCTGTTGTTCGCAATTAAAACATAAACGTCTATTTTTGCATTTTTTTTTTAACCAAATTCTATTTATAACTTGAAGTTAAGTTCTACTTCCTGTTAGCAGATTAAAATAAAAAAATCTTTACATTAATAAAGAAGCAGTGTTTTTTTTTCGTACTATTTTGATGAATCACCCTGTAAGCTAGTAGAGGAGGAATAGTCCATCATAGGTTTATTTCATTTAACATCATCCAATATCATTTCTACTATGGCTAATCGGACGATGCCAGGAGTACCTGTCGCTGCACTGACCCAGGGCTCTATTTTACGTCTCCTCCGAAGGTCAGCTTAAACAAGGATTTTTTACTCCCTTTAAAAATCCTATGACCACTTTCCGGTCTGCATACCCACCTTCTTGGGCATGCTAGGTTGTTATGCTAACCACTACACCACTGGTGACTCGTATCATTGGTTAGGTGATATCACGTAGGTGTGCATGCTATAAGAATTGTTCAAATATTTTCCTGTTAAGTTGGTTAAATCTGTTTCTCTTTGTTTCTTACTTTATTTTTTTCTCTTTAAGGGTTCGAGCCTGTCTGTCTAGTATTTTAATTCCTCTTTGCAGCGGCTGCGCAACAGCCGAAAACGAGTTTTTATGCTGACTGTAGCTCCAATAAAACGTCTTAAACGATTTTGATGATTTTTGTTTCAAAATCTTTTCCTTGAAGCCCATTAACTAACGATACATCTACTATATCACCGAGGAATAAGATATAACTGAACGAACTTGAAATGTATGTTTCAATCTCTGATCATATAAATGTACATTTAACTTGGGCCCTATGTTTTGGCCAAAAGAGCAATAAAAGTTTAAAACATTTGTGTTTTACGTCTCAAATTTCAAAAATGACTTCAGCGTTATTATTTTATTTTTCGTTGATAATTCATACTGATTACCATATATACTGTATAAACAGCCGCAGGTAGATCATAGGTGTTGGATAATTTCTATATAAAATTATTGTGCTTGATGTAGACTGGATCGCTAATTAGTTTATCGAAGAATAGATGGGGATATAGTTAAACATGTAAACAATTGCATACTTTTGATTTGATGGGATTAAAAGTAGTATATTTACCAACGTGTTTGATTTTATATCATAATTTATTAATGGAGAAGAAATTAACCCGTAGTAAAATAATAATTTCTTAAAAAGTGAAACTATTTATTATTAACCGTCTCAGATCTTCTCTTCAGGGCTTAATGATCAGAGGTAGAGGATTGGGGAGGAAAATATATTTTTTTCCTTTACCGCCTCACGGGTGACAACTCTCAACAAGACCTGGAGTGTCAGTCGAAACGTCTTTTTGTAAAAAATAGTTTTACTATTTAAGGAATTATTTTTTTACCTCCACTCTATTTCTATATTAGGGGACTAATAATCATTCAAGAAAATTTATTAATAGTCGACACTAAATTTATACTTACATTCATAATTATACTTACGAATTCAGTATTCTTTCTGCCTCTGTTTTTCTCATGCTGTTCATGTTGCAAATAGTTATGGATGGAAATGGAATATCTTTTATCGTGGATGACTGCGGGGTTAGAGACATGATGACGGGCATGACGTCAAATTTGATGAAGAGGTTAGAAATAAAATAGAAGGAAGCTCCTCCAGCCAATGCGAAAGCCATAAACCAAAATATCCTTTAAATGCAAGATACTATTTCAGTTATTATAAAGTAATGCGTGTGTATACATTGTAATTATTAATTAAGTTAACGGTCATTTCATGTCAAATTATCGAAATATGCGACCAATATTTTCAATAAATAATGAAAATTAAAATAAGTTCTTCTACCTTGGTTCCAAAAATTTGTCTGTTTCTAACATGAATTAGTTCTATTTTCTCTTTTTGTGAATCTGTTTAATCCACTGTTGTTGGCTTGACTTTCAGTATGTGAGCAATGTATCTTAATTAAAAAGTATTCTTTAAATATTATAAATTTATCAAATTTACTCGTTTTCGGTATATGAGTTCTCCAAAATATTATCGCAATGATTGAGTTTTAAAGTGGTTCTGCACTAGGTGTGAATCTACCCGGTATTAAAACTCCTTGACAGCTACAAGCAGGCACTGTCATACGTTCCACCGTGTTTCCGTAAAAACTGTTGTGTTTTACTTTTGGCTTTGCATTTACTAGTTTAATCATTGTACAACAACATATCGATTCCAAATGGATCATTATACCTTTAATATTTTTTTTTTTAGTTTTTACCTTTCAACAGGATGCAAGGTGATATCACCTATATACCTAAGACCGTGAACGGAAGAATATTGAGTGTATTCTAATATTCTAGTTATAAGATGGTGGGATATGAACGATCTTATGCTGCCTCTCTTCGGCGGCCAGGCGTCCTTCCTCCCGGATGGCCAATCCATGACTGAAGGCTCATTGGCGTATCACATTAGCGCGATCAATCGAAAGTCACGATACGTTTCCATTTTATTAATTTCGGGTGTGATTTGATTTCATCACACCTCGTTTTTGCTAATTCCATAATCTGATTGCCATTGTTGATTTGCACTTCATCGATACTCCTTTTAAGAAGTCAAAAAATATCAATACTTGCACTCTAAATATGAGATGCTTAAACCGCTTTTCGATCTTACCAAGATTACTCTTCGAACACTGCCTCCAGATTTTTAACAAGGAGTCCTCTTCAACAACGAACGAATGCTGTGTCTGTAGCTTCCCTTACCTGTGCAGTTTTTGGAAGTAATTATGCCTATTCGCCAGTTCAAACTCATGCCACGCCTAAGTTCCATCTCATGTTCAAATTTGAATTCAGCTGCCGAGTCAACTTTATTTGATAAAAGTATACCGGAATCAAAATATCTAGACAGTGATGGCTTTGAGTCATTGACTATCGTTTCATTAGTTAATCAGCCTTCCGATTCCGAAGCAAACCACGATGACGCGTGATTTATTATTTTTTTTAGTTACTTCGAGGATGAGCCATCCTCTAAGCCATTGTCTAACCAAAGATTTGTAATGAGTGAAAGGTGTGTGGACCGGAACGAATTGGTGAAAGAACAGGTCATCAATCGATGACTCTTTGTTGTCAACAAAGTGTTTGATGTCGGCCAGATTAAGCCAGGATTAATGTCGATTCGCCCATTGGGACTTCATTTTTAAATATGGAAGTGAAGTTGAAAAACTCAATTTGTGGATCCGTAACATATAGCGAACATGAGTCATATGATCATCGTAAACTTTTATACCTTACCGAACGTCAGCTGGTGAATAGTGAGTGGCACATCCTCATAACTCACCGGTAACCTAACGTGATCCACCTAAATCTTTCGTGAAACACCCGAAGTGCGACGTTGACCACAACATCGAGACTTGTGTGGCGCCATATTCACAGTGAGTGCAAGCCGCCAAACGGAACTTTATGCAAATTGTAGGTTTATCAAGGTCGTCCAATAGCTCCTATGCCAGTCTGCCACACTTTTTGGAGAAAAAAAGTACTTCGATGATTACAGTTAGCTGAACTTCTCGGCCGATATGCTACTCCCGATGGACGTTAACCGCGCACATTACCAAATTCCAGTGGCTTAAGAAGCGTGTAATTGATAAACTTCCTTCGGGATTATAGCATTCTTCGTATATATCTAGGAAAGCATCGCAAATGGGTGGGATATGTTAAAAGGATTCGCTCATAAACAAATTTAAGCTCACGTACGAAGTGGAAGAAAGGCGTCTAAGAAGAAGACCATGCCTGCTATTATGAATAAATATTGTTGAAGGTTTGGGGTTCAAAGATTGAACAACCACGCCTTGGATATGGAACAATGGTTGTTTTATTGTTTTATTGAAGTGCGACTTTGTTAAGGTATTTTTCTTCATTCACCAAAAATATTGATGAACTGGCTGATGGTCCTATGATATGTATCGCTCTTTTGTAAAAAGCACTTCCTTCGAAAATATGGACTATTGTTAAGCTCTCGTTGCACTTCTCACATGTTGGCGGAATTACTGTAGTGATTAGGTGAGTGTGGGTAAGCCATGTATGTCCTATCCTAAGTCGTGTAAGGACTTCCTCACTTCCTCTCATCATTTGACACGGAAATCATATATTGAGAAAGGCCTGGTTCATAGATGACCATAGAGTGAAGTTAAGATGGGGGGGGATTATGTCTCAAGACAACGGTTCGTTAACAGATTGCTTCGAGTTGGGAATTAGCCATGGATCACCGCCTTAAGAAATGAAAATAGAATTAGACTTTCTCAGCGAGAGTTGGCTTAGCTGATCTCTTAAAGCCTTGAGAACCATGCCAAATTATGGGGGTAATATATGCGGATGGATGGAGCATCGCTGATTTGGATAATAACGGGTGAATTTAATTTCATACAACTGATTCAGTACGGAAATATTATTTTATATATTTATTAAGTTAGCAATCATATATTTCGGCTCTCTGGGAGGTTCTTTTTATTAACAGCTTTGAACGTATTTATACATGTATAGTCTATTTCTGTCATAATAAAGTTCCAGTTTCATAACTTCCTTAAAATATGATTTTATTATCAACTGATTTTTTGCTTTAAAGATCATGTCTCTAGGTTCGTGATATCATAGTATTCTAACGACATCTTCCCTCTTGTTAACACGTGCATTGATTATCGACGTTTTCCACTCTGGAATTATATACAGTTAATCAGATTCAGAATGATATTTAATTTTCAATATCTAGATGAGTGGTAGAGGAAACGTTTTTATCTTGTAATTGATCTAGGCTCCAAATTCCCACGGCTTAGTTAAGTTTTATCTCTTAGTATCTCCATGAGAGAATCACACATGGGTTGAGTCACGAAATCCTATCTACAGCTATTGATTGATGCTCGTTACGTAATTCTATTAATTTCTGTCAAATTTATTATTTACTTTCTTTAAAATGATTTGTTAATTCTGTTCTGTTGAAATATTTTGCCCTCACTATGATGAGAGGTCTCTACCACTTTGCAACCCCATATGACACTGAATCACGTAACAACTGCATATATACAATGAAGTGGAATCATGTACATATATTGTTTTCCAAATTAAAAAAGGACAATTTAAGAACCCGCTGTATTTCATGAAGTGGTGTCCATCAAAGTTTTAAACTTTACTATTTTTATTTTTTGAACTAGTCCCTACAAAGGATAAACAATACGGCAGGATTTTGTGTTGGTCGTGATTTTATTTTATTGACACAGGATAGGATAATGAAACTGAATGAAATTTCAGTAACTAAGAAAGGTTTAATTAGTAAATCATTTTCATATAACATATAGTTCAGTGCTCCTTGTAGCTCTGCGTTATGTCAGCCCGCTTTCTGAAGGTTTCTTTTAAACTTTTTTTTTAGTTTTGTATAAAAAAGACTACGGCTTTTGGATGAAATTTCACCAATGTACATAAAGATTTTTCCGGTTTTGTCGCCACCTTTCTCATAATATAGCGACCAATCTGTCATAGCAGCCACGACAAATAAAAAAAAAGGGAAAATTTAACAGTTTTCATAAATACTTGGTTGAATCCTTCAGAATACCTTTATAAAGGGATTACTTTGGTAGATGGAGTGTTTTTCGGTTTTAATCAATAATTGTTATTGTTTTTTCTAAAAATTTGACCTTTTATTTAAATTTTATGGGGTATAGAAAATTAGATACAAATAACAAAGGTTTAATTATTAATTCAAAATTTAAACAAAATGATCCAATTTTATAGATCCTCTAAGTGAATTATATGTAGGTATACCATCAACTGCTTGTAATTCATTCATCGTGAAAGTCAACTGTTTAGGTGCAATTTGCATGTAGTCATGCAATGCGCACCAGTCTCATAAGAGTTAGTTTACATATTTCTCAAAATGGTAGAGGCATCTCTTTATGAATCCATGGGTGGAGGCTGCATGTAGGATTCTCATTATATATCTCATTACTTCTTCTCATCTAAACTTTATGGAAGGGAATTTGCATGAGGGTATATCCTGCTCCTATGAATCAATCTCCAATTAGTAAAGGTGCTTAGATCTAGCACAGTGTTCTTCTTCACTGTCATCCTATTTTGTAGGCAATATCCGTTTAGTTAACAAATGGACTATAGCGATACATAAATAGCAAAATGGTAATCTTGTAAGATTTCAAAATGCAAGAAAATGGAACATCAGAATTTAAGAATGCAGATGAAAAACTCTAAAAGAAGAAAGCCTTAAGTTTCTAAAATCCTGGAATATAACACAGGCCAACAAAAAAAACCTTTTTGAAAACTTTTTTAATTTTAATAGCTGATCTTGATAGATTTTTATGTGCTGAATCCAAATCTGCTCGTAGTTTTTATGTATCACCCTTAGTTTCCAAGCAAAATATATTTTATTATATAGTCTAATACCCATTTACAGTATATAGGGAAATCAATGAAACACTGTAGAATCGTAAAAATGGTTTGTATTTACAGTAAAATACTTGGAATAGTAATTTTATGTGATGATACAAGGTTCACTTGTCAACTGGAATTGGTTTATATTTTCTTTCCCTTTTTTCCTTGAAGCTTCTTGTGTAGCTTTTCCTGCGATGAATAGCTTGCTGAACTTCCCGGTGAAGTGACCAACAGTAATCCCCCATCATGTTGGTATTCCAGCGGCCCTGGTAACGTTTTTCCATCACTTTAACGTCCTGGTGAAAACGCTCACCTTGCTCCTCACTAACATCTCCTAAATTTTCCGGGAAGTAATCGAGGTGGCTGCTCAAAAAGTGAACTTTCAGGCTCATCAAACATCCTAACTGTTCAAATTTTTTTAACATGTTAGCAACAATAGCCTTATATTCTGGGTCTTTTTCATTTCCCAAAAACTTGGTGACAACTTGCTTGAATGAAACCCATGCTTCCTTTTCATTTGAGGTCATTGTGGATTCAAAGTTAACGTCAAACATCATTTTTCTAATATCAGGCCCGGTAAAGACGCCTTCTTTCAGTTTAGCTTCTGAAAGGTGTGGAAACTTCTGACAGAGATATTTGAAACAAAGCCCATCTTTAGGCAAAGCCTTTACAAACTGTTTCATGAGACCTAACTTAATATGTAGTGGTGGTAGGAGCACGTTTTTTGGATCTACAAGGTTTTTGCGTAAAATGTTCTTCTCGCCAGGCTTTAAAGACTCCCTAGCAGGCCAGTTCTTTCTGCACCAATGTTGATTCCGAGCTCTACTGTCCCATTCACACAAGAAACATGGAAATTTGGTAAAACCCCCTTGCTGACCAAGGAGCATGCACGTAACTTTCAAATCACCACATATCATCCAACCGTGTGCAGAATAACCTATTTTATTTAACACTATTTCTAGATTTTCGTAACTCTCTTTCATATGTACAGAATGACCGACAGGTACAGAGGCATACATGTTACCGTTGTGTGCTAAAACTGTCTTCAAACTATTTTTGGATGAATCAATAAACAACCTCCAATCTTCTGTTTTGTATTCAATTCCAAACTCATTCATTAAACCATGAATGTCTGAGCAGTACACCAAATCACCCTCTTGTTCAAAATACTTCGAAAATTGTTGTTCTCTCTTCCTATACACATGAATGCTGGTTCCAGCCGCCAGCAAGTTCTTTTCTTTTAGCCTAGAGCCAAGCAGTTCAGCTTTTTCTTTTGTTAAGCCCAGATCCCTAACTAAGTCATTAAGCTCGACCTGAGTGAACAATTTAGGCTCTACATTTTCTGTAACACATTGGAATTCTTCATCGTGTTCATCTAACTCCGACTGTACATCAGAAAATACTTCTGTTTCAATAGAATTTAAGTCCTCTGGTGGTTCCGGGATTGGCAAATCTACACCGTGCCCTACTGGTCGGATGGCGGACGGAAGGTTAGGGTAGCTTATTACCTTCTTGTTCTTAGAGTTATGACCAGTAATATCTACACTGCAAAAGTAACAGTCATCGGAATGATTTTTTGGTTCCCTCCATATCATGGGAACAGCAAATTTAAAGTGTTTTTTCTCTTTTTTTGACCATTTCCTGAGGTCTTCAACACATACATAACATACCTTATGCGGTGCCCAAGGTTTATCCTGGTCTCCAAGTTTGGTTCCAAAGTATGCTAGATAAACCTTTTTCACAAAGTCTGTAATGTTTCTTTGGTACTTTTTAATAACAAACTCACCACAAATATAACAAAAACTGTCAGCAGAGTTTTTACAGCCGCGATGAGACATTGCACTGAGCACATGTACAGGAAACGTAAAAGTGAGGTTATGTTGAAAATAAACAAAACATCAGCTGTTTAGCATGTGTTTCAGCAGTGCTGCCAACATCATCTTTGTTCATTAGACCTATTTTTTCATGTTATCTTAACTATGAAAAAGCTGTTAAATTCTAAAAATATTTCTTTATTTCATGAATTTAACTATAAAATGTGAATAAATGGTGGGTGATACAACTTCTTAAGCATCATATTTGGATTCAGCAACCTAAACAACATAAGAATAAGGTATTTTCATTAAAAAAGTTTTTTCATCGTTGGCCTGTGTAATTAACGTTTCACCAATTCTGGTATCATCAGAACATATACAAAATAGAAAGTCACTCCAATAAAGAACTGATAAAGATACACCTCGCATCAATCAAACATCAAACAGACTCATCAGACAGTTACCTCAGTCCAAAGACGTTTTATAACAAACCCGGATTCAATAAACGAACCTGAATTTATATGAACATAAGTCAATGTAATGGTATGTTTATCTTCATGTCTAGCAAGGTATAGATTCCCATGGGATCTTGATAAAGCATGACGATAATCTCGCGGAGGAACATATTCTAATATAAGAATGTTTAGGTTCCTATTATTCATTTCAATGTTTACTTGTGGCTTGGGTTGGCTATATGGGGTCATTTATATTATAAAAATTCACGTGGAATGTCTAAAGAAAAATCTTAATTCGCAGTATTTTAAGACTTTTCTAAAAAATAGTGCTTAATGATTATTGCTGTACACTCATCGTTGAACATTACTTTTGCTAGGCTTGCCATGTTAAATGTTTCCTAATGTACAATTAGCAGTCCGATATTGTCTTTTAGGATCGATACCAGTACTCTTATTTGAATCAATGGTATTGATATTATTAGTAGATATGTCCAAAGAAAGTATCAATTTGTTTATCCATTGGTTTCATATTTCGTATTCCTTTCGGGCCGATGCGAGTGTTACACCTAAATTTCTAGCAAATTTTGCCTCAAATAATAATTTGCGGATATTGGGTAATGTAATAAAATAAGTTTTAATTTGTAATACAATATTCCTAAATCCTACGTGTCGTACTAAAAATTTGTGGAGCTGAGTACGTTGGGATTCAACTAAGTTGGCTGAAGCAAGGAAATTCTTAATTTTAATTGTTCGTATTTTTGACTTCGGCATTTTGAAAAGAAGAGAAAACAACTCATTAAAAGGAACATAACCTCTAAGTAGAAAAATTTGCACGTATGCCATTTTGATAATTTCCCAACCAAGGATTCACGTTCACGGGGATTCAACTTCAATCTGACAGCGGTACTGGTTAATGATATTTTCATTAATTAAAAAAAAATTATTTATTAACTCATATAGAAAAGGTTATGGCGATTTTTGGCGGGGGGAAGATTTGTTCTAAAGTTTTATTATCAAGTAAGTGGCGATGGGTACGACCATCTCTCCTAAAAATATTCCCCTCTCAAAAATCTAACCTTAACATAAATTTAAGGTATAAGGCGGTGAAGTCACCTTATCAGAACGGATCACAAACCGATAACACCAAAATAACTACTAAATAATGAGATTGTATTTTAAAAATTAATTTCACAAACATTTTTAAGCTCATCGAGATTATTTCTTATTTTGGTAGCAGTGTTCCCTTGTTTGTTTCCTTTTTTAATTTGATTTGTATATTACGACATAGTGAATTGTTATTATGCTTTAAATTTAAAAACTCTGGTAAAATAAAGGTTTACTGTATTAATAGGAGACAAACTGATGAGATTTTGTAGGGAATTTGTTGTAGTTTCAATATTTCTAATCTCATTTGTCTTTTTCTATCCTCCCATCATCCCTCCTACCTTAGGCCTATTTTTTTAAATTATAGTCACACAATTTCTATTTTTCCGCATAAGGTTTATTAACTTCAGAAAATAAATTTAGTCTGGAAAAACAAAATATTTCACTAGAAATAATATTTATTAACCCTCACAGTAACATGATAGGTCCAAGAGGCCTGTGTACATAAGTATATCCCCTCCAGACTGCCCTTTTGAGTTTCGGAGCCGGCTTCCACCACCTATTCCTCGAGGAGATATGCTAGTAGTGTTCTGGCCCTTCAACAACACAAGACTCGTCTTTGAAAGGTAAGTTTCCCCCCTTTTTAAGTACCAGGCTTCAGAGACCTATGATGTACCTGCTACGTAAATTGTGTATAGGCCTGGCAGGCCTATAATGTTACTTAACAGTATGCTAGGCCTGAAAAGCCTACAATATATTTTTTTTTTATTATAACCAAATCATTTTAATATATAATACATTTTTTCTGTTTTTAAGCCTAAAGACTGCCCATTTCATAATAAAATAATGTTTGTTCTCAAATTGGGGTCAACTCCAACAAATTCTCCTGGGGCTGGTTTTTTTATAAAAAAAAAAATAGAACCAGTTAAAGGGAGTCATTGAAACTTGACTGGAGTCACAAGCATTCCTCTCGCCGAAGAACTTTTAGACGAGTACAATATCACGTACATTGGAATGATCAAAAAAACAAACCACAGCTACCAATTAAGTTTACGGTTATGATATACCAAAATCGTCAAATTGGGTCCTTATTGTTTATTTTTAGAAATAATCCAACTGCAGTTTCGTACATGCCGAAGAAAATCAAACTTGTATCTTTGGTATCAACCCTCCACGATGATAATGCTATCATCACGAACACTCCAGGAAACCAGAAATCATTTTAAATTATAACCAAATAAAAGGCGCTGTTGAAACATTCGACCATATGTGCCAGTATATGAACTTCAGGAGAAAAACAAAGCGGTGGCCGGTTTGCATATTTTATAATATGCTGTAAAGATAGCATGTATAAATGCTTTTATTGTACTGTAAGACCGGGCTACTTTGGCCCTAGGGTCCTTCTTTGGCCCAAATGTAGGAAAAGATAAAACTTTCTCTAAATACTTTCAAGTAGTAGTTGTTCAAGTAGTACTGCAGTTTCCGCTAGGCTGCAGCCCCAAGTCGGCATTGATGTACTCGAAATAGTTCGATAATTATCTGCTAGTATCAGGACCTGTGGATTTCTTAACCTTGTGAAAACAAGTGTTTTATTTACTCTCAAACTTTCAACTTTCGAAACCGTTCCACGTATGTTACAACTTAGGTAAGTACCTAATTAACTAATGTGCTTAGTACGGTAGGCAGTGGTATAGTTGTATTTGTCATTACGGTTTAGGTTTTTGGTAGAAAAATATAAAATAACAACAGCTCTAGAACCTCAAAAATATGACCTACTTTGGCCCACCTGTTTTGTGTAGTAAAGTATAGTCGTGCTTTTGAAAACTTATTTTTGCAGTTATTGCTATGCATTACGGGGGGCAGCATCATGAAAGTAAATTTGTTTTGCACAAAGAACAATGTTGGTTTGCGAGAAGTAGGTCACGCAGGTAGAAGGGTGTCCCTTATGGTCCCCTTCTGGTCAAAATGACTGAAGAGTTAAGAAAAGGTGGGGGTCGAAGACTACTAGAATGGGACTCTCTACACAGATCCCAAGAAGCTAGGAGGAAGTGGAGTACGGAGCCGAAGAAATTTTAAGTCTGGATTTAAGAAGGCTGGAATACATCCTATTAATAAAGAAGTTTTAAAACGGTTACCTTCTAAGTATGTATCTGTTAATTTGGAACTGGTTGGAGAAACATTCATTCACCATTTGGAACAAAAAAGAAAAGAGGTTGTTCAGCCGAGAACAATAAAAAGACAAAAACTGGAAGTTGCTGCTGGTAAGAGCATTACAGTCCAAGATATTATTCAATACCAAGAAATGCAAAAGTATCAGAAAGAACAACAGAAAAGAGAAAGAGACATGAAAAAAAAGCAAAAACAAGAATTGGGTGAAATACAAAAACTTGAAAAAAATACAACAGAGAGAATTGAAAAAAAAAAGTAAATGGTAAATTCCTGAATAGGAAGACTACAAAAAAACATAACATCTCATCAACAGAAGAAGATAGTGATAACTACAGCCTCATTTCTTCAGGCCACAGCGACCTCGTTTTTTCAAGTAATGATGAAAAGGAATTGGTTGACTCAGTTGTACTACCTACTTCCCAAAATGGCAATAATCCTCAAGATAGTAACGAATCTCCAGAAGAAAACACCAATACACCTCCAGAAAGTACTCCTAAAGAAAATTTAAAGGCAAATCTAAAAGAAGAGAATTTTGTTGTTGTGCAATGGAACGGGCTTGAGTTTCCTGGGATAACTGTCAATGTGACGGATGAAGGTGCTGTTGTTGAGTGCATGGAATGCACTAACAAATTTTGGAAGTGGCCAGCAGTAAAGGACACTTTGTTTAAGAATTGGGTGAAAAGAGGACTCTTCTTTGTCAGCAATTAGTGAGACATAAGATAAATGTGTATTTTTTAAATTGTTAGTTTTTTGTACCTTTTTATGAAAACAAAAATGTTTAAATGTATTTTTCTGTCTTATAAATGAATTTTCTTACTAACCCTAGTCTTTCTTTGACCCAACCTAATTTCACAATGCTTTAAAGTAGGTAAAATATCATTGGGCCAAAGTAACCCAAACGCGAGGGTAACATTGGCACAAGTAAAAAATGAAAAGAAAAACTTAATTTTTTTTGTTAAACTCATTAGAAATTAAATTTAGGGTAGTCTAGTTGTGTAATAAAGGTTACCAAAGCTTAGATATAGGAAAGTTACAAAAAACTTTTAAGCATGATTGAAAAATTTCAAAAAATTGGGCCAAAGTAGCCCTGTTTTACGGTATATCAATTTAATTTTTTCAAACACAATAAAAATTTCCCAAAAAGGCCCCTTTCTCGATTAGACTTCATGATAAAACTGAAGAATGGTCCGAAGCGTGGATCCACATATGGCTCCAAATGCTGCTGTCAAAAGCATTGAGGAACAATATATATAAATGTCTAAAAATACAGGAAGTGACAAAGACAAGTAATCAGTTGAAAAAAATGAGATAAAAGATCTTACTGCTCATTCTGTAGTTATAAACTTCAAAGAGAATCCAAAATGGTGTGTGACGGTTGCGGGGAACTTATTTGTGGAGAGCATCACAAAAAAATGTGTCCTAATTGTACATAAAATTAAAATAAATGTAAATAAATTTTATTTTTCGACTAATTTTTAAATATCAAAAGACTTGAAATTTTTTATCAAATAAAATGCTATTTTCTAAAATTATTTTGTTTATTTTCCTTGTCTAGTAGTAACAATAATAGTAATAACAAAGTAATAATAATCTTGATCAATGTGAAAAGCGTTTGAAGTGAAGAAAGTAAATTCTTTTTGGAATCTTAATCTCAATGGCTTGAAAAGCCTAGCATGTCCCATAGCGGTTAAAATTAAGGGTGTTACTGTCAGGGTTAAAGACGAATTAAAAAGTGAATGAAATACTAACATAACCTCTTGAATTGCTGAAATCCATCAGCTAAGAGAGACTAGGTGACAAAGTCAATTTAAATTGCTGAAATCGATCTCTTAGCTAGGTGACAAAGTCAATTTAAATTGCTGAAATCGATCTCTTAGCTAGGTGACAAAGTCAATTTAAATTGCTGAAATCAATCTCTTAGCTAGGTGACAAAGTCAATTTAAATTGCTGAAATCGATCTCTTAGCTAGGTGACAAAGTCAATTGAAATTGCTGAAATCGGCCTCTTAGCTAGGTGACAAAGTAAATTTAAATTTCTGAAATCGATCTCTTAGGTAGGTGACAAAGTCAATTTAAATTTCTGAAATCGATCTCTTAGGTAGGTGACAAAGTTAATTTAAATTTCATTTACTCCTTTTTCATTCTTCATTTTCTACTACAGTAAGCATAATTCACAAAAGATAACTTCACATATAGTTTAAACAGCACAAAACATAAACAATTAAATTATAAAGTAATATTCATCTATGGCAAATAGTAATAATTTTTAATGATTATTAGTTCTATTCATTGCATATAATTATTTCACCTAATCTAATTAACTTGATCAAAATTGATAATTTATGGATTAATATACTTCTGTTGCCTTTAGTGGTCATCCAAGTGTTCTAAGCTAATATAATTTGTATTGCAGGTTTTAGGATATTCAAATGAGCATTGCTCAGGCCTTAGGGTTTCAAGTGCTGCAAGAATTCCCTAACAGGTCTTCTGGCACTTACCTCATTAATGTAAAACAGTCTACCAGATATAATTCATCTACTCACAAGTCACTGATGTTAGTATTATTGCTTGAAAATTGTTATTTTTTGTATTTTTGGCTATCATAGAAAATATTTATTGCACCTTTTAGGCTTTAAATGTTATTCTATCTATGTTTATTTATTGAGTCCCTTGACTTTTATAGCAATAAAAATTAAAATCCTCAGATTGTTATTTCTATCTTTTAATTCAAAGATTATTACAAACATGAAATATCTAAGGAATTGTTAATGAATCTTACTAAAACTTCAGTTTCCATAAAAAAATATAGGCACTGGTAATAATGGATATAATAAATTTGTCCAGTAAGTGGTCTTAGTGGCCATTTTTTTCAAGATTCATTGGTCGGTAAAGATTCATTTTGTAATGAACTCATACAAGGCGTGGTTACAGATGGCACCATAATTTATTACAAAATTAAAACTGGAGGGTATTTATCCTCATGACTGCTTGTAGTGCATGAAATATAATATGTATGATTACAGCATGATAAAGAGTGTATTAAGGTGTGTTGTTCTTTGACAAATGTGGTTGAGAGCCCTCTGGGATTCTACTTATTACTTCTTGTATTCTTAATTTAGATAGTGAAGCTTTGCAGACTAAATTATATAAACATTATTGTCATTATTTCCTCTTCCTCTCATTAGCTGAAGAGCTGTTAGGGGAAAAAATTACACTTTTATCCTATTCAAAAGCTAATCCTAACCAGGTTGTCAAAAAACTTCGTAATGAATACAACTTAATCCTTGATTTCAACTATCATAATTAATCTTTTAAGAATGTTTTTGTCTTATTATTCATGTTGATGTTTACTTTGACTTCTTGTGTTTGAATTGGGTTAGAGCTTTATGGGGTCATTTACATTTTTAAAAAACCTGTTTGATGTCAGAAGAAAAACTTGTGACTTCCATTTTTTTGAGGCATTACTGTCAAAGAGGTCTGAACTCAAAAGCAGCTGTCAAAGACATTTGTGCCATAGAAAGAAAGTCAGTCTTTCTCTAGCATGTATAAGCTGTGGATAAGGTCAGGTGAGCTGCATAACTGAAGATTCGCCAAAATTGGTTTGGGAAAATACTGATGCTTTGTGATTGGTGAAACTTTAAAGGCGTTATGCATTGTGAGCTTGTTTTTGATGGCAATCAGTGGAATGGAAATGTTTTACTGGGAACAACTAAACAGAGTTTATGCTATTTTGAGTGTAAAGTACTCCACTTTGGTTAATCAGAACTAAGACATTTTGCTTGGCACAACAGTGTCCCTGCACGTTATTCTCGTTTGACGAAAAAAATATTATTGGAACTGCAATGAGTAAATGTTTTGCCTCATCCTTCATATAGCCAAGATGTTGTGCCATCCAAATATGTTTTGTCTGGGTCAATGTCTCATTTTTTAAAAGTTCAGATCTTTGATAATTACAAGAACATGAAAATTGGAAGCAAAAGTCAACACCAAGACTTTTACTTATATTATTGTTTAGAATGTTGTTTTTTTGTATTTCTGTAGTAAACGTTTTTTAGTAAATATAGTTTTATTGAATTTATTGTCTCAGAACTTATTGAACTTGCTTACCTGTGTTTGAGGCACTCTTTTATTTCACTTATTGAGGAGAATTGAAGAATAAAGACTCTTGTGGGATACCATGTGTGCTGAGGAGTAACTATCTCTGATAGAGCTTAAAACCAAACTTTAGGAGCCTCGACACTACATACTCGAATCATCTCTACTTCATTTCCATGCCTACTTTATGAATTTAAAAAGAAAAACTTAGGAACTTATTTCTGCCTTCAACAGAATCTATAATAAAACTATTAATATGATATCCTAAACTCTTTATTGAGAATGATTTTTTGAACTCCAAGGCAAGTTCTTTGACATTTCGTTTGGTTTCTTTCTTCTATTTTTCAACTAAGCTGTTCACCATGGGAAGTTAAATAAATAGTACAAAAACAGAAAATATTAATTTCAGAAGAAATACTACAAAAAGGGTGTCAATATTTTTTAATTGAATTTATGTTGTTTTCTTGTCTTTTTGATTTCCAACAAAGTAATAATTTTAGTAAAGGCTTACTTTATTTTAAGTTATATCATTTAAATTAAACATTAGTTTTTACATTGTTAACTTATTATAACTAACTTAAATAAGAAATTTAATGGTATGCTTTCTTTGCAGATGGAAGTGGATGATGAAGTTGATTTGGCTGTTGAAGAAACAGTTGTAAAGAAAAGGAAGAAAAAATTAATTGAAGAAAATTTTCTTCCCTTACCAGATGATGTTATTGCTGGCTGTACACCAGAATTAGCAGAAGAACTTCAAATTTCTTATCAGTTAGTTTACAGTTTAACTATTTATTATTAGACGTAGTAACTAATCTATGTTTTAAGTTAAGTTTAATTGATTGCAATATCAATGTTTTGGATTAAATAAAAAAAAAAGAATGAAGTCGAGGAAAAGCTGTAAAACTCAACTAAAGATGGATTTAGTCGTACTGGCTGAGACAAAACTGAAAGGAGAGGTTGCTGAAACATGTGGTAATTTCATTCACTTCTAAAACAATGAAAGAACAAGGTCTTAGGCATTGATCCTTCTAAAAAAAATAGATTAAATAAAAAGATATTATATTTTTAATGCTTAGCAAAAGATTTATCAAACTTAAGGTAAAAATGTTTGGACACCATCGAGTTTTCTTAGGTAGTGATTACATTAGATATTCATGCAACTGATGGCACCATATTAAGCTGAACTTAAATACTATGGAATGAACCAAGTACATAGCTGACCAAAAATTATTTGGTTGGTTGGGACAATTTCAATGTATGTGCCATAAAAAGAGTGGTAAAATGATGGGAGGATGACGGTAACTGTTATGTTGTTAATGTTAGTAACTTATAATTTTTTATTTTCAGACTTTTTCAAACAATCATGAGGATACCCAAAATAGACCCTTTCCTTGACAAGCCAAATGAAAATTTATTTGGGTTGTCTACATATTATACTACCATAAAAAAACCGATGTGGTTGACAGAAGGTATGTATAGAAAATTTAATATGTATTACCTTTCCATAGTTCCTAGGAAAATTTATAATATATGTGCATGCATGTGGTAAATAGCTTACTTTTTTCTTTCCTAAGCTTACTTACTAGCTTACTTTTTCCAGTCCTAAGTAATTTGTATTAATTTTTACTGGAATAGTAGATTTTTTTTGGGGCATGTAATTTTTGGTTCGATTTTAACGTTTTACTTTTTAAATAGTTATTTTTGCTGACCACAACAATTTTTGTGCAGTTTTGCTTTATTTATAAATATAAAAAGATCTGATACCAACTAACCCATCATATAGCCAATATTTTGGCTTAATATTAATTTTACTGATGAGATATGGTTCCTTTTTATTTTTCCATGACTAAAAGCTGATTTATTTTGCGATTTGGTGCAAATATTATCAGTCAGTCCAGAATGATTCTGGTAGGTTTTCATTATTACTAGTTATTTTGTATCAAAATGGCGCCCAATTAAGGAATTTATTCACCCCTGTTTCTGCCAATTAAGAAGATTCAGGAAAATCAGTGCTGTTTTAATTTTAATTATTTAATTATTATACCTAAGTAACTTCCTTAAAAGAGTTTTGAGCTGGATGACAGCTGCAAAAAACAGAGAAGGCTGGAAAAAGCTGGTGGAGGAGGCCAGAACTCGTCACTGGGTAGTAAGGCCGTAGAGTACGTCTCTGGACAATAATTTGTCTGGTTATCAGAAGTGATCCATTGTGAAAATAAATAAATAATTACAAATGTTTTTATAATCTAAAACAGCTTAAAAAATAAAGAAACAACAAAGAAGTTTAACATGAAAAACATGGCAATGAACCCTAAAGAGTGATTTAATATTTATTTTTGCTATAAAAAATAGTAGTGCATTTTCATTTTCTCAGGCTTCCACTCTTAGATTTTGGTTTCCTCTTTATGGTCATCTACAAATCACACTTCTAAATTATACAAAAATGGCCAGCCTTTTTAGTATCCAAAATCCTTCTAGTTCATCGTATATCCTGATGCTTATAGTATCCTTCCTTACTCTACTTCAATTGCATACCCGCTCATTGCCATTCCTTGGTTAAAACATTGAGAAGGGAATTACTGATTAAAATCTGTCTTGGAACAACTATCCTACAGAACCAAAAAGCCTCTCTACATTTTCAATCAGTTTACTCCACATACCTCTGTCCGCTCTTTAATCATGAGATCACCTATTTATTATGTATTGTGTATACCTTCTCCTGCCTGCTTCAAAATTCTTTTATAATTCGTCTAATAAATCTATATATTTTTTCTTGTTTTTCGAGGACTGCATCCCAGCATAAAATTTATTTTTCATTCATTCATCTTTTAGTAATCCTTAGATTGAAATCTAAAGTCTTTTAAATTTAAATTTAAAATAATTTATAAGAAACATATAGCTTTCCAGTTAATACAAATTTCTATAAACGATTAAATTTTAACTATTAGGTTAGTGAGCTCTCCTCTACTAGTTCTGATATGTTTCATTCATGGAGTTTTAATAAGAAATATTTGTGTAATGTCATTAATCTAGGATTTAAATATGCTATTGAAGCTATTCTTATGTGGGTGAATCAAATATAAACGAGACTTTTTGTCCTGGAAGCCCAGCGAAGGTGCGGGAACGTTCCCGCGTTTAGAGGTGTTGGGTAGGGATGCCAGAAGTGGGGGAAGCAGGCGGGCGGATGCGCTCGAACTCACCAGTTACCGTCGTGACAATATCTGAGCAGGATGTATCCCCCTCGATTGCGCAATGTATTATCATCAAGTTTCTTGCTGCTGAAGGTGTAAAACCGGCTGAAATCTTGAGAAGGTTGACTGTACAGTTTGGGGAAGAGACACTTTCTCGTGCCAGAGTGTTTGCATGGCATAAACAGTTTGTGGAGGGCCGTGATCGTGTTCAGAATGAAATCCATGACCGCAGACCCTGCTCCAGCACACAGCAGACAACATCAGCCGTGTTCGACAGCTTATTGAAGGTGACAGACGTCTAACCACCAGTGCCATTGCAAGTGAGGTTGGGATAAGCTATGGAAGCACTTTTTCCATACTCACAGAGGAGCTAGGGTTTTGTAAGGTGTGTGCCAGGTGGGTTCCTCGACTTCTCACAGCTGAGCAGAAGCTGAACCGTTTGCAGGTCTGTGAAGGTCTTCTTGCAAGATTTCAGGCTGAGGGAGCCTCATTTCTCACTCACATTATCACCTGTGATGAAACTTGGGTGCACCATTACACCCCTGAATCAAAACAAGCGAGTATGGAGTGGAGACTGAAAGGGACCAGTGAAAGCCAAGTCACGGCTGTCAGCTGGGAAGGTTTTGGCTACCGTGTTTTTTGACCAGCGTGGCTTGCTGCATCTTGATTTTTTGCATGAACGCAGGGCTATCAATGCCGCATACTACTGCGACATTTTGAATGAAGTCAGACTTGCATATCGCCGCAAAAGAAGGGATCTACCGATGAGAGAAGTGATTCTTCTTCAGGACAATGCTTGCCCGCATACTGCGGCCCTGACGAGAGAAAAATTGGAGCAACTGGGCTGGGAGATGCTAGAACACCCTCCCTACAGTCCAAACTTATCACCATGTGACTTTCACCTGTTTGGCCCACTCAAGGAAGCTTTGGGAGGTCAGAGATTCGTCAGTGACGATGAAGTTGAAGCCTACGTGCTCAATTGGCTGAAGACACAACCTACTTCATTCTATGAGGACGGGATTGGAAAATTACCTATGCGCTGGGAAAAATGTATTTCCAAACCAGGAGACTATGTAGAAAAATGAGGTGTACTTTTCTTTGTGTTCAAAGTAAAAATAAAAAAATTAAAAAATAAGTCTCGTTTATATTTGATTCACCCACGTATATTACAGTTTTTTATTATTCTAAAGAAATAAAAGGTTGAATTATAAAAAGTTGTTGATCTTAACAGACTGATCTTGATCAATGCTTAGTGAATTCTTAATAATCACTACACATCATTACTGGAAAACTATCTTTAATTAATGTCTATTTTGTGCTACTATAATTTTTCAAGTTAAAGTTTAATATTTAATTTTTTAGTGCAGAGGAAGTTACTTAGTCGAGAATATGATGGAATCGGTAGCTTCGTTGCTGATGTAAGACTGATCCTTGAAAATTGCTACAGGTATTGGGGCGCAACCCACAAATTTTCAAGAAGAGCCCTTTTCATGGAACATAAACTTGAACAAAGGCTGTCTAATTTGCCTCAGTAAGTAATTTTAAGTAGACTTTAGAAATATGAATTTATTTAGAAACGCCTAGTGCTTATAAAATGTATAGCTAACTTCATTCCTGATTTTCTTCAATCTTATTTACACTCTCATCTGACCTGATCTTAAATCTTTTTATGATACAAGCTCAATAGAGCAACTGGGGACAAGAAGAGTCAGAAAATCAAATCGAGCTGGCTACTCACTTATAATTTTTATTTATCGGCTCGGCAGGCGCCTGAAGCTGCCCTTGGCCCTCTCAACCGCCTTTTCCCACTCATTTCGGTCTGCAGCATGTCTGCTGGACACTCCAATCATCCTCAAGTCCTCAGCTACTGCGTCCTTCCATGTTTCTTTCGGTCTTCCACGTGGCCTGGCTCCATGCGGAGCTCCATAATATAATTTCTTCGCTGCTCTACCATCATCCATTCTGACAAGGTGTCCCAGCCATTTGAAGCGCTGAATTCGCACACACTTATAAGCTTTACTTAATTTAGAATTTATTAAAACATTTTATTTTATCCTTAAAAAAGAAAAACATAACTTTTTATTTTAAGATACTTAACTTTAAAAAATAATACAAAATAAAAATAAATAATCGGTAAAATCTTATATATTCCCTTGCAGATTTTCAGTACATTCCACCATCCTCCTCCTAAAAACAAAGCAGTGTGAAAGCGTTACCATCTCTTGTCTCAGAAACACACCAATGTGTTGTCCGCCATCTTGTTTAGTACAGGTGTGGTTGATAATACCAAACTCTCATAAAGAGAAATAAAAACAATGTGATCTGTTAGGACAACATATTGGTTTATCTATACAGAAAATTACCTGATAAGTTGTATTTAAATTATATTTGAGTTGTAAGATCAAATAAAATAAATCGATAGAAATAATTATGAATGCTTAATTTTTGAAACTTTTGTATTGATAAATAAAACATAAAATAAATCAAATTACTTACAAATAAAAACAAACAAACAATTAGTTAATATAATTATTGTTGCTTCCTAAAATGAATAATTGAAGAATAAACAAAATTTAAACCCTTTTGGTTTCGTACAAATGTAATTAAATTTCAATTGGTACAATATAAAAAAAAATAAATATGCAAATTAAATCAAAATAAACATGAAATGGAAAATATATTATCACATCAGTTGAGTGCAATAAATGAATTTAATAACCAAATTATTTGGTTATGAAACGAAATAAACAATACTTTTTTTTTATTAATTGTTATAATTTTAAATATTTTCATTTTGAAGAAAAAGATATGCCCAATCAGTCAAAATAAAAATATTGAAATAAACAATAATTTTTTAATGAGTTCATAACGTGATTATTTAATTGCATAATTAAAAATAAAAAAAAATGTCTATAATACCCTGTGTCAATATTTATTTCTCTTCAGGCGGTTTTCTCGATTAGAAGTTCCCTGCTGCCTTCAGTAGAAGAAGAATTTGATGCCAGTTTTTGCCAGTAAACTATCAGTAGCTTCAGAGTAATTTAAAAGATCGACACACGAAAAAAACAATAGAGACTGACGGTATGCTGGCCAAGACAACAGTGATTTTGTTGAATAGAGTCACCCGGGTCGCTATCGAAGCTAACGCTGGAATTAGCGACTTTGGCTAATAACAACAAAAGAAATGCCCACTGGGACAGCTACTTCACTGTTATACTAAAATACAA
The DNA here is from genome assembly GCA_037127475.1 of Arma custos. Classification (NCBI taxonomy): domain Eukaryota; kingdom Metazoa; phylum Arthropoda; class Insecta; order Hemiptera; family Pentatomidae; genus Arma; species Arma custos. The sequence goes on from CM073759.1 coordinate 34,306,767, forward strand.
ACATTGCGTAATTTACATATATTTATTTTCTAATGAAATCAAAATTAATAAATATATAAAATAATTGAAAACTAAAATATTAAACATAAACATAAAAATGATTTGTAATTACAAACTGAGCGGCCGTAACACTGCCCACCAAATTTTTAGTATTAAAATTTCTGTCAGGTCAAACCTCTGAAGAAGGCAATAAGGGTGCTCAGTGAGCAACTGGTCCACATATTCCCCTATTGGGGATTTTAACTTTACTATCCTAAGAACACTATCTTTATTGAGATAGGTCTCAATAATTGTTGCTGGTCAATAGCGAGGAGTTTCTGCATGTTTTTATGTTTCTGCAGTGAATATCCAGTACTGTCTTGTATATTATGAACGAAATAGTTGAGATCCAAATTGTAAACAGCATATATGAAGATGATCTACAAGCTTAGTTGTAAAACAAAATTTAGAATGTACGATAAAATAGTCAAGTGACTATTTGGTTGCTGCCCACCCTTAGAACACCAGGGAAATCCAAAAGGAGTGCGATGGTAGATAACAGTTTTGTCACCTTTTCCGTTGGTGGTCTGAAGAAGATCCTTACGGTAAAAGTGATCTTGAGACAGTTTTGAATTAACGATTTATTTATCATTCACACATGGATTGATTAAATTCTGGCGTTTACAATGGATGCAACACAATATATAAAATATACATGGCTAGTTTATCTTCCATGCTGCAGTGATCATTCGAAAGTGAGTTAGGTTTGACTAATTATGGGAATCTTCAGCTTCTGAAACCTTAATACCTTGATGGTTGGTTGAATTGAGACTGTACAGCAGCAGTTGCAGCAGTACTAACAGCTCCCCTCACATGTTCATTCTTCATTATTTCTGTAGTGAACTCTGCACATGCTTTTGACATACCTGCTTCAGAACTGCGATAAATTCAGTGTGCACTAATAAACCCAAGTGTAACAGAGAGCATAAGCACATTGACAATAATGCCACAGACACCACCAATCTCACATGTTATGGTTTTAAACAGACCACAGGAGCCTTCACTACTCATTCCAAAGGCCATGACTTGTTAGAAGCAATTGAAATGCAAATATAAAAAAGAAAACCATAAAACTGAAGGAACTGTCATCTCTGACTGCCTTATATCCAGGTCGATACCAGCATGCAAATGAAAAAAGAGTTAGTATTACTGTATACAGAAGTGATGATCCAAATGTTTCGAAGTCATTAAAGGTGATAATTCGTATGAAAGTGATAAACATATTGGCCAGCAACAACAGGAAATAGAAAATCCATAAATTGTACATATGCCTGACAACTGATTGGAAATCGACAGGTATATCGACATTGATGTCTTGATGAAAGCAAGGCTCTAAACCACAAGAGTTGGAAGGAAGTGGTGGTCAGTTGTTTTTCTTAACATTGTAGGAGTTATTCTTCTTCTCTCCGTTATAATTCTTTGTGTTCAAGTTCTTCTTGTCTCTATTGAAAGTCAGCAGGAGCCATATTAGAAGCTGCATTATGTGTTAGTGCAGTCACAGTTGTTCTAATATAAGTTTTTTAACAATTCATCCACTAATTTTTAGCAGTATTTAAATAACAAAGGTAAAGACTCTGATTTAATTTTAGGTAGGTTTTCAAAATTGGTTTGAGATGATCGTTTCATTCTGAGAGATCCAGTCCTAGTCATACCGGTCGTTGTCACTATAGACAGTAAAGTTGAAAAGAAGGTGGAATTATTCCTCATGAGGCGATATTGGCGTATATTATCTGCACTTAACTCCAACCTAAGTATTAATAAAGTTTTCACAGGAGCAATGCGAGATTTAGCTGCTAACAGATTATTATTGATTTTGACCGTCGGTAGATTGCTACGGCATATTCCAAGTTCTATTCGTCCGCAAACCCCATAATAAAGGATTGGTAAGTACGAAATGGCATAATGCAACCAGGGATGGAAATCATTTTTAAGGTTTTGAGATATGTTTTAAATCTTTCCCATTATGTGTTAATGTTACAAGTTGGCGATGATTCTTCCAACTTTAATTTGTGCATCCAAGGCTTCTGTAGTAGTTGCTTGGCTTTATAGTTCCTAAAGACAAATAGCCTAGCTGGCCAAATTGTCTATCAATTGAAAAAAAAAATTGGTTGTTTCGTACTGTTTACAGAAGGTGTTCGAACCTTACAGTAAAATTTTGAGAATTTTGGGTCCAACGTCATTTCTATAGTTTTTACAGACGATTCAACTGGAGTTGTAAATTCCGTCGATATATCTCTTAATTTTTCTGGAATAAATTCGAAGGTGCTGTTAGAATTACCAGTCGATTTATTCAATTCAAAATAACATCGAGCTAAGACTTCTTGTAATTCTGGAGATATTATTAAAGATTGCTTAGTAGTATTGGTTGGTAGGGTATATCCAATTAGAATGTCAACTGTGTACATGTTATTCTGCAAGGAACTTTTTTTTTTTTTTTTCCTCCCCTACCTGCCATTGCTGGCATACGGGGTTCGGCAGTGGCGGGTCGTACAGAACGGTGTCGCACGAGGCGGTGCAGGTGCTGGCGGGAGCGATGCCCCTGGACCTCATCCTCAAGGAGGATAGGTTGATATACGAGGTGAAGAGGCAGGGGCTGACGGCGCTCCCAGAGGGACTCCGAGAACCCCAACAGATGGAAGAAGATGGTGAGGGAGGATACCATAGGAGAGTGGAATGGACGGTGGGTGGTTAGCCAGAAGGGCTCTACTTTGAGGAAGTTTTTCCCCACTGTCCAGTCGAGATTGTCTGCAACATGGGTCCTCCCGGACTACTGGGTATCGCAGATGCTGACAGGCCATGGCGGGTTCCGGGGGAAGCTCTTTGAGCATGAGATAAGATATAGGACTCTATTGAATTCAGAGGGTGCAGTTTTAATACCAAAACTTAAATGATTCATTAAGTAGGTATCTCTGTAAGTAGATATGGTCTGTATTTGACCACTTTCATCGTCTACTTTAAGGTGTAGGTTTGTCTTGTAAAGGTCAAGTTTACAAAAATGTTTAGAATCTCATAAACTATGAATGACATCATCTATCTTACGTATAGGGTGGTTAGCTTGAACTAATCTTTCATTAACCCCACATTTGTAATCAACGCATAGGGGAAGGTTTTGGCCATCAGGTTTTGGTATACACACAAGGGGTAATCCCCAGTCACTGGTAGGTACAAGTGAAATAATACCTTGAGCTTCTAATGAATCAAGCTTTTTATCTACTTTTTCCTGAAGTTCATAAGGAATAGTTCGTTCTTTAGTAAATACTGATTTCACATTAGGGCGTGATTCCAGAACACAACCAATTTTTTCCTCAAAAACTTTTGGTAATTTTTCAAAATTATCTTGAATGGAATAATTTTGATGTGTAGAATAAGAAGGATTAGGGTTACTCGCAGTTTTCTTATCGATGTGTTGAAGTTCAATTCCAAGTCCATGTATCCATTGTCTACCAAGTAGTGCATCATGACTGTCAGGTACGATTTGAAAGTCACCTGTTATTTGTTTGCCTTCATATTGAATATTCAGAGTAACTTTTCCAAGTGGTTCGACAATGTTCCCAGTGTATGATCTGAAAGCTTGGTTAAATAGGAATGTTTAGGTTGAACATATTAAATTCATTCTCAGAAAGAAGTTAATACTTGGCACCTGAATCCACCTCAAATGTTTTTTTGTGATCCATTCAAGAGAACAATAATCATGTATTTATCACTGTCAGTATTAATTTCACAATCTTGAATATGTACTAAATCAATTTTGTCAATACCGAATGTAAATGGAGAAGTAGAAGGTTCCTGTTGAACATTTGAATTTTGATTTTGATTTTGAATTGAATTTGTATAAATCGACAGCTTAGGCGCAATTGCTCGTATCCCCTTAACATTAAATTTTACAGGAGAGACAAAAGACATGACAGTTACAGTATTCAAGATATATTTGATATTTTTTTAGATATTGAAATAATAAAGCAGAGATATTTTTTTAGGGTGATGAGGCTTACGACGTATTGTAGGGACAAAATATTGACTGTGAGAATCAAAATACACCAAAAACGCAAAAACACATTTTGTGTGGGATACGACCTATTGCGCCTAAGCCATTGAAATGTTATTTTTATTTATCATAGTTTGAATACAAACTTAGGATGTATGGCCAGTTTTGTTGCAAAAATTACATTTTAATTTAATTTTATCAAAACGACAATCAGGTGATATGTGGTCATTTCTACCACAATGTAAGCAACAATTATCTAAACCTAAAGATTTTAAATTGACATAATGTGAGTTTCTAACTCCTGAGTTTGACTTTTTGTATAATTTGTAAGACTCACGTGACCTTGGGTAATTGCGGTAGGTAGGGCGGCTGGATATTTTGTGAATATACAGGGTCTCGAACTGAGGACTAGAAGTTGTGCTACTGCTAATTCCTTACATTCAATTCGGGAAGCTTCAAGAGATGTTGCTTTCTCCACAATTTTGATGAATGATGTTTCATTTGATTGTCGTAGTTGTTCTCGGATCCAATTATCCATAAGCCCTCTAATAAATTGTGGACAAAGGAAAATATCTGCAATGGAGAGAGATTTCTCACAAGTATAGATAACATTGACCATTTATAAAGGCGTGGTCTTGGGTATCCTGAGGTATGCATCCCCGGCGTGGAGCCGCAACCTCACGCAGCAGCAGAAGAGGAGACTGGCGACGATCCAGAGACTGGCTCTGCTACGGGTCACAAAGACTTACTGAACGGTGTCTCATGAGGCGGTGCAGATGCTTGCCGGAGCTATGCCCCTGGACCTCCTTCTGAAGGAGGACGCCCTGAAGTACGAGGCGAAGAGGCAGGGGCTGGAGACGCTTCCGGAGGGACTCCGTCAGAGGATCGGCGAGACCCCGAACTTGTGGAAGAGGGTATTGAGGGAGGACTCAATAGAACAGTGGAATAGACGGTGGGTGACGAGCCAGAAGGGCTCTACGCTGAGGAAGTTCTTCCCCACCGTCCAGTCGAGGTTGTCTGCCACATGGGTCCTCCCGGACTACTGGGTCTCGCAGATGCTGACGGGACACGGTGGGTTCCGGGGAAAGCTCAGTGAGCACAGAAGAGAGATCGACCACCGGTGCCCCACCTGTGGAGTCCCAGAAACGGCAGAGCACGTGATGCTCTCCTGCACCGCGATGGAAGGACACCGAGCCATCGTCGATAATGTCATGTTGTAGAGATGCAACATACTGTGGAATATTTGCATTATCTTTTTGATAAATGTTAAGGAAATAATATTGTGATACTACCATGCTCTTTTTTTGGTAACAACATTTGTTTGAAAGCAAAGACCAAATCAGTATATGGCAGTTTGCTGACCGGTTTATGGAAGCCCAATAGTGCTGCCAGATTATTATAATGTTCTGAACCAATAGATGCGTAATGGAGTTGTGCTTTTTTCTCAGTCATAACATTTTTCATAGAGCAATAGTTTTTTTAGCAATCTCTCCAAATAATTTGTAAATTTTTCTCTCTCTACATCAAAACGTTCAAAAGGGTTAAGACTAGAACTAGGGGTACTTCCCTGTGTAGATTGCTGGATACATGAAATCACAAAACTACAAAAAATTTGTTTGCTATGATAATTAAACAAAATTAATAATATATATATATATATATATATATATATATATATATATGGACTAATACTTCACAAACCAGGCAAGTTCATATAATGAAAATGCCATCTAGGATCCTGTCATATTCCAAATCCAGTCAACACTGGATGTATCCATGGCAACCACCCCTGGCCAGAAGATTCCAGACTAATTTAGATACTAAATTATAACTAAAGACCGGATTCCCGTGCAATTGCAACTTTTTATTGCTTTCTCAGAATTCAATGAAAATTCTATTCTTATCCGAATCAAGGAAAGGAGAATTTTAAGTTTTCAGTGCACGAAAGTGCACTTTTTGATATTTCATTAAAAATACTGATTTTTTTTTTAAATTTTTAGTATAGAGAATAGTTGTGATTTATTTTGAAATCATCAACAATAATATTTACCTACTTAATTTTCCAAGAAAGAAAAAAAATGACTCATGATTTCCAAATATTTCTTCGAACTTGTTAAGGAAATGGTATAATGTCGAACAATGTTTCCTTTGTATTAACTTTCTTAGAAGTTCTAACTTGATTTGACTCAACCTTCCAACCTACTCTTTTATTTTCATTTCATTCTAAATTTGAGTTTAGTTCGGTAAACAAGTACAATAGTAAAAATGCCCTAAAGTGACAGCCAGCCAATCTTCAAAAATCAAAATTTAGATAAAGCCCTACCTAGAATTGAAATCAGACGTGAAAACAATTTTTTATTCTTCTTGCAATAAATCAATTATTTCCGATTGAAAATCTCAAGTGGATGCTCATTGCAACTCAAGTAAGTACATTCTATATTTTCAGAAGTAGCGCACAATAGCATTTTACTATTCCCTATATCTTTTTATTTTTATAGGTGGGCACACAAAATTTTCTGCAGCACAAAAATCCAAGCGAGCTCCAATTCAACAGTTACACAAAGCTGCTTTTCATTAGACAACGAACAAACATTTTTTACCGATTTATGTTATGCCATGGTCGCTTCCAATATTCCATTCAATAAACTGCAGTCCAGTTTAAGTCTTTTTTGCAAAAATACACAAAACAAAACATTCCTGACGAGAGCACTCTAAGAAAAAATTATCTCAGCAAAAATATTGTGAACATTCTCTTGAAGAAATACGAAAACTAATTGAAAACAATTATGAAAACATCATGGTACATGAGACAACAGACCCACGGCGACTTTAATACATTTGCAGTTTAATTGTTGGAATACTACACCCGGAGATTGAACCCAAACCATGCCTCATTTCATGCAAGCAGCTTCCAAAAAACGAACTACGAGACTGTCTCTCGATTTGTGAACGACAGTTAAGCAAATTTTTTCTGTCAAATATCCTACCAAGATAAAATTCTTTTATTAGTTAGCGATGCCGCTCCGTGTATATGATAAAAGCTGGAGAAGCATTAAAAGTTTTTTATTCAAATATGGTGCATGTAACTTGTGTAGCGCATGGTTCAAACCGCATAGCTGAAAAAGTGAGGAAAATTTTCTCAAATGTCAATAAACTTGTTTTAATAATGGGAAACAAATATTTTTAAAAGCTCCTCACTGCGTGACAGCTTATAGAAATAGTGTCGACTGCCCCCTTCCCCCAGAACTTGTGATAACTAGATGGGGAACATGGATTGAAGCAGCCCTATTATATTCAGATCATTTTAATAATTTTAAAGTTTGTTTCTAATCTTGAAGATGACACAGTATCTGTAAAGTGTTTTAAATTTAACATCTGTTGCATCAGACCAAGCGTTTACAAGATCCCATTTATCAGTTCTACCTTCGCAAATAAAAAAGCTTGAAGAGTAAAACTTAACGTTGAGATCATAGATTAATATTATAGAGAAAGTTGGAGATGTATTAGAAAAAATCGAAAATGAAAAGGGAAAAACAATTTTTGATAAATTTAAATTAGTTATAGAAAAAACATGGGTTACAAAATTTTACAAATTTACAACAAAGCTCTCAACGGAGAAGACACAGATGTGGAGCTGGATCCAGTAATATTGAGTAACTACAAAAGATGTCCCATCACAAGTGTTAATGTGGAGCGCATTTTTTCAGAGTTGAAACACATATTAGATGACCGATGATATAACTTTACGGAACATATTATGGAAATGTACATGATTGTAAATTTTAATAAAATTTTAGAAGTTTCTATTTGATAAATTAAAATAGTTAGTTGAAAATTTATGTTTAACTATATATATATATATATATATATATATATATATATATATATATATATATATATATTATTATTATTAATTATTATTTTTAATTTATTTGTACTTTATTTATTTCCTTATTTCTTTGTTAGATCTTTACAGGATAAATGCTTCGATCCAGAACTAAATGCTAAAGAAGTTATTGTGAAAATAGAAAATATTGAAGATAATTACAATAATGTTGAGCCCGAGCCAGTAAAAGAATCGCTGCCAAAAACAACCATAAAAGGTAAAAAAATTATCAATGGTAGTGATGAGTGTTTTATTTAGTTGTTCTTTAAATAAACAAACATTTGTCATGTATGTTTTGATCATTCCTGGTTGATTTTATTTATTTAGTCCAATGTGGTGAATAATTAAAAGTAAAATATGTAACTTGAAGAATAGCACACTTTTGTCATATGAAAGGTTTTTTTTTTTAATTTATGAACTAAAAGAAGTGAATTCCCGTTGTAAAAGTAAAGTATCTTTTGTGTTTAATGCCAAGTGAGGGTTTATAAAGTCAACACAATAAAATGGATAATTTTTTTTATTTCTATGTTATTGTGGTTATTTAAATATTTTTATTTTGAAGAGAAAAATATTTAAATAAAATAGATAATTAGGGCCTGTAGTTATACATAATAGTTATTTTGGTACGCTTCTTATATGAGATGTCAGAGCTATCAGTACTTTTGTAAGAGAGTTTCATCAGATAGAATAACAATGTGAAATATTTATTTAAATTAATATATCAAATAGTTTATGGTTCTGATGGATTCCTTAATTATATAGTGTCCTTTAATATTTGTTTTTATTTTTCACCTTTTTAGTTCTGTTTTAAAAAAAAATTTGCCCATTTCTATATTTGCTGTTTGTTTATATTTACTATTTTTTTTTAAATAGTTTTATTTAGTTCCTAAAATATTTCTTAAATTTTGTTTTCAGGTTTTGAATCAAAAATTTTGAATAAAGTGTTAGAAAGTGAAGAACCTGATGATTTGATAGAAGATTCCGAAGAACAAGCTAAAAAAGTAGCAGTCATGTTGGATTGGGAAAGGGAAAATTTAGTTGATGATTATCAGAAAGAAAAAATTAATACCACATGGCAGGTAGTACTTTTTTAACAAGCTTTTATTAGTGCCGCCTTCATGTACATGTCTATGTAACAGAATCTAATTTCAAAACATTGTATTAAATTGAAATTTTGCCTTCTTTTAAAGGACCAATGACACTACAATAATTTAATAATTTTGTCTCATTATCCTCACTAGAATCCTCAGCATTAGTGATTTTTCATAATTGAAGACACAGTAGTTTCTTGTGTCAAGTACTAAGGGGTGCACTTAGCCATACAGGGCTTAATCTTTGAGACAAACATATGACTACTGGCAGGATTAACTGGGGAGTTTTGTATATTTTACAACAAAAAAATTAATAGTTAAAATAATCTTTAAAAACATTCTTTTGTAGAAAATGAATATTAGTTTAAAAAACTAAAGAACAAATGTTTATAGCCAACTGAACTTAAAAGTAGAAAATAAATAAAACATAAACATAACTAAAAAAAACATTCTTTAATAGGAAACCAAACTAGAAAGTAGGAAATATTTTTCAATAAGTTTTAAATAAGAATAGTGATGATTAAAAAAATTGACTTTATCATAAAATAGCATAGGGTTCTTGATGTTAATTTTTTAAATGTTTTATTGACTGATATTGGTAAAAGTAGAATCGTTAAGAAAATATCTTAAAAAGTACTCCACACTTTTTACGACTAAATGATGTTTTTTTTAGTTTTTCACTATTTTCATTTTAAACTTATTGAAAATTATTTCTTACTTTGTTCTTATTTTTAAGGTGTTTAATAATTTAAAAAAATTAAATTATTTATTTAAAACGATCTGTCACGAAACTTTATGTGGCAGACCAAATTCCACACGAGCGAAGCCGTGGGCAAAAGCTAGTTCTCTATATCCAACAGACATAGTTAATATGGCATCAATGGTCGAAGCTAATGTTTAAGAAGTTTTACTCAGAAATCAATCATTGATAATACTGATGATTCAGGTTTGGTGCCTACACTTGTGCCTCGTAGGATGTTAGATTTTGATAAAATTAACTAATTGTTGGCAACAATTTCACGATGTACAGAGGCATTAGTTGTTTAAAACTTATAAACATTTTTTTTAAGAAACTCGTTTTTCATACCAATAATACTATAATATAGTTAATGAAAAGTTGTTTGCTCTCTAACGATGTTATGTTTTATCTTTTTATAATGCCTGTGTTAAAGAAATCAAATTTATTATAACCATTTCATTCTTATATTACTTTTTTTCAGCTTGTAGAAATTGGTACCTTCTTAAAATTGACTTGGGAAGCTTTTAATGTTGAAGAAATAACCCAGTATGAAATCGAAAGGATGCTCCTTATGCCTAAAGAATCCATTACTCTGGCTAATTTAATAACATCAATGCTAAGGTGTCCATTTATTGTTAATCTTTATTTTTTTTTATTAAAATTCATAGATATATTAAAAAAGTAATATTGTATATATGATAGGGCAGTGACTTGTGAAGAAGCTATTCATTAGTAGCTTTTAGTGACACTTCTATATTTGATACTAGATCCAATAAAAAGTTTCCTTTTTTCCTTCAGATGCCTCGGCATTAATCAGGCTTTTTGGATTTAACTATGGCATAATAAAAAGAATTGTGAAACTTTTTAAGGATTTTGGGTAAATGTCAGATTGCTGTTCTACTGCTAGTTGCTCAGATGATAAATAATATTTTCTACTAATATTAGCATGAGAGAGTTTCAAAATGGTGGTTAAAAATATTGAATGTTTCAAACTTTTTTTTTTTTTTTATTGAATGATAATTGTTGACCTTGATAATATATGTGGAAGAAAGTGGTCCGGGTAGAGGTCACTATGAATTTCTTGTAGAATTGGAGAAAAATAAAGTTTTTAAGGATACTATAAAGGATAATATAAAAAATACTAGGCACTACTGATCGATATGGTCCTTGGTCTCTTCAAAAAGCCTTCGTCAGTTCGCTCGATCCTGTGTGGCTGCTCGCCAGTTGGGGTGTTCAGTAGTTGGCAGGCATCCCTGGCAACAGCATCCTCCCATCTAAGACGAGATCTTTCTCTTCCTCTTGTTCGGTGGAGCCTCCCTTCCAGCAGCTTCTTGGTTATTTCCTCCTCCGGCATTCCTGCAACATGGCCAGTCCAGCGCAGTTTTCCGAGCTTGATATACCTCACCACATCAGACTCACCATAAAGTTAGTAAAGTTTGCCACTTGCCCTACGCCTCCAGGTTACTTCGACTTTAACTGGTCCGAATATTCGTCGAAGCATCTTTCTTTCGAATACACAAATTTCTTTCTCCTCATTACTAGTTAGGGTCCAGGTCTCCGATCCATTGATTAGGACTGGCCTAATAAGGGTCTTGTACAAGAGGTAGGTGCTTCTAAGGTGTTTACTGAGCCCAAAACAGCACCCGCTAGCTGGCTAGTTTCCCTGGAGATCCCGTTTCCAGAAGTCTCTTCTGACCCCAGGTACACAGATTGGTTGACTCTCTGAAAAGCGAATGGGCCCATTACTACAGGTTGTCGTCGGTCTGCTGCTTCTCCTTCAGGTCCAGCTCTCATATATTTGGTCTTCTCCTGGTCACTGCACATCCCCATGTCCTCCACAACTGCCACCAACCTGAGAAAAGTGTTCTCAGGGATTCAAAAGACTTTGAGACAATATCCAGGTCATCAGCAAAGGATCTGGACAAGCCGGTTGAAGATGGTGTCAGAGGTCTGTATACCTGAATCACACACAATCACCTCCAAGGCTAGGTTAAACAACACCTTTAGTAGATCCAAACTGTGGAGAGAGATCCGTCTGAGTTCGTACAGTACACGTATCATTCCTGGTCATTTTGATTAGTCAAACCAATTTCTGAGGAAGTCCAAGTTCCACTAGCGCTTCATACAATTTAGGCCTTTCAATGCTATTTTTGACACTCTGAAAGCCGACATATAGGTGATGAGTAGTCATTCTGTACTCCTGGCACTTTTCAAGAATGATTCTGAGACCAAATATTTGATCAGCAGTTGATCTTCCTCTTCTGAAGCCCACCTGATATTTTCAAATTTCTCGCTCTGCAAATTGATGAAGCTTCTTATATATGACATTTGATAGAACCTTGTAGGTGCATTATAGAAGCGAAATGCCTCGGTAGTTGGAGCATTCCAGGATATTGCCCTTCTTGTGAACCGGATGGATAATGCCTTTTCTCCACTGTTCTGACATTGTCTCCTCGATCCAGACTGTGAGGATCATGTTCTAGAGGGCTCTCAAAAAATCCTCTCCACCATGCTTCAGAAGCACGGCTGGAATCCCATCTTCACCTGGAGCCTTGTTATTGTAGAGCCTTATTCACAGTATCCTTCACATCGTCGTAAGTAGATGGATCTGGGGGTTTGTTATAATTTTCTCTACAAGGCATCTCCCACTCCTTTAAGTCACCTGTGTTGTTATTCAAAAGGGTGTCGAAGTGACATGACCATTGAACCAGAACTTCATCCTTTTCAATTGCCATCTAAGCATCCTCTTTTCTGCACGCCCTGACACGCCGTTTGAAGCTGGTCCTACTCAGGTTAACCTTTTGATAAAATATTCTTGCTTCATTTATATTCCGCTGTTCTTCCTTTTTTTTTAATCATATTTTGATAAGCCTTGTTTTAGATTTCCGTGTCCATCACACACTCTGTCAAACCATTGAGCCCGCATTCTTCTACATTCCCTAGGGTTTCTTGAGCCACTCTTTCAACTAACAATGAACATTGTTCTTAAGCAGATCCATCTGGCAAACCAACTTCCACGATCACCTCATTAAGCTTCTGATGGTACTCCTCACTACTCTCCGGAGTCCTCAGTTTAGTTGTAGCAACTCTCTCCCTCTTCTTTTCCATGGCTTTTCTTGCGTTTGATATCCTCGATCTAAATGTGGATACCACCAGGTAATGGTCAGTATCCATGTTTGCGCCTCGATATGATCTGAAGCTCATCAACATACGTCTATATCTTGTACTGATCAGAATGTGGTCAATTTGATTCACAGTTTTACCATCTGGAGAGTGCCGTGTTTCTTCGTGTATCCTTTTCCCAGGGAATAGTGTGCATCCAACAATCAAGTACTTTGATGCAGAAAAGTTAACGAGCATATGTCTGTTTTTGTTTGTCTCATCGTGGATACTATATTTTCCTATCGTTTGCCTAAAAACTTCCTTTTTTTGCATTAAAGTTCCCCAAAACAACCTTAATATCACTCCTCAGGCAGCTGTCCTGAGTCATGTCCAACTGATCATAGAATGCCTCTTTTTCATCGTCTGAGGATACTTCAGTGGGAGCTTAACAACTTACGACAGTGTAATTGTAGAATTTACCCCTGAGTCTAATGACACAGATTCGATGGCTGACAGGGGTGAAGCCTATTGGTCTCTGGTCTCTGGTTCTTCCTCTGACCACGAAACCAGTTCCAGTAACATGCTGCTGCTCGTGACAACTATATTAGACGGTGTGGAGCCGCTTATGTAGGATCCCGTTTCCTGTCCACCTCACTTCCTGCAGTGCTACCAGGACTATTTGCAGTGCAAGTCCAGCTGTTGTAGGAATTGCCGACCCCGATCTGTACAATGATAAAATGTTCCATTGGGCAAATGGTAGGTCAATATGACAAGTTAGGTGGAGGGGCTGTCTCAACAGAGCCCCATCCCAACAGGCTACCAATAAGGCATGACTCTAGAGTGTGTACTAAAAGTGATCTTTGTTTATAGTTAGTAGTGTTAATGAATTTTAGTGTGCTTTATTAAGTGTACTGGGTTGCTGAGTGCTCGGGTAAGTGTTCCCCCAACCTGGAGGGCCATTGGCTGAATGCGGTACAATGACTAGGCGATGGGACCGCCAACTCTCTATGCCAGACATCTAGTGAGTACTGCAACACAATAATTGGAGTAATTGGTATGATTTGAAACTGCAGTTATTTTGATGATCTTATCAAACATAGGAGCAAAGTACTTACATAAAAGTTAGAGAGCGTAGTTTTCAACCATCCCAGTTACACAAATTGTTATGTTGTACTCAATAGATGCATTGTTAAATATTCTTTAATTTAATATATTATAACTTGTTCAATAGAACACACCTATTGTACTCCATTTATTTTGTTTAAATTTTTGCTGATGACTATAGCTTTCAACTACATTGCTAGTTATAACAACCACATTATTATGTTGTGGTACTCATTAGTCACAGAATTTTCTTTCCTTTAACTAACTCTACCATAAGTTTTCAATAGAATGCACAGATTAAGAACTAGAGATGAAAAAATAAATATATTCCTAAAATTCCAATGTCAGGCATGTATTTTTCATTTTATCCTGAGGGATTTGATTTATTACATCACTTAATTGAAAAAATTTAGATATCACAGCTCTTGCTAAGAAATCTTTTTTAGAAAGTTAGGCTATGAAATATTTCCTTTTATCTATTTTATTTGAAAAGAAAAGATATGACCAGGACCGGGATTCGAACCCGGGTTTCCCACTTCTCCATAGTGGTGCCTTAACCATCTCGGCCATCCTGACTCGCTTCTCAGTCAGTCATATATCTTCTTTCACTGATCCTACATCTCCGTGTTCTCGCAGTTTCCGATGTATACACAGGGAGAATGTTAACACGTTCCCTGCCGCGTGGGGCGTATGCGCCCCACGCTGAACTTTCCGTTCAAGCCATTTGGTATTATCATTGTAAAATGAAGAATTTTTTAAAAATTCAATATGCAGTCGATCACGGGAATCTTAGTACTACTGCTGATGCCTTCATTTAATCGTGGGGCACTTTTGTACGGCGTGGTGGGCAATTTTGTTTCGCCGTCACTTGTTTTCTGCATTCTTCGCACTGCGATCAGTCATTTATTCGCGTGTCGTTGATACAATACGTACTGCTTTACTAAAACTGGGATTGATTTATAGTTCAGTGTGTTAAACGAAGGAAATACGGTGCGTACATATTATTTAAGTGTTATAAGTTCGGATATTTTACATTAACAAAAGGTTGCAATTTTTCCCGCCTTTTCTTCTTCAGACCTTTTCCAAATTTTACAATAATTACTCCTTATAAGCAGATATGGCCTCACACAGCAACAGTGTTTCTAGTGATGATTCTGACGTGCCACTCGCAGAAATTTTAACAAAACGCCCTAGGATTGCCCGAGGAAACCTTTCTGAATATTCTTCAGACAGTTCAGATGAAATCATACCTTTTCATTGCCTTTCCACACGCAGCACTCGCATTTTATCCAGTAGTGAAGACGAAGATACTGAACCTTCTATAAACAATATGACTACTTCGCATATAGATTGGGCTGATCCGATCGGAAACCAACCGCGCCTTACGCCTTTCGTTGGTACACCTGGTTTCAAAACATGCAATCAAACTTACGAAAAACCGGAAGATATTTATTTTTTGTTTATGAGTGATGAATTCTTCGATCTTGTCGTTTCAGAAACGAATCGGTATGCGCAACAATGTCTATCTAAACAAACATCGTATCGATTAGATGAATGGATAGCAACTGACAAAAACGAGATAAAACGGTTTTTTGGACTTATTATGTGGATGGGAATTGTAAAGCTTCCAGAAATTGGTTTTGTATTGGTCTAAAGATCCAGCATATTCGCAGACTCTTCCACCTTCAATAATGTCAAGAAATCGGTTTGAACTTTTGCTACGAATGTTGCATTTTAACAACAATGACAAGGAAAATGTAAATGACCGCTTGTATAAAATTAAACCAGTCATTGATATGTTGAATGAAAACTTTGAAAAGTATTTTGAACCAGGCGAAATTGTTTGCGTAGACGAATCTCTGATTCCTTTTCGAGGTCGCATTGTCTTCAAACAATATATAAAACAAAAAAGACATAAATATGGTATCAAATTATTTAAATTATGTTCAGGACCGGGATACACGCTCGCCTTCAAAATTTATTGTGGGAAAAAAATGGATAGAGAGAAAACAACGCCTACCAATATTGTTCTATCATTGTGCCAAAGTATATTTGGTAAAGGCCATACAATATGTACTGATAATTGGTACACAAGTCTCGAATTAGCCAAAAAGCTAGTTGCTCAAAACACTTATCTGGTTGGAACAATACGATCAAATCGCCGTGGAATTCCAAAAGACCTACTTTTAAAAAAATTAATGCGATATGAATATATCGCTAAGGAAAGCAATGATGGTTTGACAATACTAAAATGGAAGGACAAGCGTGATGTTCTTCTATTATCAACGAAACACTCTAATGAAACTGTGACTATGCAGAAAAGGGGGAATATTGTTACAAAACCGAAGGTTATTGTGGATTATAATGAAGGGAAGTCTTCTGTAGATATCTCCGATCAAATGGCTTCATATTGCAGTCCTCTACGAAAATCAGTAAAGTGGTATAAAAAAATTGTATTTGAACTTTGCCTGAACACAGCTGTCGTGAATTCATGGGTTATATATAACAGTCTTACAAACCGAAAAATAACAAGCATCGAATTCCGAAAAACATTAGCAATGAATCTGATGTCGTGTAATAATAATAATAATAATTCTCCACGAATTGAACAAAGAAGAAAACGACACGAAATTAAAAAAAAGGAAAGCCACTTTAATTCGATAAGAAGGCGGTGTAAAATTTGTTACGAAAGAAATGTTAAAAAATTTGGTTCCAAATCGGCAAGGAACTGTACTGTAAAAGTTGTAACATTCTGCGATAGTTGTGTGGATAAACCACACTTATATATGCCATGCTTTAACAAAGTTCATCGTAACATCCCTTTGTAATTGCATACAAACTTGAATTTAATTAAAATATTGTATTTTGAACTGATGTAGGCATGATAAAAAACTTATATGTGAGGATGCAACTTGCTTAGTAATGTTCAGCGAGGTATTTGTTAAACTAATTCCTAGAAAAATAAATTTATTCCTTTATTGTGTTATGCATGTTAAACTATACAACCTTTCCTTGATAATTACGATTTTTGCGGCATTTTATTTATTGTAAGGCATTCGCCAGAAACAAAATAATACAAGTGTAAAGCGTAAAATAATACGCTCCACGCGGCCTGAACGGAAAGTCTTCAAAAAACGGTCCGGCAGGGAACGTGTTAATTAAACATTACTTTATTTTTAGATCTAGTTGACTTTAAGTCATTAATATTATTATAATTTATTTTATTGTTATATGATATAATTTTTTTAAATATTTTATTTGAAAAGAAAAGATATGACCAGGACCGGGAATCGAACCCGGGTCTCCCACTTCTCCATAGTGGCGCCTTAACCATCTGGGCCATCCTGGCTCGCCCAATCTTCTCGCTACAGAGAAGTGGGAGACCTGGGTTCGAGTCCCGGTCCTAGTCATATCTTTTCTTTTCAAATAAAATATTTAAACAAATTATATCATACATATAACAATAAAATAAATTATAATAATATTAATGACTTAAAGTCAACTAGATCCAAAAATAAAGTAATGTTTAATTAACATTCTCCCCTTGTATACATCGCAAACTGCGAGAACATGGAGATGTAGGATCAGTGAAAGAAGAGATATGACTGACCGAGAAGCGAGCCAGGATGGCCGAGATGGTCAAGGCGTCACTACGGAGAAGTGGGAGACCCGGGTTCGAGTCCCGGTCCTGGTCATATCTTTTCTTTTCAAATAAAATATTTAAAAAAATTATATCATATAACAATAAAATAAATTATAATTTCCTTTTATCTATTTTCACATTGTATTTATTGATTATTTATCTCTTTAGTTGAATAGTAGCTTTCTCCATTCATGTGTCTTAGACTGTACTTAAAGAAACTAGATTTTAACTTTTTAAATAAATTTCTTAATTAAACAAACTATTTGTTTTATTGGTAGTCCGCAGATCCATAGACCCCAGTTAGACGTAAAACCAGTGATGCCTTATGAAATTTGGACTTCAAGATTAAAGAAACGGATAGATTCATGGTATCACGTTTTTCATTCTACATGTGATACCATTGAGGTATGAAAACAAAAACTCAATTGTTATGTTTTATTCATACCATTGTGTTTTTAAATATTTAGAATATTATCTATTTTCATATTTCTCTGGATCTAATGGAGATCTGACTTAAATAAACAAGAAAAATATACTTTACATTCATTATAGACCAATTCTCTCACCCAGCAAAATTAAGGTTAATTTAAAACCAAATCTTAGTTAAGAAATGAAAAGTCAAATTATGTCATTTTCTCAAAAACCTTGACTTCAGTTCAGGATAGTAGTTGCATAGCATTGAAACTGGAACCGATTATATTTAAGAAAATCAGATTAGCAAATGCTATCTAAATTTAATCACTCTCTTGAAATTAGTTTAAGAATCTTATTGATAGTTGTTTGTACGAACCAGAAAAAATCCATTTAAAAATATTGAAATTAACAAACCCAATATGGCTACAATTTTGAAATAAACCTGATCTGCTTTTAACACTTTTCAGGCATTTATAGATCTAAAATATTCAAATAAAATAACTTAATGCTACATTACGTTTCCTCGTAAAGGAAGTATATTAAAGTAGTCAACTTTGAATGCTTTTTCTGCTTAAACTATGAAAAATAGAAAAAAATGTTACATACATTTTTTCCATTTTGGATTGTACATTTCAGAAAAATAAAAATAAATGGGAGTCAAGAGGAAACTACATCTTTTGAAGGTCGAAATTGACCATTTAAAGTGAAAAACCAAAAAATGTTTTTTTTTATTTCTTCAAACTAGGCCTGAACAACTACAACTTTTACCTGAACTGTTTTTGTGAATTTTGTTTCGTTTAAAAGTTAAAATGTTAGCTTGAAATGGGACACCCTGTATAAATTGTATTTAGTATTTCCTTCCATAAACAAGCCAACAAATCTCTTGCATTACTAAAATATCGAATTATACCTTGTAATCTTATTTGTGACTGTTTTATATCCACCTGCTTTTCACAAACTTTCCAAATGCTTATACCTAAATTCTCTTTTTTTTAAACTAGCTCGACTCAAGATAATAACATTTTAGCAGAGTTTAATAAATGTATATAATGATTTAATAAATGCATAGACTATTGATAAATATCTGAGAGGTAGATCAAGGTGTAGGTGGGAGGATTGTGTCAAAGAATGACTATGGATTTGATTTGGTACAATAATTATCTTTTTGTTTTAGACCTTCAGTAATTGTGGAATTGAACCTCTTTTTTGGTACACCATGGGGCCTGTCAATCCCATGGTAGACAAGAACTTTCATGAACTTTCTTTCTACAAAAGAGTTTGGATATTAAAATCTCTATGTAACAACTTAATGGTAAGGTTAAATCAATTTTTTTTTATTAATAAAGACATCAAAGTGTAATAAGAATAATTTTGTTTTAAATTTGTTCAACTTCCACTAAGAAAAATTATTGAGTCTAGTTATCCTGCATGAGGTTTTCGTGTAGATTAGTTAAAATTGTTCCTCCAGATTGTTTTATTTAGTAAATTTTATCGCATTTGTATTATGTAAAGCTAATATTGCCAATTGATGATTTAGCTTGAATTATTGTGTTACAAAATTAAATCGAGGAACAGTGAAATACGTGCGTGCCTTTGCGTGTGTGTGTTTAAATGTTTTTTACTCATCAATTACTTCTTTAAAAAACACTTTGTAGCTAAGTTTGTTGTGTTTTGTACTCAGATTCTAGTTGGGTTTTTTTTTTTAACAAAAAGCTTATAAATATAACTTACCAATATTTTATTATTTGGAATGATTTAAAGAAAATTATTTTTAGAAATTAAATTTTTAAAATCTTGATCTTAAGGATCTACATGTTTTCTAGATTATTACACTTTATACCAACTCAAGTATCATTGAATTAAAACTCAATATGATATGTTCTCAAAAGAAAACATTGATGTACTAGATGGTGTCACGTTTTTTAATTAAAATTATATTTTCCTTAGTAATCTAGTAATTTTTTTTGCTATATTTCCCTAACCTTATTTTCTTCAAAATGATACCGCCACTTTTTTGGTAGTCCAGAGATTCCGACTTCCAAGTACAGTTAGTCAGCATTGTTTGTTACCTCTTCTCATCTCATAGAGGTGATAAACTATTTATTTATAAGCATTGTTATTGAGCTGTATTTCCATAGAATTCTTTTTTAACTTTTAATAATTTTTTTTTGCATAGAAATGATCATTCTCAAGCATTGCAATATATAGTAACCAAAGTGTTACAATTTTGTCTTACTTTCTAGCCTTTCAAGTTTTAGCGTTCAGTTATATTTTAGTTTTAAAGATTAAGACTTTGTATTATCTGTTCTATTTTATTTTAAATTATGAATAATAAATGCTTAGCCAAATTTTCTTACATCAGTAAGAATTGGTTATCTATGGAGTGGTCAGCATTTAAACCAACAGCACTCTTTTGTATATTTTTTTGAGGACTCATCGTTAAAAGTTTTTTTGTTTTGTTTTTTGTATCTTTCCTGAGGCTAGAATGTTAACAGTTTACAGCCAAAATCATTTTTCAAAATGCACTCTTAATTAAGCATCATAGTCTCTAACTCATTACAGGCTGCTCTTTCAAGACTCTATTTATGGCTTAGTCGTTTGCAGACATTAATACATCAAAACAACTCCCTTAAAAAACAAGGCCTATTCATTAGGTTAGAGATATGTTACTGGTATAATGTATTCCTCATTCTTCATACCCATGATTGTGATTTTCAAAAGAAGGCTGCTTATTATTATTATTATTTTAAATTTAAGTCACTTAATTTACACTGTTCCAGATCTATATATTTTTTTGGAAAAAATGCTGAGACCTTTGAATTATTTTTTTCTGTAATGTCATGACTTGTGTTATCCTCAATGTGCATAATTACTATATCTATACATATAAAATGCTTTGTCCTGAATGACTGACTGACGGATCAACATACAGCCTAAACCGCATCTGATCGTAGAGACCTGAAACTTGGAGGGTTTGTTCATTGAATGACGTAGGCATCCGATAAGAAAGGATTTTCCGAAATTCTACCCCTAAGGGGGTGAAAATTGGGGTAAGAAAACAACAAAGTTTGAATGCTTGCTGACGTGTTTCTTACTCTCAAAATCTACATATTTTCACTGAGCAAAACAAATCAAGTAAAATAGTTTACAGAAGTATATTGTAGTAGGTAAGTAGGATCGCCAAAACTAAAAACACGTCGATAAATTACCTACATATGTACATTATTCTAATCCTTTCAGTTTTAATTTCTCGCTGCTGCCGTGCGACAAGTGAAACTGTTATACTAAGTAATCTTTTTCAATAAATTCAATAACATTGCATACTAATCCTTTACTGACACGAACAACAGTAATTCTTAAATAAGCACTAAGAAAGGAATTTGCACAATTCCACCTCCAAGGGTTTCTCCCTTAATATAATAGGGGTTCAAAGAGTGTATGTAATCAGTCAGTTTTGATGTTTGACATCAGAAATTTCGGATATACAAGTAACTTATAGTTAAAAAGAATTAAATTATTTATTTAAAATGATCAGTCACGAAACTTTATGTGGCAGACCAAAATCCACGCGAGCAAAACCATGGGTAAAAGCTAGTAAGTTCATAAATTTGTTTATCAACAATTTCACAGGATGCAAAAAACAAGAGCTCATATCGCTTATTTCTTTCCACTTTCAGCACATCGACAAAATCATTCAAGGAATCATGTTAGACCCAAGTGTTACTAATGACATTAAACCAATAAAAATTTGCACTGATAAGAAAGGAATAAGCTATTTTCGTATTCCATTTTTTCGTGAAGTTCGCATTTACAAACAAGCAAGGTTACCAGACACAGTGGTAAGTTTTTTTTGCCTTTTTTTTTTTTAAAGAAATTGTAAAATCTTAGTGTTTTTATGGAGCATTTGTGTTTTTATTGGATTTGTTTGTCCAGTTTCAGGATTCAAGTGATATTGAAAGCACTATAACTAATATTGTAGATTCGACTACATTAAATTTCTTCAACGAAAATGGTACCATTCATCTTAATCTGTATTCATTCACTATGTTTAAAGCTCTTTAATGATTATATCACTATTCAGTTTATCATATCTTTCATTCTTCTTCTGTCACTTATCTTTAGATAATGAACTGGAAATTTTACCTAGTGAAGGCGACTGTTCATTGATTGCGGATAGCATTGAAAGTTTAGTAAAGTATATAGACAATTGTAAAAAACAAAAAAAACTTTTCCTTGCACGGAATCTATCGAAGCAGTTGAGGATACTTCGAAAAGAAAGGCGCACAACTGATGGCTTATTGGCTCTTTATAATCAGTGGCATGAATATCAAAATCGGTGAGATTAAGTCTTATGATTTCTATCTATCACTTTATAGATATATTTAATTATATGTTTAATTTAATGTATTTGTTTATTTAATGTATAGATGTAAATATTGACTATATTTATATCTTTTGAAGAATAATAAACTTTTCTTCAAGTTAAAAGTATTCAAATGTTTGTTATAACAAATGTATACAATGAAAACTTTCTTCATTAAAACAGCTCTGGGACAGACAGCATTGGCTTTTGCGGGTATTTGTACATTGAGAAATTTTATACACGTGCTTGTTACAAAGTAATTTATAAATGCATTATCAAAACAGTTTTTTAATTTTATATATATAAAGCTTTTACTAATACAATTTTGAATGCTATTTATACTGATATTTTTAGATTTTAGTAGGCATGTGTATATATATATATATATATATATATATATATATATATATATATATTTAAAAAATATATTACATGTATCAAAAAATGGGGGGGGAAGCCGCGGAGTGTGCATTAATGATTGATCCCGAGTACCCCAAAGTGAATCTAAAGAAAATAATTATATATATATATATATATATATATATATATATATATATTTATATACACGTCTATATCAGGTACTTGTTAAAGTTTCCTAACCTAATTATAACTGGATAGGAAAAAGTTAGGACTCCCACTGTGGCATCGCCCAATTAGTCATAGCAGCATAAAGTGACATTAAATGAATAAACAAACAAATCTACAATTCATCTCAGAGATTATTGTAATCCGAGAAAATTGCCAATTGTCCTTTGCCTCTCCCATTTCAACTCACAAAGAAGGGTTGTTTTTAGATAGCTTCTATTTGAAATGGTCAATTCTCCTTCCTTTTCTGCTGCCTTAACTCATTTAACGCCATGTGCGGCACCGGTGCGCACGACCTGAGTACTCGTTTGGGCCGCGTGTTCACATATCCACACGCAACCTTTACAAAATTACTAATTAAAATTACTTACTGGGGCCGCGTGATCACCGGTGCACACACGGAAAATTGATGAAAAATCATGGAAAAAGTGAAAATTTTCACTTTCTGTTTTCAAGTATACAATAAATGGACATAAACAGAATGTTATAAAAAAAAAAAATATTTTGGCCCGAATGAGTAAATCGCGATTTTGGGGCTTGGCGCGAGATGTGTTAAGATAGCATCCTCTTCCATGCTCACCAGAAGTTCGGTCCTGGTTAGAATTCTAGGAACTTTAGTACAGATGAAGAGCAGTACTGCTTGCAAGTTTTGGTTTAAATTTTTTTTTATTAAATCAAACTACTTTTTTAAAAGTTTTTGTATATTGTAATTAACTCTACTCAAAAAGGCAGTTGTTTTGAAGAGGATAAGAACAAAATATGTATATTTGGAGTGGTGACAGTAACTTACTTGTCAACTATGTTTGTCAATTTAATCACACATTTTAAAAATACATACAGAATATGATTGAGCATAAATACAGAATGTGATTGTTGTAATATTATGGATCATTATCTGAAACACTTTGAGGTTGGTCTAATAATAGTTGTGCTCTCTGTTAGCTTTGTGACCCAGCTCTTTGATATCCGTTAGAATGAGAATGTTATCTTTAAAGACTATACTTATCATTAATGATTTATATGTATATATTAGTTTGTTTATTTTTATTTATTTTTTTTAGATCTCAAGAATATTTTACCAATATGCTAAATCTTTGGTTAGCTTTTGAAAAGCCACCACGGGCATTAGTAGCAGTTAATGAGGAAGTGGCTGAGGAAGTGTTGGGTAATAAGATCATTTTATACTTCTCAGTCATACTTTTATTGACTAATCCAATAACTTTGTTTGTTTTAAACTGCATTTCCTTCTATCAAAGAATTATATGTACCATCTATTGGTTGATAAAATAATATCGAGACTTCCAGATGTATCTGATGCCAAATAAGAAACCTAATAATGACTTAACTTCACTATTATCTTTTTATTTAACTTTTTTTATTGTTACTTCTCTTACTTATTATTTTTATCTATGTATTAAATTTTTTTGTTGTGAAAGTATTGTTAATTTCATTCCTACTCCTTAATTGCTGAATTCTAATTGAACTTTTAATTCAGTTTAGGTAGTTTTTTTTGTAAATTTAGAATATAGAAACCATAAAAAAATAAAAAAAGAGTAATTGTATATTTATTGATTAGTAATAATACATTTTTTTAAAGGTGGAATATTGTATGAATTATTGTGAAAATATCCTGCAGGCAGGTACATATATTTTAAAAAAATTAAAAACAAAAATATTCAAAAGCAATTGAAGCGTTGACATTGAAAAGGAGGTGAGTGCCAAAATTACCGAACATTGTTTTTTTCACTGAAGCGATTCTATGTTCCAAGGCCAATAGCATTGGAAAGAAGGTAAGTTGCTATCACCTCTCGTTTAGGTTTGAGCGATGTCACATGATGCCGCTGGTGGCAACAGAATGACTGATAATTCTGTTTCAGTGGAAAAAAAAATTCGGCAATTTTGGCACTTACCTCCTTTTCAATGTCAACGCCTCAAATCTCATTAGGAACTGGATGGGACCATGAGACCTGAGGCCCTTCCACTCCAAATTCGTTGAAATACACTTGTTACATATGAAAAAAAAATATTTTTTTAATGACATACAAATTGTGCTATTCATAATTTTCACATTTATTTGCCAAAATTCTTTTTCACCATTATTTTTTCATAAAAAGAAAGAAAAAACTAAATGAAGTGAGTTGTTTTTGAAATCAAGAATTGTTTTAGGTACTATATCTGTGGCCCATCTGACAAATTATGTTTCTAGTTAATTTATTAGTTTTTTTTTCTTCAGTTATTTTGAACTTCTGTTTCAGGAAAGAGAAAAACAAAGCAGAATTTTGACTATGCAAGCCTTCAATCAACTGATTCTGAAGATAGGTCAGAAGATAATGAAAGTAGTGATATTTCTGATTGGGAAAATGATTACATGAAAAAAAATAAAAAGAAGGTGGAGACGAAAAGAAAATCAAAACAGTCAATCAGTGAATGTTCTGATAATTCAAAACATGATGATAATGCCATAGCAATTCATGAAGTTAGTATTAAACAAGAAGTAATCGAAGATGTAAAGCCAGATCTCGAATCAAATAGCAATGTTTCTTACCAATCTGCAGAAATTGATAATACTGTAGATATAAAACCCGAAATTGTTCCTTTTCAATTGGAACCAATTGTAAATACTACCTCAAATAATGCAGTAAATTTAGAAAATTTACCTAATTCGTTACCTCCTGTACCTCCTGGGTATATGATCGTACCCATAAATTCTAATCATGTTTCCATAAATATTAAGAAAGAACAAGATGATGTTATATGTATTAGTTCCGACGAAGAAAGTGGATCTGCTCCAAAACCTTTAAATCCTGTCAAGAATGGAATTCCCCAAAAAGTAGCCTCAGCTGTACCCCTCCCAGTTGTGACTCCTTCTCCGCAGCAGCCTCCAACGCAAGTTAGAAATAGAAGGGTTTCTCGAAAGCCTAAAACCCCAATCCCTCCTCCTATCCCCGTTGACTCAATCTCTGATCCAATTATTGTCGGTTCAGTTCCCCCTCCTATGCCCCAGCCCATGCCTGCTGCTCCGGTACCTCTTCCTATTCCGACCCCTCAGCATATTCCTGCAAAAAGGACAATGGCAAGTTCACCAGCTAAAGCCCCTGTACCTCGGCCAATCCCTATACCAGCTCCACCTCCTCGTCATTATCCTTTGCCTATTCCTGAACCAGCCATGCCCCAACCAATTCTCGAACCTCCCATGCCAGTACCATTTGGTGTAACTGCACCCCAGCCTTGGAGTTCGCCTAAAGCTGCTGTAGCTTCTCCTAAATCCAGGGGTGGTTATTCTCCAAGAATGAGGAGTCCTTTAAATACTATGTCTAGAACTCCCTCTCCCCGAAGTGCACCATCTCCTCGGATGACTGCAATATCACCTCGAGCCGCTGCTTCACCCAAAACTGTAGTATCTCCTGTACGTCCTAATAAAGCTCCAGTAAGAAATCTTTTTCCTCAAGTACCTACTGTTGAAGGTGTTTTGGAAATAGGACAAAAACCTGATGGTTCCTATGGATACCATGTCCGTCTTCCTGATGGGGGAATAATAAATATGTCTAGAGTAGAAATTGAAGATATCCGACGGAAGAATAATGGTGTTCTTCCGGTTAAGATAGAGGTACCTCTGTCTAAAAATAAAAAATTCTAAAGTGTATATAGATAGTTTTTTAATGCTATAATGAATACAATTCTTTCTAATTGTATTACAATACTGCGTTTTGTAAATTATTTTTTATATTGTAAATAAATGTATATTTCATAAATTATAAGACTGTGATGTTTATCATTGGTGTGTTTGAGTCTGCGTGCTTGTATTAATAGCCGCCAGCATTTGTTCCCACCTCGTTCAGACTTCATGACATTGGTTTAAAATAAATAATGATTTGAATTTTTTATCACATTGTACTTACATTTTTTATATTAAAATGATGTTCCTATGATATTTTGTTTTTTAAACTCAATGACTAAAGAAAAGTTTTTTCCCATCTCAAGGCAATATTAAAAATTGAAGAGTTGAATATCTCAGAAGTCTTTAAAAGCATAGTGAATTATTTCGTGACAATAGCTCACTTTTTTCTACACCCTCTTTTTTATTTAGTTCCATTAAAATAATGTTTCAAAGCTTTAAACTGGCTTATGTTGAAGAAATAACATATGTTATGATTGTGTATTCAATGTCAGAATTCATTCTAAAAAAATAGTTGGTAATGTTTCAGTTTAGAGAGGAAGATAACTATTTCATAAGCAAATAGGATAAAAATAAATGCATAAATTAGCAATTGGAGTAGAACTGACAGAATTGTCCACTTCTGTCTAATTAATGGTTATCTGTTTCAAGATTGGCATTAAAGCTTGGGAATTTATGTGTATTATAAATTTAAAACATAAATATGTAAATATTTTCTTCATTCTTACTTATTAATCTGCCTGTATGGAAGTGTCCAATGCCATTGAAAGGAGAAAAAAAAAATCTATCTCAATCATTGGCTGATTACATGTTTTCAAAATTATTTTTCGAAAGCTGGGAGTTTAAAAAGTTCAGTAATAATTCATCTATTTGTGGGAATTACCAACTTGTTGTTTTATTAGTGAAAATAATACATTTTTGATAATTAATGCAATTATCTTATATCTGTTTTATTTATCTATGACTATCGATGTCTTCCTCAGAAATTTCTTTTAATAATATCTAACCTTATACTAAGTTTTTATTCTAGATTAAATTATTCATACTGCTATTTCGTTTATTTATTGATAATAGTAATTGGTACTACACCTAGTTACAGAGTAAGAATAGATTTATACATTAAATGAAACGTTCTTTGATAACACTGGTCAACAGTATTTTTGTTAAAGGGGTAAATGTGGCTGTCTCATATGTATTTTGCTATGGCAATTCCGAATATAGCCATCAAAGTTGTCCATGGGGCTCAGATTTTTCGTAATTTTAAATTAAAAAAAAAAAGTGATATTTCATTGCTATGAACGTGTCTTGATTAATATATTCTATTTATTTGCTCTAAATAAGGCTCACCACCAGTGCACGATAATATTGGATGCAATAGAGATAACAAATAATTCGTAAAGCATGTTTAGCCAACAAGTTTCAACAGGCTCAGTCAAAACACTGGCCCCAGGACACGGATGCGGGCATGCGGCGGACGATCCAGGAAGTTATAGGGGCATGCGGGGTCTGCATGACTACGAAGTATGACCGCCACTCACCGCAGGCCGTACAAGAAGAAACCCCAACGGGGGATCGGCCACTCCGAGATCTGCAAGTCGACACGTTCACCTTGAGGGGTTTCACGTGGCTAACGGCCATCGACGTTTTCAGTAAGATTGCCATGGCTCGCCTGATTCAATTCAAGGAAGCAGAGTCAGTGTTAGCCTTCCGGACATGGTTTATGTTTTACGGGGTACCTGATACTATAACGTCCGATAAAGGAAGGGAGTTTGACAACGCTGTAATGAGCGAGAAAGTTGGAGGTCGCGTGGCATTTCAACACTCCGGGACACCCGAAGGGTAGGGGAGGAGTAGAGCGTTTGCATAGTACACTTATCTACCACGTCGATCAAGGGTTGACACCGGAAGTAGCGATGCGGAAAGCAGTCGCGGCCTACAACCATTCTATCCATTCCGTAACGGGGTTCTCTCCGTTTAAGATGTTGTTTGGGGTTCGAGGGCCCAGTAGGGATCCCGAGGGTACGGTAGGAGGTAACGACGCAGCGCGTGACATTGTCGCGAACCACGTGTGAGTTCGAGAGTCGTGGGAAAAAGCGCGAAGGAAGATTGTGAGGGAAAAACGAACCAGGGTTACTAGGGAAAATGTGAGAGTCCGAGATTGCTCGGGGGGACTCAAAATTGGGGCCATCGTATACAGGAGGATTGGGTCTAATAGAGGTAAGGAACCGAGGAGATACGAGGGGCCGTTCCGTGTTGTAGTCATCAGGGAACACAACACAGTCACTATCGAAAGTGTAGAGGACCCCAGGAGGCGGCGGACGGTCCATATTAAACAGCTGAAATTTCCTCTGGGGTCTGGAGTGCCTTCGCCTACTCCAGTGGAGTGATAGAATGTGCTAAACAAGGAAGTGTTCTTATTTCTATAAGTGTACCATCTTTTTTTATTATTATTAGTTAGTTTTTTGTTTTGAAGGACGACAATCATTAGGGTTTGGTTTTGGTTGTTCTATTGTACCTTGTTGTTGTATATTAATTTTGTTCATTAAATCACTCACCTCATTTAACGTGAAGTTTTCTCGGTCCATTATAACTGGAGGAATCTTCTTCGGTGGGGCCGCCGTTGGTTCCTTAGTAGGTGGTAAATTAGCTAGAGCGGTAAAGCTGTTCAATGTCACTACCGGTGGCGCTTCTTCTGCTTTCCTTGTCTTCATCTTGACCGATTTCTTCCCTGTCTTTACTTTTTTGAAGGTAGCCTCATCTTCTGTGTCCGGTAGAGGTGTAATGAAGACCTGCATAGTCACTGCCAGTCCACTTCCTAATATACCATTCTCCTGTCCTAGTAGCACTACATACTACACACTAAACACTGTACCCAATTAAATAGTCACTACACAGCCTTGCTAGATAGCTAGTCAATTCCCTACTCTTATCAGAGAAACGCTGCCCTGTCGTCTATTGAGGTTGTATCCAAGTGATATGAATGGACTCTAACAGCTTAAGGCGAAATCTAAATAAGAGTAGTAATAGTGTTTGTTTGTATAGGTGTCTTAAAAAAGGCTCCTACGCAAAAAATTATCGCTTTTCAACACTTCGAGAATAAAGCAATAGAAAATACACTGTTACCATAGATATTACAGGTATCTCTTCCCGATTAGTCCGGGAATTTAACTTTCAATTTCTATTTATTTTGTAAAACAAATGATACAATATTATCGAGAATGTAGCGTTACTCGCCACTTTTAGCTAAATTCGATTTTACTATTAATAACATTTTCATACCGCGGGCTAAATGTGAAAATCGTTTCTGAAGGAGTAAACTCCAATAAAAGATTTTTCAATTGAAAAAGTTGTGTAATTTTATTTCATTCCAATATAAGTTTAGGAACAATAATTGGCTTGTGCAATTACTCTTGACTGCCACTGTACATCCTAATCGTATTTTTGGAAGATATTAAAAATGAAACGAATAAAAAATTAAAACTATCTATAATTCACCTCGAAGCGACATCCTACGGAATTATTATCAACTTTTTCCTGTTTATTTTGTTAAAAGTACAAATACATATTCACAAAAAGGTACAATTTTTTGAAGAGAAAGTTGAGATTAAGGTATTGCAAATTATTCCTATAGTAGGGCCAACTTTGTTTCTCCGTGCTTCGTGTATACATGAGAATGAATCACTACATAATAAAAAAAATGAGAGAGTGAGATGAAATGTGTGTTGGGACCTTTTCAAGGGCGGATCCAGCATTTTTCTGAGGGTGGCACAACGGACAGACGGGAAAAAAAATCAACAATAACTTAAAAATAAACTTGCAGTATCTATAGAAATATTTCAAAGGTGTATTAAAATATCAAAACAATAGTTCCACTCATGTTCTTTCTATTATTTTAACAACTATGATCATGTGATTTGCCTTTAATTATGTACTATAATGGATTCTCCACAGTACACAAAAAACTGTCTGGGGGAGGGCAAGTGCCCCCGTGCCGCCCCCTCCTCTGGATCCGCCCTTGGATCTTTTGAATCGTCTTTACTTCAGCAAGTTCAGCTGTTTCACTTTAGTGTCCCACGTTCCATATGTAGTGATCGTCACAGCTTTTTAAGAGCACTTTTAATATTCAACAAGTTTATATCTCTTTGTAAACAGGATTCAAAATGTAAAATAATTAATAAATACTCTTTTTTTTAATAGCATTAACGAACAAAAAAGAAAAACATTATTTACATACATTTAAAATTTGTTTCTTTTCCTTTTAAATCCCCAATCATGTTTATATATTTTAATACAACTGACTTATAAAACAATCATATACCGTTAGGAAAAAATTTAGAGATGACATCAATTAATTATTTAAAAATATAATGCTAAAATTTAATTATTTCATGAAAATAAAAAAATAGAAGTTTTAGGCTTTTTTTTCTTCCCAACTTATGAAACACCGTGAGTGCTTTTGCTAACAGCTGATAGATCTTTTCAACTTCCATAGCTGAAAATGGCCAGCCGATTGTTACTCGGATCTGTATTAAGGAATTTTTCCGGACCGCGGGGCCTTACCAAGGTAAGTCTTTATCTTATGTTCTTATTTGATAAATTTTATGAATTTTTAGTTTAAAAGAATTTGTTATGTGATTAGTTGAAGCACTCTGGATTGAGCATTGTAAATAATATGTAGGCAATGTTCCACTAATTATAGTTAGTTTATTATGGTTTAACCACAATATGCTCAAGAAGACCATCATATTATATTTTTTAAGTTATACAATTTTGATCCAGAATATATGTTATCACTCTCAGCCAGTTTTGTGGACCATTATCATTATTTGAGCGGTTATATATATATTCTTCTTTTTTTCTTTTAGATTTCAATTGTTATACTTATTGTAACTTATTTATTTCTTGAACCTTAACATTCTACTTTGATCTAATTGTCTTATTGTGTTAATAACCCTTCAAGTGATTTGGAAGATCACTTAAAGGGTAATCACTTTTTTGTCTGTTATTTTTCTTATTGATCTGCCAATATATTCTTAATTCCTGGTTACCTGTATTGTAAAATTATTTTTCTAAATGCCTTCAATTCAATTTCGGTCCTATCAGTTTTTGTTGTATCTTGTAGCTTGTAGAGGTGTGGCAAATTTTTATAAATGTTTCCGAATTTTATTACTTCCAAGCAGTGCTGCCTATTTGAAAGTTTTCTATTTCAAGATGAAAAGAAATTTAAAGTCTAACTGCATAAATTAAAAAATGTTTGCCATGCAATGCTGCTGTGTAGTTATGAAAAGCCTCTGTTAGTTATAAAAAAAATTGTAATGTGTAATATTGCGGATCCATTGAGTTTTTACTTGAAATATACAACTAAAAGCTCTACAGAAGATATGATAAGCTGCAGGGCTGGAACTATATATCTTTTTTAATTGAGTAGACTTATTTTCGAGCTTATTTTATTTTTATTTAAGTTTAAAGGCTATCAGTGTCGAAAATGATACTCTATTGTTAAAAAAGTTGTAAGTGCCTACTGTTGTTATCAACCATATCACTGAACAAATTTATGACATTAAATTCTTATTCAGTATAGAATTTTCTTTTCTTTAATTCTGAAATATAATTTTTTTTACTGGGTTACACCATTTTTTAGTTATAACTGAAAATGCTATACAGATCCTTGTGGTATCTTTTTCAGCAAAAATCTAACAGACAAGTACTGTGGTTATTTTATTTCAGATTTCCTCCAAAATAATTCTCATTGTGAAGTAAATTATTTAAAAAGTGATGTTAATATGGTGTTAGGTAACATCACATCTGAAGTAATCTGTGTACACTCATTGCACATTATGAATTAGAGACCGTTTTGGGTATTTTCACCAAAAGGAGCGTAACGCCATGGTTAATGCAATTAAAAAAATTACTGTATATTTAGTTACTTTTTTCTCTTTAGTTTTATAAAATAAAAGGTATTATTTGGTTCATTATCTTATCTCTCTTGTCCTGTAAAACATATAATACTAGTATTTATTATCTTACCTTTATTAAAAAATTATTTATTGCTATTCTGTCTTAAATGGTGGGTATTTATTATTAAAACCCAAGTCTTATTATCCTTTCATTTTTAATGCTTTATTTCCAATGTTATGGGTTATATTTTAGGTTCTAATCAGACCTTATTTTCAATTTCGTGATAAATTGAAATAATGAAATTTCAATTTACAAATATTTTGACATTTTCAAAAACTTACAATAATTAAAAACAATCCGATTTGGCATGGATCACAATCACCCAAAAATTTATTTGCATTGCTCTTTCCGAAGCATATTTGAATTTAGGATTTATTATTATATATTATATTCAAATGGTTCAGCTAAAGGAGTACATTTTTACTGATATCTGACCATATTGACAAAAAAAAATTCCAAAGTTATATTATATATTCTTTTTTTCATAATTCCTATTTATGAAATTAATTCATCATAAATAAATCCTAGTTTTCTACTGTAAATCTCATTCAGTTGTTAAATAAAGTTTTTATTTTAAATATTTTTAATTACAATCCAATTACAACTAGTTGATTGCTATTTATTGGTTAAAGTTTCTTTTTCGTAGTCAAGTTTTGCTGTAAATAATTTTTCAACGTTCTTTACCCATTGGTTTGGACATAAATTATCATTATATTTTTTCTTAACATTCATCAATTTTTATTGAATTACATTAACAGAAATTGGATCAATTCTGTATTATAGGTTTGCATAACTGTAGTTATTGGTTTTTTAAAAAAAATTAATGTTGTATTGTTTTTGTATATCTCTCCTTAACATCAGCTCTGTGTTAAATTTGTTATTATTGTTGTAGGTGCCTAAAAGATGGCGAGCTACAGCTGCCACTGCCCAGGATTGCCAAGACATGCTAGTGAATTGTCCCCCTACAAAAACTTCATGTTTGGACAATGGACTGAGGGTAGCCACCGAGGACACTGGCGCACCAACTGCCACTATTGGCCTATGGATAGATGCTGGATCCCGTTTTGAAAATGAGTGCAATAATGGTGTTGCTCATTTCCTTGAGCATATGGCTTTCAAGGTGATTAATACAAAAATTGTTTTAAGTACCTCAGTTTTATTCCGCTGTTATATTACAAAATTATTAGCCTTCAAATCTTTGAAGTTATTACAATCATTCAAGAGTGGAGGCTACTAAAATAGTTGGCAGGATGGAAAAAAACAGCAGATGATTTCATTGCTTGAGAAAGGCCAAATGTTTTTTGTTTTTTTTAATTCCATCAATATATTGTAAAAGATTGCTTAGTTTGTAAAATTTTCATAAATTTTTAATTTTAATAAAATTTACAGACGATCCTTTTGAATCTGCTGACCCCCCTATGGCTCACCCAGCCATTATAAATGGAATATATTTTATTCAAGGGAATATCTTGTGGCAGAGTGCAATCTTGGTCAAATCACCTCCCTCTTTACCTCCACCTAGTCTTTTCTATATTATACTGAATCCTTGGTTGTTTTAAGATAATATAAAACTGATTATATTTACTTATGTAATTTTAAAAGCCCTTATCTTCCACTATTCTTCAGATTATTCCGATTCTCAGGACTTAATTTTCTGCTTTTTTTAGTCCATTTAACTTTGACCCAATCAAAAATAATAAATTTCATTGGGCTGGCTACTAGTGGTTAGATTGCTGAACTATTAGTATAACCTATGAGAATCCATTTTAACATTTTTAAATAACTCTATTTTGTACCAATCAAATTCTTTGTATAATATATCTTTATCTAAGATATTTAAAGGGTGTTTGAGTTTAATGCATTTAGGCTTGCTTGTATTTATAAATAAATAGTGATATTTAACTCCTAAAATTTTACTTAAAAATTTGTTAATGGCTTCTATAAAATAAGCAAGAACTCAAAGAAGAATTTTAATATCAAGATAAAATTATTATTTTAAAAATGAATAAATTATTTCTTTGTTAATTTTATCAAAATATTTTTAATCTTCTGTTTAAGGGTGAATATTTAATTTTTTTTGTTTATTCTATTAATTTTGTTAAATCAGGGAACTGCCAAACGTTCTCAAGTAGACCTCGAATTAGAAGTTGAAAATATGGGAGGTCACCTCAACGCTTACACCTCGAGGGAGCAGACAGTTTTCTACGCCAAGTGCCTCAGCCAGGATGTACCAAAGGCTCTTGAAATATTGGCCGACATCCTTCAGAATTCCAAACTAGGTAGATTATTAAATTAAATATTATTTTGATTCATATCACTTCTGAATGTTGCAATTTACATTTGAATAATTCTCAAAACTTTGAATAAACTCTCAAAACAAAAGAAAAAGTACTTTCTCTTATCATTTAAATGTTAAGGTTGTTCCTACGTGTTATGTACCATTATAAATTTACTCTTAAATTCAGAAATACTGCTATGAATTTCTCCTTGTTAGATTAAAGTTCTTATTTAAAGATATTTTCGTAGTTTATAAGCTTTTTCCTTGGACTTAAATATTCTGTTCTTAGCATATTTATTCATAAAATATTGAAAGAGTAGCCTATTTCAACACCTTTCATTAATTTATTTCATCGTCTTTAAGTTAACATTTTCTCTCCAATCGTATGTAGATTCTTAGTGACACTTTTATTTTTAACCTACTAAATGAAATCCAATTTCTTTCTCCAAAATGTTTACTGGAGACCAGGTTGGTATACACACTCAACATACATATGAATAATTTAACTTACTCAAAGTCTCTGCTGAATAACTTGATCTTCCTAATCAACGTCAGAGGAAATTTCCTTAAAGCTTGCATGCTAGGGACAGTTATATATGTCTACAATAAAATTTTCAGATCCCTGGATGAATCCTGTCACTCTGAAATGTAAAAAACAAAATTTCCATTGCAGTGATATTTAGAATCCCCCCCCCCCCCTCGCGCCTTCTATACCTTTGAATATGCAAAGACTTCAGACTCTTAAGGAGGCCAAATTGACCCCAAGTAGATTTTTCTTAACCAGTTTACAGGTAGAGAATGATGTTCACTGTGAAATTTTCAACCCCTAAATGAGTTCCGTCAATCATAGATGTAAAAAAAAAAAAAATTCTTTGCAGTGATATTAAGTATATATAAAGAGCACAGCCACTTTTAAAAAATTGTTTTCTTCTTATCTTCATATTTTTTTTTAAATATTAGTTACGCAAACAATAACAAATGAATGGTTTAAATTTTATTACTGTATATGAGTAACTATCAGATAATGTTTATTAGTAGAATTTAATCATTTCTAATAATGAGCATGAAACAATGTTTTCTTATTCCTCCTTTTCAGGTGAAGCTGAAATCGAACGAGAAAGGGGAGTTATTCTTCGTGAAATGCAAGAAGTTGAAACAAATCTTCAAGAAGTAGTTTTCGACCATCTTCATGCTGTAGCTTTCCAAGGAACTCCTCTTGGAAGAACAATCCTTGGACCTACCAAAAATATAAAGTAAATAAATATATAGATATTTTAAGATTGCCTAACTTAATCCTATTATTATTTTATCTAAATTTCTATAATGATTGTCAGTTGATATCAATAAAATACCATTTTTTTTTTTTTTTTTTTTACAATTTTCAGATCAATCACTCGTAATGATCTTGTTGAATACATTAAAACTTATTATCGTCCTTCCCGAATGGTTCTTGCTGGCGCTGGTGGTGTTGACCATGATATGCTGGTTAAATCCGCAGAGTCTCAATTTGGAAGTTGTGCGCCATTAGTTATTGATGCACCTATTCCCACTCCTTGCCGATTCACTGGTAATTAATTTATGTCTCATTTAAAAATTTAGCCTTTAATATATGTTTAGTTTACTCCCAATAGACCAGTTGCTAGAAAGTAAAAGAAACACAAGTTATGGCCCTATATTACTATCCTTATTTTTTTGCCTCAATGCAGGGACTTGTATGTCAGCTCCTATGAGCGAATATGTGAACTAAAATTGGAGTATTTCGTTTTTCTAAATTAACTTTGAGAAACTCTTACAAATAATAAAGTTTTATATATCTACAGCTCCAATGAATAAGTGGTAAAGTCGAATTTTCTCTAAAAACAGTTTCTTGTACTTAAGAAAACAGAATCATGGTATTTTCATGGTTAATAAGTGGCTAAGTCAGGCATTAGTTTGAAAAAGGGTTATTGCTTATATTACAACTCCATTTCATGCCAAAAACTATAAAAATGACACGATTCCGCTTTCCTTAAGGGTTATTGCTTATATTACAACTCCATTTCATGCCAAAAACTATAAAAATGACACGATTCCGCTTTCCTTAATACAATCAATTCTCTCTGGAAAAATTTGACTTAACCACTTATTCACGGTGGCTGGGGATGTAGTAACTGTAGAGTAAATCCTGTTGAAATAAGTACTAATATGATATTTTTTATTTAACTATACCTATTTGGTATGGGCTACATATGTACATACATACACACAGTAGAACCTCGGTATATCGAAACTCAGGGGGAACGAGAAAACTTCGAATTTTCGAGGATTTCGATATAGTGAGGTTCGATTTATTGAGGTGATTTCTGACTGACTTCGATATATAGAGGTAGAGGTTAATAATAAAATATGTATATACTCAATGTAATATAGAAAAATTGTACCTATTTTATTAAAATATTGTACATATATGTACAACAATATAATTTATGCCAATTACATTGCTTAAGATAGCTATTTTTGAATATTGAAATGAAAAATTTTTATGACAAATATAACTAAAAGCAGTTAGAAAAAAAATAAATACGTAATTAGAATAAAAACCATACTTTGTCATTAATTAACAATAAAACAATAGACTTAAAAAACAGATACATATTGAATTTGTGAAAAAAAAATTAAGCTGAGCTTTGAAAAAAATCGGAAATTGCAGTTTGTATACCTGAAAACGAGACTTTGTCCAATGCATCATGCAATACTTAACGTAGTACGACAGAAGACGAAACCTATTGCACAAGTGTTTGCAGAAACTGAAACAAACTGGAAACAAATGTGAGTGGGGGAGTTACAGGATTACTTGAGAAAAAAGGCCGTTCTGAAAATGACAATGCTTCTCAGAACGAGCTGTGTTCAGACTAAACAGTTCATATTTATTAAGGATTTCGCCATATCGAGGTTCGGCTGTGTATATATATACATATATATATATATATATATATATATATATATATATATATATATATATATATATATATATATATATATATATGTAGTAAGCTCTTTTTTGTCAGCTTTTTGTAGTCTTTTTTTTTTTTAAGAAAAAAATGTAGAAATGTTTTAAGAATTTTTCTGATCCAAAAATACATACATTTTTAATTTATATACTCTATTTAGACTTTTATATATATATATATATATATATATATATATATATATATATATAAACTTTTTTTGTAAATTTAACAAAAAGTGCTACATAATATATAGATATTAATATGCATGTTAGATAGATGTACATACATGATTCAGAAATACCTTAATCTAAATTTTATTGGCTTCCCATTTGATGGAACATTCAATGTTTGATAACGTTTGTTAAAACTACTTTTTGATTTTCTCAGATTTATTTTTGAAATGCCAATTAATGTTCAATTTTAGTTCTCATTTTCACACTTAATAGCTGACTGTCCTCTGCAAAAGCAGAAAACCTAGAAAATAGTTAGTATTATTGGGCCATAATTTAAGACATTAAAACGATAGAACCTTTATAATAAATTATTTCCTCAGCAATTGGCCTAAAGGGTTGTTAAAATTTGTAAAACTTGAGATAATAAATTAATAAACTAAGTATTAGCCTGAATCAACTATAAATAATGACATTCACCTCATTTAGAGGTTGATAATTACTTTACTACTTATACAAGTGCTGGTATAAAACATCTTTAGGCTTATAGAGGTCTTTCAGCAATTAGAATTTTAATTACTTATTTGGTTTGTACAATTTTTTAAGAAATAATTGTCATATAATCTCTCCTGCTCATTTTAAGCCTTGGATTTGGTTACCCGATAAATGGGAAAAGCGAGACAGTGTTTAGTTAGTGAAACTTAATGCAATCAAACCATAAACATGAATACTACTTTAAAACAAATCATGTATAAAATAATAACATAAATACTTAAATGAAACAATTGTATATGCAGAGAAATGCTTGTGTAACCACTCAGTCCTCATTGAGACTTTCTTCTGTAGTGCTAAGGTAACTTGAATTACAAGTAATTATATATTTTAAGTCTCAACTAACTATGTACAAACTTTCACAAGTGTTAATGAACTAAATTTTAATTCACATTAGTCAGTTGTCTTTGTGTTTACACATACAACCTCTAAAACCAAACTGAACTATTGATTGCACGAAATAGAACTGATTTTTTTTCATTATAATTCATTAGTAAGAAGATAAAACTAAGTTAATTAATTCTTAATACTTTACACTTAATATTGTGTAAAAAGGATCAGAGATCAGAGTAAGAGATGACGCGATGCCAGTTGCCCACATTGCCATAGCTGTCGAGGGCTGTGGCTGGGAGAGTGCAGACAACATTCCACTGATGGTCGCTAACACATTGATCGGTGCCTGGGACAGGAGCCACGGCAGCGGCTCTGGGAACGCCAGCCGCCTTGCCATGGTCTGCAGCACCGATAACCTTGCCCACTCCTTCCAGTCCTTCAACACCTGCTACAAAGATACTGGCCTCTGGGGTATCTACTTTGTTTCTACACCACTTGCTATTGAGGTATGAAACTCATGTGTTTTAACAAAAACATAAATACTTAATTTTAAATAAATTATATTTGTAATGTAATGACTGTTTTTGAACTTGATTTCAAGTCTAAAATCCATATTCTATGAGAATGAATACTTGTGGAACTTCTCGAACTATATATTCGTTAATTTGCCATTTAACCATACTTGTCAAAAATGTGTGTGCACTTTTTTGTTTATTTATGCCCTGTATCAATACTCAGAGGCACTCAGAAAGAAAAATGAAAGTGGTCACTTCAGTATTGGTACTTGTGACCTAACACCTAAGAACATAATACTGTCTTATGTAACTGTCTTTTCGTGGACTATTGAGCCTTTTCAACCCGGTAGCAGTAGACCTCACTGGATCCTCCGAATTTTATCCTTAACAAACGAGATTGTTCAGCCAGATTCCATACTTGAGATTGTCCCCACATCACCTCCATTTCTCCTTAGCTGATCAATCTATTTCTACTATGGAATCCGCCTAAATCCACTATAGAAGCAAGGTTTGGGTTTAAGATAGAGATCTTATACAAGATCACTTACTCCATCTATGCTCTTATGAAAATTAAATTTATTTTATTTTAAAATATGCATCTTGAACATTTGATTAAAAACAAAATATTAACTTATGTATTTTCTTATCTAGGATATGGTGTTTAACATTCAAAGTGAATGGATGAGGTTGTGCACCTCAGTGACCGAGGGAGAAGTAGAAAGAGCCAAGAACTTGTTGAAAACAAACATGCTCCTTCAGCTCGATGGTACAACTCCAGTTTGTGAAGACATTGGCCGTCAGATGCTTTGCTATGGCAGGAGAGTCCCTCTTCATGAACTTGAAGCTAGGATTAATGTAAGTTAACAGTTATTTTATACAATTAAGCCTACATTCATCGTATTGAAAAAGAGAAAAGAAGTTAAAAGTTTAGAGCATGCGTATTACTTACTATGATTGAAAACATAAAGAATTCTGTTAGTAAATCAGAAATGATCAATCGATTTGCCTAAAAATTATATTGGAAAAAAATGCTTGTTTTATCAGAAAAAGAATCCAGAAATGAAATTTACATAATGATTATCTTGTTCTGGAAGGCTGGAATAACTTAGTCTTAACGTAAATTTTGTCTCTTGCAATTATAGAAGTGAAGATTATTATATACTAATTCATTCAGGTACTTACAGAATTGTTGTCAATACTAGAGGAGTCAGTTCCGGCTTAGGTAGACAGCAACTATCTTTCTTTGCTAAATTTTAGCTGATCAATTATTTTTTCATTTTTTTTTTTAGTGCATTACTGCTCAGAATGTACAAGATGTAATGATGAAGTACATTTACGACAAGTGCCCCGCCGTGGCTGCCGTAGGACCCGTAGAAGGCCTTCCTGACTACAACAGAATCCGTAGCTCCATGTATTGGTTAAGGCTGTAAATCCTAGCTATTTGGTATAGCCCGGGTGTGCATTTCAAAACCACGTCTATACTTGAATAGGAATTTTTGTACATTGTATAATAAATTTCTTTTCATTTCATTTTAGATTCCTTTATTTGTAATATATTTGTGTATTTATTGTTAATAAATTAATAATTTTTTGTTGATAAGTTTTTTTTCTTATAATAATTCCTTACATAACTGATAGGAACTGTGATGTCTAACTCATTTATTTATTTCATTAATCCTTTAGGGGTTGTAAGCTGATATGGGTGATTCTGTTCCAAGTGTTACCTTTTTTATTAATTTTTTTAATTCTTTAATTAAACTTTTTAGTTTTTTAATTCTCTTATTCAAGTTTTTCTCGAGTTCTGTATCACTATAAGAATAGAAAAAAGTAAAGAAAAAGCTAATATTATTCCAAAAAATTATTCCTGGCTTTGGAGGGTTAATTTCATTATTTGAAAAATAATTTGAACTTAATAAATTCCACTGAAAATGACCGTTAAATATTCAATAATTTTCAAAATCCTAATCTTTACTTCTCGGGACAAAAATTTATTCATTATATTTTACTCTTTTTTTTTATTTTCAATGCTTGTTATATTACTAGGGTGACCAAGGACCTTAAATTTAACTTTAGCATGCATCCTTTTAGTAAACATGTAAAGGAGGTATTTATTTAGTTCGCCTAGATGTGTCTGACCCTAGCTCATATAAGAGCTACTTTTGCATCTACTTAATTTTATAATTACATGTTTATTTTTTTATTGGTAATTTATTAAATAAAAATAGTTTAAGCCAAATTTTATAGCTGTAGCAACAGTGTGCAGATTGAAGATGCAACAATTTATCTGGCATGTTTCATCTATTCAGTTGGGCTGAGAGACCCTATTGGGCTCATCCAGCATCTATAAAGTGGTTAACTTAATTGGGGGGAAAACCTCTCGGTTAAGTCTGATTCTGGCCAAATCTCAATGACAATACATATTTGGTCAAGAAAATGTAGTTGTTACTAAGTACTGAATTCA
The DNA here is from genome assembly GCA_037127475.1 of Arma custos. Lineage (NCBI taxonomy): Eukaryota > Metazoa > Arthropoda > Insecta > Hemiptera > Pentatomidae > Arma > Arma custos. Next base: position 34,348,651 of record CM073759.1, read on the forward strand.
AGATCATAATTTTTTTTTCTATTTATAAAATTATTTATTTTTTAGCGAGGAGGTTTCAAAAATATTATCTTCATAATCTTACATAAGAAAAAAAAATTAACATATTCTCACATAATTAACCTATTATTGTAGATTATCTTCATTTTTGCATAATAACAAGTGAATTAAAGAGAAGCAACAAACATTCTGTTTCAACTGATTCTTAGTCATTTTAATTAGATTTAATCTATTTTGTATAACTGTATCAATTGATTCTCATTTAAATATGGTTATAGTAATAAATATTTGCTAATGATGAATTTCAAAAATAAGAAAATAAATGTTTTCTACTTTTCACCATGGCCCATTCTTGTTTGTCCATAGCTAATTGCAGAGACATGTTAAGGTTTGGCAGTTCTTCTAATATTTCCTTATGCTTTGCGACCTTATAGGCCTGCTTTGTAGAAAATAGATATAAAGAAATTAAACTTCATAATCTTGTAACAACTTAAGCAATATAGGATATTGAAAATATTTCCATCTGTATACATATTGATAGGATTATAGTGAATTATACAAGTGTCAAAGTGATTATTATTCTTATAATGTGTATTCTGTGAATGTTATATTCAAGATGTGGAATTACGCCAACGCAATCACTGTTGGTACCATTTCAACAGAATCATGAATCACAGTTAGTACCCTTAAATGCATTCAGTAACACTTTCTTTAAAGTACTACTATCGACATCTCTTGGCATTTTGCAAGATTATTTTCGTTAATTTAGTTCCATTAAGAACACTAGATGGCTCAGAAAGTGCATTCATGTGTCGTTTTGTTCATTAGGAGATTGAGGGCAGTTTTACCAGGAGAATCTTGACCCTCCGGCTACCTGTTACCAAACCATTTTGAATTGCGACGTTTTATAGTTTTTGTGCAGTTGTTAGCCGAATAAAAAATCCCAGTGAAAGAAGGGAGACTCTGGAACAGGTCAAAGCAAGAAGGATTTTTTTTTAGTATTCATGTAAATAATACAGTGGAAATTGATGTAACCCAAGTGTAACATCATGCATTTAGGAGCTGTATATTTCTTTCAACTACTTGACTTCTATAATCACCTTCTTTATAACAGTTTTTATTTTCTCCGTAGAAAAATGATTTTGGACGGAAAAAAAGGGATTGTTTTGAGAGAAGGTACTGGTGAGAAAGAAATCTCACCAGACGACGTCGTGAAATTGTTACAAAGTGAGAAAAAACTAACTCTGGAGTTTAGAATAGAGTTGGGGTCAACTCTATGTAAGTTGGGGGAGGTTAGTAAGCCCTAGCGAGGAAGACCATAATCAGCAGAAACAACAACAAAACGATCGCCAAGGGCACCAAAAATCCCAGCTCAAGTAACAAAAGATAAAGTTGACCACTGGTCTATTTGGGACGAAAAAAGGAATAGGTGTAAAAACATTCATTGCAAAGGAAATGCAAACGTTAAATGTACTAAATGCTGTGTAACTTTGTGTTTTCATGCTAAAGATATTGTTTTTTGAAATACCATTCATGAAATTAACCATTTGTAAGAGATAATTGTGATTTTTCTAACCAGATAACGTATTTTGTTTGCAACTAGCAGTAGAAGTAATTAAGTCATAGTTTTTTTTTTTTTTTTGTTACTTTCCTTGTTTATTAAACTATTTATGTTTATACATTTTTTGGGAAAAAAGGCCTTTTTATTTTGTACCGTTACTGATAAAATCTAGAAAAACTATTCGTTTAGTAAGTTTGTGGTGGGGAACCGCAAGTGCATGATGTAACTCAGGAGAAACAGACTTCAATTTTTTCAATGAAATAGGATGAAATGATTGTTTTTACTATTTTTAACTTTTACATTGAGTCTTAAGCAACCTAAAAAAAATTTTTTTAACAAGAATCAAAAGTGCATTTGAAGGGTTAAGAAATCTGAGATCTGGGTTAAGAGCTGTTTTCTGAAAAGTAGCAGTTAAGCCCATCACTAGTTACAACCTCGCCTCAACAAGCATAGAAATAATTATTAAATATTTTTATTTTGAAGAGAAAAGATTTTCCCCGGCCAGGATTCGAACCCGGTTCGTCTGTCTCCCCGTGACAGCATACTACCAATTGAGCTACCAGAGTCGCCTTCCAGTCGGGACAAATCTTCTCTCTTATCTGATCCCATGTCCCCGTGTTCAACGAATGTTCTTTGATTTTTATTTTGAAGAATCCCGATCGGGGCAAATATTTTCTCTTCAAAATAAAAATATTTAAAAATTAAAACAATTAACTAAAAATTATAAATATTAATATGACGTAAGTCAACAAGATCCTACAATTAAAAGCAATGTTCAAAGAACAAGACTCCGGTAGCTCAATTGGTAGAGAGCTATCACGGAGAGACAGACGACCCGTGTTCGAATCTCGACCGGGGTAAATCTTTTCAAAATAAAAATATTTAAAAATTAAAATAATTAACTAAGAATTATAAACAGAATTAATTAGAGATACTGGTCTTTCTACAAAGGGAATATAATTTATTAGAATTTGTTGTTTGCCTATGCACATGTACGAGCGCAATTCAAAAAGAAAGGAACGTTTTGGTATTTAAAAAAAAACAACAAGTATCTACTAGAAAAAAATTTTATTATATACATGTAAAATAGGGACTAAAATACTACTTTTCAACATAATCACCATTCAAATTCAAGCACTTATCATAGCGGTGGACAAGCTTTGAATTCCTGTGTCATAGAATTCTGCCTCCTGTGATCTCAGCCACTTAGTGACGCGTACCTGGAGCTCACCCAGGTTTCGTCTCCAATTCGATCCAGTAGTGCATCACCATGACAGTGGTAGGCCTCCAAAAAAATCAAAGCTGCCCCCCTTTGTATGGTGACCTATAAGCATTTTCGGCACCCATCTTGCACAAAATTTGTGGTAGCCTAGCTTCTGTGGAACAATAAAGTAAGTGAAACTTGTGGAAACATAGAGAAAGCGATTTTCACGAATCGTTTCTTCAATTTGGCGACCAGATCGTCGGTCACAATGCTCGGACGTCCACTCTTATCTTCATCGCGTTTTTTCGGCCATTTTTAAACTGAATGCACCACTTCCTGACAGAACTGTCACTAATTACGTTATTCCCGTACACTTCACACAGTTCCGGATGAATTTCTATTGGTTTTAAGTTTTTTGCCAACAAAAAACGAATCACAGACCGCACCTCACAACTGGCGGGATTTGTGATTGCAGCACACATTTCAAATTTGAATATAAAAAAATGAGTAGCACGGAGATTGTCACATTGTCACAGCTGGACGCTGACTGAGGTGCCGAGCACAAGCACACCAATGTATATGTTATTGGGTGATGCACTATTGGCGCGCGCATGGCGACATCAATTGGAAAAGTTCCTTACTTTCTGAATAGTTCTCTAATCTCTCCTCCCTTCGACATTGCCAGAAAACAATTTTTTTTTCTGTTACATTAGAAAGTGTCCAAGTACTTTCACCTGTATTCAGAATACTACAAGGGCAGCTCTGAAGAATAAGGACTAGCTGACATTGAAAATCTGAGCTATACACCTCATTAAAACATTTTCTTACTATACCTGTTAAAATAACTTATTCGGAGAGAAGCTTCCTCAACAGAATATTATTTAAAAAGGTAAATTTGCACTTTTAATCAAAACTAAGAACAAGCAAAAAGCAGTAGATAGAATAAACATTTTCAACTAAAACATTTCTGTGGCCCAACAGTGTTAAATTTTTAAACAAGAGAAAACATTGTTTTAAGAATATTTCAGATAAATGTTATTTTTTTAAAATTTCCAAAGTAATATTACTTCTGGATTCTCCACCCATCCGAATTGTTAACTAGGCCAAAGTGTGTATATTTTAGTGTCCTGTTCTTGTCAGTAATCTTCCTTAAGCGCATTATTCATCCATTATAATAATATTTGAAATATAGTTGAGTAAAAAGTTTAATGGAATGAAAATATATAGAGAAGGAGACACCACTCATCGCCAAATGATAAAAAAAAAATTGTGCTATTTCTTTCAGGTGCCCTAATCACCCTCTGGCATCATTTGAATAAATGATTTCCAGCTGTCAGCTTGTGTTTTGCTTAAATGGGAGTAAGTCAGGATATTAAACATCAATAAAAAATAAATTAACAGCAATACCTGGGAGGATTAATGAAAAAAATTATAATTTGCATGACGTAGAATTAAAATTATTCGTTTACTATGCCTTTGAGTTAAAATTATTTATAACTATACCATAGAGTTAAAGTTATTTGTTTTGTTTTAAGGAAATAACTTAAATAGTAACTATTGATTACGACCGATTTAGATTGTAAATTAAAAATTATTAAATCATAAAAATTGTATTTAAATATTTGTCTCTGTGAATTCATACTTTGGTAACAATATTTAACCTATTCTCTTCTAATTTTTGTTTAGCTAGTGCTTATTTTTTTATTCTTATCTTATGGTTTATTTTTCATCATTGTTTTTCAACCACCACTCTTGTTCCCTTTATTCTCTTTCGGTATTTACTTATTTAGCACTTCACTCTAAATCATTCTTGGTATGCTTTTTGCAATTTAAAGTATTTTTCTCCATCCTATTATTTCCTTCTTCTTTACTTTTTTTTTCATTGTTTTTTCTTTTCCACATTGATAAATATTTCTGATTATGTTATTTTATGCTTGCGTTACTTTATATATTCTTCATTTATTTTTAACTTGAAGTTTATTACATCTTATATGAGGTGTTCAGGATCAAAAGCTGATAATTACAAATTTAAAAAATTGACTTTCTCACATTTTTCGCTAGTTTTGTCAAACAATGCCTTATGCTCCTCCAACTTCAGGTTCGAAACCTGTCTGAAACTACGTGGCAAAGTGTCATATTTGATAAAATTGCTTAATTTAACTTGTTAGCCACTTTTAATCCTGAATGCCTTATTTAATATATGATGTTAACTATTTTATATCTTCTTATTTTTAATTTCAATTATATACACTAGTTGTATTATCAAAAATAACTATCTTGATATTCTCTTAACTATATACTAGTAATCATGACAATTATGCTAGTATTTATGACATTTATATTAGTAATTATGTATTTTTTATTGTATTAATCCTTCAATATATGTTTCTTTATGTTCATACTATGTCAATTCTCATTATAAATTAATATATTAGTTCTTCATACTCCACTTTGTATATCAAGCTTAGCTATATTAATTTTTTTTTTTTATCATCTGCTATTACAGTTATTCTTTGGTATTGTCACCATTATCAGTTAATTTTTCTTAGCCCTGACAACAACCTAAAACTTGGGCAACAACATTGATACAATAAGTTTTCTTATTTGTGTCTTTCTTCATTGACCACATCCAAACAAACATTTCTACAGAAACATACATTTTCGTAATTAAAAATAATGAAAAATGAGACAAACCTAGCCTCAAAATATTTAACAATTGAAGACATGATTGAAAGTGTTGTGTGCTAAGTTCACCTTGTAGTATTAACAAATATTTTATAAGATTTTTGGTCAATTTTTTAAATTATATTGCTTTCTGAAGATACTTTTGATATTATTGTTGCAATTCCAAAATAGCATTGTTAAATGGGAATTTATCAAGATCATATGGATTCTGTTTAATGATTTTAAAGCGGCATATGATTCCATTATCAGAAAAGAGCTGTTCCTGGCAATGGAAGAGATGGGAATCCCAACGAAACTAATACGACTTGCAGCTTTTACTCTGAGAGGGAGCGTAAGTCAAGTGAAAATAAATGAGAAGCTGGGCCAACCTTTTGCGGTGAAGTCAGGAGTTAGACAGAGTTACCCCCGTCTCCTCTTCTATTTAATATTGCCCTCCAAGCGCAACCTAAGTGCTTGGTTAAGCTGATGATGTGGCACTGATTGGACTGTCCCTAAAAGCGATCAAGGAGGCCTGTGAAAGATTGCAAAGGAAAGCTGGAAGGGGCTATCAGTAAATGAAAATAAAACAAAACTTATGGTGCTAAGGAAGAAAATGCATATAAACCCGCCAAAGCAATATGTTGTGGGACAGTATGCATTCCAAAGTGTTTCTAGTTTTAAATACCTCGGCTCCATAGTAAATAATCGGGTGGACGAAGAAGAAGAAATTCAGAATCGCATAATGGGGGCTAACAAAGCATTTTTTGCCCTAAGAAGTTTACTTTGCAGTAAACTACTAAGTCGGAGTACCAAAATAAAGCTCTATAAAGCAATCATCCGACCTGTACTGACCTATGCCTGTGCAACCTGGACCCTACGAAAGATCCTGGATGAAAAGATTGACAGGTTTGAAAGGAAAGTGTTGAGGCGCATCATGGGGCCTGTTAGAGAAAATGGTGTATACCGTTTAAGAAAGAATAAAGAGATCTACGACTTATACAACGATCTCGTAGTTTCCCATTTCGTGCGAATTCAGCGCTTCAAATGGCTGGGACACCTTGGCAGAATGGATGATGGGAGAGCAGCAAAGAAATTATATTATGGAACCCAGCATGGGGCCAGGCCATGTGGAAGACCAAAAAGAAGATGGAAGAACAAAGTGGCTGAGGACTTGAGGATTATTGGAGTGTCCAGCAGACATGCAGCGGACGGAAATGAGTGGGAGAAGGCAGTTGAGAGGGCCAAGGGCAGCTTCAGGCGCCTGTCGAGCCGATAAATTCCAAAATGGCATATTCGAAAATTTGTGGAATTGAGAAAATTAAGTTTGGGGCATGGTTTCAATTGTGCAATATTTTTTTATTATATTGATTGTATTTTTAAATTACTGTAATTATATTAAATGACTTTTTTTAAAATAAATAAATAGTGCTGGACAAATTTGAACCACTTATAAGTAAATTCAAATAAGAGGGTCTTCTCGTTCTAAGGTTTCCTGATATATCCTCTGTATATATCAGTTTCAGTTTTAATTGGCATTTTCTATCATTATAGAGCTAATACATCTGTTCATAACCCCTGTATTGTTTTATTTCTTCACAAAATAAGTATTTTGAAAACCTGAACTTTATAACTATCTTAATATAATCTGAGGGATCCAGAACTACAGGAAGTTCTGACAGACTTGAGTAATTTCATTGAAAACAACAAATTCAGAGAAAACAAGGTGTTTTCAAGAATGAAAATTCAAATGGATTAATTAAAGCTTTTTTTAAAAAGAGTAAATTAAACAATTTATACAAAATGTTTCAGTATTTGTTTCTTTTTCTGTTTTTCAGACATATTTTCAATAAAATTATATAACTTGTTGAAACATGAGCACATAAAAACATTAGTATTGGCTAAGGAAACTAAATAAATTGACAGTAATTTATTTGTAATTTTTAAATACTTTTTCCAAAACTAACAGAGAAATATTCGAAATTTATTATAATTAATAAATTATTATTAGTTTTAACTGAACTCTAACTTATTATTTAACTGAGATTATTCCAAATTGGAAGTGTTTAAATTTGGGTTTTACTATCCAGATCTTTCTCATGGACTAGTAGAGAAAAATTTATTGTTGCAATGTTAGGAAAGTGAATAAGGTAAGAAGTAATTCACAATGAGCTCTCAATTGGAAAACATTAAATTTTTATAAATAATTTTTTCAATGAAGTGAATTGGAATCCTCAATTTTGAAGTACTGATATGGGTGCTTAAAAAGAAACATCACAGGTAAACAGATAAAATATTTTGGTTTTATTTATAACTACGTCTCATTCACATATAATTGTTTACCCGGAAAAAAGGCAAAACAATAGACAATTTTTTTTCCTTTCAACATAAAAATGAATCATCTAACATATTATTTAAATTATAATTAAATAAACGCTACAAAGGTGTAATTTAGAAACATTTACCAAAAGAGGAAGCAATTGAAAAATTGTCTTATATTTTGCCTTTGAACGGGGAACATAAAATCTTAACAGCATCCACATAAAAGATGCTAACAATATATACATTGATAGTAATTGTAACAGTATATCATTAATAAAATATTCACATGGTAATGCTGACTTGTTAAAATGGTAAAAATACAAGTTAACTATAAATTGAGGTAACAATTTTCCATCCTTAATACACATATTAAAAGTAATGGTAGATTATATATCAGAGGCAATCTGAAACGAAAAAAACAAAACAAAACAATGATCACATGTACTCCTCACGTTAAGTTATGGAGCATCAAAAAGTTATCACAATTCAAGCTATTGTGTTTTGTTTTTCACATTACATTTAAATGAGAATACTCTACATATAATGAGACCCATTAATGTTTCAACATTTAATTACAACATTTTGTAGATTCTGTTTTATAATTTGTAATTATTAACATTTTTTAAATATATAAAAATAACTTTTTAAAAATATTCTTATCATAATCCAATCAATTCATAAAATTATCATTCCTCATTTCATAATTTAAGTAGGCTCTTTCTCAATATATATTTATATATTTTTAAAATTTACTTTTAAAGAACTAAGAAAGCTCTTAGCATTTCAAAAATGTGATGCGACATAAATAACTTTAATGAAAATATAGAAGCTATAAAACTATATAACTCTGCTAAATTAATAACAGTAATAAAATCTGTCTAACCGGTTTATAATTCAACTGCACCTTTAAAAATAAACTCTCTTAAACATCACAATATTCTTTTCACTATCACTTTTGTTGAATTTATGCTTATTTCTGCTTCCCATAAAAAATATATATATCATCTCATACCAAAATACCTCCGCTCCCCGTTAACATCACAAATTTACAACATACATATCAAATTTACATTTTAACTTAAGTGACAGATCATAAACGCCTGGCAGTGACAGAAAGTGGACAAGTTAGAAACGTAAATTAAAATTTCAATTATTTTATACATAGTTCTCTATACATTGCACAAAATGCCATTTATCAACCAAGGAAATATTTTTAAAAAATAATATCTCATATTTACATATATTCACTAAAAGGCCAATTGTATGAAATTATATTTATATATATATATATATATTTATATATACTTAGATACAGAAAAATATAGCATACTCTTTATATTTATTTACATATTTATAAATGAAAATATATGCTTGTGTGCAAGGTGTTATGGAATTTGAGAGCAGTAAATTTTTTCTGGCCAGGAACTGGGAGAGTGGACGCTACATTTGGTCTGGGACAAGAGAGATATCCCTCTCAATAGGTAACTGTCAAGACACACACATACTTAATAAATTTACATTAAACCTAATTATTAAATACACGCTCATCTTTCTTACAAATAAAACAATTTTGCAAGCAAAACTTTTGTTTCTATACACGCAGAACTTGTTGGCGAGATGATCAGCAAACATTCGATGTTTACCGCATCGTATTTTAAGCAAATAAAGAAGCTAAGAAAGAATATTTGTCCCAACACCATGACCCTCGAGTGTTAAAAAAAATGAAAAAAAAATAAAAACAAGAAACAATTAGTAAAAGAAAGACAAAGAAAATGTGCAATGTCTAACATTAATAACCGTAACCAAAATTTGTTTCAACAACCTTCAGGGAAATTATTCATAACAAATGAAAATGGTTGAAACTGTTTTGGAATGTAACAATTTACTTCATAACAACATTCGATTCTCTATTATAAACTGTCTTACACACAAATATTTTTTTCTGATTTTTTTAGACTTTTTAAATCTTTTTATTTGTTATGTAATGTTAGTTACACAGATTACATTTAATTTGCAAGCTATGTGATCCTCGCCTCACATACCATTAAGCAAATTGATTCCTCGAATGAGAACATAAATAACTTTTGATGCCCAAAGTATCCCTTCCAGAACAATTCACTTGTTATAAGTGGAATGTAAACTAGAATTCATTAAACTTACAAACATTCATCAGGCACAAAACCGACCTAACGTAACTAACCTAAAATTAAGGAAAGAAAGAATGAGCAGTTATGTTCGAAAACATAAAGTAAAATAAATAACTATAAGAATCAAGTATTTAAACTTTAACCAATTATAATCTAAATATAAGAAAATAAGAAAAAAAAAAACCATCGGTATCATGCCTGAAGGACTATACTATATTGTACTGCTGGTATTTTTTAAAAGTAATGCCTTTATTAAATACAGTAATTTATTATGTGCTTTGTACTTTTCTGAAGGCATCTTATTTTTTTCTTTTTATTTCCTGTACACTAACATGAAGTCTAAAAGTATTTTACAAAATTACATAGTCCTTAATCGCTGCTCCTTGCACAACCACACACTCGCTGACACTAGAGGAAGAAGAGTTCTGTACAGTATCGTGAGCCTGGTATCTGCCAGTTCAGGGCATTCTAGGTAACTCAGTATTTAACTTATGAACACATGATCCCCGTTTCCCTCTCATATTGCACTTCGTATTCATCAGCTTCTCATTCCGCACTATCCTGAAATTCAAATATAACAATTAGCTGGAAAATTTAAAATAGCCATGATTCAAATTAACTATAGCTTAATATTTGATCTGAAACCTTCCTAAACGATTGAGACGTATGTTTAGTAGCTGAAGAGGTTAATTATCTTCCTAAATGTCGATTCCAAATGTTCTTAAAGGTTGTTTATTTATTTTATCCTATACTTTTACTATCTTGCAAAAATCCTAGGAAGAAAAATAGAAAACATTGTAACAAATATACAGAAAAGTGTTTTCAATAGAACGAAACATGAAAAAAAGTTATCAACTTTATTAAGCCATCTGACTTAAGTTGAATAAGACAAAAAATTTGGTTTAATAATTAATTTTTTCCTTACCAGCACAAGATTAAAATTTATGCCTTTGACTATATTAAGGACAATATTTATGACTACTAAAGAAAAAGAAGCATACCTAATTTTTATCTAATTTTAGAAAAAAAAACTTTAATATTTTTATTAATTCTAAACCATCAAAATGAGTTTATACGTTATGAGTAATCTTAAAGTACTTCAAGTATCACACTTTAAAGATGTGCGGTATGTTTTGTGAAGTTAGTGGTGAGAAATAACACTGTGATAGTATAATATCATTATTTTAATATATCTTTAAAAAGAAAAAAAGAGTTTATGAAATAGAAATTATCACAATAATAACTTATTAAATCATTTTAAAAACAAGGCCACCTGTGGTCTAGTGGTTAGCGTAACAAACTACTAAACCCAAGATGGCGGGTTCGTAGCCCGACAGGTGGCCCCAGGATTTTTTTAAGGGAGTAAAAAATCCTTAGTTATGCCGTCCTTCGGAAGGGACGTTAAACGGGAGTCCCGAGCCTGTACGATGTCAGGTACTCGTTAAAAATCCCTATCCTAATTAAACCTGGATAGGCAAAATTTAGAGCTCCCACTGTAGCATCGTCCGATTAGCCATAGCAGCATAAAGTGACGTTAAATGAACAAACAAACATCATTTTAAAAATTTCTTGAACTATCACCGGTCATTTTGGGAATTATTTTAAAAATGACGCCAGAAAAGTACAACAAGTTTTAACTCTATTTGACTCACTCATGTACTTAAGGGGCTTACCCACTACACAGAGGGTATACCAGGCAAATTTCAAAGAGAATTTAGGTGTGACTGAAGTACAATCAAACAAACTTTTTACTTCATATACTGATGGACAAATTCTATGAATACAACATGAAGCTACATTTCCATAGCTTGATAATGAATAACTCAATCTAAGGTAAACCAATGCAGTCAAGATTGGAAGGATATAATCCGATAAGTCTGCTAATTAGTGGATGATAATGGCATCATGGCTAGTACTGCTAGCAAACTCATAGGAGCATGTGAAATAATCCTCAGAAATGGTGAAGAAGTAAACCGCAAAATAAACTAAAAAACGACCCAGTACATACCTACTATCCTTTAACAACCAATGTTCTGAAACAATGAGTTAATGCCACTATAAGCACCCATTCATCTATGCAGGACCATCTCTCAACTATGAATCTATTAGCAATGTTAATACCATGTCTCTTTGCTTGATCTCTTGTAGCTACAAATGTATGGTATGAAATATGATGCTTGTCTGCAATAAATGCGAATCAGCTCGAAATTATTGAAAGAAAAATAAAAAGGCAAAGCTATGATACGTCAAGCAGCTAGACAGCAAATTCCTAACAAGAAGTTGAATAGATTCTTGGAATTGAGAATATTGCAAATCATATCAAAGCGGTGCACGTCTAAAGGAAATCTGAAGAGAAAGTCCAGTAGATGACAGGCAATGAGAGTATTTAATGCATGAGAAGAGGAAGGGCAAGGAGCTGGTAGAGTGATAAAGTGGAAAAAATGCTTTCTAGTTTGGATTGAAGAACTGCTTGGAACTAATGGCGGGAAGTAAACAGATAAAAACTTCATTATGATCAGCCAACTACATTATTTCAATCTCAACTTCTTTCAATTTGACAAAATTAAAAAAACCTATCAAGCTTCATGAATTCATTATATTACATTAGATGGGTTTAAGCAGGAAGAATCTCTCTCCAATAGATTTCCTGATATGATTTTGTAAAATAACATCATAATTGGCAGCATTATTAAAAAACTTGATTTTTTCCAGTTTCAATAATCAATTTTAAAGATATTAATAATATGAAGATGCTTACCTGAAATGTTCACTTCCTTTTAGCATGGAGCATCTCCATCAGTAACGTCTGTGTTGGGGCACCACCATTACAGTGTTTCATGTATAGGTGTTCTTCGCCTCGGACAGCTATTGAGTGTATTTCTGGCAAGATCATTAACAATTTATTGAACTTATCCTGAAAAAAAAAAATGGACACTATCAGTTATATTTATAATTGGAAATAACACTTAAGATTAAGAAAAATATAAATGCAATGGGAGGAGAAAAGGAGATAGTGAAAACAAGGCAGAACCTCTGAATCCAGGATATAAGTACTCGGAGGTTCGAAAAAACTTGGAAATTAACTCAAATCTTGTGTAATATGCAATTCTGATTCTACTAGTTACAATTTCTTACTAATTGTAATGATTTGGAGTCGTAGGTATAAAATTATTTTATGAACCACTATGATTATAACGATTGTCCTCTATAACAATTATATGGGCTCATCAAGTAATTTAATTCTTGCAACTACAAATAGTATCGGGAATCAGAATTTAGTTGAGAGGCAAGAATGTGGGAATAGTAATTTAAAGATCGAATCAATCATGCAGAAAGTCATGGTAGTAATATTTTAATTATAAGAGATCAATGGGTTGAAAAATGCATGTATATGGGACCGACAAACAAGTATCGGCTGTACTTAAAATATTGCTAAAATAAAGCGAATCCATACTGTTCATTAATATTATAATTGTAGACTACATGGAAGAAAGATGAGAGGAACCACATTTGACTTATAGCACGTCAATAGGTTCATATCATTCAGCAGAATGAGATATAATACATATAAAAAAAATAGCGGAAATATGCATTTTGTTAATCAGAATTTTATAAGAATTAGAAATGTACTACACACGATTTTCTTCTATGCAATGTTCATATACTGCAATAAATGATTAGATATATTTTAATAAATCATTATGATGATGATTTCATAAATGGAAATTTCTGTATTTCTCATTGAAGAGGGTCAATTTTCCATAACGTAGAACTATTAAAATTAATTTCTTCATCACTTATAGAAACAGCTTAAAAGAAATTGTTCACATTGTTATTGGATTTGATAAGTTATTGCAAATATTGATCATAGTATTCATTTATGATAATTTACCAAAAATATTGCCTATTTTGTGAACATGGTGTCAAATATGTCTATTCTGTAGTTCTATGAGGCAAATATTTTAACTCATATAAGTATATATTTGTAAATGAGTCAAAACTTGTATTAATTATATGCCTATATTTTATAATGATAATAATACGTACCTGAACTTGCGGATAGGAAGTCAGGCAATAATCATGCAGAGCCTGCTGGACCTGGTCGTGACCTTCCTGAACGTGCTTCCTGTTCATCAGCCCCCTTACATCTATATAACAATATTCAAACCTATATAATAATTTTGACAATTTAATATTGCTAATTCCATCTTTCCCGTTATGAGAATCAATTTGATGGCTATGATAACATATTTTTGTTTTAAATAAAAAGAACACTTCAACTTTGTCTAGAAAATTCTACATTTTCATGTTAGTATGACAATGATAAGATAATTTCAAAATAAATTAAGTCAATCATTGAAGCAATAAACAGAACTTGACTCCTATAATAAGTGTTTAAACAGACCTAAAAGAATGTCTATAGCAAAATAAAAGTTCTATTCATACTTAGAAAATGCCCAGACAGAACAGTCATTCCAATTCATTATTAGGTTATTCTGATTCATCATCAAATTCATTCTAAGCTTTTTGAAACAAAGAAATTCTATTTATTTGAAGAACAAATAACAAATAAAGTAAACAAGGAATTACTATTCTTCCCATCTTACTTTAATACTTTAAATTATAATTTTGTTAATTAAATGAATACCGTTATGTTACTAATTAAACTAGAAAATAATCACTTGAAATACCATATATCGATTAATCACAATTGCAATATGGCTAAAGTTAGTTTTACTGTATACTTTTAATTCATTTATGGTTACTCATCTAAGCCAAACACAATATAAATGATTCAACGAATAATAAAAGGATTAATGTAATAATTCAATTATAATTTTAACTATTGCTTATAGGTAATAATTTGACTAAAATAAATAAATAAAATTATTGAATTAAAGTAAAAGGAAAAGTTATTTTTTTGCAAACACTGATAAAAAGGTAAAGTAAAAAGATAGAAAAGGTAAGTTTAATTTACTTAAATATATAGTTTATACATATCTATTGTTGAGAAATACGCATATTTTTTTACCAGGATTTAGAAGTAGGAGGAACTTGATGGAGATATAATCAGAGGTGTCGAACTTGAGGTCTTGAAGCCTTGTTGAAATCTCTGTGAAAGGTTCAGCTAGGCTGGGGACACCCAAGAGACCAAGGCTAAGTAGGTCGAACTTCTGGCCATTGGGTAAGGTAGCTTCGTCCGGTAGGTTGTTGTGCATCCTATGGTGCATGTGGTCCAATACCAGCATATCAGACCAAGAATGTTGTAAAAGTTTCATCTGGTCATCAACCTGAAACAATAAAAACCATAATTATAAAAAACAGAACACTAACAAATTTTTGTTTTTTAAATGGGCACGACAATTTTTCAATTCCTGCCAGGTATTTGGTGTAGTAGAGTCATCAGAAGCAGAATGTGACCCAAATGAATCCTCATGACTTTAGTTTGGGTTTTAAAGATCCAACAGACCTTTCTTTTTTTAAAAAGTAACTACTCATTTATCCATACCTTCTATTCCAAATCTAGATAAACTTTTTTTATTTACTTCTAAATTGATCAAAACATTCAATTAAAAAAAAAATTTCGACAAAATAACTTTTTTATCAGGAGTAATTCATAAACAGGAGAGGAAAAATATTTAATAATATTAATTAATTTTAATCTATTAAAAAACCTAAGAAAAATAATTAACTTTAAAATCCCTAGGAGAAATGGGACCTCTTGTATTTTGTAATTTAATAAATCATAGATTCATTCTAGTTCAAGGCTGAATGAATTCAACATTTGAGGAAGACTTTTTCATTAGACAGCAGTATGTCCACTTTAACAAACAATGTAGTACAAAATTTACGTCCGGCTAACTCTATTAACATATGATTTGCCAAATAAATAAATAACTTAAAGAAATATTTGTTGTAATATTTTTAGCTTAAACTGTTATTAAACTAAAAGAACAAAACATAACAGATAATATTGCAATATTTTTACTAGTTTTGAACATGGTTAAAATAAATTTTGAAAACTGTATTGATGAATTTCAAAATGTTACTTTAGTGAGCTAGCAGAATGGATGAAAAGTGGCTATTAGATGAAACAATTAAGACCATCTCCTTGATCCACCCTGGATCATTTCTACGTATCAATTTATAAAAAAATTAGTGTGTTTTGAATTTTAATGAAAGAAACATTTAATTGTCAAACGTTTTAAATTTTTAGAATAACAATATTAGATTTATTCTAGTTTTATTAGTTTATCTTTAATGATAAACTAACTGTTCCAATATTTATTTATTTTTTTTTTTATTCCCTCTTCAATAAATTCTTGGAAAGTACACCACATAAAAATCCTTTTCTCATTTGAATTTTATCAGATAAAATATCAGATCTTTAAAAGAGCCTATCAGTGTCAATTGGTCTAATAGGTTTTGAAGAACTTCAATTCTTAAGTATTGAAGACTTTGCATAATCTCAAAATGGATAATTATTGATTTTAAAAGAAGTTAAAACCAAGTTTAGTGTTTAAATTAAAATTTTATTCTAAAAACTACTCATTAGTTTAAAACTAATTCGCTATTCAACAAATTATTGCTTTATTCATAGTAGTGTTAATGTTACCCCCCCCTTAAATAAAGAAGAGAAAATGCAACCACATGCTAACATTTAATTTGGACCAGAAGATTTTGCAAAATGAATATTGTTTCTAGACGAATAATTAATTCAAAACCAGTTAATAAAATCTAAAAATTAAATTTATTTGAAATATATTTAACACTCCATTTTCTTTCGTGCTGGTATGTTTGAACCGACAAAATGTTAACTTTGATCTTAATAGTAATTATGATATAATTATATATATTAGGAAGACGTTATTACATATAACTGTGATATAATATTCAATATTGGGAAAACCAAAATAAACGATGTGAAAAGCGAGGATATACATACATATATATATATATTAAAAAAAAATCAGAATCAAGATTTAAAGGCATTGAGAATGGGAATGAGATCCGAAATTTATAAATGGGCGGATTAAGAACGGTGAAGAAAGATGTTGCAATAACATAATGAAATACATCCTGCTCTCAGCGAATCCTCCTGAATATTCATAATAGTTTAGCAACGAACCTCTCTTTTTAAACTGTGTTTCTACTTGCTTGCAGAAAACTTCGTAAGGGACATGATTCTGATAATGGATTGGAATAATATTGGAATTTTTAAAAAAAATTAGTTCGGTTGAATAATTAGTTTTAATTCGGATTGAGGACTGTCGTTGGAAGCAGTCTATTCGCTCAGGGCAAGACCTCCTACTGCTTCCATTAAAATCCGATCTCAATTAAACTTTACTGCAAACCATTAACTGTTTTTCTAGGGATCAACTAGGGAATGTTTATTTCTTTTTTTAGTTTTTCAGAGAATAAATAACAGAAAAAGTAGATTAATTGCAAAATAAAGGAAGGAGTTCTCAATCGTGGAAAGTTTCCACTGATAATGAAGCAGATAAATATCAATAAAGCTCAGTTTCATCATTTACTTTAATTGACGTCATTTACTTAGTAATTTAGTTCTAGATATATTAAAAAACAAATTATTAAAAACAGCATTGATTAGTTAAGCATTAAACGTGCTCATAGAAGATGTGCCGATATATACAAAATTTTAAATGAACGAGCGTTGCTGACGTCAAGCTCAATATCGATAATCCAATTTTATCGATTACATTTATTTACAGAATAAAATTCGATTGAAGAATAGATGAAAATTGTATCGGTGGGGGGGCACTGGCCTGATTCCAAAAGACCTTGCTTCCAAGGTTCTTCCTCCTCTATATTAGACAAAGCAAATACTTGGCTTTACTAGCCCAGTCAAGGATCGCCTTACACATTTAGCATCTTCGCTGAAACAAAACAGTCTCCATTCAGCTCGTCGTAGCTCTCATTGGCATTAAGGGCTTTTCTAAAAATGGAATCCGGTGTCCACAACCCAGCGGGATGCATCTCTGTATAGGGGTGCTACCGTAACCACGAGCAACAGGAAGGATTGAAGGCCATTACACGAGAAGTGGGAATTTTTAACAAATAAAAATCGTTTATTTCATGAATTTTTTAAAATCTAAACACGCTGAAAAGTAAAAAGAAGATTAGAAATTAATTAAATTATAAAAATCATTATAAAAAAAAAGTGTGTAATTTAATATGTATAATAGATACTAAGATATTTGAAGCAAAAAGTTATAACATTTGACTAATCAAGAGAGAAAATTTATATCAATATGTTAGTATAACCTAACTCGCCTGAATTAAAGCACTAAGAAATGCAATATTATATATAAGTAATTTAAGGAAGAAATAGTTGGGGGTGCAGTCAAAGAAAACACCAAAATAAGCAAAACTTATTTATTGTGTGCCGACATCATATCTAGTCACTATTTTTATTTTCACTCCTGTACCACTTTTTATATATTCTTGTTACTGCTACGTTTTTATATATTTTTGTTTGTTTCTCTCTCTTAGCCCTGAAGATGGCCTACATTGTAGGCCGAAACGTCGGCACATAATAAATAAGTATTGCTTATTTTGGTGTTTTCTTTGACTGCACCCCCAACTATTTCTTCCTTAAATTAGAAGATACAGTCGACCAATTCTTCTCTAACATTATATATAAAGATTGTTAATATAGACGTTTTTTCAGTTAAGAATGCAAATTCAGTATTCATAATTATTTTTAAGAACAAAGGTTCACACAGTTTTTGAGACAAAATATTATGAACGAAAACAATCGTTCCTGTTTGTAAAGAATTTAGGCATTGACATGGAAAAGGTAGTAAGTCATGAAAATGCGAAATTAATGAAAAATTATTGTGTTTTTTTACTTACTATCTTTTCCATGTCAATAACTAAATTGTTGAACTAACAGAGCAGGTAGAATATCTTGCAAGATTCATCATCTGTTTAAGAGTTTACTGTACTCAACGCGTCCCTGGCCAAGCCAGATCTTCTTTTTTTTATGTATTACGTTAATAGTCAAGTTTTCCCGTTTTAACTAGTCTTTATTTACATTATCCGGATTAAATTTCTTTATCAGGCAAATTGATATATTGCGCTTCGGTAATGCTGATGGTCTGCAATGCGCGGGCATACGAATGACTTTTCAAAAGATACTTTTAACAGCAAATATGGGCAGTCTATACATGCATACGTTTTTCAAAAGCATTTCATAGTTTAATATTTGAAGGATGTATGATAAAATTAAACGTTTTAGATTTTATTTACAAGACTATTGATATGTTACTGGCATTCCTTGACTTTTTATTTCTTATGTCAGAGGATTTTTTTTTAATCTAGAAAGCCTACCGTCTACGATCTTACGCCCTCGCAGACACATAACATTCAAAACTCACTTTCAAGTAATCTCTCATCTAATATTCACGATATAGGTAATAAAAATGTTTATTTATACGCATTTTAATGGGGAAAAAAGTAAAAATATCTGAATGGTTTGAAACGCAAATTTCTAAACTGATATCCTGGAAGTAGGCCAAACTATTTATATCTCCTTAAGGTTGCTATCTAAGCAGTAAAATTTCCTAGTTGTGTGATACTGGTTGCTAAGTCCTCCATATTATCGATTTTATCATAGGGCGTTCCTCGTTTTAATAAAGTGGGGTGAAAAAAATC
The DNA here is from genome assembly GCA_037127475.1 of Arma custos. NCBI lineage: Eukaryota > Metazoa > Arthropoda > Insecta > Hemiptera > Pentatomidae > Arma > Arma custos. The sequence continues at coordinate 34,368,221 of CM073759.1, forward strand.
TTAACTAAAAGGACATATTCCCATTAATGAAAAAATCGAAATTACCTATTTTTTCCCCGAATTTATCATTACTAAAAATCTATGCAATGCATAAAATAAAATAAAAAATTAAAATTTAACGTTAATAATAACTAAATTACTATTTAATTCGGAAAATATGTTTAAATAAATTGGGTTAGTTCTGAATCGGAGTCAGATTTTTTATAGAAGCCAAGAATAACAACTGGCGGATTATCTAACAATTTTTTAACTTTCAAAATAAATTAAAATTAATTAATCGATGGGCTGTAGAATGGGGTTAGGATAAAAGTTTAAAATAAAATCTGATAAATGTGCCAAGGACAAAGGTGTGCACTAGGCCATACATGACTTAATTTTTGAGGCAAGCATATGACTTTATGACTGTATAATTAACAAAAAAAAAATTGAAAAACTAATATACACACTTTAACGATCGATCGATCTAAAAAATTAAAAAGAGTCACATGAGATTATTGTATTATTTTTTTGACAAAACAATGCTATTAGAGTGTTCCAAAAACGTGGTGAGATAAACTTAACAATAGATATTAATTTCAATAAATTTAAAATAAAAATAGAGCTTAAAAAAAATTATCGTGAAAAAGCGTGGCATATTTTCATAATGACTCTACTTTTACCAATATCAGTCAATATAATAAATAACATCAAGTACCCCACTATTTTTTTACGGTAAAATGAAGTTTTTGTTCTCTATTCTTATTTTAAACTTATAGAAAATTACTTCCTATTTTTTTTGTTCCTGTTTTCGATTTAATTTAAACGCTTATTATTGAAACTGAAGATGAAATTTGGTTCATTAGATTGGACTACCTTTTTTTTATTTATGGCCATTATAAAAGATATAAATATAAAACATTATATTTATAGCTACTCGAAGTTGTATTAAAGCCTAGTAAGGTGTAAGACAAAAGGCCGGTCCTAAGAAGGGAGGAGTGGTGGTAGGTCGATAGGGATGGCAAGGGCCGTATTGATCTAGCGGCGACCTACTGCCCTACAGCCCTATCCAGACAGTCTTTGTCAAGGCCGTCTATATAGCACTGCTTCAATAATTAACGTTATATTGACAAAAAAAACAAAAACATGTGGTTTATTTTCTATAGTTTATATCAATATGGCAGTGCATCGTGAAGAAATTGCCCAATTAAAAAAAACAAAAACACTTTAATGAAATCAATACTCCCAGACCATATTCTTTTAAGACTAATGGATATTTATAATTGTTGGATACAATATTAAAATGGAGATATGTTGAAGCAATTTATTACTACAATACGATCTGTAGATGGTTAAGAAATATAAAGAAATAGTGTTGTTCACTAAATAAAAAAATATATTAAAAATAAGAGTTATTAATGGTGATTAAAATAAGATATTATTTTAACGTTTAATTTTGTTTTTACAAAATTATACAAATTCAAGAAAAACTAAGGTATAAAGCTGATCACATACGAGTATACGGTAAGATATCGACTTTTTTTAAGACTAAATTATTTCATGAATAAACTCTTTAAATAAAACTGTAAATATCTAGCAAGTCTGCCATATAGTCTTCATCAAGTATATATATATATAATTTAATGGATATATTATATACATAAAATGGACAGAGGAGAGAAAAAAAGAAATATGGAAAAAACGACGTGAGAATGCTTCGCGTGATCCTCCTGGGTTCATTCGCATCAAATAAATAATAATGTATATTTATATACTATAAGACAAATCAAAATCGTTTGTAATAGACTGTTAAAAAATAGTAGTAAAAATTGTAAGAACGAGAAGGGTTGAGAATAGTTGCTTTGACTGGTTTCCTAAAAATCATTCTCTGAGGGCCCCGTAGTTGGAAGGTAAAGAGGGAATGGATATCTGATGTCATCAAGAACAAGGACACAAGAAACCCCTTAGCAGCCTCAATTGTACTTTAAAAGTAGCCCGTTCCAAACTTGGAGTTCTAAATCTAAACCTAAAATGTATTATGTAAAGGAGATGGTTGGGGGGTGCAGTCAATAAGAACACCAAATAAGTGAAGTACTTATATTATGTGCCGACGTTTCGACCTACAGTGTAGGTCATCTTCAGGGCTGACAAAGAAACAAACAGAACAAAAATGTAAAACATCAAAGTTGTACAGTAACAATACTAGTGACAAATAATGTAGAAAAATACAAAGTGGCAGACATGAAAATAGAAGATAAAGAATATTAAAAAGGAATCAGATTATAATAAAATAAAGATATAGACAGATTTAAAAATTACTGATAATGAAAAGGCATTAAACTAGTGTTAGATATAATAAAAATCAGATAAAGACAAATATAACAAAATTATTGAAATAGTGACAGATATAATTATAGAAAATGTGATAGAATATAATAAAATTAAGATAAAGACAGATATAACAAAGATATTGATAATGGAAAGAAAATGAAAATAATGGCAGATATCATAAAGTAAGACAGATATAATAAAATTAAAGAAAATGAGCAGAAATGGTAAATAATAAATAACGCATATAAAATAAAAATAGAAAATAAATGTACAGACTGGATAGTACAGTACAATATAATAATATAAAGAAAAATCAAAAGGAGGAGTTAAACAAAAGAAACAAAATGAGGATATTCACATATAAAGAAAGGTTGGAATATGAATAATACAAAAAAACTAGTAAAATAAAGGTGTAAAATGTATGATAACGGACTTAATGATGTTATCAAATTACAGAAAAGTATGGAACTATATGTACAATAACAATGTAAATAAAAGAAAAACTATTGTACAATAACACCAGTGTACAGTGACTGTTTTGAAAATATAGTAGATAGGAATAGAATATGAAAAGATAAAATAGGTGAAAACGCTAGTACCGTAACAATAGTTTACAATGTATGTATGAAAAAAATTAGATGGGATTAATGAATTAGAAAAATAAAATAGGTATTTAAAAATATGAACACATGATTACCAACATATGATGGATGCCAAAATGATAAGGGGGCTAAAATGTATGATGCTAAAATGTATTAGTTCATTGTAATACAAAAAAATAGCTGAAATTAGAAATAATCTTAAATTGAAAATTTCAAACGGAATATTTTTAACTAAGGCAGACTTAAATATTAATTTAAGGAGAATTAATCCATTGAAGCAGATGGAAACAAAATAAAATTGTAAGTAGAACAGAATTTAACTTTGTTTAAAACAATTTAATAGCGGTTAAAAAAGTAACCGGTTCCAAACAGTAACATTTGCTGTATCCGTTCTTTTATATTTTCGATCCAGTGAGAAAACTATAGAATACTTCAATCATTTTAAACACAGACCATCGTTTTGTAGAACCATAAATAATTTATCAACAACACTTTCTATCACTATAAGATTATTAAAAATCTATTAGATCGAAAAGTACTATATTAAATTTATCAACTGTACCTACATGAAAAATATGTTTTTGAAGAACTTCGTTACACGAATAAGCACAGTACAAATGATTTGACCAATTCATTTTAGTACATACCAATGATGGAAATGCAAAATATTGAATAGGAAAAACACGTTTTTCGTTTTCTATCTAAAGCGATTGATTTAGGATTGATAATTTATGTAAAACTTACATAGACCCACCTACAATACGCATATACGCATTTTTAATGAAACCTGAACAGTTTTTTATTTTTCTGAAAAGGGGTTGTTATTTCTCATTCGATACTTTACATTTATATCGACGATATCTGAGCTCATTTGTTTTCATTAGATAATAATACCCTGAAGATATTATTATACAAAAATATAGAGATTAACAAAACTGTGTCTTAGAGAAATAAATATTTTCTGATATAACTCCCTTCCCCCACACGAGCAAAGAGATACAAAAGAGAACGTTATATTTTTCCAATGTTTAAGGTTGCGTATTGTTTATAGCAGTGAGGTAATTTCTTAATAAAAAAGTTGTTGATGAAGTGGAATCTCTAGAGGCCGCTTCAAGGGCAGTGGTACTACGGCAACGCTGCCCATCCTAGAGATTGCTATCATACAGCCACTATAGTTTATATCAGGTATTTAGAGCTAGTCTTCTCTTCCGGGGAGGTTACGATGCAGCAACTTTGTTATACGTAAGTAATTAAAAAACATAAATAAATATATTTTAAAAAAAATTGGTACATATGTAAATAGCAATGGAACATCTTAGTCAAGAAATTGGAACCATTTCCGTGTTCGAAATCCAATCCGTGTTTCTGAATGGTTCAGATATGATGAGGAGCTAGTGGCTGAGAACGCTTGAGTAGTTACTTGCATAAATAAATAATAAATATAATAAGAAAATAAAGATAAATGAATAATAAAAAAAATGGTTCCCATTCAAAGTATCAAAGTTATGATGTATATTGTAAGGTTGGGTTAACACTGAACATTCCATAAATACCCAATACCATAAATATGACTTGGATACAGTCATGGTTTTCTTTGATATTTGTCTTCTTTAAACAATTATTCAACCAACAACATCACTTTAAGTCTTTCCCAATGACTTCAAAAAAAGTCAGGCTCGAAATAAAAATTTAAAAAACTTTTCTCTTAAAGATAAATTTATAATCCAATTTTGTTTTCAATATTGCAAACTGGTGACACCAGTCTTAACAATTATTTTATAAAATTTAAATTATAAAACTAAATCAACTGGCCATTTGACCTTTTATAATTTAGGAGAAGGATACATCCGTAGACTTAGTAAATGAGTGGGTAAGTCGAATTTTTTATATATAGAGATATTGACTGTATTGAGGAAAGTGGAATTGTGTTATTATTGTAGTTTATGGCTTAAAATGGAGTTGTAATAGAAGCAATAACTCTAGGTCAAACCAATGCCTAACTTAGGTTCTTATTCCCCACGACAAAAATTTTGAAGAAAATACGACTCAAGCACTTATTCACTGGGGCTATAGATATGTAGCCTGATCTATGCATGGACTAAAGTCAGGGACTTATTAAAGGTTCATGATAAGGCTTCTGCTTCACCATTCTGACAAAGATCATCTACATTCTTTCAAGATAACAAATGGGCGACATAATAGGAAGCCCTGTCTTCTTATTAAACATAACTGAATAAAACATAGGCAAATATCTTACCGCTTTACCAGTATTTTTGATTTTAAAAATACCATTAAAAATTTTACACCTTCTCAGCCTCACAGTGAGAAAATACTACAGATGCTTGGCTTACCTGCAACAGAAATTAAATCATTTCATCAGTATGAGAGTGGATTGTAATGTTAAAAAAATGAATTTATAAAATAAAAATGTCTGTAATATGTGTATCTGCATTATAATTATCTGGTTTGTACGATCTGTACGAGAAAAAATCAATAAATACAAAATCTTAAAATTAAGTGATTTTTGTTGCCGAATTAAATTACTTATTTTTTATACAATTATTTTAGTTTTAATCATTATTTTCATAATTTGATTTGCTATTTTTTATTTTGTTTATTTATAGTTACAGTGAGAACTATAACTAATCTTTTATTTATCACACATTTTCCGCAATGTGATTGATTGTTTTATAAGTATTTGGCAAACAAAAACAGATTATCACATCCTAAAAAAAAAAAATACATATATAATTATATGTATAGTAGACGAGCTTAAACCGTAATATGCAACTATCGTAAATATTATTAAAAAACAATAATTTGATCAATTACTTGGTTTAGAAAACATGACAAAATATTTATCCTGACTTCTGACAAAGCTATCGTCCCTACATCGATACGTTATTAACCTCACGATCAACAAACTAAAATGTATTCAAATGAAAAATAAAGACGAAAAATGAAAAGTATCAACAATTACTAATTGTAAATAAAAACTTTAGTTTTGAATTAAATATGAAAATACTTTATTTTATTTTTTTAAATATTACTTTGATTATTTAGACGCAATAATACAAGTAATATAACCTATAAATATAGCGTTCACTTTGGGAGCAGAATACGGATAGAGATCGGTGCCCGGAAGACTAATGGCGTCCTTGCTGAACCTCCCTGCACCGGCGGGAATATATATTTATAGGAGGGACCCTTCCTGCTCACCATTCCCACGTCATAAATATTCATAAACAGGGAATTTCCTTTTTGAGATTGGTAGAACTGTTAATGGCAACCTTGATCACAAACTTGTCTCATCAGTTATACATCAATTGGTCTAATCGTCTTATAGTTAGTAAACTAATAAACGAGGCTTTTGACTTAGTAAACTATTATACAGAAATTATCAACTTCATTTTTAAACCTACAATTCATAATTGAATACTTCATGATGTATAAAATTTCTAATTGGTAATTGCTGTTGAATTTGTGTACATATTTGTATACATATATGATCAAACAGATAATTAATAGGTTATGAGTAGAGAAAAAAAACTATACCGATACAGCCCATGATGTTTCTTGGGTTCAGTACTCGGTAGAGACTGCAATACTTCAAGTACAACTGTTGTGCAGGAAGAAAATTTGTCCGGTACCACGTTCAACCACCACGTTTTCCCCAATTAAGGATATCCACTTTAGAGAGGCTGGGTGAGGCCAAGGATGGTCTCCGGATCCTACGCGGTCCATCAACGGCTATTATAAATGAAATAAACTATCTGAAACAGCCGGATTTAAACCCAGGACTTTCGGTTTTAAATTGTTACTTGTTAAAAAACATACCTCCTCATCTCCGTGTATATTTTTTGTATTCCTATTAAATTTTTTTTAAATTGGAGGATTTCATGAATCCTACCCTACTTTTATGCGTTTTCAGCGTAAGAACTACTGGATTTTTAATATATATATTCATATATATATATATATATATATATATATATGAAGGTATATAGGATGAAGAGGTCCACGTGTATAAGGAGCAGAGGATTGGGCAATGCTCCCCACCAGAGCTCTAGAGCTTGCCGCAACAGGAGGGTGAAAGTCAGGGGGAGGCCTTGGGCTGCTCTGTCTTGTCTCTCAATAACCAAGCTCTACTCATATATATGTATATGTATATACATATATATATATATATATATATATATATATATATATATATACATGTATGAATTCATAATAAAATAAAAACAGGAAACAACAAAATTTAAAACAAAGAGCAATAATAATCCACTATTTTTTGCAATTAGAAATTTTTTACGATAAAAACTTTGAAATTTTGTACCATTATACAAATAAGTAAATAAGAAAAATATTTACGTTTATCAATAAATATAAATGTATTATGTTTAAATGAAACTGTTATAAAAAGAACGTATCATCAATTTATTTTATTACTAATTTTTAATAATTTAAATGCATATATATTATATATCTTGTTCAAAGCAGTAAATCGGCCTATTAGTGTAAGTTTATTAGTTGGTGTTTGAGAAAAAGAATGAAATCTAAGTTTATAGGATTTAATTGATTTTTTGCTATTAAAAGACTTATAGCTTTTAATACTCTTAAATTTAATACCAGAGATCAATTCTATATTTAGTATGAAAAAGGGTGGGCTCTGAAATATATAAACTACCCATTTTTAAAATCGGATACTTAATTATTAATATCAATTAAGCTTCATATTGTAATATAATTTTAATCCTTAATTGGACTGTATACTTTAGTAAAGTAAAAAACGATAATCATGCTTTGTACATTTTTCAATAAGTGTTAATCAAAGTTTTTTTTTTACAATTTATTTTTTAATTACAATTTATTAAGCATTTTTATCTTTTAGGATTGGATTATTCTATGCCCTCATATGTTGATAAGTTGTGTTTTGTTTCATCATAAACTTACTAACTTAAACAAAATTTATTTTTAATGATTTCTATAATTTATATATTTTTAAATAAGGACGTCATGTATTCAGTACTATGGGACCGCCCGACAAAAACGTTTAAGAAACAAAGAGGGCCTAAAAATGTATAAATTTACCACAATATTCAATGACTTTTAACAACCCGTTTTCTACAGTTTCGATCAAAAGCTGTTTTTTAATAAGTAACAATTCACGATCTTAATAAAACACCGTTAGACGCTATGAATATGCTAATAAGGCTAGCCACATTTTGAAATTAATTCATGACGTTAAAATGCGAAATGGAATACAAGAAGAGAATATCAATATAAAAAACTACTTATCAAACCACTTGAGAATTTTCTTACGCTATTAGAAATTTAAACCACGAAGCATTCCATATATATATATATATATATATATATATATATATATATATATCTATCTATTATCTACTCACAAGGCGTATTGAGGTTAATGTAAGTAAAGAACAAAACATCGCTAATAGAAGTAACTTTTAAATCCTAGCTAATTTTTCTTCATACTATCCAAAGAATAGATTTGTTTTTGTTGATAAATTTTAAAAATAAATAATAAAAAAATCCACCGAAGACTACAGGACATTATGAACAAACTCCATAACTTGGTTGATTACGAAAAAAAATGGCGTGATAAACTGTTGTTGATTCGATATCAATCAAAACACTAATAAGTAAATTATTCAATCAATATTATTATTTAGTTATAATAAAATGTATAGTGATATTTTATTAGCGTTTTAAAATAAATCGTAGAATTATAGTTAAGAATTATTCATTCATAATTAAACAATATTGGAAATTTGAATATTTAAAAAAAAAAAAAATATTAATACAAGAAATGATAGAATTTTTCTTAACAATTCTATAATAATTAAAGCGGTCGGCACGATTGCTGAGCAGGTGAACATTATATATAAAAAGTAAATGAATCGATATAAGGAAAAAACCAGAACCGGTATAATAGAAAGAACCGGTAGGTAGAAATCAGACCGTTCAATTATTTCCTATAAGAAATATATAGTTCCTTCATAATAATAATTAAAACACATACAATCCAGTCAGTAAGGAAATTAAAAGCATAATTTCCCTTTATTATTATTGTACATTTTTCAGCACAATGACAAGACCTTTCATTAAGGCAAAACTCGATTTACTAGATGCAATGACATACTTGGAACATACTAAAGTTTATATGAAGCTGGATGTGTTCTATTAATAAAAAAAAACAGTCAAATCAGTCTGTTTTCAAGCCAGTGAGGACCTACCCCTCAGCCCCCTCCCCCCCAACAGCCCTGAAGAAGACCTACAAAGTAGGTCGAAACGTTGGCTAATAAATAAAGCTTTTCTCAAATTCTACGAGAAATTCGTTAAAACCTCTACCCGGACCACTTTCTTCCACAAATAAAAAAAACCTTTACCTCTAAAACCCAATAAAGGACATCGTAGAGACTGTAATGTTTCATAGACAAGGTGATTAGTCCTGATTCACGCTCAGACAGATTTTCTCCTCTATTTTGAGGACCCGTAAAGGTACCATCCCCGTCAGTCAATAGATTAAATACAAATCTGCCACTATCTTGAACCCAAGATCTTCGGGACTGCAGCTCAGCTCTCTACCAATAAGCCATTCCACTCCCCTGTGTTATCGTACTAGGTAACTAACAAAACGTGGTAACTGCAAGGATAGAGTTCACATTGTACAGCGACTGGCTGATTGTTGTAAGTGGTCTACAGAAGTATCCTTTTCAAAACTAGATAATTAGGAATACATTGTAGATCTATGATGTATTGTAGTTCCCCTGTTGAAGAATTCACCCCTAGATATAATATTTTTAAAATTATTATTTTCATTCAATTGATATCACACGAAATGTTGAGATAGCCTGATGGAGCCTCCAACTCTAACCTTCGAATAAAAATATGTAAGCTGAAGTGAGCGCACGACTCAAACCCTCAAACGAAGCACGGGTATCATCTCGGGATTGGTAATCCAAGTTCATGCGTTCTCTTAGTCACGGATTCACGAAGCCTTGAACTTTTACACATGTTAGCATCTATATCCAGTAATAGCCAAACAGATCAATGCAGTAAACTTGCATGTATTGCAAGAAATGCATAATGAACAGAACAAAATACATGCTCGCAACGATTCATATTATTTAAGAGTAGAACATAGGTAATATATCAGGACTTAATAAAGGCAAATAGTGGTCCGACCGATGTTTTGGACAAGACAGGATTTAGAAGTAGAGTTGCAGATCTGAAGTATCACCCAAAGAGATACCTACGCTTTCAGCAGAAAAATGGAATTGAAGGATGAAATATCTCCGACAGGAAGCTAAACGTTGAGGAAGAAAATCTGAATGGTCGTTGTGTATTTTTAGTTTAAAGGTAGCTGTCTCAAATAGTATTAACAATAGATAATAAAAATATATCGTTTTATATTTGATACAAATCCAAATCTCTCAGAAAACTTAGTCCGTCAATAGACTGTGGATTGTTTTAAGCTATAGTCATCTGATTTTTAATTGGAAAAACGCAAGTTTAAATTACTCCTTCAGTATTAATACTGTAAAGATTATTTCATTAATCACATATTTCCGAAAAATTTACTTATTTTAACTTAATTAATACTTAATATTATTTAGATATATTTTAGAAGGGGATAGGGATGAAGTTAAAGAACGGAATCATATTGCTTGCACCTTGCAAAAATCATATCCTTCTCCGTTCATCTTATGATCCCTTAGCCATCACAACTTGGCTATTTTTTTATTAAATATTGGCGTAATATATAGTTTTTTTAAAGTTAAATACATTCATTATGTGTAATCGATAGGTGCAATCTTATTAATAAACATTTAAAGAGGTAACAGTTCATCCAAAGATTTCAGACAAGGATTTTTGAGTTACAGAAACCGGTGTAAATTTCAACTGAGTAAGGTTTAACCAAATGGTATAGGTTAACAAAAGAAGTACATCCAACATCTCACAGTGTATCTAATTATCATTATATTTTAAAATAAATAAACTTCTATTCGTTCTATTTTTAGATATTCTATTCGTTGATTCCATTGAGAGTGGCATTATAACCATCGTTTCGTAGAGGCCTTGTAAAAGCAATGATATTCGAACCAAAATATCAATACACAATGTATTTTTTATTATTATAATTATAAGGTGTACCAATTTATATATTTGTAAGAAGATAAAATGGCGTACAAATACAAAAATACAGGGATGATTGAATGGTTCGTGAGGTTTTCAAGAAGGGAGAGGGGAGTTACAATAGAGCGGGGATCCTTGGCACCGTTTCCATGGTAACCGGGAAATCCCGGCCAAGGACGCGGCCCACCCCCACTCCTTTACAATAATCTAATTGCTTAAAAATGTTCACCATTCATAAATAATAAATTGTTTAATAAATAAATATATTATATTACATAAATAGCCATGGTTCTATCACACCTCAAATTATTATACATATGAAAGCAATGATACTTTCCCAGCAGCTTGTACTCATTATTTTCGTAATTGAGATTGCCTTGGCTTTTAAGTAGAATTAAAACATTGATCATTTAACCTTTAATCACGTGATTTCTGTGGACCATTAATATATTGGGCCGTTTCATATGAATTGTCTATTTTTATTATTTGGAAAATTCAAAGCGGAATTCGTAGATTTGAGTTGTTTACGACTGTAACAAGAGCTGCTATTAATCCCCTTTTTTCATATCAATTAATATAACTACAATTGAACGAAAATTGTTTATTATGCCACCAAATAAGAGCAAGGAAACACCCGATTTTGGAGTAATTTTTTTTACGAGTTAAACTTGGACACCACATACAATCCTCATACAAGATTGAAAAGACAAGAAACCGCTCGACGTTTCAGGCTACTTCAACACTTACTAGACATCCGCTCTAAGCTCCCAATTAACTACAAAAGACTCATCTACATGAACATCATACGATCTATTTGGACGTACGGAGTAGAGCTTTGGGGCTCCACTAAGCCACCGAATTCCTCTCGTATCCAATCCCTACAATCCAGAATCCTTCGTTAAATCCTCAATACTCCTTATTTTGTGAAGAATAAAGTCATCCATAATGACCTTACTGTCCCATTTGTTGCTGATATGGCCCGAACCCGCTGTCTATCCTTTCATAACAAACTCCATTCCCACTCAAACCCTCTAGTTTCAAACCTAGTTTCCTCTTCAATTCCCGATAATCCTCCGAGGCGTCTGAAAAGAAGATGGCCACGTGACCTTCTTAGTTGAACTTGTGATTTGAGTACTACCCGTGGGTAGTTTCTCTACTTGTCATTATCTCATGGTCATTATGTATCACTTAGCCTATTTACTTATTGTATTATAGTAATATTGTTGTAAATATCAATCAATAAAAAAAAAATAAAAACTTGGACACTCGTAAGCAATGCAAGAAACATTATCCCCTCGTTCGGGGAAGGATATTGTGACGAATGGACCATTCGCCGTTGTTTGAGAAATTTTCGGCTGGTATTTCTCAGATTAATTCATAAATAAATAATTAATCTGAAAAAAAAATCCACTTTCCCTATGTAACCAGAGGTAATACCATCACATCCACATCGTACTGGAGTAGTATTGACATAATGCAATACAAACTTATAAAAAAAAAACAGCATTGGTTAATCGGATACATGAATTATTCACCAGACTTAACAAGCTGCCAAAAAATTGAGTTTATAATTTAATTCACACTATCATTTGAACGGTAGTTACTTAAGCAACGAAATGTGTTTCGGAAATTAATCATATTACTACTATTATTTAAAAAAATATCATCTTTCAGTTTGCTAACTAGAGATTTGATCAGTCAGGCCTATTAGGACGGTTATGGTTCTAGAATAATAAACTCTAAATATAGTTAAAATAATAAAACACTATAGGCCAATAGATTTGTCAGCATTCAGTTTTGTATTTTTTTTTACCTAGGTTAAATTATTATTATTCTTTTATTTTTCTATATATTTTTAAGGATATAACTAATTTTAAGAAATGAATAATTGAGGCTATTTAACAAAACCAGTAGAATCCGAACAAATAAAAACGACATAAAATATTCAGAAGCACTGATGTAACGACTTAAGTCCCATTATTGCCAAATCGCTAAGAACTAATCTCATTAAAACACGTAAGCGATGGTATTTATATTTTCTTCAAAAGAAAAATATTTAAACGGGTCGGAAGTGTTCTAAAATCCACAGAAGAGTCAGAACCAATTGGTTTATTGAAGCACTAATTCTCGAAAATAGATAAATATCACGTTTTTCTAAAATGCGAGGAAAACATTATTATAATAGCCAAATATTTCTAGATTCAAGTAAGTTTTCAACTAAGAAGCGTGTAAAATATCACCTAATCTATCGTTTGATGGGCAGGATAGCTTTTCGATTAATAAACAACGCTGAATAAATTGTTTATAATTTATATAAGAACTTATAATCAGTTTCTTTTAATTTAAATATTGGAATGTTAATATAAGATTTTCCATCACTCACGATACATTATTAACATTCACGGAACATTATTCATGACCATATTTGTAAAGCTTTTTGGTATGTTTTGGGATACGCCCAAATCTAAAACGTTCAAGAATTGTTTAGAAAACGAAAAAAAATATAAAATATGGTTATTTTTTTACAACGAACATAGTTATTTAAATGTTTAAATTAACATTACAAGTTTGATTTTGGTCATTGTTTCTTTTTTTTTTTATTGCCCAGAGAATAATGCAATGTAAATCCGTAATGTAAATGTAATTAATGCTATAATGGAAATTTAATTAAAATTTGAACGAACGAACAAATACGAACTGTTCAGAATAAATGATAAAAAAATAGTTAGTAATTTTCTCTATATAAATTTAGTTTTTTTTACTTTAGTCCTTCTTAATTATACTTACATTTTGAATTAAAAAAACAATAAAAATAAATAAAAGGACACCTGGAAGCGTGATAGCAAGAGGGGGCCGACCACGCCCAGGTTGGCCAACTGTTTGTACATACTTCAGACTTTATCCGGGGTGTTGGTAACATTGGGCACATGTCGCAGATCCTAAGGGCCCACACTTGATTGCATTTACATCTGTGTGAGTGGGGATGCTGTGTCGTCATCGACCATTGGCCAAACAGTCAAAGGTATTGTGTCAAAGAAAACCTTCAAAAATGGCTGCTACAAGTGTAAGCAGTCAGAGAGGTAATGGAAGTATTTAAACTTGTAATAAAAAAGTACGATAAACGAGTATCAATGCCATAAATATTGTTCATTACGTATTGATACAAGTAAACAACAAAATACCGTTGAGCAAGGATTTTATGGTTTACCACTGTCTTAGCATTCGAGGAAATATTTATGCTAGCAGAAAAAAAAAATGTTTACGATTGAATATAAAACATTTCCTCTTCCATTAAGCCTGTAATGTGCACTCCATGTAACTTTACTTGAAATAAACAATAAAAAATAATTCTTGTCTCAATACTACATAAAAACTACATTTTTTTTATTATATATACCTTCATACTCATAAATAAAATCGATTTTTTTTTAGAGAAAATTAGAAATCATACAATAATTCCCTTGATACGTCATTTTGACATCATGATTGCATAAATGACGCACTAAAAGGTTATTCGTCGTTGAGGTAATAGATATGGTCATAAATATTAATTAGCCAATACGAATGCAGAGCTGATGTAATAATAACCATAACTAGCTATAATAATATCTCTAAACATATATAAATAAAAATAAATATGTGTAGTTATAGGTTAATATGGATAAGTTAAAAATTTTCGTATAGACGATATAAATGTCATATTAGCGGATAGTTTTTCACTTCGAGCGAAGCCTGATTATAAATTTTTAAATCCAAATTCGGTTCAGAAAATACAATAACGTCAATTTTTTTGTTGCACGTAAGAACATAAAGAGGGAACGTATTAAAATTTAGCAGTAACCAAATACGTAGACTTACAGCCTTAACAATTCACCTTAAAAAGAAATAAATTTTATTTTTATTCCTATCTTTTTCGAATAAACCTTGAGTCCATATCCTTGAAAATGTTTTAGGCCACAGATAGCAGAAGGAAACTTTCACATTTTTTAATTTTTTCTTCTAAAACTGGCTTTTTTGCAGTTCTAAAGTAAAATGTCCTATGAGTGCGGGCGCATGCAAAAGGTATGTATGGTGATGTCAGACGATACAATTTTTAATTTAAACAAGAAAAGACCATGCAGGTTGTATGGTTAGACTCAAAATATTTTCAATAAATTGAACGTTAACATTTTTCAAATAAATTTCGCCGTTTAATTAAGTAATCTCCCTCTCCCCAAACAAAAATAAAATAATAATAGTAACATAAAAAATACAGAATAAAAAAATAAATACCGACATCTTAGGAAGCTTTATTTTTAAACTGTACTAGCGTGGTTGAAACCTAACAGACATTTTCGGTAAAGTGGGTCGCAGGAGTGTTTTGAAATTTAAATAACTGATAGCTAACAAAGGTGTACGTTGATTATTTACACAGTTGTCCTTCACTTCTATTACATCACAAATCATAGGAATTGTATCCTGATATATAACGCATTTTTAACGGTTTTTATTACGTAAAGTAGCAGATTCAAAGTTTAAACATTTTATTAATCAGGATGTATTGGAAAAATCTCAAAAAGCAAAGCCTCACGTCTCAAAATACTGGAAAAAAATAGTATATACCAAAAGAAAAATCACATCAAAGAAGACAAAACGCAGCACTTCTCACATCAACAATCCTAACAGGCTCATCAAATAGAGAGGAAGCATGTTCCAAGGCGTTCCACAACCTGAGTATTATGAAGAGGTGAAGCTTTGCTTGGGATTTTTCCTACAGCATTCTAATTTATATAATATAATATTTTTATAATAAATCAGTTATTGCTTAATGTTATTTAAACATTAATAATATTAATCCAAAATGAAATTCGAACATTTCTACTGAAATGTATTATTATTTTTGTATTATTTTTCATACATTTTACTTATGTAACCTCTAGGAGTCTATTATCATACATTTTATATCTGTAATTAAACTAGTTTTTTCTAAATCCTTTATATCTCAACTTTTTATATTTTAATCTTTTCATTTTGTATCTTTCCGTTTACCTTCTCATTTTTATTTCCCTTTCTATTATGTTTACATTACTATCCTTTCTGTACATTTATTCTGTATTTTATATTCGTTATCTTTAATTATATGTAAGGTTACTGCATGTGATAACTCACTGTTGTAACCTTCAGTGTTTGTTTAGACTTTTGATAAAAACACATGTGCTAAAGTTGGTTAGTTAAATTAATTTTGTTACAAGTGTTTAATTACGAGTTTGAAAGAACGTGTAATTTAATTCCTTTATAAATAAAGAATAAAATCACGTCAAAACAATCTTACAAATTAAATTACAAGATTTCAACTAGTAAAAAAAAAATGGATTTTCTTCATGTTCAAGTGGTTAAGAAATTTGAGAAAGAATTTGTGATTCAATGTATATCCATTGATAGGAATACTTGGTATTTAGTGCCAGAAGAATTTAGAGATGTAAGTATCCACATTTCTCTATTAAATAAAAAACCCATAAAAAATGCAATGTTTGCTATTAAGAACCAAACAGGTTATAGAACAGTTTCTGTAAAAATCGATGAAAATATAAAAAAAGAATACTTCGATGAAGCTGCTAATGTTTGTTTTAGAGAGTTTCCCTTAGAAGAATGTGACCCAATAACAAATTCCTCGGTTGCTAAAGCTGAACAAATAGAGTTAGAAAATCGGATTAGACAATTAGAAACCCAATTATATTTAAATTTAAAACAAGAGGAAATAAAACTTCATCAAATCGAAAAAAAATTTGTTATAGAAAATTTTGAAAGGAATAAATCAGATCCTAAAGAATGGTTAACTAAATTTGAAGAAGAGTGTAGCCGCTTCAAGGTAAATTCCGATAGTGGTAAGATTCAAGCTTTGCGTTTTTTTGTCATGGGCCCAGCAAAAGATTGGTTTGAAATAAATCTAAAGAAAATAGGTGTAAATGGTCACTGGAGTACTTGGAAAGAGTCATTCTTGAACGTTTTTGTAGATAAAGGCTGGCATATTGTTAGGAAAGCTTTCAACTACAAATACTTGGGTGGGTCTTTAATCAATTACGCGCTTATAAAGGAGAGGTTATGCCTAGAAGTAGAACCTAAGGGTACTGAATTATCCCGTATCAACCTCATAGTTTTTGGATTGCCGAAAGAAGCTCAAGAAGAACTTGATAGAGAGAAAATTAACACTGTTGAAGACTTATATGCGGAACTCCGAAAACTAGAGGACTCGTTTTCTACAAAGAAGAAGGAAAATCCGTCAAGTCCTAGATCTAAAATAATTTCTGGCCCGAAAACTTTTCAGAGAGATGAATTTCACTCAAAGAACAAAGTTCAAAGGACAGCATGTTCAATTTGTGCAGCTATTGGTTTTCCGAATCGATACCATCTCGTATCGGAATGCCGCAATCGAAGTAAAGTTTCAGAAAAACTAAAATCAAACATAACTGGAGGATCTTCTGAGATTGACGACTTAGAAATATTACAAACAGACCTGGATGACAAACATTTAAACTGAAGAACCGGGCGAAATTAGATCCGTTGATAAAGATTAATGTAATCATATGTGATAAGGTTAAAACTAAGGCTATTTATGATAGTGGCTCCAACGTTACATTAATTTCTCAACGAATTGCTGACTTGCTAAAGTTGAAATTAATTGAAAAAAAAAAGTGTATTGAAAACTATCAGCGGATTAAATTTCACTTCAGCCCGGGCTAAAATTTTACTTCGTATTGGACATATTACAGACTACATAACAACTTATGTTGTCAAGAATGAAAACTTTTCTTATGACATCTTATTGGGGATTGATGCCATAAAAAAGTTTCAATTGATTCAAAATGAAAACTTAAGAATATTACAACGAACAGATAACAACAATGTGATAGATTTACAAGAAAACCGATCCAATAGTGATCGAGAGGATAATTTTATTCGATCTAAATTAGATCAGATGGAAAAAATTCAAATAGATGATAATCAAATTTCAATTGATAATAATGATCCCAACGATAATACTCAATTAAATTTTAATGAAAGTTTAAAAAAAGAAGAGTTCGACGTCAATTTACATCATATTGAAAATGAGGAGCGAAAACAGCAGATTGCAAAGCTAATAGAAAAGCATAAACACATATTTGCAAAGGATAAATTTGATATTGGGAAAGTGAAATCAAAAGAAGCAGAGATAAAATTATTATCTAATGAATATGTTACTTGTCGACCGTATAAATGCTCAATTCCAGACGATGAAGAAATACGAAGTCAGATTAAGGCATTATTGCAAGCAAAAATTATTGAAGAATCTGATTCTCCGTTCGCTTCCCCTGTAACCCTCGCGTTCAAGAAAGAGGAGAACAAGAAATCACGCTTGTGTATCGATTTTCGCAAATTAAATAAATTGGTAGTTCCAGAAGTTTTTCCATTTCCTACGATACAGGACGTAATCGACAAAGTTGTAAATTGTAAATACTTTACGGTTTTAGATATTAATTCAGCATTTTGGTGTATTACACTAAAAGAAGAGGACAGAGAAAAAACTTCGTTTATAACAAAATATGGAAAGTTCATGTTCAAAGTCCTTCCATTTGGTCTGAAAAATGCTCCGGCCACGTTCCAGAGAATCTTATCAAACATTATCCGAAGAAATGATTTGGAAAAATTCTGCATCAATTATATCGATGATATTTTGATTTTCTCTCAAACCTGGGAAGATCATCTTGAACATATCGAAAAATTTTTGCAGGTGACCGACGCTGAAGGATTCAAACTAAAACTAGTCAAGTGTTTGTTTGCAGCTAAATCTGTTAAATATCTGGGTCATACAATTTCAAAGAACAGAGTCTCACCAGCTGAAGGTAATTTAGTATCAATAAAAAACCTACAAAGTCCATCGGATAAAACTGGAGTACGAAGTGTTTTAGGGTCAATAAACTTTTATTTAAGATATATAGAAAATAGTTCTCAAAAACTGGAACCATTACATCGGTTATTAAGAAAAGGACGTGAAGTTTGAATGGTCCGGTGATTGTGAAAAAGCTTTCAATATGATAAAAGATTATTTATGTACGGCCCCAATACTGTCAATTTACGACTATAATAAGCCCGTCTTTATAGAAACAGACGCCAGTTTTAAAGGGATAGGCGCTACTCTGAAACAGCCACAAGAAGATGGAATACTGCATCCTGTAGCTTATTATTCAAGGAAACTATCGGAAAGGGAAAAACGTTTAAACATCATTCATTTGGAATGCAAGGCGATCAAAGACGCTATAAAATTTTGGCAATATTATTTAATAGGACGCCACTTTACAGTATGCAGCGATCATAAGCCATTAGAAAACTTGAAGACAAAGGCCAGATCAGATGAAATTCTTGGCGATTTAATTTTTTATTTATCACAATTTAATTTCAACATTATTTATAAAAAAGGCAAAGAAAATATTCTAGCCGACTTACTATCAAGAAATCCGGTTTTGGAATATTTCAATAATGAAGATGCAATCAGGATCGTGAACTTGATCGATCTACCTCAGATATTAAAAGACCAAGCTGAACACTTTCCGGAGTTAAAAGTAGCAAAACGGACTGACTATAAGCAAGGAATGATCCTTAAAAGATTAAAAGGCAAACTGAGAATATTTGTTTCTCCAAAATTAGGAAATGAAATCATCCAGCTGGTTCATGATCATTACGGTCACATTGGTCCAGCACAGATGATCGCCACGATTCGACCGCATTATTACTTCAAGGGTTTCGACAAAGCAATCCATAACTTCTGTAAAAGTTGCCAGATATGTGTTAGAAATAAAGCCCGTCGCAGTCGAGCTATCGGCCTTCTCTCACAACTGGGTCCTGCCACTGACCCGTTCCAAATAATGTCACTTGATACTGTTGGAGGGTTTTCAGGGAATCGGTCACCAAAGAAATACATGCACATTTTGGTGGATCATTTCACCAGATATGCATGGATCTCAACGAGTAAGGGTCAAAGCGCTCACGACTTAATTAATCTGATTAATCCGATTGCTAAAAATTATAATATTTCGGTCCTATTAGCCGACCAATATGCTTCCATAAATTCAACCCATTTTAAAAACTATTTGGAAAAAAAAGGAATACAGATTGTTTTTTGTTGCATTGATCATCCAAAATCAAATGGGCTTAACGAAAGATTAAATCAAACGCTAGTGAATCGTTTACGATGCAAAATAAACAGTGAGACAAATAAAGCCTGGCCGATTCTCGCAAAGGAATGTGTCAATGAGTATAATGATACAATTCATAGCTCAACACGATTCGCACCATCATACTTACTTCTTGGGAAGAAACAGTCTATATCTCCTCTTATCGAAGACAATACATCTTCCTTAGAAGAGGATCGAAAATTAGCTTTTCAAAATTCTTTAAGGAACTTTCAAATAAATAAGGCGAGAATAGACAAGAATAGGAGACATCATGATTTCAAGATTGGCGATTTGGTTTACATCGAGAACGGAAACAAATTAAATTGCAACAAACTTGACCCCGTACGAATTGGACCTTTTCCAATCGTCCGAAAGATTTCACCAACATTTTATGAAGTCGCAAGTGGAAAGAAAAAGAAGATTTCCAATTTCTTTCATTCCAGCAAGCTGCTTCCTTTTTCTCCGTGTGAATCGTCTTCAGAGGTGGAGGTGTAAGGTTACTGCATGTGATAACTCACTGTTGTAACCTTCAGTGTTTGTTTAGACTTTTGATAAAAACACATGTGCTAAAGTTGGTTAGTTAAATTAATTTTGTTACAAGTGTTTAATTACGAGTTTGAAAGAACGTGTAATTTAATTCCTTTATAAATAAAGAATAAAATCACGTCAAAACAATCTTACATATATATCTGCCACTATTTTACTTTTCTACATTACATGTTATTATACTATTGTTACTGTAACGTTTTTTATATATTTTTTATTCTGTTTGTTTTCTCTCTCACAGCCCTAAAGATAGCCTACAAGGTAGGTTGAAACGTCGGCACACATTAAATATAAGTCTTGTACTTATTTGGTGTTTTTTTTTTTTTTTACTGCACCCCACAACTATCTCCATTCTCCATTATATCATCCAGTCAACTGTTTTCCTATCATCTACTGAAAGTTTTATATTCTTGTTCACAAAACATTCATATGATCCAATTTACGTACATTTTATTATGCTTATGCTAAATATTTAACCGAATAAATAATAGCTAAGATGGTCTGAATGGTAGTAAAGAGTAAAGCAATATTTAAATTATAATCTTCAAGACTACGATCACGTTCTCCAGTATTATAATGTTATTAATAAACAAATATACCCCTCGTTTAATAAAACTCAGCAGTGACTTGTAAATAAGCTATCTATACAGATCTATCCTTTCCTAGTAGAAGGGATTGAAGCCATCTTTTCAGTCGGAGAATCAAATTGAGAAATTGTTCTAAGCAATTTAATTCATTGGAAAATAATTATGCTATTATTTTAAGACATTTATGAAACTATTACAAAGTATAGGGGTAGTTTTTTCGTGAGGAAACTGAGTTGCTATGACGAAAGTTTCCTGTTCAAACCCGGGTGAGGGCGATATCGTATTTTAATCAGTTAACAGCAATGGTTAGACTCTGTGGGAGCTGACGACACTCCTGAGTCTCGCCCAGCCTCTATCTATTTAAGGGTATAATATATATATATATATATATATATATATATACACGTTTTAAGACACGCACATCAATAATAATAGTTCTTCTCGTCGGAAAGTTTTAACATGCAAAACCTAACGCCAGAGAATTGTCGCGGAAACAAAATAACTCACTGCGGAGATAGCGAAAGAACGAGTCGAGAGGGAAAAGAATCCAGTGGCCAAGAATAGAACTGCGAAGAAAGGGAGTTGAGAAGAGAAAAGGCAAGTAGGATCAGGCTCTGGTCGGGAGAGATGGAAAGTGGTCCGGGGAACTCGCGAACTTGGCCTCCTTCAGGCCCGCTATCCAGTCTTCTCTCGTCTGCCTCTGTCGGTCGGGAGTAGGCCGCTGGGTTACATAACGTCACCAAAACATCGCCTAATGAGCGCGCAATATTCCTCAAAATGATTTTATTAATAGTCCAAAATAATACAGAGAAAGGTATCTGTTCGGCAGGTTGTCGTTTCGAATTGTGACAAAAAGTTTACATTTTTAACATAATTGAAAATTTTAGTATGAAAAAAAAGAGTGCGATTATTGAACTCCGTATATTTCGGTAACCATTTCATCAAGAAATGAACGTTTCAACAAACATTTCGAAGTATAGGTGATGATATAACCAAAACAGTATGTAATTCGGTTCTCTAATCTATATACAGTCAGTAATAAAATAAAATAATCTTCATTTTCGATAATATTATAAAGGAAACAACCGAAAAGCTAAAACTTGTGAATTAGCTCGTAGCCACAACCAACGGAACTGAAATCCAAGGCAATATAAGGTGGTCTTTTCCCTACGACGAGATTTTTTCTCGAAATAAGAAGAGACTTTTTCTTTAATACAAAAAATTCATTAACTAACTAGTCGGATCCAAAATTTTTTGTAATTGAGCAAATTATCGAATGTGAAAAAAAAGTTTTCGTTTTTCATCTTGAGCGATTGCTTTTAGGATTTGCAATTGAAATAAAAAATACGGTATTTGTAATTTAGCAGGTTGCCAGAAACCTACGTCATTATCTCGTTTTACCTCATCTTATCACTCATCTGAGTTATTCGTGTGAGCGTTATTAAATTCTGTTGCTTATTGTATTTTGTGTTTTTACTTTATTTATTTTGCTATTGTCAATTTAAAATGAACAGAATAACACTTAGGGAGCCGTCTTCAAAATAAGAAGCTCTTAAATACTTCAAGAAATTCAGAATAATTCCAAAATCCAAAAATATGTGAAAAAGGCCATAGCACAAATTTTAACAAGGATAAAAATGGATACGTTTTCGTCGAAAATGTAAGAAAACCATTTAGGAACGCGGCTAAAAGGGTGTAATTATCATTTCCATTAATATGAACAGTCCATGGCGACCTGCTATATTACAAGTACCTAAAATCCATATAAAGTTATCTATAAGGTACGAAAACTTTCACTCTCCTGAAAAGTGGCTTAGTTAACGTACGATAATTTGTATTTGTATCGACGACATGGTTACATCCCAAAATACTCATAATAGAATTGTATATTAAATAAATCCTAAGTCCTCGCAACCAAAAAAATATGAAATGTACTTCATAACTTGGCCCCCCCCCAAGAAATGAGAGGTACAATTCAAATAAAGGTGGGCGATTTCGACACCCTGAGGAACCCCAGGCCTCTTCGCCACCTTTGGCAATAAACAATTCAGTAGGCCTTGTCCCCTCTGCCAAGAATTCGGTTATTTAGACGCAACCATTCCGAAATAAATTAACACTTTATCTGCGACATAAAGGATAATGTTAAGATGCACTACCTATAACTCGAGTTACTCAAATAAAATGGTAAATGAAATATTTATAATTTTTTTTTTTAAGCTTCCCGAAAAAAATATAGTTAGACTTATAAATTTCCATTCATATCATTATCTCCTTCAAAGAATTTTATTTATCTATTCAGAATTTTTTTAATTTACATAAAAAAAGATAAAGACGGTATTTCATTAGCATCACTCAAGGAATAAAAGCTTTAAACAAAGAAAGAATGTTCGAAGAATATTCAATGAGGACATACTCCAATAAATAAGTTTAATTTCAAGGATTATTAATTGCAATCATGGAAACGACATAAATAATACAATTCTATAAATTGTATTCAACAATAAATTAATATTGCGCGAAGGCAACTTAATGTAACAGTAGTATTAGTATAATTGAACAATTTTCGATTGTTAAACTTCGTCTTTAAAAATAATTTTAATAGTATCATATTATTACTTTATATTTCCTGAGCTACAAAATAAATTAGAGGGTTCGGTTATC
The DNA here is from genome assembly GCA_037127475.1 of Arma custos. Lineage (NCBI taxonomy): Eukaryota > Metazoa > Arthropoda > Insecta > Hemiptera > Pentatomidae > Arma > Arma custos. Next base: position 34,392,275 of record CM073759.1, read on the forward strand.
GGTATAAATTTTATCTCTCTAAATTTAACTGAATCAAATATTACGAAGACCCAAATATAAAAAAATAGGTTGCATAAGAAAAAAAGTTGTAAAATTAAATATTGCATTATAATTTATGAGGATAAGGTTCGAACATTCCTGAAAAAAAGTCCTCAAGGCTCTAAATACCAGTAAATAAATAAGCACTCCGAGTTTCGACAATACGTAAAAAAACGTATAGTTGTGTAAATGCAAAAAAACAAACCAGGAAATCTCAATCTGTATCTTAAAAATACAGTTTCTTTTATATAGATACAACATGAAAATTTTGTTTTTATATCAGCTTTCGAAAAAAATCCTTTTACTTTATGATAATGTATTATGAAAACTCTTACAATTTCATATTTAAAAAACACAATAATTCCTACCTATTTATGTCATAGGTTGTTTTTTTTTTATTTCGTGGTACAAAGCATCCTAATCGTAAGTCGCACATATAATTATCAGAGAAGTTTAATTGAATATGTAGATATTTATACATCTACTAAATACAATTTTTCGTTTTTTGTATACACAGCGTACAAATTTTGGGTTCTTGTATATACAACGTATAATTTATATTTTTTTAGCGCTGTCGCAAATCCCATACATTTATATTATGAAATAAAATTATAATATTTATTTCGCTGACTCATGCCTCGTTGAAGGTTTAGATATGATATAAGGATTTCAAAAGAGTCGTTAAAATGTTACACAGACTTGCTAAATTCCAGAGAGAATGGGTTCCTTTGAAGCTGCTATACGATACCGGATCGAAAAAACCACTGGGTCCACTAAGAGAGAAACCTGTTCCTGTTTTCATTAGTTCGTGATGAGGCAGGATGAAATGAGTTATGAAACGCTGCAATACAGGTTTTATAAAAGCCAATAATCTTCTGACAGAGCGAAAGAAGTCTATGGGGTTACCTGAGGGAATATCGCCGCGGGCGCAATGCGCTCGTTATACTTACGAGCTTTTCTAAATACGGTATAAAATGTTTAATGGAACGAATCTGTTGGAAAGAGACAGCCATAATTTAATTTATTATTAATGTATCGATGGTTATAACTAAACTAAACCTGTATCTCTAAAACCCTTTAAGAATCTTGTGTTCAGTACATGAATCAGACCGTACTGTTTTTAGAACAGTAAAGAGAGATGATTTATCCCAGATCACGCTCAATCGACAGGTTTTTCCCCAATTAAGAGTATCCCCTTTATAGAGGCTGGGTGAGCCTTAGGAAGGTCCATAGATCCCATAAGGTCCATCCGCTGATCCGTTTAATTATCTGCCACAGCCGGATTCGAACCCGTGAACTTCAGTACAGAAAGTCAGCGCTCTACCACTGTGCTACGATGCTACCTATACACAACTTAGACTTACCTAAATATCTACCCATACAATTAAATTCCTCTAATAAACATACGTGCCACTTAGGATGTTTTGTATCATGAAATATAACAAACAAACTGGGATTATTTTTTTATCATGAAAATTATAAGAATTTTTGTACTGATTATCCTCAGGTAAAAGGATTTCTTTCAAAAGCAGATAAATCATACGTGAAAATAAAAATAAATGACTGCTTTAGAAATCTACGCCTCATTTGAAGTAAATAATACAAAATAAATACTCGCCTTTAATCCTACATGTAAAGGTGTAATCTCCATTCACTCTTTTCCAAACCTCTAGGGAGAATAATCCATTAAACAAATATAAAATTTCTTGGAAAAGCCTATGCTTAAATCCTCTCCAATCCGATTTTTTCCATTCAAATTGCTCAATAACCCAGCGACACACCCATCCATACTAATTGTCCTGGACTTAAAGCTTTTGATCACCCCCAACAACTCTATTCGAAAATCTCTTTTCAATATCACTATCCCCTTTCTAATTAATCTGTAAACTACTCACGTTGTCTTCATGGTTCAAGCTTTTTACCACTACTTACTATCAAACCCTATATCAATGGTCATCCCAATTCAATACAAGGTTCCCACCATCTATATGCTTACGACTTCCAAATCGAATTCTAAAGATATACCAACTACAAACAAATGGGGTGGGTATCTACTGATACCCCATTTAAATAAAATGAAATTAAGGTTATCCTTGAACCGTAAAATTTTGAATACAGGACTATGCAAACGATCTTAATGAAACTTGTTTTTGTAATTTGATGTCGAAAGATGTTTAATCTTTACAATAATGTACAGCATAGTTGTAATAAATATATGGTCGCTATAATAGTTAATTTCATGAGGAAAATTAATGGAATGAATTAGAATAAATAAAAAGCTAACTAGCTTCTGAGAGATTTTTACCCCAACAATGAGATGACTCTAAATCGCCTTTTTTTTTTTTTTTAAAGCTTGAGGAATATGATAAGAGTTTTTTCTTTGGTAACTAGAAGACAATACAATCGTAAGATGTGGATGAGAAAGAGTCCTGCCGCAGGTGCCTCGGAGGATGCAGCTGTCGTTCCTCGGCAGGAAGCGCAGCAGGTAAAAAACTCAAGTGGGGACGGAAGAGTCTTACCTTCATTACCAACAATAACCAGTTACCAACGCTAATGTAACTCTGGCAGGTGCTGTGGGATGTGCTAGCGATATATTATTCTTAATGTATTAAAATAAATTGTATGGATCTATCGCAGTGCGAAGAAGAGCTGACAGTATTGGGCACGTGCCTTAATGATCTCATTGCATCAATACCCCGATCTAGGTGGCAGCCGGCCAGTGCCTAGTTATCTATGTAGCTATTGTTAAATTCAGTTTGTAACACTATCTTTATACACTTAGTGGCGCGAGGATGTATAGTAGCTTTGATAGCGGGTATTTTAAAGTATGTAAAAGAAACTGAAAATATCTTGATGAATAAATTTGAGATGTGTAGTCGATATTTGAGCAAATGACTACCATTTCCGCCATGATGGATTCTTAAAGGATATTAGTCCTTCTGTTTTAAATACATCCTCGAAGGATATAAAAACTTCTTAGGCAGCATAAACAAATTGTTAGAATACTTTCATGTAGTCATCAATGACGTGGGATACCACTTCCGTTATTTTAGGTGATGAACTTGGGATATATAAAACATTAATATAAAATCACAGATTTTTCTTTTGTTCGCCCAGTATATAATAAACTTAATACAGAATTTAAATTATTTTTTGAACGCCTATAGAGAAACCTGGATAATGTTCTATGAAAAAAAACTTGCCTCAATTGGCAAGCAAAGAGCAAGGTGAGGTAACGGGAATATTTTGGGTGATGTGACATCGGTCAACCAAAATCTTATTTCAAAGAAAATATAAATACCATCACTAATATTACGATAACACATTGACAAATGAGAATGGACTAAGAATGTCCGGCTAAGTTGGAACTAACCCAGAATAAGCAACCTAATTCCAAATAATTATTTTTTCTAGATAAATATCTGCAGTCCTGATATATACCTGCAAGTCAAATTTTGTCCGATGAGAGATAACAGTATTGAGGAAAGTGGAATCGTGCCATTTTCCAAGTTTTTGCCTTGAAATGGAGTATAATGTAAGCAAAAATTCCATTTCAAGCTAAATTCTGATTAAGCCCCTTATTCACTACGAAAATAACACGAGTCTGCTTCCGTAAGTACAAGAAACTGACTTTGAAGACAATTCGACGTAACCACTTATTCACCGGGGATATCTAGTAATGACCAGAAGTTGTGATTTCAGGCAATACAAGTCGCAGACCCAAAATCTGCCCCGATGTATTGAAACAATACCTGAATACAACGCACGCTAAAAATTATAGCAAATATCCAAATTTAGTGAATATATAAAATGATTTTTGCCTAATACTAATACTAAATGATGGACAATACTAGGAGATATAAATAGGAAAGATCTAGATGGGCGACCCAGACATATTAACCCAGTTGGCAGAAGGGGGACTTTCTCCGTCCAATCGTAACCCCTCGTAACAGCGAGCTCTATTATCACCGGTGACCACATCTCCCGCCTTTCTCCTTCGTACCTCGTTGATCCGGATCCTTCAGCGAAAGTGCATCTTCAAACGCGTCTCGTTCGCGAACGGCGTCGTTCAAAAAGTAGTCCCCACTTATCAGTTCTCTTAAAACTTAAAAAAAGAAAGAAGCAAAACCAATTTTTTTAGAGTTTGAAAATAAAAACCGCCTGAATCTCTGAATTGAAGCATTAAAAGTAAAAATAAAGAAAAGAACTAAAAAAAAAAAGTAAATTGGGTGTAACAATAAATGCGTAAATCAAAGTCAATTGTAATGTTTAATATTTGATTTAGGGTTACCTGTGACGTAGTGATTAGTATAACAACCTACTGAGCCCAAGATAGCGAGTTCGTAGGAAGTAAAAAATCCTTGGCTTTGCCGTTCTTCGGAAGGGGCGTAAAATAGAGATTCCAAGCATATATAGTGTCAGGTACTCGTAAAAGATCCCTATTCGAATATAGGGAATATTGAGGACTGCCAGTGTAGCATAGTCCGAACCATAAATATATAATGTGAAGAGGACAACCAAAGATATTTCATTTCTCTTCTTGAAATCACGCCTGTCTCGACTAAGACATCCTGAATATGTTCAAAGATGAAATCATAAATTTAAACAATGGAAACGAAGGAGACCAGAACCTATTGGTGACTTTTAACTTCATTTCAGTTAATTTTTTAGCTATATAATATAGTAATATCTCATTCAACTCTTGTTAACTCCCTTTATGCGTTGCTAGGAATAATCATTATCACCAACTATGGTAAAGTTTGTCCTGAATGCCTTGAATGTTGTTTTGCCTTTATATTGTAAATTAGATACAAGTATTTGATGAAGATTCTGTTAATGACGTATTACAGACATTTTTTTATGTTTATTCATTTTTTATTAGAAAATGTGAATTATGTTACTACACAAACAAATTACCTTTTTTTTAGAATCATTTGATAAAATCTATTTATATTTAAGAAACAATGATATACAGTTAATTTAAATTTGAAAAGACTGATGAGTTGTTAAAAATTTTTTTTTTTTTTTTTTTTATAAACACTTTATTCAGACATTACAGTCTGCCACTTGTGGGCAATAAGTAATGGTGCTATGAAGCTACAACCATTCCATAACAAAACAAAAAAAGTGGTATAAACAAAATAAAATAAGTCTAGATAAAAATAATAAAAATAAAAATAAATAAAATAATGTACACATTCAAACCCTATTTGCAATTTGCCTGGGTCGCCGAACTAAGCTTCTTCCCCAGGAATGAGGGCAAAGCAGGAGTTCAGAAGGCCCTTGCCCCCTTTGTTAAAAAATTAAAATTCATTTCAAAGATGAAGTTAATCAAGCAGATAACCTGAAAACTCATGATTTCATCTGTGAAAAAAATACTTAATACTGAATAAATTTTAATATTAAAATATCAAATGAAATAAAAACTGATTTCTTATTTTGTTTTTCCTTATTTAGTGCACGACTAAATAGCTATTGCTCAAAGTAAATGACAGCTTTAGAAATGATAATTAAAAACGGAAAAAAGGATATATAATTTCAAAACAGGCTCTGAAAGAGGAAACGCCAGTTAAGAAAAATCATAAAATGCTGAGAATGAGATATTCAAATTAAATGCAAATTATACTCGGGATATAAATGACTGAATTTGATTAAGGGCTGCGTGAGGAGTCTTGCTTAACTGAGGCTGTATTGATAAGAGTCTCTCTTGGGACAATGAGACTCTCGAAAGCCATTAATACCTGAAAATAACAAAAGCTCTCAAATCAGGTCACGAAAGAATCGAAAAAACGTTGGGTTATTAAGAACGAAAGATCAGAGGATGTGCTAACACATAACAAGCACGTAAGTGGGTATATACGGTATACGCCATGTTCGGAATCAGCTCTTCATATTAGTTAAAGAAAAAAAAATAAGTTTGGTGGTTTGAGAAAAATATATTCGAACAATAAACTATTATAAAACTATTTTATGGCTTACTTTACATTATAAATAATAAGCCTGAAATAACAAGGAACGAAAATGAAACTACTGAATAATCATTTAAAATTCTCTGTGACGCAAACAGTCGACGATCAGGAACCCTAAACCTATGTAATTCGAATTAATCGACAATATTTATGGTTTACTATTATTGAATTTCCATAAGGAACCAATTGAGAATGGTACTGGCAATCATCAATCATAATGAAGCATTATGAAAATCAATGTCTAATATCAGCGACGATTAGATCTGCTGTTTTATGTGGACGAGCTAGCGAAGGGAGAGAACGTCTTTTACAAAACATTTTATGTATGCAAATAGGGAGAGAGAAAATCCAAATTATTTAAACTAATTTCAATTTCAGTTTTCTACGCAACTAGGTAGCATCTTACGAACAGAGGAAGAGTATATACACTCTCAAATTGCCACGACCAATATTTTGAATCTATTCATAAAAGGTTACTTCAGTCTCAGATTAAGCACTGAGGAAGCTGGCAGTATATCTAGTGAAACGTAGGAAAAGAATTTGACGACACGGTATAAGCACGAAAAGACCATTAACGAATGTACCAAAATAATTTAATATAATACCTTCGGTGAAAATAGCGTAAAAACAGTGCATTAATCAAGTGAAACATTCATTTAAATATTTATATCAATTAATACTGTACAATTTGATTTTGGAACCAACAATACAACGGAAGAAGTGTCAACAACACATTCCGCCTGAAAAGTCTTAAAGAACTAAAATTACTTTTTACGCATTAAATAAAAAATCTTATTTAGAATACGATGTACACAAATTAGAGCCAGTAAAGCTCGATCTGCAACACAACACCGTTGGAGTTAAATTGAACCTACAACAGCCGAATGTGTACGATGGAATTGAAGTCACTCAAGGATGATGGACGGAGGATCGCTCTTTCGAAAGAGATAAGCCAGCGCGTACCTTCCTTCTGCCCCATTTCCAGTGCACACTCCAGCCAGGCCACAAGGAAGACGGCGTATCCTTCTCGCCAACCAAGTCCCGAGTTAGCGTAGGTCAAACGGAAGGGTCTGAGATGGTGTTGGGGCTAGGTTTGGCAACGCCGGCTCTTGTTGCGTAACTGTTGTGGGATTGCACGTGGTGGAGCGTTGTTGCCAGATCCGCCGCGGTGCCGCTCTCCGTGTGCATTGCCGACGGGTATTTTTGGCGGGAACGGTGCAACGCCAAAGTTGCAACCGCCAGCACATTTTTAGGCCCGAATCCTAACGTGAAGAATATTCCGTCTCTATTCTAGTAGTCTCATTTAAGGTGTATTTATAAAGGGTAGGGGGAGAAGGCACGATATGAAAGAAAAAAACAAGTAAAAATATCCGCCCAGTTTTGCGTATCTAATTTTGAAATCTATTTATTTAAAAATAAATAGCGAGAGTAGGCTCAGTGATAAAGCGCTGAGTAGACGTGGAAGGTCTCAGGTTCAAATCCCGTTGCTTGCCAGACTTTTATTTAATCTATTAGCAGCCGGAAATGGATTTATGGGATCTAGGACCCTCCTAACTCACCTAGTCTATATAAAGTGGGGGAGGGTAAGTAATTGGGGGAAAACATGACAATTTAGCGTCTAGGACAAACTACCTCCCTGCACAACCATTGTTCTAGAAATAGTACAGTCTCTACCACGTACTGAACCCTACACCTTTCATAGGCTGAAGTGGCATATTTTTATTTTTTTAATTTTAAATATTGATGCGAAACCAAAATGAGCGTACGAGAGCCTTTTATACAATAATTTTAATAAAATATAAAAGTTCGTTTCATACCTATATGTATTGCCAAAGAGCTTACATAGACCAAAAGCTCTATATTGGTCAAAAATATTGACAGATAAAGAGCTTTTCAAAATCGTTGTATATGCATCTCGTAACATGCAAATAAAAAGGTATATAAATATATTAATAAAAACAAAAAAATGGAATCATAAAACAAAGAAAAAAAAATCGATAGCAAGTATAGGCCTCAACACATAAATCATAAGGACAAGTTTTGAAACAACACAATAAAAATATTTTAATTTGTAAAGTAAATATTCATCTTAATAAAGAATGCATAAAATCAAAACAAATAATATGCAATTTATTTAAAAGCCGTACAATTAACAAGAGAAGCGGCAATATTTATGGCAGGACTGGCAGGACCTAGCAATTATGCTGGCCTGCATATCTCCGCGCCTTCCCGATCTCTTCAACCATACTCGAGATGGGGCAGGCAGGCTGTTATGTATTATATTAATATATAATAAAACATATATCGTATATTTTGCATTAGAATTATATAAAAAGCCAATAAAATAAAAAAGCATAGTAACAGATATTAGTTTTTACGTAAATGAAAATTTATAATAGATAACCCATATTTCAACGGACAAAAACAAATTAGATATAAGCAATAAAAGGTATAAAACATATTTCTGATAAATAATTCATAACTATAATCATGTAGAACACATATAGAATTAAAAACACACACAACCGAATTAAAAAGTATTTCGTTTACTATATGAATATTTATAGCAGCATTTCTAGGTTTTGAGGATTTTCGAGTTAGCGAAATTCGCGAACCTAAATAGAAGAAATTTTATAAAAGTATTTCGTCATTGCCACTGCAAAACCTTCTATTTGACTAAAATCTTTTGATTATATTTAATGAAATTAACTAGAATTTATCTCTTATGTGCTGGGGAAAAACACCGATGTGTTTAAAAATCATAACATGATCATAAAATAATCCACCTGCCGTTAAACTTCATAGGATTTGCATGGAAGCGTTAAAGATGGCTATAGTTCTAATGCAGTGTTTATTTTTTCTCCATGAAGGAATGCTTATAACTAGTTAATAAAACGTAATTAATAAATCATTTTTCGAATATCCTCAAAGATTATGTTTTTGGCATTTATTGTTGGATATTTCCACTAATTATTAACCAAACCAATTCTCTGTCCTACGGACGAATTTATATTAAAACAAAGCGGCATAGACTCTTTTTGATGATAAAATTATAAAAATCACATTACATCAGGCACAAGTGCAAGTATTGATACAGCTCAAATATTAATTACTTAATTTTCCAGTTATATATATTTATATATAATATATAATATATATTATATATTATTATTATATATTATTACTGGAATATATAATATATATTATTCCAGTAATATATATTTTTTTTTTTTAACCGAACCCTTGAGATAACTGTTTTCAAGTGATAAGAAAAAAGGGATTTACAGAACAGAAATAAGTAATTAATATTATTACAAATTTTAAATTACGAATGCTATAAAATTATCCAACAATAAGTAGAATTTTATAAAGACTAACAGTAAATTTAGGAAGGGTGGTCTTTTTTAAATTATTATTATATTTTAATTTCAAAGAACCAAAAATCTATTATTTTTTTAATATAATTTATTTTAATTAATTGTTATTCATTATGATATAGGTTTTTACTGGACTAGTAATTGATGATATTTAATTAAGAAGTAAAAAAACCATTCTCCAGTCATAATTATTTATTTTCTCGCTTTCTACAAAGACGTTTCGACCCCTTGGGTCATTATCAATTCTTTAATTGTCTATCTTGATTTATACCATTTTTCTGCAATTCACCATATAATTTTACTAATATCAACAACAACATAAATTATTAAGAATTAAATTAAAAATGTCCTAAAAAAAACGAAAATTTAAGCATAGATACCTCATATGGACGTCAATAAAATAAAAAAATTTTTTGGAGATATATCTTCTCCATGGTCATTTTTCACTCTGCCTTATACTTGGACTTTATGAATAGGGGAAGTCCAAAGTATAAGGCAGAGTGAAAAATGACCATGGAGAAGAATATATCTCCAAAAAAAATTTTATATTATTGACGTCCATATGAGGTATCTATGCTTAAATTTTCGTTTTTTTTAGGACATTTTTAATTTAATTCTTAATAATTTATGTTTTTGTTGATATTAGTAAAATTATATGGTGAATTGCAGAAAAATGGTATAAATCAAGATAGACAATTAAAGAATTGATAATGACCCAAGGGGTCGAAACGTCTTTGTAGAAAGCGAGAAAATAAATAATTATGACTGGAGAATGTTTTTTTTACTTCTTAGTTAAATATCATTAATTGTTATTTTGATGGCGAAAATTTTTAAATATTTTTGTTTTGAAAAGAAAAGATTTGTCCTGGCCGGAATTCGACATGTGTCGTCTGCATCTCCGATGCAGTGCTCTAAACCACTGAGGTACCAGGGATCGCATCCTAGTCAGACAAATCCGTTCTCTTCACCGATCCTATATACTTCGGGTTCGAATCCCCGAACCCGAAGTATTTATATTTATGTAATTTCAAATATTTTTGTTTCTCTTCAAAACAAAAATATTTGAAATTACAAATAGGATCGGTGAAGAGAACGAATTTGTCTGACTTGGATACGACCCCTGGTAGCTCAGTGGTTTAGAGCACTGCACCGGAGATACAGACGACCCGGATTCGAATCCCGGCCAGGACAAATCTTTTCTCTTCAAAACAAAAATATTATTTTTTTTATTTTTGGCTAAATTTCTATTACTAGTTGGACAAAAATAGGCGTAAAAATGAGTGACACTTTTCGCAATATTCAGAACGAACCTGTTTTCAATCAGAAAGTGGCTAAGTGGTAACACTTACTTCAGTATATTCATGAATGGACAGAACAATATAACATATAATTAACTAAAATCAAAAATGGAAAAAAATACAAAACCAGGAGATTATTAAGCTATTTATCGGAGCCGATTACTCCTGATTCGGAATGAAGGAGACATCGCGTGAGAAGGAGGTCAGTGGAGGAACAGATGCGAGCCCAACGATGAGAAGTCTCGACTCTTGTGAAAGAGTAAGCTGGTCGCTCCGGGGACAATGTTAATGGGGTCGTATCTTCTGAGAACAGCTACGGCCGTCCGGGTCTATAACATGTCGTTTCGGGGGTCTTGCGAAATATTACATGGCTCCGGTAAGTGGTCTGCGTTTCTCCATCTTAAACGTTTCCGCGAAAGAGAGAAAACAATAAAGAAATTCTCCGTCGATTCGACAAAGGATCAAGTCCGACTATCCAAAATTGGACTGAAAAAGGGATCTATGTGTGTTAAATCATCCTTTTAAATAAATTGTAAAAGAAAAAAAAACCAAGATAAAATACAATGGTACATTGCACAGTGTGAAACCAGATTTTGGATATTTGTTCTTTTTTTTTTTACAAAGCTTATTCATATAATGGAGGTTTTTCTCACATTGAATATGTTAATTGAATGCGTATCACGTACCAATTTTATAATTACATAACTATTAAATGATGCCAAAAGAGACTGATCACATATTAAAACTTCACATTATATAGTACATTTTCTTTTTAATAGAGATGAAATTTAATATAAGTTAACTATTAATTATTGGTATATGAAGTAATACAAAACTGCATTAATTTTACAATTAATGCGTGCAGTAATATCCTCGAAGTGCCTAATTCTTTCATCAATGAAATGTATTAATTTTTTGGCGATTAGGGTGATCTAAGAAATCATCTTGAAGGCCATGATTTTATTTCAACTAATGCAACATCTTAATTTATGTATTCGTACACAAACAATAATTTAAAAAAAAGGTAACTCTACAACCCATGAAAGGTTCAGTATATAGTAAGAGACCGTTTCTAGTCAACGGCTGTGCAAAGAAGTGGTTTGTCCTATATCACTTAAAACCACCAGCTTTTACCCCAATTAAGGGTACTGACTATATAGAGGCTGGACGAGCCCCAGGAGAGCTGTCTAAGTATCGAAACACTGATTACTTCTGATAAATAATTTTTAAAAAAATACAATTTATTGATGGTATAAGAACATATTACAAAAACACTTACTTACAGAAACAAAAGTACTAATGTGAAAGGATTTAAAAATGGCTAAAATTGGTTTTTATTACTAATCTAATGTTACACTTTATATATTTTTGAACAAATATGGAATATATAAATTTTTAATTTCTATACGAAAAATGAATTTACAATTAAGAATTATAAAATAAAGTAATAGCTCTTCTAGCAATGTGGAACACCATCTTTGTTAATAATATTTTTTTTCTTTTCATAATATATGCCAAAACTAAATCCTAGGAAATGTGTCATCTATCCTCGCTGACAATATCTACTGATGATTCACATCTTGGCAGCAATGACACAACCATTCAAATATGTAGGTTTGCTAGATGCGGTTAAGATAACAAATAAAGAAGAAAAATAGAATTCCTTCTGTAATAAAGTTTATTTTTTAAATTCTATTCCTTCCAGGGATTTTAACAGTGTATACTATAGTATAGTAAGAAGATACGAATTAGAGAGGCCGAATTAATTCTCTTAACGACTCAGATAATAAAGAAACAGTTAACAATAAGAAAGAAATATATTAAGGAAAACGGCCACACAACAAAAAACAAACTATGCCAGGACTACGACATTTATTAGATATTACTACCACGCAAGCCGGTGTTTAGTAATTTAGGTTATCAACCATCACAGAATACTTATGCGAACTTCTCAGCTCATTAGAGTTCTCGAAAGGGCTGTTGCTCCGTAGCTATGATACACGACTCAAAATCATGAAATATTCAACTAGCGAAGTAACCATTCTTTATTGTATGTGTGCGTATCTGAATAAGTGGTTAAAACGAATTAAGGCCAGAATCAGTTAATTGTAGTGAGGGAAGCGGGATTTTGCCATTATCGTAGTTTTTGGATAGAAATGGAGTTAAATATATAAGCAATAACTCTATTCCCAGAAATCACGTGATTAAGTTTCTGTAAGTACAAGAAACTCATTTTGGACAAAATTCGACTTGAACACTTATTCACCGGTCCTGGATATATATGTATGTATTGACGAGTATCTTTCTCCACTGTTATTTTATTTTTTTTTTATAGGTTTTGAGGTTTAGTCACCCAATATTTAAAATTATCTATTCACGACGTTTTGAGAAAAGAAATGTCTATCTGTTTCTTGGACAGACACACGTGTATGGATTTATAGCTCAAAAATATTTATTACTACATTTTTAAAAAGTTAAATGTTTTTTAATCAAACTGTTGAAAAACTTTTTACAAGAGATAACAAAAAATGGTTCCAAAAGAAATCTTATTAGAAATCTCTGGAACATAACAATTGGAATAAATCGTTATAAGCATTTTCTGCATCATTTTAATTATTTTCAAACCGAAGATGTGGAAATATAATCGATTAATAGTAATAAATAAAGTACATCTTTAAAAACATAAAGTATACAAATTGTTACTAGATATATGCAAAAAACTGCGCAAGAAATTGAAACACATATTTAAAAAGATAATATATCATTAATAATTAACTGTAATACAAATACATAATAATATAAATACACTATGTAATGTATTACCGCCAAATGTTACTCAATGGCTCAGAGAATGCGTGTCAGTTCTATAAAAAGATAACTGCTTTAACAGCTTGGGCTAAACTAGAAATTTTGGGTCACCAGTTTAACCACTCACAGAGCAAACTATTGCTTACATCCTTCAATCTAGAAACTATCGAAATTTCTAAATACCGTTCGTTCAAAGTAGTTACATTTTTATAAACAATTAATACTTTAATTAAGATTGACAACGTCATAAACTCGAGCCCTTCATAAAGAATGATAATAACTGTACTACTGTATTAAATCCGTTTAAATTAATACAGTAGTATTAAATCTGAAACAATTGTATTTTATGTGTATTATCATTATGTAATACAATATAATAATATAAGATAATATCAAATTTTTCAAAAGACAATAACAACCTTTGACTTGCTACTATATCTTTTTAAGGATCTGGCACAGTAACAACATATCATTAATGTTGGTTAAAAAACATAACAGATAATTGTTAGTAACGAGTATACTATAATTGGACCAGAAATTCTTAGAACTGTTTTAAAAATATTTTTGGATGAGGATAAAATAATTCATGTTTGAGTGGAAAACAGTTGACTGGATAGTTCTAATGATTGATTGAATTGGTAAGAGGGTGCAGCTTAATCGTGCCAACGTTTTGCCCTACGATGTAGGCCATCTTCAGGACAAATAGTGGGTGTGGTGACTTGCCAAACTAACACTTGTCAACTGAGCTGGTGCTTTTTCCTAATTGTATTTTTGTATTAATTTATGTTTTTGTAACAGACTTTTCGTTGCATGTCATATTCTACATGCTTTATGTTCATAGATAGATAGATACATGCATCTTTTTTATTAGTTATTATTCACTGCGACAAGAAAATTATACTTGCAAAGAGAAGAGCACAACCTGAAAAAAAGGCTTAAATAACCTACACAGCTCACCAACCTGAAATTAGGACGATCAATAGACCACGGCAGATTTCGTCATAAGAGGGACATATCGTCACCGTCCTATGGGGCAATACTAACAACTGCTCATCAAAACATGGACTTTTTACTAAATTAGGTTAAATGTATCACTAAAACAGGATAGTGTAAGACTATTACACGTGAAATGTCTCATACATAAAATTTAAAATGTTATGCCTCGAAAAAAAAAAATTGATTCCAATTTCTGTTTTTTTTTTCGCTGATTGGTATTGTTATATTGAAATAAAAATATTTTTAATGGTGAATAATTTAAAAAAAAAAAAGAACTATTTTTATTCGGTATGCAAAATAAAAATAACCATATCCCATACAAATAAGGTAATAAAAATGTAAATAAACCCTATTAAAATCGTACTATGTTGAATATCAAAGACGCGTAGAAAAGCTATTTTAATACGCCAATTTTAAAATAGCTTTGGTGTTTTAAGAAGGAATATAAATAAATTTATTTATAAAATAAACGCTAAATACAACTTTCTTATTTTTTTTTGTATGTAAACGGAGATATTATTGAAGCCATTTTAAAATTCTTATTCACAAAAAAAATTGCAAGTACATACTTAATGGATTCAAAGTATTATTTTCGTGACTTTTTGAGACTATATGGTTCTCATAATAATACCATAACAATGAAAAAAAATAGTCATTTAATGAATTATATTAAATAATACTATATAATATTTAATGTTTCAATTGGATTGTTGTCGATTCATTATTTTTATTTTGTAAGTTAGACTTTATTAAATTAGAATAATACGAATTTAGACATTGCAAATCCGATTTTTAATTTACAGAGCGGTACTTTAATTTTTCTACAGTTATACAATTTTATTTAATGTGTTAACAGACGGGGGTGGATTTTTTGGGATCTGTGAGTCCACTGGAGCTCACCCAGCCTCTATAAAGTTGGTACCAAATATGGGGGGGAACGTGGCGGTTGAGCGTGATCTAGGACAAATCACTTCCATGCACGACTGTTGTCCAAGAAATTTTACAGTCTCTAAAACGTACTGAACCCTAGACCCTTCATGTGTAGTAGTAACACAGGTTTTTGATATATATATATATATATATATATATATATATATATATATATATATATATATATATATACTTTATATATATATATATATATATATATATATATATATATATATATATATATATATATATATATACTTTATATATATATATATATATATATATATATATATATATATATATATATATATATATATATATAAAGGAGAACAAGTTTGAAGATGAGAAAGGCAAAGAACCGTGTTCTCAATTTATGAGCGCTGCTAAAATGAAAAACTGTGCGATTTCTTAAAAAAATCAACGCAAAAAAAAACGGAATCCACCTGCCAAACGGATTCTCTGGATACCTGTCGCCGATTACGTCATGAATAATCAGCTGTAGGCTAGAAATAGGTAAAATGTTAATGCGTACCTCTAAAAAGGGGGACCTTGGAAACGACCCCCACCCCTCTTAGCAAATTCACACTTGCGAAAGATTTAGAAACAATGGAGGGGGCGCCGCCATGGTTTTTTAACCATTTACCAACCTACTGCAACCTCACCCCTCCAACTAACCTTACACACACCTTCAGGCTCTTAATGAGCAGTCCTGTCACACAGGTTAGCGCTCTATCTGTAGGGAATCGTAATGCACAGTAATGACATAGGCCAGCGAATAATCGGGCGCCAGTTTTCTTACCAATCAAAGTAACTGATCAAATATAAAATATATAGTGAAAATTCAAGTATCGTAATGTATCCCGTTGACTAATATTAAAACCTGTACAACTATAACCTTGAGCTCAGTACGTGGTGGAGACTATACTCTTCTAGAGCATCGGCAGTGCAGGGAGGTGATTTATCAATCACCAGATTTCTTACCAATTAAGGGTATCCACATTATAGGCGGTTGGGTGAGTCCTAGGATGACCACCAAATCCCATAGGGTGCATCCCCGGCTGATAACAGATTTAAACAAATTATCGGCCACAAACGAATTTGAACCAGGGACCTTATGGCAACCCAGCGCTCTACCAATGAACATCCCCGCTCCTTTGACTAATAGTGCTTATACCTTAATGCCCATATCAAGAAGAGATTGGCAAAACTAAACTATATCTTTAAGGACTTATTTCTGGAGTTCACATTTCATTATAAACCTAATTTTTACTAGCAGGGTTTTGAATCAAAAACGATTATCAAGGCTTCGTCTCTATATTAAAAGATTCTGATTATTAACTACTAGTATTTCCTTCAGAAAGCAATTCCCTCAGAAAAAAAGGAAAAACAACGTTTTGGGGTAATGCAGTGATGGTTTTATACCATTTCATTAATGTAATTTAATGGAAATTTAGGGAAAACAGTTATATTAATTTATATTATTATAAAAATTATGCATAGTAAAATTACATACATTATACATAGTAAAATATAAAGCCTCTGTGCTTTATGTGTTAGCATAAAAATATGTGATTACCTCAAAACTTGTCTACTGCGTTGCCATGCCGGAAATTCTGGTTCGAATCCCGCTGCATCTTGCGGCGCGAGATGGATCATATGGGATCTAGGATCTTCATGGGGCTCACCCAGCCTCTATAAAATGGTATAAAAATAGGGTATCCAAAATAAGGAGGAAA
The DNA here is from genome assembly GCA_037127475.1 of Arma custos. Lineage (NCBI taxonomy): Eukaryota > Metazoa > Arthropoda > Insecta > Hemiptera > Pentatomidae > Arma > Arma custos. Next base: position 34,409,428 of record CM073759.1, read on the forward strand.
AATCTGGCGGTTGAGCATGACCCAGGACAAGTCACCTCTTTACAGAACCGTTGGCCATGAAACAGTACAGCCAGCTTCCATTGGCGTTTAATGCCAGTGACGCGGCTGGGAAAGGGGGCAGGCGCCTCCCGAACTCCTGCTTTGCCCTCATTCCTGGGGAAGAAGCTTAGTTGGGGGACCCAGGCAAATTGTAAATAGAGTATGAATGTGTACAGTATGTTTCTTTTATGTTTTATTTATTATTATTATATTTTTTTTTAACTTTATTTTTGTATATATTTTTTCGCTTGTATATATTTATTTATACATTTATTTTGTTTATATTAGGTATTGATTTTTTATGGAATGATTGCAAGCTACATAGCACCATTACTTATTGCCCAGAAGTGGCAGAATGTAATGCTTCAGTAAAGTGTTAAAAAAAAAAAAAGAAACAGTACAGTCTCTACCATGCACTAAACCCCAGACCCGGGTTGTAGTGGTACAGTTTTTTTTTTGTTGATAGTTAAATTAAAAAAAGTTCAATTTACTTTGAATGAATGAAATGAATAAGATGAATCTTTTTAATTTAAATATACGCCTTTCAACAATACACAACATTTTAGGTCAGTTCTTCGTCTTCCATTTCTAGTTAAAACCATTTTAAAAAAAGTGCATTATGGCTGGTTGAAAAAAAAAACCGTAACCAAAAATAGTTGTAAAATCTCATATTAATTCATATTCTCCTTTGTATTGAAATAAAATATCACAAAGTATACTGAAATAAACTAAAATAATATAAAAATGCTTAATCGAAATATTAGGGTTACAGTTTTGTTTTCTCAGGAAAGTCAGCCACATTACACGTTATTGATAACGCTATTTACTTTATATAGGGTGAACAGTTTCGAAAATATATAAAAAATTATTTGATAACTTATAGCTAAGTCATAATTAATTAAAAATAATTATGATCTTAACGACTTACCAGTACACAATGCAGGATGTGGCCTCCTCATCCAGTTCTACGTAGCGTTAACCATGCGTAGGTTCAATACTTAATGATATGCTTATTTATAATGTATATCAATAAAAAAAATATTATCCGAATTAAAAAGCACATAAAATAGCTTCTAGCTGCAATTCAGTCTAAATGTTTTAATGTGATTGGCGGCTTGAAGATAACACATTATCAGTGAACGACAAAAAAAGTCTAAAACCATAGCTAAAAATTTTACAAAAATATGATAAAATATAAAATACAATAGCAGGCCGTCCATCAAATTATAAAATTTAGACAATAGTCATTAGTATCACTGAAATATTATAACTATACTATTTTAACATATACCATGTTAAATTAAATGTAATAATCTATTTCAAGCAAAGCAGAAAATACTAAAAATTATAAAAGATATAATTCCCTATTGTAATGTATCTACAAATATTGGATTAAAAATGAGACTGTGATAAAAGTGTTTTAGTTATAAGGTTACAGTAAATGTTCGTTACAAAATATGGATAATTTTAAAATTAGTAAATGTATTCCAAAATTATTGCCAACAGAGTGAATGAGCAGGATTTAATAAAAAAAGTTACATTCTTACTTAAGTATTAATTAATCCAAAATGATTGATGGAAATTAAAATTTAAGGGAGAAACTGTGAAGACTAAACAAAAAAGTGTTTTAAATAATTCATAGAATATACTTCTTTAAAATATATTCATAAAAATTTATTATTTTTAATTTAACATCTTAAACTTGTATATTTATCTATCATCAAATAGTTTGAATAGACTGTTTTCAGTAATGGCATTAATAATTACAATAACAATACAAAATTAGATTGACATGAGATTGACACGCATTTATGATTGAAACATTTTCAATAAACTTTTTGCATTCTTCTTTGGTAAATTTTTTTGGCTCGCCATAAAGATCCTTCTCTTTACGCATATTTCTTTTATTTTTTTTATTGCTTTTCGCAATAACCTTCTTTCTTCGACTGTTGCGCAAATCAGAAACTCACTTAGCCGGAGTGAACTTTTTTTTTATTTCACAGTCGTGAATTTCGAATCAGGTTTTGCAGATCCGAAGCGGGTGAGGTATGGGGTGATGCAATTTCGGCAGCAGCCTTCAAATACTTATATTAAATAAGTTTTATGGGAAGACCTTGGGATTACGGCTGAATTTCTTTAACCGGAAGTAAAGATAAGGGAAAGAGCTAAATTAAATACAATAAATGCTAAGTAGTAGGATTTAAAAAAGGAAATTGTAAAACTTTTATTTGTTGCAATTTAGGATAAACAAATCACGAAGTTAATTAATATTAATATATTAGGAAGAAAAATGTGTTGTTGCAAAACAGGGCTAAGCTGAAAAATCCGGAAGAATTGAAATAGGACCTTGGTATGGCTTTATCGATAACTTTTTATCTTGTCGGATCTATCCATTACCAAATAATTTCGATTATTGTTAAATCTCGTTACCTAATGTTAGAACACGTTCTTCCTAAAATATTACCTCTTTGTTTACAACCAATTCTTTCTTTATAACCAATTCTGTAAGTAGGTTTTATAGGAAATATCCAAACCAACCTATAACTCTTTCAAACCATAGCCTAACTAAATAGTTATCAATTATAAATTCCGTCATTCACTTTAACAGCCTTAAATAAATCGACCAAATACAGATATTATATCGAATAATCCACAAAAGTTCAATTATACTTTTTTTTAATTAACAGTTTCCTTAAACCAAAAAATTATTTAATTATGTTTCCCGTTCCCTTCTGTCTTGTGTTCAATAAGTGACTATTCCAAAAGTTCAATATGCGCTTACATAATGTCGAATAGAAGCGATACATTATTTACTATTTGGGAAGCGAAATATGTATTTGGGAATTTGGAAGCGATATATGTATTTACTATACAATATCGCTGAGTCGATATTGATGTGCCGTACATGTACGTTTATTAGTTCTGATAGCGTTTGAACAGCCGAGAAGTTTACTGGAAGGTAATTAAATGCTGTTTGAGAGAGATGGCTTCGTTTCGAACCTTTCAATAAAGCTGATCTGTAGTTTTTATGTCTATTTGAAGTTTGTGTATGTTAATTAAAATTCAGTAAGATCTTTCAGTTTTTAAGATCTTACAGTTTAAATTGGTTTCGTAAGGTTAGGTATTGTGTAGGCAGTGATAGTGTGGAATGTTAGATATGAACAAAACACTATTGTAAAATAAATACAGGATACATTTAAGGTACTCACCTTTAGGTCTTTGAAAAAGGTCGAATTCCTGGCCCAATCTACTTGCGAAAACAGATTTTGGTCCAACACTTTACACATGAGTTCGAATAAGTCTACCTCGCACTGGTTATAGGTTTGGTTTTGAAGGAGGTTATAGAGCGAGTTCTGCCACTCTTGGTCGTCTATCGCTAGAACGAAGTCCCGGATCATCGGGCTAACCTTCCCTTGGCTGTTGCCGGAGGACGAGCCCTCGTAGCTGAAGCTCTTCTGGGGAGGTGGTGAATTGGTCGGCCAGAGCTTGGACTGTTCGAAGACCTGCTGGGTAACCCTCTGCTCCGGGATTTGGAGCTGCTGGGCTGGTAGGACGGCCGAGTACATGGTGGGCTGCTGCTGCTGCTGCTGCTGGCCGAGGGCGACTGCGATGGGGCTTGGGCTGCTGTCGGGGGAGGAGGTGAGCGAGCTGACCTGGGGAATCTGGATCTCCTGCTTGATCTGGAGGGCCCCGAAGTTGGAGCCGGGGCTGGTGTAGCTCAGCGTCACCGCGTCCCCGCTACCGCCGTTGCCGCTGGTGTACCCCGAAGAATTCCTCAGGGTCTGGATGGCCATCTGTCGCTGCCGAATCATCTGCAGCTTTCTCGCCCTATCCCTCTTGTACATTGGTCCGAACTTGTTCCTTCCACCTCTCATCCTGTCCGCTCGAACCGCTGAAACAAAAACCAGCAATTGTAATAACCTGGTATTATTTCCATTATCTTTAATTAAGTAAAGTTGAAATAAATAAATAGCTAACTAAAAATTACCCCATATTTAAACAGATTTGGTTAAAAAATTTTAATGAAATATCATCAACTCAGCAACTAGGCGACTGGGCGACTACCACTCACAAGCTATTTAACGCAAAAGAAATTATCTGGAACTATTATCAGTGAGGAGAGCAGAGATCTGGAAGGACAAAGAACTAGAGTTCACAGTTTATTTTTTAACATAAATTAATAAAACAAAAAATGTGCAGATATAATATTCATAAAATACGCCTGGAAAGCTTTGCTTAATGAAGATTACCATATCTGCAACTAAGCAACTCAATAATAAATCTTTATATATTTTATTTTGAAGATAAAAGATTTGTCCAGGGCCGGGATTCGAACAAGGGTCGCCCACGTTTCCGTCGTGGTGCTCTAACCAACTGAGCTAACCTGGTAGGTTACACGGCCAGACAAATCCATTCCCTTCACCGATCCTATATCCCCGTGTTCTCGCAATTTCGCGATGTATACACAGAGAAGAATGTTCATTGGACATTACTTTAATTAGGATCTTGTTGACTTACGTCATTATATTATTTATAATTTATATAATTTCTTTATTAATTGCTATAATTTTTTTAATATTTTATTTTGAAGAGAAAAGATTTGTCCAGGGCCGGGATTCGAACAAGGGTCGCCCACGTTTCCGTCTTGGTGCTCTAACCACTGAGCCTACCTGGTACGTATCTACTTTATTATTCAATATTTAATTGAAAATTTCTTCGCACATCGGCTGGGACATCTAATATAGGTGGTGGAGAGGAGAATTGCATACATAAATTTTAATTAATTTTGAATGATAATGTTTTTTTTTCTTTTTATGTTTTTAAGTAGGGAAAAGATAAGACTGATTACGATTGTTTTCAATTATATTTCCGCTATGAACAAAACCATTTGGCTAGTTTAGTATAAAAATGATTCATCCAGTAGCCAACAATGTTAAATTTATGTTTATTTATTGACTACTTATAAACTTTATGTTATTTATGTTGTTATTCCAGGTCTGACTAGTCATCCATTTGAATTTGTCTTTAAATCACGATCACGATGTTCTAAATTTTAATTTTTTGTTTTCTATCATCTATATTTGGGAGTGGTTAAAGTATCATTACGAGTGAATTGGTAAATATCACAGATTAAAAACTAAAATTACCTGAAACGACTAGTAATTGTCCGAAAGCTAGGGCGAGGCGTAAGTGGGAGGATTGCGTTTGATCTAAAGAATTTGGGTTTGAGTTGTCAGGAGCATTGTAAGCAGAGAACGGTGCTCGCTAAGCCAATGCAAGACAGACACCAGGAAGGACAGAGTTATACAAAGTTTTCTAATTATAATTAGATAGAACCAGATGATACGAATAGACTGTTTTTGACAATGGTTAATTATAACGAAGTAAAAAAGAAAGATGGTAAAGGAAGAAGCTACGAGGCGCGAGAGGAAGACAAAGAGAGGGCGGGTCAGGGGTGCCAAGGCCGCCATCGACCGCTCTTCCAGATATCTTCTCTCCTCGCCCTAAATCCCTTCTTGTAGTGAGTGGGTCCGTCTCTCCACGGGTAGGGCTATATAAATACAGCCCTAATTTTATTTATATATCCAGGGCTCAGGAGTAATAATACACAAGTCCATATTTATCTGAAAATGGGATGTTTAACCCAAATGCACAGCACAGTTTTCCTTTAAATGTTAAAAACATGGAAAATTTGTGAAATTTCATTTTTAAAAAATATTAAATTTGGGTGCTTTTACCACATACGGGGAAAAGTGAGCTGTGCATTTATGTTAAATCTATAATTTTCAGAAAAATATGGACTTGAGCGTTTGTAATACTAAACCATCGAAATATAAATTAATGATCAAAATAGTTATATTTATATATTTCTACCCCGGGGGAGTAGGATAATAACCGGCTAAAAAATTAATCAAATATTAAGGAAAAATAAAATTTAACTAATATTCCCAATTCGATTTAGGTTTTTTTTCCTAATAGGGAGCGGAGTGGCTCAGTGGTAGAGCACTGAGTTGCCATGCCGGAAATCCTGGTTCAAATCCCGCTACAGACAGTACTTTTATTTAGTCTGTTTGCAGCCGGAGACGGATCAAATAGGATCTAGGACCCTCCTGGGTTTCACCCAGCCTCTATAAAATATTATAAAAATGGGGTACCCAAAATAAGGGGGAAAATCAGGCGGTTGAGCGTGACCTAGGACAAGTCACCTCCTTGCAGAACTGTTGTCCTTGAAACAGTACAGTCTCTATCATGTACTGAACCCCAGGCCCGTTCACGGCTTGTACTTGTACAGGTTTTTTTTTTAGTAGTTCATCAATATCGATACTAATATATTAACATACTAGCTTATGCCCGCGGCTTCGCACGCGTGGAATTTGGTCTGCCATGTAAAGTTTGTGAAAGATCATTTTAAATAAATAATTTAATACTTTTTTTAAATATAAGTTACTCGAACATCCGAAATTTCAGATGTCTAACTTCAAAACTGATGAATTCTATACAACCTTTGAAACCCTATTATATTAAAGGGGAAACCCTTGGAGTGGAATTATCCGAATTTCTTTCTTAAGCTATACACAGAACCTAACTACAAATTTCAAGATGCTAAGTTCCTGATTTACCTTTAATTATGTACTATAACGGGAGGGGCACATGCCCCCGTGTCCCCACATAGTCATGGATAGGGTATCAAAACAAATAGTTTCTCTCATGTTCTTTCTGTTATTTCAACAACCATTATCATGTGATTTGCCTTTATTTATGTACAATAATGGATTCTCCTCAGTACCTAAAATACTGTCGGGGGGGCACGTGCCCCCTTGCACCCTCCCATAAATCCGCGCTTGCTATAGCCTATGTGTTATTCTGATGTATAACCTATATTACTGTAAAGTTTCACCCAAATCCGTCCAGTAGTTTTTGCGTGAAAGAGAGACAAACATACAAACATTCACATTTATAATATTAGTAAGATTAATGTATTTATACTAATGCTTTAAGACTAATAATAATAGTATATCCATAAGATACTAATATTGTCAAAAAGACTCATTATTTCTTAATTATAACTTTACAATGTTGTATATTTTATTTCGCTGGTGGTACAGGTTTTTTTTTTTTTGTTTTTTAGGAAAAAGTGAGATAGATAAAATATCCCATTTTCAGAAAAATAAGGACTTGGATATTTACATCTACCCCATTTCTATTTATACTAATCCGCAAACATATGAATCAAGATATATAAGCAGAACTTTTCTAATAGAGCTCTCAGAGTTTAAGGCAGGATAATAAAAATCCAATTACCTCTTGAAAGGAGGAATTCTTTTAATTAATTAGAAATCGTTTCGGGAATGGTTCCTTTTGAATCTGGAAACCTTCTTCCTGAGGCTCACCCAGCTTCTATAAATTGGGTATCCAACAATAGGGGAAAATCCGGCGGTTGAGCATGATCTCGGGCATATCACCTTCCTGCACAACCGTTGACGTAGAAACATTACAATATCTACCTCTTACTGGACCCGATAGTCTTTAAGGATCGTAGTGTTACAGGTTTGATAAAACATCCTTTGGAATCAAACACTTTTTTTTTCTATTTTTATATTAATCGTCGATGCAATCCCAAAGTGGCAAATTTAATGTAATTAGTATGATTACATAATTGATTTTTTACAGTTTCCCCTTCTATTAAAATTTATCGTTAATACTTCGGAAAAGAATAAATTCTCGTCATAAACCGTGTAATAAGATTAATACTACCTGAAATATATTATGCCAAGATCTGCAAAATTATGTCATATAAAACTATAAAGAAGATAAACTAAATCTTTAAACATTTTTAAAATGTTAAGTTGGGTAGTTATTGAAAATAATTAATTATGTGATAAAAAAAAAAATAGTTAAGTAGAATAGCCACAAAAAGTCTAGTAGTAAAAGTAAAGTATTTTCCAATGAGCTCCAATATGGGACAAAGATGTGGCTCTGACTTTGACGTATTCAGGCAGTAAACAAGACTTTATTTTCAGGTGAAAAAGGAAGTCCAGGTACCGCAATATTTAGGTCATGGGGTCGACAAATGAAACAGAAAGAAGTGACTTACTTTCTTCTACAAAAGGGAAATCTGAAAAAAAAAGGCAAAAGGTAAACCTAAATTGAAGGATGACATCAAAACAAACTAACAGGTAAACAGAGTAAACCACCAAACTATACGATGACGTCCAAACAAACAAAAAAAGTAAAAGTGTGGCCAATGAGGAGCAGGTATCTATTGTGTCAAGAGCTCTAACCTACAACACAATGAAATAGTGCGGCATCCATGCTACCTCATGTTTCTGGCTGCTCAGGTATTCTGTGTCAGTTCTGTCAACACAGGATACACGCCTCTCGGGTTTCAACAGAATGGCCGTAAAACAAAGAGAAACTGGACGATGATAAAAATAAATATCTCTATTAGAGTTAATAGGGCACATTAAAGTGTATAAAAGCCAACTGAGGAAAGGAGACTAATAATTTTTACTTTAATTCGACATTAATATTTTAAGAGTTTTTGAAGTGAAAGCGTTTTAGCTACTTTTGTTAGGGGGTAAACTTGTAGCTTCGTATCAACATGCTCGAGACTAGCGACGCCTTTTTTATTATTGTTATTTTATTATTTTTTTTGTTACACAAGTTCTTTTAATCAAGTTTAGATTAAATTGTTAGATTAGGAGTCCGGGAGGCCCCAGCCCCCTTTTCCAGTCGCGTCACTGGCATTAAACGCCAATGGAAGCTCAAGTTTAGATTAAAGCTTAGAATTCCATTGAAATAATAAAAATAATATTTTACTAAAAAATTGTTTAATATTTGTGCAGTTGATACTAATAATAACATCAATAACTGGTTATACTTTTCGTATTTCCTGACAGATTTAATTTGTAATAGTTAAATGGCTTGTTTTATGATATTATTGAAAGAATAAAAAGATCTAAGTATTGCTGATCTTAGCGATGATAATAATGCTAAAAACGAATATAAAATCTATGTAAATACAAATAAAAGGTATAAATAATATAATTAAATACAAATTATTATTTCAAATAAATTATTGGAATAGCCCCGATCATGTGTTTTGATTAATAAATAAGCTACTTGAAAATTTACAAAATTATTTAAGTGGAAAATAATTAATTGGACAATTCTAACAGATTGAAATGGTCAAGGGATGTAGGCAAAGATCCTTAACTGCAATTTCCCCCGCCGACCATTTTAATCCACAAGTACAAACTTTTTGTTCGGAATGCCGGTGTTTGTCAAAACCAGACAAGTGCTAATAATTTAAATTTACAAATTTGATATTTAAATAATTCAGACTACAATTTATGTAAAGATTCAAAAAAGAAAACAGTTATGCCGAAGTTTTGAGTATTCACTTCTGTCGGCGGAACTCGTGCCTGCATATTTATTATTTTTTAATATTTAAATATTTTCTAAAAATTATTAATTTTTTAATGTAATATATAAAGTACATACTTGGCCTTGAAGAAACGCAAAATAAATAGTGAAAGGGAGACAGAGAATAAATGACGTTTCGTCATTGCGATTTCAACAGTAAAAAATGGCTGTGACGGAAATGGTGAGAAAAGCTATTGGCTTTAGTAGGCAATGAATGGATAAGGATGGTTTTAAAATAACAGATCAAAAACCGATAATTTCTAATATTTTATTAATAGAAATTAAATGATACGAACGATAATTTTCTTTGTCATAACAATCAGTTTGTAAATAATAACTAATAGCTATGTTGACTAATTATTAAGGTAATGAGTATTAAATATCAATATTATAACAATTTAGGTGAAGTACTCCATATGAATTATTCAACTTACCGAATTTTTAACAAATTCATACATTTTATTGGGTTAGTTTGGGTAGTTTGAAGTTTATCTCGGCAGATCTGCCCTAACAATTAACTTTTTCAAAGCATTTCATGTTCTTATTTTTCAGCTTTGAGCTAGTATACCCTTAATACATTTTTGGAAATATGCAGACAAATTTTGAAATGATTGATAATGACATAAAGTGTCGAAACGTTTTGAAGAATAAACACTTTAGAAGTACTGGATGACGGTTTTTCTTCCAAAATATAAACAATCAAAAAATACAATTTTATTTGAAAGTAATCATTTAAAAGATGTAAGTCTGCCTAACCTAAAAATTGTTAAAATTATAAACACATGTTTTTAATCAATTTTCAAGATTGAAACTCTCACTTTGAGATCAATTAATTACAAGAGTCGTGAATAAGAATTATTGACCAATATTGGCCTTCCTCTCACTCTCTCTTCATTATTTCGTTTGTAACAATTATAAAATACACATTGCAGTCAATTATCAGAAATAGGTTAGGGAGCTGACACAAGAACCAATCAAATTCTTGTATGAACCAAAAAGGCTTTATACAAGAACTGTAACTATCAAATTTATTAGTCATATCGATTTTCATTATTATCTTATTCATTTATTTATTTATTGTTTGTCTCTTCGCAAATTTCATTCGAGAGGCTAACTTCTTTTATCCACTTTGTACCATTTAGTGAATGGGGATTATGTGAATTATAAATAAGACTGAAGATATTAATGGCTTTGCTTCATAAGATTCAGAAAATAGGTCTCAAAAAGCTCGTATTCATGCCGTTTCGAAATGAATAATTAAGAAAAAAAACTCTCTAAATTTTCGATTTTAACTAAACCATTACTGACCCATTACCTGAATTAAGTTCCTTCAAAAATTCAGAGTGAATTAGTAACGAACAAATACCTAAAAAATTAATAAGCACTGCATAGGCGGATCCGGGGGGGGGGAGAGGGAGCACGGGGGGCACGTGCCCTCCTAGACAGTTTTTTGTGTACTGTTGAGAATCCATTACAGTACATACTTATAGGCAAATCACATGATCTTAGTTGTTAAAATAACAGAAAGAACATGAGTGAAACTATTGTTTAGATATTTTAATAAATCTTTGAAACCTTTCTATAAATACTACAAGTTAATTTCTAAGTTATTGTTGATTTTTTTTGCCCGTCTGGCCGTTGTGCCCCCCCCCCAGAAAAAAATCTTGGATCCGCCCTTGAAATAGTGTATCGACTAGTAAGGGTGGAAAAAGACGTAGGTTTGAACATAGCGTAAAGAGTGATCTAATGGATTGGTTTTTGGGTAGTAGTCTGTTGAAAATTTGTGTTAATCTTATTAATAATAGCAGTTTTATAAAATTTGGAAATATGAAAATGAATATTCTTCAAACTTTTAAACTGAAGCTAAGGTAAATTAGGCGATACTATCAGAAATATTAAAAATCTTATACATATCAAAGCTATTAAATTATTAGCTAAGTGGCTGCCGCTTCAAACTAATAATTTTTGGACTAACGTAATTATAAATAATTAATTAACAATATAAACAAATATCCGCATAATTATTTTGAATATACCTTAGAAACGTAATTATAAAAACCGTAATCCTTCAACTCATATTTCGTAAGACAAATTGTGCCAAGGCTTCAGAAAAATCTCGTTTACATCAATCAAAAAACTGTGCCGCTGTATGAATTATTTAACATAATTTAAATCACCCAAAAGGTAGTCAATTTTCAACTGAAGATTTGGTCCAAAACCAAGTCAGCTACAAGAAGAAATATATGTAATCTAAGGAGTGGCAGACCGAAGTTGCAGTGGATGGATGATCTAGCTTAAGATGGGATGAAGATGGTTAATACTGCAAGAAGCCCTGTCCTCGCGAGATGTAGCGTCACACAAACAGAAGAAATAACAAGGGGGCTATTCTCAGTTCATTAAAAAATAATTGTAACTTAAATTTTATTTAAAAATAGTGTGAAACAACACAACTGAATAAATACCACCCCAACAGACAAAATTACTACTATCGGTTTATGTAAAAAAGTTTACCTTCATATTTAAAGATGCTCAGCGAACTAAAGTACTGAAAGTGATATAACCATAACCATAGAGCTTCCTGTTCATGATGGCACTAGTTACTATCATATTCCAAAACGAGGTATCTACTTCGAAGCCTGTTACGAGATCTCAAGCGAGTCTTCTGGAAGTTCGTTTGGGTCCCCACAGCTGGAGGAATAATGGTCCAGATCCTGGCTCACGGAAGGAAAGGATAAGAATCCAGACAGATCGTGCTCTATCTCGCTGTCGTTTCTACACAACAAAGCTGACTACTACTGGCCTACCAACTTCTCCTTCATTATATCTCACCACAACAACAGCAACAAACTGTCATTGAGGCTGGTTATTTAGTCCATCGATCAGGAGTTGTTACATCTGCAAGATTTGAAAGCCGTGTGCATCTTTCGTTGAGGTTGTAAAGTATCCTTTTTCATAATTATAGGCATACTATAAAATAGAAGAAAGAAGATAGAAAAAAATTCGAAAGTTAACGAAAGGCAACATGATAACTTAAAAGGATGAGGCACAAAGAACGTATGAAAATAATAACCAATAGACCATTGGAATGTTTTTTCGAATTTTAAAAAAACTAGATAAAGTGTAGGTAACACTACAATTTATTTGAAATCGAATCAAATCCCTGGTGAGCTTTCAACTGGTATATTTAAACTAAAGCAAGTATATTCATTCTGTTTCATGTTTCCCATTTAACAGAAAAAAAGTCCCTAAGCAATGCTTTAACTTATACTTCAAAAATATTTAAGTATACACTCACAAACATTTTATGTCACCAATCAAATATTTATTGGCATTGAATAAATAAAAGAGGCGTTCACGATCAAAAGCGGATAACTCCAAAATTTCAAAAATCGTGTTTTTCGATTGTTTAGTCAAGCAATTTTGTCTAAAACGAAAATTTTTTGAAATTTGAAAGTCATCGGCTTTTTATACTGAACGTCCCAAATATTACATTTACGCATTACTAAAAACTACCAAAGCTAAAACTAAACTGATTTTATAACAGTGTAATAAAAAAAAACAAAAAACAATTAAACAAAAGTGACTTGTGATGTAGTGGTTAGCATTACAACCTACTTTGCCCAAAATCAAAGATTGGCATCCCGGCAAGTGGTCCTAGGATTTTTTAAAAGGGAGTGAAATACTCTTAGTTATTCCGTCCTTCAGAAGAGATGTAAAATGTAAAATCCGAGCCTGTGCGATGCCAGGTTCTTGTTAAAGGTCCCAATCCAAATTATGCTCGGTTGGAAAAAAAATATAACTTCTTTTTTTCTTTTTTTTTTAAATATTTTGTTTTATTTTATTTTAAAATATGTACAAATTTTAAAACATTGGTGGGATAATCCCTTACAATGAAAATGAGTTCACATTACAACGGTTACTGATTAATATGTTTTTGTTGTTGGTAAAATTTAAAAAAACCAACAGAAAAGAGAGTACATAGGATTTACTTAAGACAAAATTTATGTATAATATAATACAAAATGCATATTATTTATAATAGTATGTGTTTTGTTCGTTTGTGTCTGTATTTTTGTGTTGTTGTTTTTGTATAATTTCCTATTTCTTGTATGAGTGTGTTGTCTGAAAGTTGGCATGAGGTGAAGAATCTGAGGGTTTGTTGGTGTATGAATTTTTGTATTGTTGGGATGTCCAGTTCTTTGTGCATTTTGGTGATTTTAGTATATATTGGATAGTTTTTATGATTCTTAGACATTAAAATTATAACTTATCATGTACGGATTAGCCATATCAGGATGGCGTTGAAAGAATAAACAATTGAACTACTAGCTGCCTTAAATCGCCATTCGGGAGAGTTGATATTAATGGAACGCAAATAATTTATGTCTTGCAAATGTTGGTAGAAACATGTTACAGGAGTTTTGGGCCAAACCATAGTGTTCTGCATGAATGGCAGTTCTTCTTGAGACTGGACATTTAATAACTACAGAAAAGGTTTTATTATGAAAACTAGATTGACATCGAGGAAATAATTGAGAGAAATACAATAACACTACATTAATGGATGGGTAATGAGCGCAAGGCCTGTCATAGAAATAGGTCCGGTACAGGAAACGTTAAACATAGCAGGGTCCCTTTAAAGATATAACTCTACAGCTTTTAATATCGGCGTGGACACGTTACTGATGTAACTGAGCGCCCAAAATATCCTCTTCTACCGGCACGAACTCTTTCCCAATCCTCACAAATGGTAAAATGGACTCCGTGTTCCTATGCTGCAAGATGATTGGTGGCGTTTCGAAAGGAATAATAAAATGGTGAAAACTCTTAGTCATTTACTCAATCAAAATGGATTAATTAAGTGTAGAAATTATGATATCATAGCATTTTGTAGGACACTTAAGTTAATGAAAATTAAATGATCACGTCGCACAGTGTTTCGATTAGTAGGAGCTAACTGGACAAAATTCTGAAAAAAATGTATTGGAATATTGTAAACGATTTTTCAAAACCTAGAAATCCAATATTTGGTTTTGCCTGGCACACTTCATCTCGTCAGTAATAGAGTCCAAAGTTATGAATCCACAGAAAGAACGCATGACGGATTTTTCCTCATTTTGAAACTTTCAAGGAAATGACTTGTATCCGGAATAATTTTTTTATATTTGATAGCTGCATCTCTCCTATTAGTAATAAGATTCATTATAGCCTGCACACTCGAGTACAACATTGTTTTTTTAATTTTAGGTTTTATTTTTTTTGATAGGACAAAGGTTTTTTTTCGAAGAATGGTACAAACACCCTTATTTTTTTTATTTCATAGTTCTTTTCGACCAAATTAAATGTTAGAAACCTTGCAGAGGACTCTGAAAGGAAAATTAAAGCAAGATTGGCTACCTATTCCTCCAAAATTTCTGATAAATGACGGGAAAATCAAAGCAGCGCGCAGTGTTTCGATGAGTACAAAGCTAGGACAAAAGTCAAGTTTAGAAATCTGAAATATGGTATTGGAATATTGTAAACAATACTTCAAAACATGGTAATCCAGAATTTGTTTAAGTCTGACACACTCGTAGCTTGAGGGTTAGGACCCAAAGTAATCATAGCAATAGATGAAATCAGTGGAATTCAAGGCATCATTTCAACCTCAAAAATTTTTTGTTCAACTATTTTTATCGAACTAATCTTTGAATATGGATATAATTTATAATAATTATAAAATAAAAAAGTCTTCTGATAATCAAACTATATTATTTTTTATTTTAATGGCCCGAGATATTTTCCTCATTTTGAAACTTTGAAGTGACTTGCAGCCATTTGTATCCGAGCTAATTTTTCTATATGTAATAGCTATACCTTTCCTATGAATAATAGGACACATTTTAACCTGCAGACTCGAGTACATTGTTTTCAAGAAGATATTTTGTTGGAGAATGGTTGATGCACCCAAAGGAATAAAGAAAATCTTATCTCTTACAATTTCTTTCGACCAAAATTATTTTCCTTTCTGAGTCTGAGGACTCTGAAAATAAAATAAAAATGATTTTGGCAAGCAATTCTTCCAATTTATTATATATCTTATTTTGCATTTATTTACCACGAAACAACTTTAATTATTTGTTTCTATTAAAAATTTATGGATGGATGAATGGTGCAGTAGTGTGTGTATATATGTAAGGGAGTATATACACGCACACTTATTTTTAAAATAATTATAGTTTTTTTTTTCTTTGATTTCTAAAATTATTTTGTTGTTGTTTTGTTTTCCATAAAACTTGTATATATGTAAATATTAATAGCTTTCTTTATTTATTATTAATGTTATCGTATTTATATGTTTTCTTTCATTTAATTCGTTATTGCGAGCTAACTCCTAATTTATATCCATTAATTTTTTATTTCCATTTATTAATTAATTTTAATTGTATTCTACTCTAAAAACAGAATCACTATTCTTAGGAACTTGTCCCAGAATAATTACGGATTTTTTATCAGTTGTATTATTTTATATTGTCTTAATTATTAATTATACATTATTTTTATTTTTATTTTTCTAATTATTATCATAACAATCCTCATAAATTCAGTTGGTAATTAATTAAAAACCATTTTTTTATAATTACAATACTCAATTAGCCGAAAGAAATGCAAAAATTTGGGACCGGACAAATGGGACCGGGGCGCCCCCTTTGCTCCGGCTGGCCCCCATCGGCCTGGGTGCCGCTCTCGTCGGGACCCCTGCGGGATTCGTGTCGGTGGTCTCCCCAAAGCAGATAAATATATAAACCAACGGGCGTTGATGACCATAGCTGTTGTTCGCCCCTAAACAACATCAAACAAACAAACAAACAGAAATGCAAAAATACCGAAAAATAATTTTGTCCAGCTAGCTCCTACCAATCGAAACACTGTGCGTCGTTAAGAACTAGAGGTAAGATACTTTTTGTATTGAAAAAATTTCGTGTAGTAGTGTTATCTGTGTGTTCGCTATTAAATTGTTTTTTTAGTGTTAGGTCTTGTTAACTTTGTTAATTGGCTATTTAAATTTCAATGTCGTTCAATAAATGTATTAAAAAATGTGTTTTTGTCTTATTCCTTTTGTTTGTTTGTCAATTTAAAGTGACTTTAATGCTGCTATGACTAATCGTGTTATGTAACAATTTTACAGTGGAAGCTTTAAATTTTGTCAATACAAGTTTAATTAGGATAGGGGTCATTAGCGAGTTCCTGACATCGTATGGCTCAAGACCCCTGTTTAACGTCCCTTTCGAAGGACGGTATAAACAAGGCAATTTTTAATCTCTTAAAAAAATTCTAGGACCACCTGCCAGGCAACGAACCCACGATCTTGGGCTTAGTAGGTTGTTACGCTAACCACTAGACTATAGGTCGCCCCTAATTTAATAATATTCCTTTTGTTATTGGCTACTTTGGGAATATCCGTCTTTAAATGAAGAAGCTATGCTATACTTCCATAATTTCGAAATAATTCCAAAGATAAACTTATGTGAGAAAGATCATTGAGATGTTTCCGTCGAAAGTGTAGAGAAAGCATTTATACGGGAAGAGGAACGTTGCTAGAGGGGTCTAGAATTAGCATTTTATTATTTTATTTTGTATATTTCAATTTTCATTAGTATGAATAAGAAGGTAGGTGTTATCAGTGTTTTGGTGGCACACAATGGCACATAGCTGTCCCTGGAGACCGGATAATACACAAGTACCGAACGGTGAAGGGAAAAATCATAATGAAGTTTCATGAAGCATTAGTCAGGCAATGCCTGGACACACGAAGGAGGCAATGTTATTATTTTCCATCAGTACTACAACTCCATATTAATCTAGAGCCGACCAAACAATGAAGATATTGAACTACAGAGGCCTATTGGCCTACTTACCAACTATGGGTTTGCTAACAGAATGGAAGAAAGAAGTAGAAATGAATGGGGATAAAATGAATGGATGGTGTGATGAAAACCCGCAGAGTTACTGCAACGAGCCTTGTGAAAACCATCAGGAACACAATTAACTACCATCGGCACCCTCATCCCATCATCAAGGCGACATATTGCCGACTCCGAAACAATCCTTGTACGGTATGACTATTGCACACATTGCAGAACTAGGCACTACACTGCTTCTCGAAAATATGAGGGGAAATTAGAACTCATTCATGGACTAATAACTTATTTCGTTCAGTATAGGGAGACTACTGACTAAGGTTTTTCAATATCGAGCTATTTTACAGAAACATTTTTGTTTTATTAAAGAGAACCTTAGTTCAGATAGAAATATTTTATTTTACAGAATTTCAATGGTTTGAATAGATAAATTCAAAAGAATGCAATAAATAAAAAATCGTTGAAATGTTAACAAGTTTTTAAAAACACAAATAATACAATCGAATTAATTCATTAATTTATTTCAGAGTTCACATTTGTATGCCTGTACACTAAGGACAAGAAGACATTCACCACCGAACGACACCGCCATAACTCTCCTGTTATATCCTTTTTTAAGATTGAGTTTATTTTATTTATTCATTTTTTTGATAATACTATTAAGGTATTAATACAACAAGAAAATTAACACAAGATAAGATGGTTGAAGTTAGGTAGTGTTAATAGAGAGCTGAAGTCGGTCCTGGCTGCCTCGGTCCGGGGAAGGGAGAGCTGTTACAGGCGAAGGTTTTGGTCACGGGTTCTTGCTCTGTCGACACGGAGCGGACCTTGGCCCAGATGTCGGATCTTATTCTTTAGGCTTTTTAGATTCCGCCCCTTCCCACAATCATTCTCTTTATGGCGTCGGCTGTCTGTAGTTGTCGTCGAAATCGTAAGAGGAAATAAAGGGAAAAATCGTAAGAATGGCCGCCGAAGGACCAGTTCTGCAAAAGTATATTCTTTTTCGAAACTAACAAGTTTCGAAACGTACAGCGAGAAAGATAAGGAACAAGACAACACTGATTTCACAATCGGATGAACAGACATCAAGCAAACAATATCATTTAAATAATAACTAATAATTTTGTCATTGCACCTTGCAATAAATTGTTAGATGATTTAATATAATTTAAATTAATGCTCTAAAAGTGAATTAAATAAGATATGCTTTCCAAATCTACCTAAATAAAACGACTGGATTAATGGATAAGTTAGTGTTCTAAATCAACCATTCTAAACACAACAAATAAACCAGGCGAAATTATTGATAATAATCAATAAAAAAAAGCTTATTGTTTTAGGTTCTTCTTGAAGATTAAAACCGGTCTCCGACCACCTGAGCCAGTTTATGGAATATCGTTCATAACTAACACATTGTAGAATATCACTGAACTTTTAACACACTGCAAAAAATAAAAATGTGTATTTCTTATTGTTAAATATTTTTATTAATTGCGAAATATAATCCTACTAATGCCTGAGTTGTAGAAACGTAATTATAAAAAAAATTAAATATTTGTTGGTAATATTAAAAATAATTATATCGTTATTTTTTTATTTAAATATGGAATATTGTTTTATAAACTGAGCTGAGAAAGCGGTTTCGATGGAAAAGAAGATTTTTAAAATGTTAAGAAAGTCAGTAAAAAAATGAAAACAAATAGAAAACTAAATTTTTTTTTTAAATCATGGACCGATAAAATCCGTGGTGATTTTCAATTACACTGATGATTAATTAAAATATAAATATTTACCCACCAGAAGCTGTAATTTTCTAATTAAAAACTTAATGAGATGTACTTATTAAAATACACCATAACTATAACCACTGACTAGATTTGGTTTGAACTGTTGATTGATCATGAAACAGATCAATAATTAATTTATGTCATGTCTTTCAACAATTGCCACGCGTTCCACAGCTCAACTGAACACACGTTCGACGTTATTAGTTCGTCATTATTGGAGGAATGCTAATAATAGTGATTATTTAATGCTATTAAGTTAATCTGCTAGCAAGATCTACTTCATAAGGAAGAGGGAAAGAACAAAGAAACTCAAGGAGGTAGGAATAAAGCTGTGCTGAAAGTGAGATTTGGCTCGCTCAAGGGCGCGAGCTGGCCAAACTACCGGGTTCCAACTGCGCACATTCAGTTCCCTATTAACGTCTCGGGCGGCGAAAACAGCTCCTTGTTACGTACTCAGCTGTAAATCTTTAAGGCTGTAAATATTAACAATAAAATGGGACGAATTAACAGTAAAACGGAACCATAAAATTTTCAGCCATAAATGATTCCAGTAAAGTAGGACAATATTAATGAACTAATAATTTCGGAGTGCCCATGAGATAAAAATCATTAATAGTATTGTAACTAAGTATATTTCTAAAACAACCGTTATATTTAGAAGTATACAACAGCATATAATAAATCAAGGTTGTTGCTTAAACGTATCATAAAGATTACTACTTAAAGATTTATCTTTTTCAATTTCGATTTTTTTTTGTACATATAAAAATTTATTTGCGGGTAGTTATATCCTGCTTGCCCCTTCTTAAGTACTCAAGGATTGATTTTTCATTTTTGAAATTTTTTTATTATTATTTTAATTATAAAAACTAATTGTGACTTGGTGGCAAAATAGTAATGATTTTAAAAACAATAAAATAAAAACTACATATATTCTTGTCATAAATGATACTACTACATACAAACTTTTATTATTTTAATAAATTTGGTACCATTAATTCCATAAAATTCATTTTGTAAGTTTCGAGAGGCGATTTTATTTTTTATTTTTACTAAACATAAAATCTATATTTCTTAGTTGTACATATATTTAATATCCCTGCGTGAAATAACAAATAACCAACTCCTTATAAAAGGCAAGCAAGAATTTCGAAAGATTAGATAATAATTCACGTTTTGTTATTTTTTTTTTTTTTTGGTAAACACTTTCCCAATTACAAAATGATTTTTTATTTTATTTTTAAAATGTTTTATTGAAATAAACATTTCGAAACACAGGGGGTAACAATAATTAAATAAATAAATAAAAATTACATATATTTTATTGAAACGTATAAACTTTTATTATTTTAGTAAATTATAGTACCACGATTTTTCTTAAAATTCATTTTGATAGATTCGAGTGGCGCTATTTTGTTGGACCTGACTTGAAACTGGGAATAAAATATATATTTCTTATGGATTAATTTAATATGGCTGCAATAAATAACAAAATAATTTGATCCTTATATGAATTTCGAAATAATGATAAATAATTCATTTGTATGAAATTATTCAAAAATTATAAAACAATCAATACAAACCACACCAGAATTAACGTATGTTTTAGAAGCTACTTCATTAATTTTAATGATGAAGAATAGAGAGTTCTAAAAAAACAAAAACAATTCATACATACGATATTTCTGGAATATTGAATAGCATTCTTGTTCTTTCAAATTTACCTGAAACAAAAATAGACATAAAAACATTAGTTTTTTTTTGTAAATTTTTATTTAATCTGTTATAAATTAATTGCAAAATATCTATATTTATTTAAAGATATATATATATATATATATATATATATATATATATATATATATATATATATATATGCATATCTTAATATAATATTAAATTTAAATTTATGGTTGTATTTAAGCAAGGAAGAGAACTACTAGAAACTTTTATTTCTAAACTGGGGAAGCATAATGAAAATAAAATTATAATATCAATAATTTTCAGATAAGCCAGACATAAAATTAAAACAGGCCGATTCCTCAAGGTAGTATCCTTGGCCCAATCCTTTCAGCTTTCTGACATCCCAATACTATATCCTCACCACGTATGCTGATGATACATATGCATTATCAATTAAAACCAATCCAGTTATTGCATCCCAAAGCCTCCAATCCCAGATCACTGATCTTGAAGAATGGTGTCAAAACTGGAGAATTAAAATAAATTCTCAAAACTCTTATCACATCACTTTTGAACCAATGACTTCCTGCCCTTCAGTATCCTTTAATAATATCCCACTGGTGCCTGTACAGCAGTTCCAATACTTACGGTTGCATCTCGACAAACGATTAACCTGGAATCCTCATACAAGACTGAAAAGACAAGACACCGTTCGACGTTTTAAGCTACTTCAACACTTACTAGACAAACGCTCTAAGCTCACAATTAACTAAAAAAGACTCATCTACATGACCATCATACGACCTATTTGGACTTACAGAGTAGAGCTTTGGGGCTCAACTAAGTCATCGAATTCCTCTCGTATCCAATCCCTACAATCCAAAATCCTTCGTAAAATCCTCAATGCTCCTTATTTTGTTAAGAATAAACTCATCCATAACGACCTTAATGTCCCATATGTTGCATATTTGGCCCGAACCCGGTATCTATCCTTTCCTAACAAACAAAAATTCCCACTCAAACCCTCTAGTTTCAAACCTAGCTTCCTCTTCAATTCCCGATATCCTCCGAGGCGCCTGAAAAGAAGATTCTTAGCTAAACTTGTGATTTGAGTTCTACCAGTGGGTAGTTTCTCTACTTGTCATTAGCTCATGTCATTATGTATCAATTATCCTATTTTCTTGTTGTATTATTGTAATGCAGTTGTAAATATCAATAAATAAATACAAAAATAGGCCGAAAATAGAAAAAAGAATAAAGATAACTTAAAGTCAAGGTTAAGTCGATAGCAATTCAGAAATAAATTATAAAATATTATTAACAAATATTATAATTTAAATCGTTGGCTATAGACAGAAACCCGGATTGAGTGGGCGAGCGAGGTCTACAGCTACACAGACCTCATGTAATCGGGAACCGAGTCAGATTTTACTTTCATATTTGTCACCTCCCTTTCTATACTCCCCATTTAATTATTAAATGAATGGTTCTATTGTATTCGTAGTCTCTTATAGCACATAAAAATTATAATCGATACGTAACAAATAAGGATTAAGATACACTTCGTAAAGTAACAAACTTAACTTACGAAAAAAGTTAAAAGAGGAATTATCATCTCGCCATTAAAAAAAAAACTGACTCCACAATGTCTAACAGAACATTTCTCTAAAATTAACATGCAAAAAAACAAAACAACGTGACTGCATTGTTTAAACAAAAATTGGATAACACTTAAGGGATGAAGTGTTTATTAGAGCAGTCTGGCCCAGATGATAAGGAATCTGAGTCAAGGCCTGATCACTGATAACAGCCAAACTACTTCACACACTTATATTTGACTCTAGTGATTTTTCCCTAATAGCCTCGTAATAAAAGAACTATAAAGATTAGCAATATGGAATAATTACGAAAATACAGAAGTATTTGTTGATTAGGGTGGGCATAAATTTATACCCCACAGAAAGGCACGGAATAAATCATGTAAATATGACCCCAATATGAGGGAAAATCCTTGGACCCAGAATGTTCCAGTAAATACCTGTGGGGAGTATTTCCAGGCTACCATCATAACTATTTGTGTAATACGTTCATAATTAATATTAAAAATAATACATAATGTATGCATCGTTAGAAAAAAGTTATTAAAAAATAGAAAAACATATAAAAGAAATACTTCTGGAAGTTAAATTTTCAACAAAATATATAATTAGAGAAGACGCTTATTCATATAAACCCATTTAACACACCTCGCTGAACAATAATTTGATTTAAAGTTTTACAAGAGACATTTTTTTTTAATAACAAATATCTATAACATGTATAAGCTGTTTACATCTTGACATTTCAGAAAGCAATCTATAAACGATTCTAAGAACCAATTCACCGGGCGATTTCTTTCACGACCAAGCCCAGATCCGGGATTCATATGTTATTCAATGGTGAAAATATAAGTTGTATATGGGAATTGTTTTGGATCTAATGAGGTTGATAACAAAATACTCGGCCAAGATAAAAATAAAAGAACTTTGAAAAGCAAATCTTTGCATTAAATAATACATTTCGTTAATTAACAATAAAATATTACTATTGTAACAATTAATTTTCTGAATTATAACTATTGTATAACTATTTTGTGATCTTTGAAAGTTAAAAAATACACAGTCTACCTGATCACGAAACTTATTAGCTAGGTAATTAATTTGCGACGTAAATATTTTTAAACGAGGTTTTTGAATACAATTAAATTATTAGATAATTGAATATGAGTCACTTGTTGATGCAGTTGTTGACTAGAGAATTCACTTCCAAAAAATTGCAAATAAATTAATTTAAAGATTGTTGTTTTGCGGACTGGAACAGAGCTACAATGTCTTGTTGATTGCAAATAAAATAATTCCTTTTAGTTGAATATTTTTGTATTCTTTTTTTAGATTAATTTATTGATATTTACAACTGTAATAATATCGCAATAAGTATGTCTACTAATATGAACAAAACACTTGTGGAGAAACTACCCATGGGTAGGACTCCAATAAAGTTCTATAGTAGAAGGTCTCGAGGCCATTTTCTTTTCAGACGCCTCGGAGGGTTATCAGGAATATTATGGGAAGCAAGTTGAGAAACTAGCGGATTCAAGTGTGTATGGAAGGAAGTAGGCTTGTCATGGAAGGATAGGTATCTAGTTTGGGCCAAATCCTCAACATATGGGATATTAAAGTCATGATGGATGAGTTTGTTTATGACATAATAAGGAGCATTGAGGATTTTACGAAGGATTTTGGAATGTAAGGATTGGTACGAGATGAATTGGATGGTTTAGTAGAGCCCCAAAGCTCAACTCCGTAGGTCCAAGTAGGTCTGATAACTGTCATGTAAATGAGTCTTTTCTAATTAATTAGGAACTTATAGCGGTTGTCCAGTAAATGTTGAAGTAGGCGAAAACTTCGAGCAGTTTCTCGTCTTTTCAGTCTTGTATGAGGATTCTAAGTGAGACGATAGTCCAGATGGAGTTCTAGGAGTTGAATAAATAAATAAAAATAAAGAAATTATTTGTTAGAAGATTCTACCCGTTTATAAATGGGACAGTAGTCAAGGCACCTTATCCCACTTTTGTTTTACAGAGCGATTTTGTTAATATGCTTAGGAACAAGTACAATTGTACAAGTGTACTATTCATGTGTGGTGAATATGAGAAGGCAATGTAGCTTCCACAACTTAAGTCTTAGATATAAAGGAAGAAAGAGTAAGTTATAAACAATAATCATAAGGAATAGGTGCCTATACTCGTACATCTTGAGAAGACGAAATCCACAGTTTGCAGATTCGGAGGCTTTGAAAAAAAAATAACCTGTATCACTACAAACCATGAAGGGTCTAAGGTTCAGTAAATGGCAAAGACGGTTTCTATAACAACGAAATCATGCTGAACCACTAGGTTTTCCCCCAATTGAGGACACCCGCCTTTGTAAGGCTGGGCTAGCACCAGGAAGGACTGGAGATCCCTCACGGGTCAGCTAAGGTAGTTAACAGATTAAATAACTTGTCTTCCACAGCTAGATTTGAATTCGGGACCATCAGCACAGCAACTCAACGCTCTCAATGGTTTAGGACACAATAATAATATCAACTATCCCATGGAATATTCGTACCAAATGGTCAAAACGGTATTTCTCAAGGATACATAGCTGAGGTGAGTCATCAAGGATACGTTCGTACAAACCGTGAGTCACCTTGTAACTTGCTAAGTACCTGCTGTAAGTGATGCAACCCTAATCGTCCTAAAGGCGAACGGAGGAAGGCATAGAAGGCTCGCTTCCTATTGGTGAATCGAATCCCGATATCGAGGAGGCTGTGAGGATGGACCGTTAGCGACGGCCAGGAAGCCAGATCCGGCAACAGCGCTCCCCTACCTGTCTCAGCCGCTCAATCTACATCATTGTTGTTGCCCATATCTACTCGTCTAGCCGCTCATTCATGCACCCGGTCCTAACCTACCTCCACTGCACTGTCCTCTGTCTGCACCCTGTCTCTTGGAATGAATAACACCCAAGTGATCCAAGAACAGGAGGATATGTACATGGTACATTGTCATCCGTGAGGATAACCAACCATGTCGAAGATACAAATGAAGCAAGGTAACAAAAAGAATGAATCGATATTTTAAATCTAATAATTCCATTATTTGAGTACTACCAGTGGGTAGTTTCTCTACTTGTCATTCTCATGTCATCATGTAACACGCATTCTATTTACTTGTTGTATAATTGTAATACAGTTGTAAATATCAATAAATAAATTTAAAAAAATAAAATAATTCCATTCTGTACAAAGCTAGTTTAATTTTACCTTGGCGCAGCTTCGTTAAGTGACACTCTTTACAGTAGAGATCATCCTCTCACGTTAAATTAGGCCCCTATAGGGAATTCATACGGCTGCGTAGGTAGGTAATTTGATCACTCTAAACCGAAGGGGGTCTACATTATTTTTCTGCAAGAGCCAGTCTCGAAAACATAGTAGTATAGATCAGCAACTACACATCTCTCCCGCGCAAGAAAAATAAAACAATTGGATAACTAACATTGGAATATAATACTTAATGTCAATAAAGAAATTCAATTATGATAATCAATAAAAATAATGTGTTGATTATACAACTCAAAATTTTTAAAATATGAGTATTTTAAAGCCTATTAAAAAAAAAAAACACGTTGAAAAGTATCTGTTTAAGAAAATGGTCCGGGTGGAGGTCAATAAATTTCTCTTAGATAGGGAGAAATGTTTAATTTGTATTTAATATTAAATAGCCAACGTTTCGATCGACTTGCAGGTCTTCTTCAGCGCTCTCGAGGGAGAGGGCGGGGACATCACGAATCTCTCGATTGACTCGTGATGTAAATAACACTTAAACTTTTGACACCGGGCACTCCGACCTCTCCCTCGAGAGCCCTGAAGAAGACCTGCAAAGTGGGTATAAACGTTGGCTATTTAATATAAACATTTCTCCCTATCTAAGAGAAATTTATTGAGCTCCACCCGGACCATTTTCTTCCACATATACAATATAGGTCAACGAGTATCATTATACATTTAATTTTATCCAAGTTTTCAGAACATTGGGATAAATGAACTTAAGCAGTAGGATACTACAAACGCTCTAAGCTCCCAATTAATTAAAAAGGGCTATTATACATATGACTATATTATACACATGACTATTATAACACCTATTTGGACTAACAGACTAGAGCTTTGTGGCTCTATTAAGCCATCGAATTCCTATCCCTAAGTATCCAATCCTTACAATCCAAAATATTTCGTAAAATACTCAATGCTCATTATTTTTTTACGAATAAAGTCATCCATAATGACCTTAACGTCCCATTTGTTGCTAATTTGGTCCGATCCCGATATAAATTTTTTTAAGAGAAACTTTATCCCACTCCAATCCACTTGTTTCAAAATCTAGCAACCTTTTCATTCCCGATAATCCTACGAGGCGTCTGAAAAGAAGATGGTCTCGCGACAAAATGTGTTATTGGAATAAAAACAAATTAATCTAGTTAAGATCCAAGTTTTGAAAATGTACACTGATTGTCAGGAATAACCTTGCACTCATAAAAAGAAATCAATAGACCATTCCCAAAATACATGAAAAGTACTGGACATAGTTGATTCGAGGAACTTCTTCTCTACTAGGTCTCATAAGTTCTTCATACACTATTCTTTTCGCAGATAATCTTGATTAAGAGACAGATTAAATAAAATTTAATAACAAAGCTGTTGATACACTTACAGATTTGAATGCAATGAAGTCTGCTGAAGACAAAGAGAAAAGTGAAGACAGATAGGCGAGATGCAATATTTAGGACGGACTGTGGTCCCAAGGCCACTCAGCGGCGGTAACTCCTTTAGTTCCGCCTTCCCCGGCTCGAGCAGTCCGCTACGCTCCGCCTCAACAAGACAACAGGAGGATTATAGTCTCTTCGGGATCTCTGCTAGCTCTGAGGTTATTCCAAGTTAATGACTGAATACACTATCATCCGGAATCAGAAGAATCATCACGATTCGTTGGCGTCGAATAGCGTTCTGCTTATGCCTGTCGAAAATATACTCGATTTAAGACGCCACTATATTGGTTAACCGAATATGGAGTAACAAGTAAAATTTCCTAGACTTTTAAATAAGAAATTCAAAATAAATATAATGAATGTTACATGAAAAAGGGAAGTAGAAAAACTACCCAGTGGTAGTACTCGAATAACAAATTCAACTTAGGTCACGAGCCCATCTTCCTTTCAAGACACCTCGGAAGATTATCGGGGATTTAAGAGGTAGATAACTTAAAAAACGAGTGGGAGTATACTTAGTTTGTCATTAAAAAAATTGATATGAGGTTCAGGAAAAATCAGCAACAAACGGGACATTGAGAGCTTTATGGATGACTTTATTCCTAACAAAGTAAGGAGCATTGAGGATTTTACGAAGGTTTTTGGATTATAAGGAATTCAAAACAAGAGGAATTGGGTGGCTTAAAGGAGCCCTAAAGCTCTTCTCCATAAGTCCATTTAGACCATATAATAGTCCTGTACATGAGTCTTTTGTAATTCATTGGGAGCTGGGAGCGGTTGTCTGTTATAATATTGTGAAGAAACATTTGGTAATAGAACTAACACACACATTTTTATTTATACCAACTGGTAGGTTACAATAGTTAGCAGAGGCCAACTTGATATACATATTACAACTTGATAACATAATACAAATAACATTGACTTTCAACACTCCCCCCTAAATGTTATTCCCTTAATACAAATCACATTTATAAGAATGATACATATTTCAACATAAAAAAAAATGTTTAACATAAAAATGAAAGAATTATAGAATAAAACACTCAGCTAAAATTACAGCTTTAATTCTTTACATCAAGTCGAAGCATAATAGCATTTACAACCTAAGGTGCTTAATTATATTTTTATTATATTTTTTTTTTTAACATTTCACCAAATTCAGATTAAAAATAAATCTACCAAATATATTACATCCGACAGGCTTTGTCAATATGTCAGCCAGTTGCTTTTGTGTTTCTACATATTCCACAAGAATATTTTTATCTTCCACTTGATGTTTTACATAATTGTACTTAATATCTAGGTGTTTAACACGCTTCTGGTCAGGGTTGTTAACTATTTTTATAGTACTCTGGTTATCCTCATAAATAGTAATACAGCCTGTATTAAGCTGTAGGTCGAATAAAATTTTCTTTAGAAACATAGCTTTCTCTGTTGCTTGACACAGAGAAATAAGTTCAGCCTCAGCAGTGCTGAGAGCGACAACACTTTGTTTTTTTGATCTCCAAACCACAGTGTTATTAAAAACTTTAAAAACAAACCCGGAAGTGGACTTTCTGTCTAGTTCCCTAGCATAATCTGAGTCAGCATAACCAACCAAAACATTTGTATTTTTTGATTTACAATACTTCAATTTTAAATTTAAACTACCTTTAACATAACGGAGGACTCGTTTTAAGGCCAACCATAAATTATCCGATGGTTTGTCCTGAAATCGACTTAAATAAGACAATGAAAAAGCTAAATCAGGTCTTGAGCCAATAGTTGCATACAAGAGAGAACCAATACATGATCTACATAGTCTTTCTTTATCTGGGTTAATGACAAAGTCCTTATCTATTTTAAAATTATGGTCCATAGGGACATCCACTGATCTACAATTCAACATATCAAATTTGTTCAAAACATTTTTTAAATAATCTGCTTGATCAATGTACAAACAATCATTAATCTTTTCAATATTAATTCCTAAATATTTCAACTTATTTGACCCAAGATCTTTCATTTTAAAGTTGGAGCTAAGAAAACTCTTTAGCTTATTTATTTCAGATAAGTCATGGCAAAAAATTAGCAAGTCATCAACGTATAGCAATACATATAAATCGTCCTTAATGTATAAACAATAATCATTTTCAGATCTCTGAAAACCAAAACTTTTAATTTTATTATTAAATTTCTCATACCAGTATTTTTGAGAATTTTTCAAACCATATAGGGACCTTTTCAACCTTAACACCGAATCTCCCTCTATATTTACTCCAGGAGGTGGTGTAAGAAAAACATTCTCCTTAATCTCCCCATAGAGAAATGCACTTTTCACATCCATTTGATGGATAGAAAAATTCTTTTGAACCGCAACTGCTAATAAAATTCGCAATGTTTCTAATTTCGCAACGGGTGAGTATGTATCATCAACATCCTTTTGTAAGAAACCTCGAGCAACTAATCGTGCCTTATGTATGACAGATCCGCAAACAATCTTTTTTGTAAAAACCCATTTGGTATCTATCAGTGATGCACACCCCGGCCTCTTAACAACCTCCCAAGTATTATTTTCTTTGAGCGAAGATAATTCTTCCTCTACCGCCCTTTCCCACTGATGTCTGTCACTATGAGATTTAATGTCTTCAAATTTTGAAGGAACATCTATTTCCGACTGGACCTGTAAGGCAAATAACATTTCTTCTTCTGATCCTACACCATTGTTAAATTCTAAAACATAATCATTATGCCAACCTGGTTTTTTTCTAATTCTTTTATTGGTCCCATCGTCAGTCCTATTTTCTATCTGACCTAAATCCTGATTACCTTCTACAATATTGTCAAAGTATTCTAGTTTAGGAGTCTCCGATGTGATTACATTACGACGCTCATCTTCAATGAACTTAACATCTCGGGATATTATTATCTTATTAGTAGTAATATCAAAAAACCTGTAAGCATTTGTGGCATAGCCAACCATGATAACCTCATTACATCGGTTGTCAAGTTTAGTAACGGAAGGTCTATTATCTTTTACGAATGCTCTACAGCCGAATTTTTTAATTTTTGAATAATTTATTTTTATATTAAACCACATCTCTGCTGGAATACTTCCATTATAACGAGGAGTTCTATTATACAAATATGCCGCAGCCCTAACTGCTTCCCCCCATAAAAATCTGGGCAGACCATCTCCTATCATGCACCTGGCTTTTTCCAAAATGGACCTATTCATGCGTTCACTTTGGCCATTTAATTGTGGGGTATATGGAGGAGTATATTCAATTTGAATACCTAGACTAAAACACCAGTTTTTAAACTCCGCAGATGAAAACTCCCCCCCATTATCACATCTAATTGTACTAACCTTCAAATTATCATCTGAAAAGTGCCTTTCTACACTATTTATATAATTTTTCAGATTATTACAAGCCTCACTTTTGTTCCTTAAAAGATAGACTGTGGTAAAATTCGAAAAAGTGTCCATCACAGTTTGAAAATACCTGTACCCATCAAAAGTCTCAGGGGTAACAGGCCCACATAAATCTGTACAGATTATGGAAAGGAAATTTCTACCCTTAGGTAAAGCTGAACTAAACGGTTTTCTAACCATTTTCGATTTTGTGCAAATATCACAGCTGCTAACCCCATCCAAATTTGTTTCACCGGTCAATTTTCCTAGCTTTTTCATTGCATCCAAGCCTGGATGCCCCATCCTTTCATGGAGCGTTACACTTGCAAAGGATCCGGAAGGGCACATAAAATCAGCAAGATAAAGTTTGCCTACCTTACGACCAGCCAGAATATTTTTTCCGTTCCCTGATATTTCCATGGTATTTTTTTTAAAAATTATGTCATAACCTGCCTCACTAATCTTTGGTACAGACAATAAATTATATTTTAAATTCTCAACAATTAATACATTTACTAAACTGCATTCCCTGAAAACAATGGTACCCTTCTCTCTAGCAACCAAATTTGATGTACCGTCTGCTACGATTATTGAGACAGGTTTGTCTAAACTAAAAACATCTTTCATAATAGATTTTAAAGAAGAATTTACCATGTGTTCCGAAGCACCCGAATCACAAACAAAAGAAAGTTTTAATGAACACTCACTGACACCACCTTTAAAAGCGTTGGCTGTGAAAATCACTGAAGAATCTTCATCCACGACATAAGCTTCCCTGCTCCTACTTGTTGCAGCTCCATCTCTTGATCTCCAGGCGCCACCTCGTCCTCTTGATGGAGTAGATCGTTTAAGTTTGGGACAAAACCTTTTTGTATGACCCAACTCATTACATTCATAGCACCTGAATGTCTTTTTGCTATAGAAAGAGCAATTTTCTTGAGGTTTATCAACTATTGGTGTTGGTTCCTCCTTCATTCGAAGTTCAGCATCTAAAAGACGGCCTTTAACAAAGTCCATAGAGATATCCTCCGTCATAGTTTCGATTGCGGTGATTACGTTGTCAAAACAGTCTGGCATAGTAAGCAATAGGTAGCACACTTTGTCAGTATCATCTAACTTGGCTCCCGCAGCCTCCAACTCACGTAGCAGTGACTCAACCCCAACGAAATGATCCTGTAGGTCACTTTCTCGTTGAAACTTTATCCTTAATAATTTCTTCATGATAAATAGCTTGGAAATCGGGCTTTTTCGGGCAAAAACACTCTTCAGCGAAACAATCATATCACTCGCCGTTTCAGCACCTTTAACAATTTCTAAGTGTTTATCACTTACGCACTGGACAATGATCCACCTAGCTTTCCTATCCTTCTCCTCAAATTTGTTCACATCTTTGGCCTTACACTTGTGATTCAATACGTCTTTAACACCTTCTTTCTCCAACAACAACTCAACTCGCCATAACCAATTAGAAAAGTTTACTGCCGTGAGTTGCGGGAATACCTGACCGCTTTGTAACATGACGATTCCGGGTTTTTCAAAGAAAAACAAAACGAAACACTTTAACTTAATGACCTGGGCCCATAACCTTTGTTATAATATTGTGAAGAAACATTTGGTAATAGAACTAACACACACATTTTTATTTATACCAACTGGTAGGTTACAATAGTTAGCAGAGGCCAACTTGATATACATATTACAACTTGATAACATAATACAAATAACATTGACTTTCAACATTGTCAAGTAATCATTATCAAAAGCTAATCTACGTACTTACTGGTTTAAGATCGTCTAATTTGTTCCTAGTTAGACACGTGAAATAAAAGAAAAAAATATTGTTTTCTTTATTTCATTGGGAAAGCAAACGTTTCGACCTATACATCCAAATTCTGTCACCCATTACTATGGCATTGGAAATGACCTACATAATATTGCCGAATTGTAACAAATAAAGCAAACAAAAACAAATTGTTTGACTTCCTTTAACAAAACAAGCCAGTATCTGAAACTTTATATCAACATTTAAGGCCTCATAACTTTCAATATTTTAATTGGATGCATGGAATTAGCATAGTAAGCGCAATTCTGTACTGTAAGAAAATTTATCTTTAATTTTTATCTTCTCAGCAGCTGTATAAA
Source organism: Arma custos (assembly GCA_037127475.1). Classification (NCBI taxonomy): domain Eukaryota; kingdom Metazoa; phylum Arthropoda; class Insecta; order Hemiptera; family Pentatomidae; genus Arma; species Arma custos. Next base: position 34,442,150 of record CM073759.1, read on the forward strand.
CCATGAAATTTAAATGGCGAAAACCTTCAATATATTTAAAGTTGCTTCGGCGGAAGTAAACCTTATTTTGATAGATAAATATCATTGAAATGACAGTACTTTTCAAATAATTTTTTGTGAATTCTTAATATCAAATCAAGGTTTTTTTTACTGGATTTGAAATAAAAGAAAAAGAGAGAGCCAAGGGAGGCCATGAAAGCTAGACCCACTTGCAAGAGGCCGAGAGGCCGCCCCAGAGTTTCGTATCAGGAACATATCCAGTGCATCGGAGTGGAGAGGGGCAAGACTCCAGGAAATCAGACGGCTGAGTAGGGACCGCAAGGCATGGCTGCATTGGATGGAGGCTCCTCGCAGCTATGGCACAGCAGGAAGTCAAAGAAGAAGACATATCTCACAGAGTTAAACTGAACTGTGGAAAAAGTTTCAGGTCGTACATAATGCGAATAAGTTTTCGAAAAATCATAAGATGTTTGGAAGAGAAAAAGTTTGTCGGAGCATTGAAAACTTAACGGTAAACTAAGTTTATTGGAGAACACAAAGATATATAAGAAGTTTTTATACAATGTTACAACATGAACTTGCTTGTCTTAATAAGTAGAAACTGAAGATGATATACACAACAGAAAAGCAGATCTTTCTTCTTAGATAGGACAGAACTGGGGCACGACACCATGTTGAGAGAAATAATCAATAAGTCGATGAATATTAGATCTTTCATGAATTTTAGAATAGAATTTTAGAGCAGCTAGATTATATACTTTTTTTTAGTAAGGTTTGCAGATTATAAAATGAATTCATGTATCAATGAGAATGTTCTAGTCGCTAAAACAAATACACATATACTTAAAAAAATAGCGGCTAAATCATTGTTATTCACGCTTCAGAATAAATATGTTTTATATTTGGGCAGAGATATACCTGTTAAACAAATATTAAACATACATTTTTTTAACGCTTCAATATCTATAGAACATGTATACTTCGAAGTTCAATACTATGAAATCATTAAGTATAAACGCTGCGAATCGATTATCAAAAATAGGTCCGCTATCAATAACTAATTAATAATTGATTTTTTAAAATTGATGATGCAACTCTCTAAAATAAATAGATATGCTTAAATATTGAGGTTAACTATAAAAATGAGATTATTAAAAGGGAATCTAAAATACAAAAGGATTTTTGATACCAAATTTATACAAGTCCAATAAGTTATATAAATCCTAGCTATAAAATATTGTATATTATACAAATCGTTATTTACATAAGAAAATCAAGTTGCAGCGGTATAGTATTTGCAAACAGGTTTGTTCGAGCTCTTCATACATCTCATGTATGAAGAACCTTTGTGAATTTATTTATGCTTTTCTGAGATAATAATTAACAAATAATCTGCCAATAAAGCTAGTTAATGTAGAAAATATAATAAAATATTATTAAAATCGTTTTTGATAAAAACTGAGTCTTATATGCCTATAAGCTAGATTAACATTTTTTCTTTTACATTAATTACCCATGTAATTATAATTACATGGACCCTGTGCTTAAAGTTACGAACTAGTAATAAGCTGTTACATTGAGTTAACTGGGTCATCGTCACAATCTATACTTTAATATTGCCTAAGCGCCTCTCCGCTATTTAGGGAACATTTCATACTTAGGCGTCGAGTGGATTCATCTTTTTATTTTGAATAAATAATAATTTATATTATGAAAAATCAAAATAAAAATTTTTTAAATTAAATATCAATAGAGATGTTAATGAATTTAAAATCGTTGCAAGGACAAATTTATCTGTTTTTTCTTCAATTAAATTTTAATGGTTTAGTTTCAGGTGTAGTTACTTATCTTTTTTACAAATTTTTAGATCAATAGATGTTCCTAATCGAAAATAAGTACTATCAAATGTCATATTGTATAATATACACTATGATACTTGATAGTAACAAAGTATGTTACCTCTGACCACGCACAACCCTTTTTTGGGCATTCTTTGTCCAGGAAGACCTTTATATCGCTTAGTAACTTTCTATAGGTTTCTCTATCCTGACAGTCTGAGTCCTTCAGTGCTGCTGAATACATGTCGACCCTGATCTGCTTGAAAAACCGCGTCGTGTTCTTGCGCTGGTGGAATCGCTGGAAGATTTCCCGGTTTAACCTTTCAGGGCTCATCCTCATCACATGTCTATATAATTTAAGTCTTCTTACTCTGATGTCGGTCTCCAGGTTTTTGTTGTTACTGTATATTTCTTTGTTGGACTTTAGCCTGTAACATCCTTCGGGTGTCTTTTTGGGCCCGTAGATTTTCCTTAGGATTTTTCTTTCTAATTTCAGAAGCTTTTCAACGCTAGGGAGACAGGAGGTCTCCATCCCATAGAGCATCACGGGTTTGATCACAGTGTTATAGTGTCGGACTTTGGCTTTGATGGATAAGTTCTTTTTGTTGCAGAAGTTCCTGAGGTCGAAACACAATCTCTCCAGTTTGGTGACTTTTCCTTTGAAGCTTTCTCAGTCCGAACAGTTATTGCAGATGACTTCTCCTGGGTATTAATAATTTAACTATGTATGTATGTAACCTATGTATTAGTAATTATTATTATTATTAAGAAATATTAATAAATATTTCTACGGACAGATAAGAGATGGTAGAGTGGTGAACTGGTGAGTTGGTGAGGCCCGGAAGGAAGTAATAGAGCACAATTAGTTCATTTTGCCCGGCCAAATAGGCCACATCTAACTCAGTCAACGGAGAGTACACCTTAGCAACAACAGCACGCTTCAGTCCTAATCTATATTATTATATTACCATTAATATTGCCCTGATATTTAGATATATCAATGAAGCCTGTACTAGAATATACCATTAAGATTTAAATTTAATGTGAGAAGTTTAGAGTTGGAATATGGAAAAATTAGAAGTTGAAAAACAAAAATTTTCAATGAGTGTAGAACCACCGTTAAACTACGGTAAACAAAAAAAATACTTTTTACACAACTAAAAAGTATTGCAATCGCGAAAATTTTCAGATTTTAGGTAGATATAGCTATCATTAAATCTCTTCGTACGTTCATATATAGTTTTTATTTGGGATCGTATCCAGATTTAGTTACACATCTCTTTTTTTTTTTGCCACTAAATAATCACCGAAAAGTCAAAATGCATTTCCATCAAACATAATACTGCAATATAATGTAAAATAACAGATTTTGGATAAAATTGGCGAATTGAAATCGATTTATCAAATATCATATCAATTAAAACCAAATCAAACGACGATAATGCCATTATGAAAAATAGTACATTATAACATTACGTTTTAGTAAAAACTATCGTTGTTTTAACAAGAAGATGTTTTTCAAAATGTTTTTTTTAATGTTTGATAAAATACTTCAAATAGTTTTAGAAAATTAAATTTTACGTCTACAACATCAAGACTTGTTAAATTATCTTCTATTACTTAAATAAGATAAACTAAATTATGTCATAACTAGTAAGAACGACAATTAAAGAAAAACATCTGATTAGGCGATTTTCAGCATGATTCCTATACCTATGGCATTCCTATATGTATGGCATATTATGGCATTGTAGTTTTAGTGCTTTTGAGCTACCAAATACCAATCAAACCAATAACGTTTTATTTAATCTCTATCTAGTACTAACGACAATAGGAGAACACAAAAAAGAAATAGAAAAATAAATTAAATGTAAGTAACGTAAAATCGAATGAATATTCTACAAATACAATTTTGTAATAAATAATATTTTTCAAACAATAAAAATTATAATTAAATATTTTTGTTTTGAAGAGAAAAGATTTGCCCTGGCAGGGATTCGAACCCGGGTGCAGTGCTCTAAAACTGTCGTGGTTGCATCCAAGTCCTATATCCCCGTGTTCTCGTAATTTTTGCATCAAATACTAATGATGTATACACAGGGAAGAATGTTCATTGAACATTACTTAAATTAGTATCTTGATGACTAACGTCAATAATTATTTTTATTAATAGTTATTATAAAAATTATAGATTAATATAAAAAAACAACTAAAATAGTTATTCAATAGAATCAGGTTAGTAGAAATGGGTCGGATCTTGAATATTTTGGCTACACATCCAAGAGCCAAGAATTCAACCGGGCCAAAGTATACCCAAGGGGTCTCTTAAATACCGGTGATAAATCCATTTTCATCTATTATTGTTTTTAATCAAAGCAATTATGAAAAGATAAAACGAGCAAATAAAAAGGAAAATGTTCAAGCACTAAAAAAAAAAGATTTAACAGTTCGTTAATCAAACAATAAAGAGTTCAATTTGTATATGTAAAAATTAGAGTTGTTGACTAATAGTACATGATTCACACATTAATCTGTAACATTTTGAATTTTATTGCTAATAAAATTCCAGTGGGATCTGCAGACCCTTGTGGGGCACACCCACCTTCCATAAAATGAGTATCTTAAATTGGGGGAAAAAACCTGTCAGATGAGAATGATCTCGTAGAAATCACCTCCCTGCACGACCCAAATCCTAGAAACATTACATACAGACTCTACCATGTACTGCATCCACGACTCTTACGGGTTGTAGTGTTATAGGTTTTTGTTCTTTATTAACAATAAAATCATAATTTGAGACTTGATAATCAATTTTAGTTATGATTTTCACACTTAATAAAAAAACAAACGACACCGGACACGCTGAAGAAACAGCTATATTTCTATGAAAATAAAATTTTAAAATGTCCAAAAATTAATTACATTGGAAAAGTACTAAATTAACCTTTATTAATGATTCGTTCCAACTCATTGTATGTTTTTTGTACAGGCTTCGAGCCATCGATTTCGCCAAACGATATTTTTCTCATTATTTTTATAAATGGAAAGCATTTATATACATATACATATATATATATATATATATATATATATATATATATATATATATATATATATATATATATATATCCTCGAATATATCCTCATGAGGAAATGTATGTCCAGCTCAAACGCATTTATTTAACTACAGAAAAAGTAATATTTTTATATTAAAGAGAAAAGATATGCCCTTAAAAGGGGCATATCTTTTCTCTTTATGATAAAAATATTTTAAAAATCAAAACAATTAACAAAAAATCATTAAAAAAAGATACTAAATACGTTTTAGAATTTGAAACAATTATGTAAAATTAAAAAAAAAATCATCCTCAATTATCAAATAAAAATTGTATTGCGAATAGTCAATTTAACACATACCTATATTATAATAATTATAATTAAACTCTTGATATGTTAATAATATCTCAAGACGAAATACAGTCCAGGACAATAAAAAAACAAAAATATCCCGGGACACGCCATCTGTTGCTCCTTTTTTGTGCTCTTACACAACACTAGTTCCCCTCCGTCCTAAATATACAACCACTGCTCTATACTGCTAGTAGGTGTCTGAGCACTGTCTGCCAGCTCTGGGTTTTTTTATACCTACCTGCACCCCAAGTGCTAGGGTGAATAGGGTGCATAGGGTTGCCATTATGGGTCAGGTGGATGGGCAAAACTGTCTAGTGTACCAGACAACCAGCCATGAATGGAAACAGACCGACCCATTGGTTAGGCATTAATAGTTAAATAAATCATCCTGAAAACTTATTTTAATTCAACTAATTCAAATTTATTATTTTTGACCTTTATATTTCAAACCGTATTACGAAATAAGTAATAACCGTATTACGAACATTCGCACGACGAGAAGCACTTGAGGAGTTGAGTGCTATTTTTATTGTTAAGTGTTCGAGCAGGAATCAACTGATTTATGTCATAAAAACAAAACAAAAGAAACTGCCACTAGAAGAATCCTTGATGGGGTTTGGGTTCAGTACATGGTAGATACTGTACTGTTTCTAGGACAACGATTGATCAGGGAGGTGATTTGTCCTAGATCACACTCCACCGCCTGGTTTTTCCCCAATTACGGGTATCCACTTTAAAGAGTCTGGGTGAGCCCTATGGGTGTCTCCATATTCCTCAGAGTCCTTCCCCTGATGTTGACAGATTAAAATAAACTATCTGCCACAGCTGGTTTTGAACCTTCCGTCCAACAACTCAGCGCTCTTCGACATAGATCTTGCTCTTCCATAATAATTTATAAAGAGATGAAAAAAGCTTTTTTTTTTTTTTTAAATTCTTATGAAATTTAATTTTCAATTCCAAAATTCTTCTTATAGTTAAATGTAAGTTTATTAAATAAGTACGTGATAAGTGCTCTGATGAAGATAAAAATTTTCTGTTGCAACAAAATGAACAAGCGAAGCTGGGAAGGCCGGAAAAAAAAAATTAAATGATTATCGATACCAAAAAAGTCAGAAAAATCTTATTTTTCGAATGTTTTTAAATTTAAATAAACTTTTCTGTATCATAACGAAATTTAAAAAATAGCATGCCAATATTATTTACTTTCCAACATATCTGATTCGGTAAAAAATTTACAAACTGGCGATTAGATAACAAAAGTTTGAAATAAAAAAATAACGAAGAATAACAGGGTTAGTAAACGAGGGCAAATAGTTCAGAACATTAGCATGACAAGAAGTACTTGAGGACTTGAGTGCTATTTTTTATTTTTAACTGTTCGAGAAGGAATCAAATGCTTATAACATTTCTATCAGCGATTAAATGTAATTAAGAATACTAATATTGGCGAAAAACCGATAATAAAAAAAATATAATCCATATTTAATGAAATTTTGAAATTGAATTTGAAACGACGTGTATGTTAAAGATTCCGAACGAAACAATATCTTGCTTAAATATTTGGATTAATGGATGCCATTTCAAGCTAACAAATCGAAAAATGTTAGCAATTTGAAATAAAGCAATAATTTAGTAAGTTTTGTGGTATCAGGATGAATAAATTATAGTAGAGTAACCAGAAAAATCGAACCTGATTACTGCAATGAATATGAATAATCTCTTAATAAAACAATTACTTATTAAAATTAATCGAACTAAGCTATCCATATTGTTAATAAATTACACGTTATTCGAGACTTATCAAAAACTGCATAGATAAAACTATCTCTAAGAACCGTAATATATATCCATATATTTTGGTTTGGTTGGACCACTTTTCTTCATATGATAATCTGCCTGTAAGATTAATTGTAACTGTAAGGTAGTTTTAAAGATTAATGTATTAACGACTAATATGGAATATATATGTATAACAACGCTACTATCCATATTACAAAAAGTAGGCACGAGGAGAAATGACCAATAGTAGTCATTAGTTGGAGAGATGTTAGGCAACGGACTGGTCCCAGCGAATATGGCACTAGCTACTGGACTTCGCCTCCAAGGTTGAGGTTGCAGCTTTAAGTCATCGAAAAGAAAACTAGACAATGACTTCTATCCTTCATAATAATATATAAAAATAATATACAATGTAGTGTTGGTAATTGGAATGTGGACTGACTTTAGATTTTATATTCAAAATCATATATCCGTAGCCCCAGTGAATAAGTGTTTAAGTCGAATTTTGACCAGGCAGAATGAATTAACTGTATTGAGGGAAGTTGAATCGTGCCATTCTCGTAGTTCTTGGCTTGAAATGGAGTTGTAATACAAGCAATAACTCCTTTCAATCCAATACCTGGATTAGCTCCTTATTGACTTCGAAAATGAAACGGTTTCCTACGTATTGTATAATGAACACATTTTGCAGAAAATTCGACTTAAACGCTTATTTACCGATGTTGTAAATATAACGCTTTCTTTCAATCGCCTAGTTAGTTGTTGGAAGTGAAGAGGTTCCAGGATCGCCTTTAGGAATAAACTGTTACAGAAGTAACCCCAGTACAAACTGAATAATAAAAATGGACTGATTTCACAGTAGTATTTGCACCAGAAGGGGATAGGATATTATTGGATTAGTGATCATGGTTTAATGTACTTTGGAATAGTAAAAAGTTAAAAACCTCAGTGAGAACGATATTAATAAAGTTTTTTTAATTTGATTTTGTTTAATGTCGCTTCGACTACTGAGGCCATTAGAGACTAATTCGTGCGTTTTAAAGATATCATTGTGTTCTGTTATTTATTACATTTATTGAAAGTTAGGCACATTTCAATATTCAAATTCATTCTTTCTATTTGATGCCTTTCCCACTCGAATGGATGCTTCACTGTAAGTTTTGGCGAGTTGGTTGATAAAGCCCTAAAAGAAGAGAGAGATGAGTCAGCTTTGTATGTCCAATTCTTAGCCTGCTTTTTATACTGCATTCTTTTGACGTAAGGCAGTTTGAAGGGATCCATACAATATTTTTATCTTTTACTTAACGGAGGTGGTCGTGCCGATGAAGATTCGCTTAAGGATTCAAAGGCAACCATCGGTATGTTGAGTCCAAACCTGGACAAGACCAGCCGACATTAGTAATGACTACAAACTCCCTGCAGAGAGACAAACCACGATCGAAAAGAGGACTGGGGTAAGCGGAGAGACGAGAATTGACTAACAATGTCAGAGGTAGTCAGGTGTGGTGGGGGCCAGGTATGGCCTTGAAATGCTTGCGTAAGGCCCGGGCGGCGTGCGGCGTTGCCGGATCTACGCTCGCTGCACGTGGGGCGTCTATCAATCATGTCTTCTGTCTCTTCTTTCTTATTGTGTATACATATATATAAATATATAAAGCATATGCCTGTGGTCGTAGTTCGAGGGTTCAGGGAGGGTGACACCCGGACTTAGCGGTGGTCTGGGGGTACCTGGTTCGAGCACTGTGGTCTGCCTTCCAGGGACGTATCCATGACCTTTCCTACAGTCAGAGTTCGCCGAAGAGCTTTGAGGGAACCGACGATTCATGAATCAAACAATAGTCCCTATTTCTACCAAAACTAAATACATGAATGGTATTGAAGCATCAAGATACATCGAAAAGTGGATAATAAGTAGGATTGTAATTTACCCAACAAATTATACTTTTTTACAGACTCTAAATACAAATCCAGCAAATGGAACATATGCAAAAAACATATTTATGTAGCATACTCAGCATATCAATTACTATGAATGTTAAAATTAAAGTGTAGCTTCAGACTTATCCAACCCATGACAAAAGTTAACAAGCTATACAACATAACCCCTAGGATAGCATAACCCCTTTTGTAATATTCAGCTATAAAATGAGGATGATTTATTTCAAGTCCTCCCCGTTATAGTACATAATTAAAGACAAATCAGGAACTTAGCCTCTTGAAATTTGTACATAGGTTCTTTGTATAGTTTAAGAAAGAAATTTGGATAATTCCACCCCAAGGGTTTCCCTTTTAATATAATGGGGGTTCAAAGGTAGTAGAGAATCCGTCAGTTTTGAAGTTAGACATCTGACATTATGGATGTACGAGTAACTTATATTTAAAAAAATAATTAAATTATTTATTTAAAATGATCTTTCACGAAACTTTATGTGGCAGGCCGAATTCCACGCGAGCGAAGCCGCGGGGGCATAAGCTAGTCCTATATAAATGAGGAATCGTTATATGGACACTTTACTTATTGTTAAATAAAATTAAACAGACTGTATGATTACAGAAATTATGCAGACTGTTCTTTCTTACTTCTGCAGGAATGCTGTTCTTTCTGAGGTTCCCTAGTATATTCCAAAACGTCAATAACGTTTTTCTGTAAGAAGTTGTGTATGTTACATAATTTTATTACAAATGGTTTAAACAAATTATTTTTTCGTACTTTAAAAATCAATGTATTGAACCCAAATCTCTTACCTTTCCATTTATAGACACTCTTGCCTTTACCATTTTTTACGTTTCCTGACGTCATAATAATATGGTGGACAATTATTACAAAAAAAAGGAATGAAGCTGATATGGGCATAAAGTAGATATGGCAATGAAGTAGATAATGGGCATCTGTTTTGCTGATTAATAGCTTATCGAGAAAATATTTTTGATTTCGTAGAATTTTAAAAAATAATTCGTGAAAGTGAAATAAATTAAGAGAGTAATGTCTGTTGCTGTATAAGAAGAATTCTCAGCGGCTTCCAGAGCATTGGACAATAAGGAGAATTGGAAAAGAATTGATAAAAGACAAAGAGAGAAAAGTGAATGAGCTAAATGAGCGAGAAAGGAACCGATAATCGACAAGGGCTATAGAATTCCTTAATCAGGCCGGAGGCGGACCGGTTCGCGGCAGCCACTTCTCAACTCGAGGGTATCAGTACTCAGCAAACGATAAAGCTCCTTTAACAATCCGAGTGAAGGATGTCTAGGAACCTTGGTCTGCCTTAGGATCACAACCAAGAGGGAAAATGTGTGCATAAAACGACTTGCTACAAGCCTCAAAAGCTTCAAGAGATGGCGAAAAAAGGACTCGTAAATCGATGCCGGCAAGTTTGGATATGCAAATTCAGAAATTGATACTACAATAGTAATATATGAAGTCATACATTTTTTTTTTAATACATGATAAAACCGGTTAAACTATTCCAGTACAACAAGTCCTCAAGAAAATTTCATTTAGTTCTTGTGTATTTATTTATAAATTAAAAAAAAATATGCTATTCATGTAATCGAAATTGTTGATAGGTATGAACTGACGGAAAACATGCAAGTATTTACGTGGGGATGCACGGATGTTTAATTACCACCATTTACTGCATAGTTTTTAGTTGGATTTTAAAATTTATTAGGCTCTGTTTAAAACAGAATTATTTCGGATTTTATTAACGAGTAATAGAAGACCAAAATAATTTAAAGCGCCTGAGATCATCCGATATTGCTATCATAATGAACCAAAATTATTTATTATAAATAAATATTTTTAAATATTTTAAAATTTAAAACGATTATTTAACATTAATAGTATTTAAAAATAAGCAGTATTTAATTCAAACTACTAGACTACTAGTTCAATTCACGGAAGCGGGAGCCCATTACAAGGTGATACCTGCAATGATTGGCCTCGGTAAAACGTTCATTCTTTTAATTATTCACTTCTCTCTTGATGTTTTCTAGTTTCGTATAAATATTTAAAAGTTAGGAAATCTGGGAATACAGAGCATTTAATTCATTATGTAAAATAAATAAAGTAATTGGAATTTCGTAATTACTGTTCAATTTCCCAGGTTCTTCTTATTTAAGTAAATATATTTTTTTAATAAATTTATATAGAGACCATTAAAAACTAATGTAATTACATTAGTTTAAAAAAATAACGTTTAATTGTTGGTTTATTTAACGTCATTTTATGCTGATATGGCTAATCGGAAGATGCTACATTGGGAGCTCTAAATTGTTCCTAACCAGGTATATAGGTAACCAGATATCTTTAACGAATTCCTGACATATAGGCTCGGGACCCCCGTTTAACGTTCCTTCCGAAGGACAGCGTAACTAAGGATTTTTTACTCCTTTTAAAAAATCCAAGGGCCACCTGCCGGGCTACGAACCCGCGATCTTGGGCTTAGCAGTTTGTTACGCTAACCACTAGACTACAGGTTAATTAATTAATCATCGAATTTTTATGTTTGGTTTCTATTTATTATATATTTAACGAGTAATATATATATATATACATATATATATATATATATATATATATATATATATATACTACAAATTATTACATTAAAAACCTGTCCCACGACAACTAATGTTTAGTACGTGGTAGAAACTGGCCTGTTTCTTCGACAAGGGTTGTGCAGGTAGGTAATTTATCCTAGTTCAAACTCAACCGCCAAGTTGTTCACCCTATTTTAGTTAACCAATTCATAAAGTATCCATCCCCGGCTGTTAACAGATTAAATAAAATATACCACAACCGGATTGGAACCCTGTAAGGCACATAAACCACGTACTTCAGATAAAATACGTTTGACGAAGCGCACTGATAATGAAAGAACCTTGAAACAGTATTTTTGTGGTGTAAAAGTGGTGTTTTTCACTTTCGATACTATGTATTTGTATAGACGATATAACCTGACAATATAAACAGTTATACTATCAAAGTTTTAATTAATAGGAATTAACGTGCTTCATTTCTCAAAATCTGCTTTCTGAAAAGATTACCAAGTTTACCAATTGCCAATTTTTTTTCTTTTCTGTTAAATGTTTTATAATAGTTTAATGGCAGTAACCTTGCAATATTTATAAAAGTATACGTTGAAAATAAAATAATTTTTGATAAAATCGAGATGTTACTGAATATACTAGACAGTAAAGGTGGCCGGAATGACTCCAGAGGGAATCGGGAACAAGGTCTATTGCAACACCTCCTCCCTGGCTGGCTCCCCTGGTCCGATACCACCGCTCAGCTCTCTTCAAACAGTTATTTTCGTTACTCCTAATCATTCTACAGTAAGGGTTAAGGGAGTTTGTACAGGACCAGAGAGTATTGGAAAATAAGCAGGATTCAAAATATGGATTAAGGTAGATCCATGTCACTATAAAAAGAAATAGAAATAAGTCGATTTTCGAAAAATATAGCGATCTTTAGAAAAAAAAATCCTTTAGCCTCTCAAACCATGCTTCGACAACAATTAAACCAACAAAAGTACTCTTATACCGCTGAAAAATCGAAATAAAACGAGAAGTATGGTTTAACTGTTGGTGTGAGTATGCTACCTTGCATAGTCCGTGTTATGAATATTTTTCACAAATTATTTCTAAATTCAAGTTCTTAAGATTCCGGGAATGGCAAATGTCGATCTGTTAATTGTTAAACTATGTTCTTAATTTAAGGATTTTTCGAGCCAAGAAAAACAAATTCTAGAATAAGAAAAATTCGAGTAATATCTGTGGGTAGCTTCTCTAATTGCCTTCATCTCACACCATTCATTATATTTACTTTTTTTATTTATATAATACAGCTGTATATTTCAAAAAATAAATTAAGAAAAAAAGATAAAATATCGTAGTTACGCAATATCTAGAATTATCTTAATTAGTTTAGTTTTTTCATTTAACGTCCACTTTATGCTGCTATGGCTAATCGGACGATGCTACATTGGGAGCTCTAAATTTTGCCTATCCAGGTTCAATTAGAATAGGGATTTTTAACGAGTACCTGACATCGTACTTTTGACGTCCCTTCCGAAAGACGGCGTAACGTAAGGATTTTTTACTCCCTTTAAAAAACCCTAGGGCCACCTGCCGGGCTACCAACCCGCGATCTTGGGCTTAGTAGTTTGTTACGCTAACCACTAGACCACTAGGCTTATTTTAATTAAATAACCTTTCATCAAAGACTTTAAATTATTAAAGATGCTTACAATTGAGATTTACAAAGAATTTGCCAGTTATGATCTCTGCTACTTAAGAGTTATACCGAACAGATTTGAAAAATACCATGATAGTGGAGATTACCATAATAAAGACATATTAAAAAGTCAATTTTGGAAGAATATAAGTAGAATAAATAAAAGAAAAAGATGTGTAGGGACTGTTCAAGTCTGGTTTCGGGGATAATGGCTACATAAAATTTATTATTAACTTCTTCGAATGACTCGAATGAATTATTATAGAAATTAATTTTCATACCTTTATTATTTATGAAAGAATCGATCAAATAATTCACTTGAAGTTAAATATAATCCATCATGGAAAGAAACTTCAAATAAGATTTCTCAAGACAATACTTTATTATAGCCGCATCTTGTGACATACTTCACAGGCTTCATTACATATGTACATATAGAATATATTCGTGGTTGCTCAACATACATATATTCATGACCATATAAACCGGTCAACTAAGTTATATAGGTATCAAATATCCTGTATTTATATTGTTAGCATTAATATACATACATATAAGATGTAGAGGTTGGAGATAGTTTGCTTGAGAGTGACTTATTAGTTGTGAAGAGGAGATGGAAGAGAAGGATGATGCAATGGAAGAAGATAAGAGAAGTGGGATAAGCATTATTGAGTTGCAATATCTTCATTGATGTGTGTAAATCCTGAGGACTATTGTCGACCGGGGGGCTTTGTCTTGGGAGAAAGTGGGTTTGTAGTTTTAGGCTTGGTGCCATTATTAACTATGGCTGGAAGGACGTGGAGGGGGCGGTCGTTTATAAATTTATAGCCTTCCCTTTCAAAGGTTTCAAAAGAGGCCAGAGAGAGAACACATCACGCAAAACGTTTCGACAGAAAGGACAGTTAAATCTGTTGGGACGAATGGGATTCGAAGAGGTTTCTCTTCCAGTATTGTTCCGGATCAATTCGAGCAGAAACCAATAACTTAATTAATTGCCAATGAATCCCGATTGGAGATGCACAACTAACTACCAACTCCTCAAGCCAAATGGAATTGCAAATCTCAGGTTTATTACTCCTCCAGTAATAATAAAGGAAGACAAAAAGTAAATATTTTATTAACCTTAATATGCTCCAGAGGAAATTGATAAACATTTCTCACTTATCTTGGTTTATCACGTTTAATTTTTTTTTATTTAATGATGTACGCGTACATATTTGTTTCAGTGACTAACTTTTCGTAGAAGGTATTTTGTCTAATGTTTCATTAAGCTTTATTTTACTTCTTGTGTATTTTTTAAAATTTATTTTTATATTATTCGTCACATAATTAAAAGCTTTTTGGAGAAACTAAAATTGACACAAATACGTTAACGAATAAACTTTGTTTATAATATAATTTAATAAATAAAATAACTTGAACTTTTTCTGTATAAAATTTATTGAATACACTTCTCGACCATTTCGAACTCATTGATACAGCTAGTTTTCTGAAGAAACTGATTAGTTTTCCGAAGTTACATGTGTCTAAGTGTATTTATTTTTGTCAAAATCATTTTTAAAACTATCGTGTTACTTTATTATCTAATGAGACACAAACAATGACGGTCTTCAAATAAACGCTGAATAGTTTCTGGTACGCCAGAGGTTAATCCGAGAGGTAATTTTGGAGCTAATACTAGGATTATTTTGAGTTCTTTAAGTTTAATTTACTAAGGTTAATCCGAGAGGTAATTTTGGAGCTAATACTAGGATTATTTTGAGTTCTTTAAGTTTAATTTACTATCATTGAGATTAATTTGTCATTATGATCTATTATGGTACTCTGGGAAGCGGGGTAGCTCAGTGGTAGAACGCTGAGATGCTGTTGCGAAGATCCTGGGTTCAAATCCGACTGTGGTAGATAATTTAGTTGTCAATAGCCTGGAGTGGATTCTGTGGGATTTGGAGACCCAGTCTCTACGAATATAAAGAGCGTACCCCCCCCCCAAAAAAGGGAGGTTTCAGGTTGAGCGTGATTAAAAAAAATTGATTTCGGACAAATCGTTGTCCTAGAGTCAGTACAATCTCTAACGCGCGCTAAGCACAAGACTCTTCTTGGATCGCAGTGGAACATGTTTTTTTTTCTCAGTGCAGATATAATCGTTTAAGTTATCTATTACATAATATGTTACTTTATTTTCTACTGGGTTAGAGGTTGAGGCGAATTATGAACTGTTTGCTTCGATTTGTCTTCGACGCCCCGAGGAGGTCTCATGTGTCCCGCCTTTACGATGAGCTAAAGTGGCTCGTTCCTTCTATCCGTAGACTCTATTTCCTGGGTTCTTACTTATATCAAAACTATCAACTCACAACATCCATCTTACATCTATAGTCCAATCACAGGGCACAAGATCTCACCCTTTCAATCTCTATATAGAACCAAAACTTTTGAGCGTTCCTTTCTCGCCCGTATTATCTCTCTTTGGAACTCACTTCCACCCGATATCTGTCATGCGTCTTCTTAACCTCATTTAATTTAATTTAATTTAATTTCATACTAACTGTTCCTACATCTAAATTCCCAAACAGATGCTTTATAATCAATAGATAATTATAGATATATTCAACTTAATCGATTGATGAATTACTGTAAATATTCCTCACTCATAATGATATATTTTTTTATATTATTAGATGCTATTTTGTATTACATGTTCTGATTCTCTACCAAAACATACCTGTTAGTTATTTACTTTCAAGATGCTATGTAAATATTGTTATTCTAATGTAGCCCTTTGGCCAGATGTATATTCATTTTATTTTGTTCATCTCTGTTGTTATTCTGAAGGGACGTGGTCCCAGAATAAAATTATTTTTCTATTCTATTCTATCTCATTAATAGTACGTAAATCATAGTGACATTAGACAAAATTGTAAATAAATCGACTACGAGATGTTCTAGAAGTGGAAAAGAGGGCGGTGGAGTGGGGGGTGGTTGAAAAGGAAAGCGGTCCACGGCCCGCCCTTGACATGGTTCTGTAGCTCTTGCCACACACCATCATCCATCCCTACTGTCCTCTGGCTGCCCCCTCCATCTCAATATATTAAATGCAGATACATAGCCATATTATGTGTCCTTCTAAACAGTGGAAGATAATATATAACCCCTCCCTTTAAATTTCAATTATACTTTTTTAACATCCACACGATTTTGCAACACATACATGAGCAAAATACAATGGTTGACTGAACATATCATTAGAAATATTGAAAATGGTATTTTAGTGCAGTAAATATATTTTATACAAAATAATTTATTTGTATCAATGTTTAGTCTAATTTTTCTGTTATAAGTTTTTTTGTGTATTTTTTTCTTTCATTGCATATTATATTAGTACAGTTACATTTAAATTTGTCCATTAAAACGTTAATGGCTTTTAATTTGAACTTGGCCTATTTGGTACATCGTGTAATTTATGTGAATTGCAGCAAATTATATAAGAAATAAAATCGAATAAGTAAAAAAAATTATTAATAATAATTTTTAATCCATAGTCAGGATAGAACGTTCTGGAGTCAAATCGAAACTAACATTTACTGATTTTTATTTACTGCACTATTTGCTTAAGAAGATATTGTGGTTATTGAAAAGTCAAATTAATTCTGAAAAATAAAATAATAGATAAATTACTAATATTTTATATTTTTATCTAAGTGAAATTGATTGAATGGATATTTCTTTAGAAATATAGAAAATGGTCAGAATGCAGAAAATGGGAATATCATCATTACCCTTCGGTAAATAAATAAATAATTTTAAAAAATAAGTTTATTTTGTGTAAAACTTACTTACTGCAGCCCTAAACATTTCAACACTTCTAGAGGGTTAAAAAAATTATAACAAATAATGGTTGCGTGTGTGTGTGAATGTGTATTTTATATTTTAATGATGCTTGTGATGACTACATTATTATGAAAATTAAATAGATTCAAATACGGATGGTTCTTATTCGGATCCTTTTAAATTTAGTCTCTTATGAAATTTATTTTTTTAACATACTTCTATTCTTGTTTTTGTACTTTTAAATTCTGTTGATGAATTTACACGGATAATGTTGGTGGACACTCAAATAAGTTTGTAAACTATAGCATCATTAATAATCCATAAAATATTTAATTCTTAATTGCAATAATACAGTGTAAACTTAGAAGTGTTAATTATTCTCCCCCCTACGCACACTTAATATTGACAAATAAAGAAACCTTTTTATCCTGAATATCTAAAAACATTGTGGGAGATTACTGCATGTAGATAGCTAAAGCCACATAACGCTAAAATATTGCCGAACAAAAGTGAAAACATGACGCTATCGCAACACGTGAAATGCTATGAAATCCATCAACAGAATTTAAAAAAGGAATTATGTTAAAAAAATAAAACTGCACTACAAGAAAAAAGAAAAACTTAACTATTCGTAGACGAAATGCGTCAGACAGAAAAAAAACAAGTAAGAACGTATAGAGAAATACATGACGTATGTAGTGATAAGTAGAGGTGTTTTTGCAGCTTAAAAAAAAAAAAAGGAAAATCAACAGTATTTTTCTGATAATAGTGATTTATAATAAATTAAAAATTGCAACTAAATTTAAAAATTACAAAAATCTGCTTTAACAAATATAAAATGTTACAATGCTAATAAAACACAAACATCATTTCTCATATTTTAATTTAATTGAAATTATTTATAGATTTAAGTTAATAATTTAAAATTAAAACAAGGTTGGTACTGTAGTAACTTAAAGAAAACAGATACGAGTCAGTAAACAAAACGTCACCTCATTATCATACTACAATAGTTAGTATTCAAATCGCATAGCTTGTAAACATTTTTATTAAATTGTGATTTATTTTCATGCCAGATTGGATATTTTTGCAATAGATAAATCTGATTACTACAGAGCTAAAAGTTTATATTGAGCCAAATACCTCTTGGAGTGTTAAGGTTTTAAAATTAATTCCATAAATGGTTTAGATCATTACAAAATAAGTAAATTAATGTTAAAAGCATTAAATACAACAATAAAATACTTTAAACTGTCTAAACCATGAAATAACAGCTCATTGCACAACACGCAGGACTTTCAAGTTGATGTTTTGAATGCAAGAAGCAAAATATTACGAAAAATGGTTTTATTTCTTAAATAATTACGATAATAAAATAATATATTATAATATTATAAAAAGTTTCAGATGCAGGAAATAAATTTATGTAAACGTTTACTGATTTTTTTCTATGGATAAACACGCGTTTTTTAATGAAAACTTAAAATTATTAAATGCCTAAAGACTGATTGCCATTTGTTATTTATTATTCAAGTGGCAGTATGAAAAATATTGCAGCGAAATAAAGAACTGTTAATCAATTCGTATTTAGAAGAGTATGAAATGACCGGGGTGCAGGAAATATGTTTTACACAAAATAAGTTTTATACTCGTGCAACGTTTCGGTCTAGCCAAAGACATAGTAGTATTGACTCAGTAGAAATTAAATTGGTTGGAGCTTTTCAATTCAGGAACGACCTTTGTGATATTCCATTTCCATGATATACTTTTTTTTTTATAAAGTCATATTTGGAGATGTATCATGGTTAATCTGAAGTTTTATAGGAATAATTTTTTTTTTTTTTTAATTCAATTTATTGATATTTACAACTATAATACTATTACAATAAGTAAATCTGCTATATGTACAATACGACTTGAAAAGCACTTGTGGAGAAACTACCCATCGGTAGCACTCCAAAAAGTTCTATAGTAGATGGTCTCGAGGCCATCTTCTTTTCAGACGCCTCGGAGGGTTATCAGGAATAGTATGGGAAGCAAGTTGAGAGACTAGCGGATTCAAGTGTGTATGGAGCTTGTCATGGAAGGATAGGTATCTAGTTTAGGCCAAATCAGACACATATGGGATATTGAGATCATGATGGATGAGTTTGTTTGTGACATAATAAGGAGCATTGAGAATTTTACGAAGGATTTTGGATTGCAAGGATTGGATACGAGATGAATTGGATGGTTTAGTAGAGCCCCAAAGCTCAACTCCGTATGTCCAAATAGGCCTGATAACTGTCATGTAAATGAGTCTTTTGTAATTTATTGGGAGCTTAGAGCGTTTGTCCAGTAAATGTTGAAGTAGGCGAAAACGACGAGCAGTTTCTTGTCTTTTCAGTCTTGTATGAGGATTCCAAGTGAGACGTTTGTCCAGATGGAGTCCTAGGTAACGTACCTGTTCGACAGAGTTCAGAGGAATGTTATTAAAGGATACAGTAGGGCAGGAATTTGTAGGTTTACGACGAAGGGTGAAGGTAATGTGATGGGATTTGTTAGGATTAATTTTAATTCTCCAATTTTGACACCATTCTTGAAGGTTTGAGATATGGGATTGAAGAGTTTGGGATGCAACAAATGGATCATTATTTACTGATAACACACATGTGTCATCAGCGTACGTAGTGAAGACAGTGCTTGGATGGGTTGGGATGTCAGCTGTATATATCGTGTATAGGATGGGACCCATGATACTACCTCGAGGAACTCCGGCAGACTGAGTAAAGAGGGAAGAGTAGGTGAAATTATGGTTTACTTTAAAGGTTCTATTACTGAGGTAGGAACTGATAATAAGGAAGTAAGTAGAAGGTAAGAATTTACGGAGTTTGTACAACAGTCCCGGATGCCAGACTCGATCAAAAGCCAGGAATAATTTAAAATAAAAAAAGTTTCAAGCTTTTAAAAAATTTCTAATGATTAATAAATGAATTCCAACGCCATCATTACAACAGGAATGCGTTGCTTTACGAATATTTTTTTTTGCTCGTCTGGTTTAATTTTGACAAGATATGGAACCTTTAAGTACATGTATTGAAAAATTAGGTTTTTTAAGTTGTGAAATTATTCTTTGAAGGCAACCTAATAAAGTTACATTTTGTTTTTAACAATCGATTAACCCTAATACTGAATTAATAAATTATAAAGGTATAAATAACTCCATGTATAATAACGCAGAAAATATCAATGAAGATTCTTAATAAATCTCTAATGAGTACTATGCCTCATAATTCAATATAAAATATAACCTAACTTATAGGTTAAAGAAATACCACGCTGGCAGATCGTTCTGAGTATAACTTTCGACCAAGACCTTTCTCCACCTCTTGCCAGGCTGGAAGAGACAAGACATACCCTGAAGGAGATTCGGACCTACAGAATGGTGATGAGGGAAGAGATTTGAGGACTGGTGGCCCACTGCTGGGAGCTGGCGGCCTTGGGATCCGCTAGTCGCTCCGAGCTGGGACCTTGGCGCTCCAACATCCGCTCTAGCTAGCTAGCCATGCCGCTCTTAATCTCTACACAACCATCCTAGTCCTGTAACAATTTGAGAGACTGTGTGCCTATGCAGTAAGTCTGGGGCCGTGTGGGGAAAACACTCTCCTAGTTATCTCCAAAACCCGGATTCGAGTCCAGTGGTGGAAGATTACTATTTAATCTGTTATCAGCCGAGAATCGAACCTTTGTCATAGAGGATCTCCTAACCACTATGTCCATCCCCTCAATCACATCCTTGCACAACTGTTGACTCAAAAACACAGCGATCCTCTGGGTGAACTGAATCCCAAAACTGTGGATTTCTTAAATCGTTCCTTTAAAATAACAACGATATAACTAAAAAATAGGCAGTTTTGAATTAATCCTTCAGTATTAATTGTTTTAGTTGAAGCTTTTGAATTCAAGAACGAATTTTATCCATAGTTTTTAAATCTTAAGGAAGCGGAATCTTGTAATTTTCGTAGTTCTTAGCTTGAAATATAGTTCCAATAAAATCATTGACTCCCTTTTCAAGCCATGGCCTGAGTTAACCCCTCATTCACTACGAGAATAACACGATTCCGCCTTCCTTAGTAGAACAAGAAACTCATTTTTGACATAATTCGACACCAACCTCTTATTCATCGGGGCTATTGATTGGATTTCTTCTCGAACTTGATTTTTATTTTTTATTATATCCTACTATGGATATTAAAATAGTATACGAAATATTTATAAATTGACAGAAATAAAAGATGACCACGGACAGATGGGAGGTAGTGGGAAATCTTGGAGGTTACCGCCACGGGCGATGGTTAAGGAGGTTTCGTTTAGTCTCCACGATTGGCCAATGATTGCGAACGATGACAATTCACTACAACCCTTACGCGCTTCTAGTTTTTAATCTGTCTTGTCAATGATATGGTGAACATTGATAGATAATATTTTTAAAAAAAATAATAAAAATGCCTTTTTTTAAAATGAAAGTCTATACTGATGGAAACAACCTACATATATAACAGTAGTCAAAATTAAAAGAACTGAACTTTACGTATACAATACCCACGATATATAATATAGAATACATAATATACAGGATATAGTATTTCCTATGAAGAGATGGTTTGAAAAAACACGATAATATTCAAATTTTGGTTTAAAGGAAAGAGAAAAAAGGCAACGGATATATTAATATACATTAATTGATACATTATATTATCTTGAAATTTAAAAATGATATTCAAAAACTAAAAACGCACAGTTTTGGGTATTTGAGACTTAAATATATTCACTCAAAGATATCATGAGGCAACTCTCACATCAAACAGCAATTCGGGAATCTTACGCAAGCATGAGAACTGGTGCAACGAATGAGGGCAATTAATCAACTCAGCATATATTTTTGACGATTATAATTTTATTTATAATTATTACGATTATTTATATAATTACTTTTCCTTTATTTTTATTTTATTTTAGGCGGGCGATGAAAAATTATTAGAGCCGAGGCCTATTAGGACAGCGGCCAAAACTGTGGTGGAAGGAGAATTTCCCCACGAAGACATTGAGCAACATTTTTGTTAGATTTGGTAACCGCTCCCGGACCCTACCAACACTTTCACTAGCTTACTATTAATATTTTGTTTGCGTCTTGACTACGGGCTCCGAATCAAGCCGTTTGGAAAAACAAGAGAAACTGAAAACATGACATATTTCTACCTTAACAATGTCCTATAAGTCACGACACAATGTAGCATAAGATAATTTAAATTATTAGTAAAATCACAGTAGTGACTATATTTCTCTCAGCAACCACACCTTCACTGTATTCTATAATTACCACATACGTACTTAAGAAACCTAAATACCCTATAATTGAAGAAGTTAAACGTTTAAAAAAATTTGACAAACTTAATTAGAAGTTACAGCGGCCTCGATCTCAACTAAAAAATATCTATTCGCTTTTATCATCGCTCGTATCATTCAGTAAAATTATTTTAATTCCAATCAAAACGTATTTTAAACCTACATTTATTTATTTCACCTATACATTAAAAAATAACTCAAATATATAATAATCCTGTTTTTGAAAATTAATTTTTGAAATTTAAAAATAAGTTAATTTGCTTCAACAATTCTTTGGCTTGAATTTAACAGTTTAATTCGTATTGCAAGTACAGAAATATACACATTGACAGAATATTAACCTTATTTTAAAACACAATTTGGTCTTGTTCATTAACAATACTAGGCCCGTTTACACGTTTAACTATTTAACTAATTTTTATTTCTTACCCTCCTTTATTTACAAATTGTATAGATATTATATACGATTATATACACAAATATATATATACTAGTGCTGGAATTTACCTTTTCTTTACCTTGTGGTACTATATATATATATATATACTATATACTTGGCTATATACTATATATATATATATATAGCCAAATCATATACATATTTGTGTCCTAGTTATATTGAGTGATGTCACATTGGCAGTTTTGGAATAAATAACAAAAAAAAAAAGCGTACGCCAGATTTCAAATTATCAAGTTCAGAGATATACAAACGTGAAAAAAAAATAACAGGAAATTTCTCTTCAAAGTGTATAATACCACATAATAAAAAAATCCTTGATTATTTCGTCCTTTGTAAAGGACATAAAATGGGGGTATGGACAATTATATGTGACAATTACTCTTTTAAGATCCCAACCCTATTATACCTGGATGCATAAAATAGTATAGGAATCTAATATTTGCGTGGCAAGGTATTGCGACGTTGAATGAATAAACAAACAAACGTTATATTATTCAACATCTAATTTATTTATAATATTAAAAAATCCGTGTTTAGAAAATCTCAACAATTTAATAAGTAATAAAACCTGCAGGAGTTATGGTGGGAATAGGTGAAACGCCTTAGTAGCACAGAGACATGTCATATTGTCACATAATTCGGCGAATGCCTGCCCAGAAGGACCTAGATGTGAGATATAAGATGTAAGGACCTTACCAAACCGGGCTCCTGGCCAAGAGAAACCAAAATCCTCAAGAGTTACATCAAAGCAGCTGTAAACTGATAATGTTGCAGGAATCTTTATATGATGAAACTACGCTCAATTTAGGGCACATACATAAACATTTTTATTATTTATTATGATACATTCCCATTTCGGATAAAAATGAAACATTAAATTGTAGGTCATAAATATTCGGACTATACGATTCAATCATTCTAAACTTGATTAAAACTGCAACATAAAATATCTCCGATATAGATTATTTTACGACGCGAAATTACATTTGAAAATCGTGATATAAAAACTCAATTAAATATTTTCGACACAGAGATTGTACATTGACAAGGGTATTGAATAATTATTGAATTATTCAAGCAGTGCACAAATTAATTCAGAGAACGTTAAATGAACTGCGTAAAGGTGAGCTCTCTACCACAGGTAATCATAGAAAAATGATGATTGGGCTTAAAGTAGAACTCAAACACCTTGAAGGGATAGTTCATCATACTCATAATTAGTGTGCTAGTACGCACCCTGTATTGTACAAAAGGAGTACAAATACATTGCTACAAACACATTGTACAAAATACATTGGTTTGAGATCAAAGAAATAATTTCTTAAATAACGATAAACATACTTATTTTAAATTTCGTCATTTCGACCAAAATTCTAGGTCATCTTCAGGATTGGATAGACAAGATCAAAACATATTTAGAAGAAATATTTGTAATATAAAAAATGAAATTGGAGTAAACCCGATATGAAAATAGGTATAATTTAAATTAAACAATAAAATAAAAGTGTTTTAAATAAAACAATGGGATGTGAATTACTGATAACAAAGATGACAAACCATGCATGTAAACGGTTCCCTAAAAGTCATAAAGTTTTAGGTTTGGTCATACACAACCAATACACCGTAATCATTTAAACAATGTAAACATCGTTCGATATAAAACTATGTTGAAACAAACCGATTATCGGCCTCAGTCGAAATTTCAAAGGGTTATCGATAACTTGAATCACACGAGACTTAAAACCGAAATCTTTGGCCCGAGTAACCTTTGTCGAAGGAGAGATCGGGCTGTTAAGGTCCAATAAGATTTTGATAAGAACTCTAGTGGATAATTCTCCAACAGTTAAGAAAAGTTATAGTGTGTTTAAAGACGATTTATGATAAATTAATTTGTAACACGTCTTCATTTTTTATTAATGTTTACTATCCTTTTTTTTTTTATGCAAAAAGGACTGTTTATCCCTACTATTTACCCATTTGTCTATCAAAAGTGGAAAGGTCAAAATTAGACACGAAATAAATTTCAAACCGCCCAGGCCGGATTCAAATCGCCACTTAATTTATAATACATTAATATATTGTTGAAACGATTCTGTTTAATACACATAGTGAGTACATAAATATACATAATAAATATACATGACCCTACAAAAGCACCTGTAGCATCCTCATCTTAAAACCACTCATTCCGGTCGAGTGAGCCCAACTAAAGCACCTGCGCCCTTAGAATAGTTACAAGTCTCATCATTCCAATTTTCTCATTTATTTTTGAGCTACCTTCATCTTATCTCCCTCTTCCTTCCACTTTACCATAAATAAACATTTATGTTAACGGTTAAGATAATTTAACGGTTTTTTAATTGCTTATGAATGAATGGATGAATAATCCCACCCATTCAATACCTCACTATTTATGAAAAAGTAAAAATGTTGAATATTTTTATTTTGAAGAGAAAAGATTTGTCTTGGCCGGGATTCGAACCCGGGTCGCCCGCGGCACTAGTTCGGTGCTCTAACCACTTGAGCTACTTAGGCACGGATATTTCATTTAAAAATGTAATTATATTTTTTGTTTGTTAATATTATAAATAACAAAGAAAACAAGACGACTTTGTAAGTAATAATTATACTTGCTTAAAATACAACTATAACAGTTTAAATGATATTTGAATGTTCATTTATTTATATGCATTATAAGTCGGAACCAATATTGTAACGATCACTACTCTTGAAGAATATTTACACAATAAATGTAATTATTGAACAGGTATTTTGATTGATTGATGCGGTAATATCAATTTGTAAGTACATTTATGTGTTAACATCATATACACGTATCAATTTTATATTTGGACTAGCGTATTATTTAATATAATTCACTAAAAGCCTATTTTTTCACTGTCATTCGGCCATAATTTAGAGAAGAATATAGTAACGAAGGTACTAATACAATACAAAAATCAAAGGGATTTTTTGATATAAATAACATTAAAAGGAAATATTTTAGAATTTAAAGAAATTAACCACAGAATAGCTCTAGTCAGACTAATTTTTAAGAAGAAAATCCTAAGCATTGTTCAAGTCCACGCGCCAACTGCCGATTCGACAGAAGAAGATAAAATAGGACAAGAATTGCTCAAAATAAAGTTAAGTGGCAGAAATTAATGTCGAACTCCACTTCCCAATAGAGCTGGTCGCTCCGGGAAGTTAGACCATACTCCCATAAGGGAAGGCCTATAAAGAGTTATTATACCTATTATTACATTAATTAATTCATCATTCAACAAGAAAAAAATATTACTATTTATTGTTATTTTATTATTGTTATTTAAGTTACAATATTAGGTACTATACAAGTATGTATATGTTTTTGTAAATATTAGTAGTTTTTTGTAAACCATCTTGTTTTATACTTCGCTTTGTAATAAAGGCTTTATTCATTCATTCATAGTACCCAAAGATCTCCAAAAGAAAGAATAGTAAATAATTATAAATATTTATATGTAAAATTCCTTCTTGTTCCATATTGTTTTATTCCTCATTACAGCGCATGCGACAATTAGGGGAATAATACAAACGCCAACGAACGAACGCCAACGGGAAAATTTTAAATTGACACGATAACGTTTTAGTTTCACTTATTTTTTTTACTTAGCTGACCTTCAGTCCGGTTTAGATAAAAATGTTTCGCAAAATAGTTTAATAACTCTCCGGTTTTACCTGGTTTAATTTTTTCTTATCTAAAAACTATGAATACTACTTTACTCTAATCTAATTGAATCTAAAAAAAGTAATCAATATTATACAAGTTGGTGCAGTTAGCTAAAATTCTATTTCAACTCTCGTGGCATTTGAATCATGACAGGGCACACAAGTTCTAACTACTTCAGTGTAGCATCTAGATGGTAAGTTAAAAAAGTCTGTGAAGACTGAAGACAGTTGGTAATAATAATCTAATGGTAGGTGTGGATGTGGGTACCAAAGGGAGGCTGTAATCAGTGGATTAATGTGTGGAGCGCTATTAGCAATGGCCTTGGTAGCCATAGCTTTCACTCCGCCGCGCAGAGCTACAAGAAGTCAAAGCGTTGCTTCTCTGCTACTAAGTAAAGTTGGGATTAATAGTATAAAGCATTAATAAATATAACGAAATTTTAGAAAAAAAAACAAAAAAAAGAAACGAAAACAAAAATTAATGGACTATCCCTGTTACTCTTAAAAGTTCTTTTTATAAATGAGTCAATGTTTTGCTTATCTTTAAGAATGAAGCTCAATATTTAAAAAAAAAAAAATTTAATAGAACTACAGGTTTTCTAAAAAAAAAAAAAAAAAAAGTAATTAGAAGTTAAAAAACTTGGGAAAAGACGAAAATGATTTTGATTCATCATTTTTCAATTTCAACAAAAATAACAGCAATTTTGCCTATATAAGGGTATTGGTATTGCTCATAATATGAAAATATTCTGAATATTAGAATGCTTCGAAAAACATTGATTTTCTAATCAAGTTAAGGTTTTAATTTTAACAGTTAAGTTTAAGAATGAATTTCAACAATTAAGTTTAAGTATCAATTGTAAAATTACTAACTTAAAAAAAGTCTCCTCGAAATAGCAAAATAAAATCATCCAAATTTGTACAAACATACTATCAAATGTGTTCTTTTATCGAAAAATGTCTACTACGTTTTAGTTTGTAATCCTTAATGTTCCCTCCATATTTGGTTATGAATTAAGTCATCCACAATGACCTTAATGTCCCATTTGTCGTTCATTTGGGCCGAACCCGGTATCATTCCTTTTACGGCAAACTCTATTACCACTCCAGCCCACTAGTTTCAAACCTTCTTCTTCAAAACTACTTCTTCATTTCCCGATAATCCTCCGAGGCGTCTGGGAAGAAGATGGCCTCGTGACCATTGGTTGTTTCTCTACTCGCCTTTATCCATGCCTTTATAGGTCATTCGTTAAATTTACTTGTATTATTCTAATACAATTTTAAATTTCAGTGAACTAATATAAAAAAAAAAGTTTGTAATCAAATGTGATATTAATTATTCTAATATGCTAGTATAAAAATATTTGGAGAGCAGAAATGGTATCAGATGAAATTATAATTCTGTAATTTAATTATAGAATCCTAACAGCTATGTATCTATGTATGAAAGGCGGAACTACCTACAGGTTACGCCTATTCCTAGGTATATAATGATGTGCCAACACATCCTCACCATACTACCGGTCCAATTTTGCAAAGATGGTACTATGTCCTCCCCCCTCCCGAAGGTCAGCACTCCTGGTCTGTTCACCCCGCGATTGTTTATTATTATTGCAATTGCACCGTAAGCTAGGCCCAGTTTGCGTAACCGGTGTCACTTCCCTGTTTTGGCCAAGTTCTGTTGACCCCCGCAGGTACAATGGACTCAAGCACCCGGAGCTATTCCGTAACAGCTTTGTTGATACTCCAGTGTCTGGGGCAAGAGTTCGTTGAAACGACCATCGTCGAAGAATTTCTCGGATGTCGAGCGATTTAATTCAATTCCCTTGAATTTAGTCTTAGTATTTCATGCGATTTTAATTGGATAAAACGTCATCGCTTGTAAACGACACATCGGTCTAGGGGATAAAAATAGTGGACAAAAAGTGACAAAGGGATGTATGAATCTAAACCTAAACAAATCTGTTAAACTTTAACTAGCACTTTTAATGGGAAATTTTTTTTTCTTTCGATCTAAAGACTTTCATGTAAATTAATGATGAAAAAAAAATAACAAGGACACAATTTTTTATTTTTAAAGCAATAATGGAAGAAAATTTAAATATTGCGTGAATGCTATTTTCTAATTTTGGTAAGGTAAAACATAAATCTTATAAGTTAATAGAATGAATGATGGCATGAAAAAAGGCAAGTATTTAAACTACCCTCTGGTAGTACTCAAATTAAAAATTCAAGAGCTCATCTTTTGAGACACTTTGGAGGAGTAGGATTATCAAGAGTTAAAGAGATAGCAAGGTTTAAAACCAGAGAGTTTGAGTAGGAATAAAGTTTGTGATGAAAGGACTGAGTTCGGGCCAAATCATTAACAAATTGGGACATTAAGGTCATTATAGATAACTATTTGTAATATAGTAAAATAAGGAGCATTGAGGATTTTGGATTGCAAGGATTGGATACGAGGGGAGTATGTTGACTTGGTGGAGCCCCAAAACTTTGGGGTTCAAACTCCGATTGAAAATTTAATAATTTATCTACTCGAAAAGTAGATGTGCTATTAAAATAGTTAATTTTAAATTTTGAAAACTAAAAAATCCATAATCATCCCCAAAATTTAAGAGGAAAACAATAAGATACAAACATAAAATTTGTACAGACACCATTTTGTACTTTAGGTGTTTTAATTTATATGGTCGAAGGAAGAAAAGTTATCTTAATAATAATAATCACTTTTCTAATCTTCCTATTTTATATTTAAACTGTTTCTGAGCGTTTAGTTGGAAGCAATGCCACATTCACCTACGTAATGCTATATTCCCAACGTATATTTATCTCCTTATATCCATTATTTATTCCTGACACAATATAGCAATGCGTTACGTAAGGATCTTGTTGATAGTGGGCGTAAAATGACAAGAAGAGGCTGGATTTAGAATCAATTACGCTGATATTTCCCAGGCCGGGATCGTTAAGGTTACTTGCCCAGTTATGCAAGGGGCAGAAGAAAGCTCCATAGGAACGGTGATATACTCCACGCGATTGGAAGATACCAGGCTTCGTCGCCTCCACAGTAATGCATAAATATATCTATATGTCTTCCCGTTATTTATTAATAGAATGCGTTTATTTAAATGAAAATAAAATAATAAATAAGGTAACAATATGGCTTAGCGAACTCGAAGGCTCAATTCCAATACCACCAATCTCTTCTTCCAAACCGTCCACAGACCACCACCAAAACCCGAATTCGTTAAATTACTCTTGAAAAATCCTCCCATCGACGTCTCGGTACTCCCTATGGACGATTACCAGCACTTATTAACTATTTAGGAATTATTTCGTTTCTAAGCCCAACAATTGAATAAGTCCATATCAGTCATTGACATGCCTACATTCATAAATGAGAGTACCTAAACAGTAACTAATTAATTTTCGTGCAATTTATAAATTATAATACTATATTATAATTTACAATTTGCTAATGGCATATCTGTGATACTGTCAGTTCATTTCCATGTTAAGTTTGAATTGCTTTAAAATTGTTTAACTCATTTCGAACCAACCTGGAAAATAGATTCCTCAATCGAGCCCATAAAATATGTGAATTTCAAAAACATATAATCAAACAACACCTTCAGACTTGTCATCATTTAAGTTTTGAAATTATGACTAAATACCTTATCATAATATTTTAGTTCAAGAACTAATGAATTGCTACTAGATTAATCAGCCTTAATGATATAGAGCAGTATTAATTAATAAACATGGTAGTTTTTTATTTTTATTTTTAAAGAGTAGATATGCCCTCGGCCGGGATTCGAACCCGGATGCTCTGGTTCACGCTGTCACGGAAAGACAGAGGATCCGGGTTCGAATCCCGGCCGAGGGCATATCTACTCTTTAAAAATTAAAATAAAAATACTACAATGTTTATTAATTAATACTGCTCTATATCATTAAGGCTGATTAATCTAGTAGCAATTCATTAGTTCTTGAACTAAAATATTATGATAAGGTATTTAGTCATAATTTTAAAACTTTCGGGGGATTCGAACCCGGATCCTCTGTCTTTCCGTGACAGCGTGAGACAGAGCATCCGGGTTCGAATCCCGGCCGAGGGCCTATCTTTTCTCTTTAAAAATAAAAATATTTAAAAATAAAAAAATTGACCAATAATTATAAAAAAAATTTTTATTTTAGTTTCATATGAGCTATAATACAATATAATCTAAAACTATGAGCTGTTTAAGGCAACAAATATATATATATACATATATTTATAATTTCATATATTTATTTAGAATATCATTTGCTCCAATTCACAAAAGTAATATGCTGTACCAATATATATATTATATTATATTTTATATATATATATATATATTTCCTGTCATGATGTTTGTTTGGGCTAATCTCCGAAACTACTGGACCGATTTTAATGAAATTCCTCAGACATGTAACATTGCCCAACTTTATGTTTTATTTCGATTACTGACCGCGATATAGTTTTTGCAAAATTATATCTTTTTCTATCCTGCTGAATTTTTTATATGTTGTAAAGGCATGTCTGAGTAGGATAAATCCAAATTTGCATCATAAAAGACGGATGGGAAATATTTTGTTGGCCGAAAAACCTCGAAATTTTCCGAGTTATTTCAGTTTTTGGCCTGTATGTCCTAATCGGTGCGTTTTTGGAAAAATAACTAGGTAACTTTTTTTAGATTAAATTTGCTACAATTTGAGCTCTACCGCAGCTATACTGATTAAAAATCAACCATTATATCCCTCATTCATTAAACTAATGTTTATATTTTATCAGATAAGAACTGTGTATATTTTTGTTTATTACATACTACAGTTAGATATAAGATGAATAAAATTTAAAATTAAAAATCAATTTAATTCATTTTTTACATTAATTCATTATTTCTATAAAATTCAAATTTTAACTTAATATTTTTTAAAACTATTATAAAAGCCACAGAAACGCGTGGTCGAGTCAGCTGCATTATGGTAGAAAATTGAATGCTCAATTTTTTTTACATGAGATGTTTATAGTTAGAACTGTCCGTTTTAAGATATTGACAAAAAAATCTCTCTCCCTTTTATCTTTATATGAGCTATATAATTTTTAATAACACCATGCTTCCACATACTATCGTATTAACTAGATTTATCATACTTAAAAGATGAAAAGAGGCGACCTCCGCGCGGTTTTATTTCAGTTCCTGTAAAAAAAAAGGCAGTAGAATTTCCTGTGATTTTATTTTCTCTCTAAATACAATAGGAAGTTTGCAGATAAAACCGGGCTGCATTGTTTTATTTTTACGACGACAGTTTACTTTTTGTTTCGGCCATCGTTGACAAACTAAGGTTACGTTGACCCCTCTCGAAGCCTTCTTACACAAAGCTGTTAAATCCAATTTCGTAATGAATTAGTTAATGTCACTGACCTCGATTAATTAGTTACTCGTAATACAGTTTTCCTGGTATTGTTATTGTTATTAATGAAAAATTCATTCTAGGCAAATAATCTACTAAACTTACAACATATTAAAATAAATATTTAACTTATAATAAAATATTTATAATAGAAGCATTAAAAAAAAACATGTGTGTGAAAAGTCAATGACAATTTAAAGTAATACAAAAAAAATTAATCAGAAACAAATCAATTTTTAGCATTCCATTAAATTGCAATGACTATACTTATTAAATAATGGATTTTATATTTTCAGCAATTAAAGTAATACAATTTATCTTCTTAATGTGTAATAATAAAAATTTACTCATTTTTCAGCACTCAGTTGAATTGTATTACCTATCCATAAGACGAATTTTATATTTTCGGCCATGAACACTATAGAAATAATCTTGTTAAAATGTAATAACAAAACTAAATAAGTTTACTTCTGAAATATACACATTTATAGGATATTAGTTAAACATATTTCAGACAACTTTGATGCTTGAATTATGTTTAAAAGAATGAGTATTATTCCGAGTGCATACTCATCAGGCGAATAAGAACATAAAATGAGAAAAAGAGTGATCAGCTTTGATATTAATTAAAAAAACTATTAGACAGCAGGAATAAGTAGAAATATTATCATAATGGCACTTTTCATATTATTTATTCAATTATTAAATTTAAAAAATCAAAAAAAAAAAACATGTGACTAAGTAAGTAAAACTGACTGTAGATCTTAAATATCTCCAAGATTTTTCAAGTTCTAAAGTTCAATTCACTATGGTACCCTTTATATCTGCAGCCCCGGTGAATAAATTGTTGAGTCGAAAATTGTACAGAGAGAGTTAATTGTATTGAGGGAAGAGGAATCGTGTATTTCTCCAAGTGTTAGGCTTGAAATGAAGTTTTATTATAAGCAATAACTCCTCTTCAAGCCAATACCTGCATTAACTCTCATTAGGCTCGAAAATAATACGATTCCGCTTCTCCAAGCACAAGAAAACATTGATGCAACCACTTATTCACAGGGGCTGTAGATAAATTATCTGAAGCAATAATCATTCACACGCATTGATATTTCTAGCCAACAATGGACGCCTAATTCAGAAGAAGGATCGAGTGGAGCCATGCAAGCGACTAAACGGATTAAGACGGCTCAAGCGCTACAAGATGCCAATGAAATGCGCAGCCTCTCGCAGACGAATGAGGTGCCATTCTTCTCGGAGCAGAGGTTTCGCAAGAAGTGACATGAATTGGGAAGTGGCGGTGGAGGTGTTGCACCATGCTCCGACATGTGTGCCACTCAGGGACCGGGTAGAAATCGAGACCACGCTTCGAGTGGGCGTTTCCGCATTAGTCCGAACTTACAATATTGATCTATAAGAGGATTACAGTTAAACAATAATGGTATTATAACAATAACTATAACAACAATTATAACAATAATAACATTTCATAGGTAAACAACAGAACAAAACCAAATTAAAGGTGGAGATGTTGGGTGCCAGTATGGTTGGGGCGCGTCAAGAAAGAAAACACATAATAGGTATTGACATAATTTTATTTAACTACCAACGTTACGGTCTAATTTTAAGAGAGCCATACAAAGCATTCAAAGTCATATCTCCTGGTATTTATTAATTTTTATCAAGTACATATCTATTTATTTTAATTTTTCCTAATTATATGAATTTCATTGTCGTTTTATTTTGCTTTTTGCAGCACTACAAAAGATATGTAAGTTGAGCAGAAACCTTGGATTGAATAGTGATTATTTTTTTCTTCAATTAATCAATCATTTTCGCACCAAAACTATCTATTTTTTTCGTATCCCCATTCCGCATTCAACGGAGTTATAAATAAAAATGTCATATTTCCCGCAGGTTTATTTATTTTTATCTAGCATTTATATAATTTAATTTTGAATACTTCAATGATTCTCATAGGCCTGTAGTGGAAGTAAACCTTAACCACCACCATTATGTGTCGTAGAAAAAACTTTTTTTTATCATATATAATTTGAACTTTTAAATAGTTTTACTGTGGGAGTAGAAAGGATACAAACGTGTTATTTTTTTAATTAAAGGGATATTTTGTAGTTATATATAAGAGGCACTTGTTTAACAATAAAACAATACGGCTATGTTAAATGCAAAATATCTACCACACAACCATCTATAGTTTATTTTAATTTTTTGTTTTTGGTAATCGATAATTATTTTCAGTAAAATTTGTACTATTTCTCTGATAGTTGAAATAATTAGTGCTTATTTTAATAATAATGCAGGGTAAATATATACTTCTTAGAACCTCTAATCCATAAATCCAAAGACAAAGTTCAAACTGCTATTTCTTTATTTAAGTAATAAAATAGATTTATTTAAAAACAATAAAATCAATCGAATAAAAATCTTTGATTAATGAATTATAAAATTGCTGATACTGAAATTGAATTGACATCCTGGGGTGCATTGGACGAGGAAAATAATTAATATTATCATTCTTCCCCAGTGATGTAATGTTTGTTATGAAAATAAAACTAGGGTTCACTGAATCTTGAAGCGAATCCTACCGCTAATATAGGTTAACAGCCAGCAGCACCTCACCTGATATCGGATAAATTTAATAATTAACAAATTAATGTAGGCAATCAGTCCATCATTTGACTGAAATAGGTGATGTGATAGCTTAACCTGCAGTGTGGCAAGGACCAGTGTGCAATTGTCTTGTTGGGCTTTGGCCTTTTAGGAGAGATAATATCACGACTTTCTTGATCATAAGACGGCGGCCATCGCTATGAACTAAAATACTTGGGAAATTTCCATAACTTACAAGGAGGTTATGCGATAAATAATGTATCTACTTCGCTGCGAAAAGCTAGAGAGAAATAAATTAAATTTTCCCCTGCCATGATTATAATAAACCTTAATGATTATTTACGAATACACTGGCTTTTGTAATTCATGTATGCTTAATTGACTATAGATTGGCTTTAAAAAAAATATCAGTAGATATCTATTTATCATACTTTATGTCACTATCTACGCTTATTTAATTAATTATAAATGCTAGATACTAATGTATAATAACTCTGGAAAAAATTGATGGAAAAAATATAAACCTACCCGTTGAAAAATATTATATTTTATAATAAAGATATATTTAGAAACAGTACTATATTGGATCCTTTTTAAAGTCTACCTTTTTAATATGACGCGTTTTATAGTTTTTTAAGGGTTATTTACGATAAATTTCTTTTGTAAACTAATTTATTAATAACCTGATATTTCCATAAGAGTTTTGATTGCGCCTCTAATGGTTTCATAAATTAGTAATAAACATATTTTTTATATATGATTGTTATGTAGACTGTGACGTATGAACCTGAAGAATATATTTGAATTGGAAGAAAATCTAGAAAAAACAACCCCACCCAAAGTAACCAGTGACCAAAATCCCAAAGTAATATAGGACAATGCTTAAAAGAGTCCAATTCCTTATTGATTAAAGTGAACAGTAGTTCCTCAACGAGCGGAGTGGCTCAGTGGTAGAGCACTGAGTTGCCACGCCGGAAATCCTGGTCAAATCTCGCTGCAGGCAAGTCTTTAATTTAGTCTGTTTGCAGCCGGAGATGGATCATATGGGATCTAGGACCCTCCTGGGGCTCACCCAGCCCCTATAAAGTGGGTACCTAACATAAAGGGGAAGATCTGGGGGTTCAGCGTGACCTAGGACAAATCACCTCTTTGCAGAACCGTTGTCCATGAAACAGTACAGTCTCTACCATGTACTGAACCCCAGACCCATTCATGGCTTGTACTTGTACAGGTTTTTTTTTTTTTTAGTAGTTCATCAATATCGATACTAATATATTAACATAATAATGTATTTATACTAATGCTTTAAGAATAATAATAATAATAATAATAATATATCCATAAGATACTAATATTGTCAAAAAGACTCATCATTTCTGAATTATTACTTTACAATATTGTATATTTTATTTCGCTATGCCGTTGTCTGTAAGGACAGGACCTCAAGAGATTTTTCAGAAGTGTTTATGCCAACAATTTAGATCAAACATATCAGCACGAGATGTAAATAAATAAAAATAGTACACATACTGAAATAAAACTGTCCGAAAGATAAATTTTTATTTATTGTGCCTTGCTTTGCTTGATTCTATAGGGCAGCTGTAACTCTTCTCCCACCCCTATCCTAAATTAATTCGTTTCTGTTATTGCCAATTGCTCCAACGAAGTAATTAAAATTATAATAAACTGTAAAATAATAACAAAGTTAGTGTGAATAAAGTAGAGAATGATAGAAGGAGAGAGAATTGAGGGCGGACAGATGTGCCGGTGTGTTTGGCAAGAGGGATTTAGCAACAGGCCGGCCTCTTGCTCTCCGCTCCCTAGTCCGTCTTTTGGTCTGTATCCTTCCAAATATAAAATAAAATAAATAATAAAAAAAATTGTTAGAAAATATATTTAGTTAGTGATAACGGGAGAACGTAATTTTAGAATATGGGAATCCAGGCCACGCTGATAAGGCTTAGTATTTTGAAATATCCCTCCCCTCTTCCTTCTCTCTCACTCTCTCTCTCTCTATCGATCGGTTTATCTCTGTCTCGCTCTCAGTGATAAATATACACTGAGTCCTATGTGGAACGATAAGCAGTTATTACTTAGTCTGCTTTAGGAGGCTTTCGTAAAGTAGGTACAAAATGTACAGTCTATTAAGAAATTACTGTTACTGTTACTGATTTAATTTCCTTTATGTAATTATTCCCTCACGGAATTCCAGGGAAGTAATAAAAAACGATTAAAAATCAAATTGTGAAAATTTACTTTAAAAATGATTTTATTCAATACATACGAACGACCTATCTATAAAGAGTATTCTCTAGGTCTTCAGGTAAATTGGAAATTTTAATATTTCAGAAAGAGTTATAAAGGTTTTAAGGTTTTAATTAATGACATTAAATTAAAGAAATATTAGTTATTAAATTTTTTTAAGTTACATATGGTACATCTGTATAGTCCAACAAATTTGATCTCAATGGTCTCCCCCCTCGATTCGCAGGAATAGGAATTTTTTTAACTGATTAATGTTTTTTGACCAGGTCTCTCGGCTATTGTTTATTTATTTTTTCCATTGAAAGCCCAGGTAACAGAGAGTAGGAAAGAGTAAGAACAAGAGGATTTTGGTGATATTTAATATGTGAGAATGTTCTGTATTTGCTGTGATTTTACACTGAAAATCTTCATGTCGTGTATAGAGCGATTCAAAATAAACCGAGTAGCATTAACATTATTTCTTAGATTTATTGTATTTTGTGTATATGGACGTGTTTAAATGAATCACGAAATTCTGGTTCATAAGTCCAAATAGGTAGTGTAAATTGTATAGTGTTGTGGATTAGTCGTTTATTTCGTACTTCAAGTAAAGATCTGTAGTAGAGAAGATGTGATAGCTGCAGCAGCGTCTTGTCAGTTCTTGTATTTTTAATTAGAAATTATGGTACCTCCCATCTTCAGATTGCACTTTGGAGGAACAGATATGAGACTACAGCACTACCTAGACCTATAGGTATTACATTATAGGGTTTCCATCATATTCTGTAACCATATAATTGGCTATACCCTACTCGTTCTTATGATCGGAAAAGATCCATTTGGACGTGGACTCCTTGGGGCGATGACAATGCCCGAGGGAGAGGAAGGTATTGGGAAACCCTGGGCCGTGGAGGGGAGGAGCGGATGTCCGGCAGTCACGCTCCACAACCCTCGCGCGGCCATTAGGCTCTATTTACATTTTTATAAATCCCATATATATATATAAAAGGATGTGGCGGGGAATGCGATCGAGAAGGCACAGGTGTTGACGTAATCAAGAACCTATTAGGAGTCTTCAAGTTCCTACTTATAATGCTTAATAGCTCC
The DNA here is from genome assembly GCA_037127475.1 of Arma custos. Taxonomy (NCBI): domain Eukaryota; kingdom Metazoa; phylum Arthropoda; class Insecta; order Hemiptera; family Pentatomidae; genus Arma; species Arma custos. The sequence continues at coordinate 34,480,209 of CM073759.1, forward strand.
TACTCAACTACTTAGTTAAGGAATACATTTTTTTTTTAAATTTAATTTATTGATATTTACAACTATAATACTATTACAATAAGTAAATCTGCTATATGTACAATACGACTTGAAAAGCACTTGTGGAGAAACTACCCATCGGTAGCACTCCAAAAAGTTCTATAGTAGATGGTCTCGAGGCCATCTTCTTTTCAGACGCCTCGGAGGGTAGGAATACATTTAATTCTGTAATAAGACAACTGTGCAGTATTGGAAATAGAAAATTCCACTAAGAAAATTCATATCTTACACTACAACAATCAAAATAAAATCCTTAACATATACCTCGAAGACACTGCATTACATAGCAATGAATTTTCAGAATGAAAATGTTATGTATGTGAAAATTTTTCGCTATACCTTGTTTTGTAACTTAGAGATGAATTTATTGGAATTTGTTATCAATTATCAATCGTAAAGCAAATACCAATACATCTATAACGAAAAAGGAGTTTCTTTTTCTCATTTAGAACTTCGCATTTCTAACGACGATCATATGGATGAATACTTACGACGACAGATATAAATCTATCGATGTGAAATCCGCTCTCTAATTTGAAATAAGTATTATAAAAATATCATAAGATTGCATATTCATAACTAAAAGATCGTATAAAGATCTGGACATTATATTCAAATTTAGCTACACTTCTTTAGGTTATAAACCTTCTGTCATACGATAGTACTCGTAAACTCTCACGTTATTAAATAAAATGTGATAAATATAAGGCAACAATTATCATCGTATTTTAAGTTTGGGTTTATTAAATATCAAAGTTTCGCATCTCTCTTGAACAAAAATATATGCAAATATGGGTGGGAATCTCCACTCACAATAGTTATGTTACATGAAAAAGCATAAGTAAGTACGTATTGTCTAGCTACTCAGGCAAAAGCATTGCGAGAATTTCATGATATCATTTTAATTTGTAAAACCGAAAGGAGAATATGCATTTGAATCATTTAGGAGTAATGATTCAAACATACAAAATAATACAGATAATAATAAAAAAAAAAAAAAAAAGTAAAGGGCTTTTCCATTAGTAAAATTAGGTCCACGAAATTAGTTATCAACGAACAGTTGCAGAAAATTTAAGTTCGAAATTGGATGGAAAGTTATGTTGTGACAAGTTTAAATTGCTTCTTGTTAGTTAGTAGGGTAATTCATTAACGCAGTTTCTAAAAGCTTCATTCCTGAGTGTTGTTGTATAGGAGTTTAATTCTTATCGATATAAAAAACAAGATGAGATGTGTGAAAATAAAAAAAAACACGATACATATAACGTATTAATTTTTTTAATCACTGATACATACTACTGTACCAAACAATTATTAAACTGTCTAGAAATGGTTTATGATAGCTTTGTGGCTGGGAACTTCTTGGGATCTTTACTATTGTAACAGAGATCACGCTAACCCACCAAGTTCCAAATCCAAATTAAGAGGACCGATTTAATAGAGGCTGAGTGAGCCTCGATGGGTCTCCAGATCCTTCAATTAATTTATTAGATTAGCAATGCCTTAAACATTGAGCTACAATGCTTCTAAATGTAACTAATAAACAGTCAAAATTAAAGTAGTTAGAATAACAACCGTCTATTCTCAAGAAGGCGGATTCTTTTTAATGAGAATAAGAATTCTTGGTTATGCCGTTCTTCGCAAGGTGCTTAAATCGAGGATTCCTTATGTAAAATCGCCACAATAGTCTTAATATCGTCTCTGTGATTTCCAACTTTATAATATAAGCAATTCATAATTGCTTTTGTGACTGGTAGATGTTTCTATATATATTTTATATCAATTATCAATCCTAAAGTCAAAAACGAAAACTATATTTTTTCACATTCGATACTTTGCGATGGTAGGGACGATATGAATATCGGTTGTTCGAAGGTTCTTTGTGTATGGACAATAAATCTAAGGACTTATTTGTAGTAAATTTTAATAATAACTTTAATAAATTTTATATAGGAGATCGAAAAGCCGTCCAGATTTCGTAGGAATGACTCCCCACCACAGCATCCCTACTCCAAAGTATGTGACGTAACACAAAATTACTGCGAGCTAAAGGTTACTGGAACAATGCGAAAGGCTAAGACCGTAACTCCATCCGTTTTACTACCAATTAAACATCTAATTATTATTAAGCTGGGGGGGTATGTTTTTCGTATTCTCAGCTCGCCCATGCGTAGTGGAACGATGTGATATTGTCGCAAGGACAATACTGAGTCGAAAAATAGATTGATCTGGAGGCAGAACTATTTTCAAACTATTTAATAATTAAAAATAATTTCAAATTAGCAAAAAAGATTTAAAAAGTTGTAACTATATCGTCGATACAAATGCAAAGAAATATCGAAAGTGAAAACTACTAACTTTTCAGGAGAGAAGGAAAATTCAAAATGAGTGTGTATTGTCAAAGCTATTTTATATTTGTGTCATTTTTATATAAATGACTATATCGCTCCTCCAAAAGAACAATGTCAACTCAAATAAGCTATTTTTTTTAAAACTCAACTTGTCATTATTCTCGTAAAATTTCTCATGATTGTAAACATGATACAACACAAAGTATGGCTTAATTAAAAAATGTTAGAAATGGAATATCAGATATGTCGTTCTTGAATTAAAAAGTTTCAAGCAATAAAATTAATACTGAAGGCGTAACTGAAAACTGCATATTTTTTAGTTATGTTCTTGTTCTTAGGAATGAGCGATATGAATTAAATTAAAATATCAATTATATAAAAAGCTACAGTTAACGCTATAGATCGAAAACGAAAAATGATTTTTTTCACATTCGTAACTTTTCATTTGAACGGACGATATGGAAGAAAGTTTAAAAATAGCTTCCTGAGTTTATGTGAATGTTAGTAGCCAATAATAAATAAAACAGAATGAATACAATAATAATTAAGTGATAAGTACACCATTAATGCATTACAGCATTCATAAAAATAAATCAATTTTAGGTCTTTCCAAAATACAAAAGAAGTTAGATTTGAATACGATTTATCAAATATTTTAATAAAGAAAACAAATTGGATTATTGGAAACAATATCTACATTATTATGAATTTTTCTAAACCATAAATATAGTAATTTTAAAATTGAGTGGTCCAGCCCGAGACCGAAAAAAAATCAAGAAATTTAATCTTCCTCGCGTTTTTATGAGAGGAAACGTTTTTTCAAGTATAGAAAAACCCTACATACTCGATAGGTTACGAAATGGGTTACTCATTAAACTTAGTTATAATAAAAGTTATAAATACTCTTAATGAAAACATAAATATGTTTACAGAACTATAAATGTAATAACTATGCTAGGTTAAGCAACGACATAACCAGCCTCGTTAGCGCAGCCATTATCTGATAACCTGGTTTCTTTACAATTGTTTTTTATCTTTCAACTTTACTTGCCGGCTGTAGCACATAACAATTGATTCTTATTAATTAAACAGGTAAATGATCATTTTAATTACAAAAAAGATTATATGAGGAAGAAAAAGATTAAAAAAAAAATTATATTTCGAATATATCACACGATTTAAGGATAATAACAATTAAATGTTTTTTGTTAGAGAAGAATTGGTCGACTGTATCTTTTAATGTAAGGAAGAAATAGTTGGGGGTGCAGTCAATCAAAACACCTAAATAAGTGTAACTTATTTATTATGTGCCGACGTTTCGGCCTACAATGTAGGCCATCTTCAGGGCTAAGAGAGAGAAACAAACAGAAATATATAAAAACGTTGCAGTAACAAGAATATATAAAGTGGTACAAGAGTGGAAATAAAATAGTGACTAGATATGATGAAATAGTGAATAGATATATGATAAATAAAGAATGAATATAAGAGTGGTTACAGAATATAATAAACTTAAAATAGTGATAGATAAAAATAAAATTGTATATGATGAACAGAAATTCTAATAGTGACAGATATAATAATAAAAGAATACGAATATAAAATAGAAAAAATATTTTTTTATAGACAAGTATTTTTTAAGATTGTAAGTATATTATGTAAGTATTTTTATAGAAAAGTAAAAATGTCCATAAAGATGCCAAAGTTTTTATAGGGGCCTAGAAGAACAAATATTCCAGTTTAATATTGATATAGTGAGCAAATTTTTACTGAAAAATTTCAATTAATAAATAAAACTAAAATAAAGAAAAAAAGTCGAAATTTCAGACCTCGGAAATAAGGCAAAAACATATTAGGTTTTTTGGATATGTTTATGTCTGTAATTCGGCAACTGTTTTATATTATAGCTTTATTGATCTCATTTTATTTATTTATTGAATATTTAAAGTAAAAACTTATTGATTATATCGATAGTTCTCACAATAAATAACATTAATATTATGCAGGAATATTTGGTATGACCAGGGATATATATAAAAAAATATTCACAGATGAGCACAAATTAATAAAAGCATTTACTTGTTATTATTATTTTTCCCAGCCTTTTTTATTTCCAACTAATTTATACACTATGAAATTGTTACATGTTCTAGAAACTGTTATCAATGCTAAATACGATGTTTTTCGTACTTATTTTTATTTCAAATGCAATTAAATTCAAGACTCTAAATACAAAAATGTTGTTAATTATTTAATTTTTTAAACCTTTAGAAGGACATATCCTTCAAATGTACGTAATGTTTATAAAAAATAAAATATAGGGACTTGTGGTTAGGTACATATCAGGTACGAAATAAATCATACTGAAGTATGCTGGGAAGTGAATCAAACTTAAATGGTTACTAATAAGGCATACTTTAAAACTGCACGTATATACATATTATGTGTAATAATTAATTTTTTCTTTCACCAAAAAAAATATATACATAAAAATTCAGACTGTTTGTAAGATATAAGAGCAACCTTTCTCTACTCCATTTATATTACAATATACTCATTATATATCTAATAATATCTAGTTAATTAATATCTCCTTAATTAATAATTAATGCAATTATGATCAATGGAAAGACGGCGTGATGCCAAGGTAAAACCCTACCCCTTAGATAATATAAATAGTAGCCCCCAACCTCCTGGTGTTGACGCCATCCCAGCATCCTTGACATGCTTTACCTTCCAATGGTTCCACTATCCCTCTTTGTGTTGAGCAGCGTAGTAATGGTAATGTCTTATCGATCCCAACACCATCCTAAAATATCCTCGCTCAATGGCTTTAGAAAAGAAAAAACGATGTTTTCGTCTTCGGAAAGGAGTCTGGGAGGAGGGGGTAAACAACCAGTAACAAATAATTTGAATTAAATAAAAAAAAGTTTACATCTGCCATCGCAAAAAACGTTTTAGAATGTTAAAATGAAAACAGAGCTTTGGATATTTTTTCATGGAAATATTTTTTAAATTTATTTAATAGAAGTACCTACTACAATATAAGTCGATCAACTTATGTTAGTACATGTAATAATTGTTTACTTTGTTAAGCCTACTGAATGTAAATAGTATTTATAACACCTATTAAGGACTTAGGATGATTTTGTATATTATGATATTCCATGAGGATTGAATTTGTAACTTTGGATAAAAAATAATGTAAATGTTCCTTTAAGCATCAAAGATTTAGTTTAAAATTTTCGTTAAAAGTTAAAAAAAAAAATAGTTCGAAAAGTAACAATAGCATCATGATAGTAATTTATCATCAATAAGTAAACAAATTTAAAAATTAAAGTTGAAAGTGACAATACTCATTGCGAAGCTTCTCAAAATAATTTGACACTTATAATTTTTTTTTTCTCTGCCAGAGATTTTATATATTTATCATAAATTACATTTTTACATAGTTACCAACATTATTCTTAGATTAAGTATAAAAAACTTGTTCACTTAATATATAATTTTAAATTACCTTTTTTTCATAAATTAACCTTATATACTTTTAATGATTTATGTTTACATACACGTTAAGAATAATAACTTGTTTTGACTCAATAATAATAATAGATTCTGTCGAAAATAGTAATTATAAACTAATAATAGGAAATAAAAGGTCATGGTAATATAATGCTATAATACATCATTTTTATTTGTTTAAGTCACCATAGATTTTTATATAAGTGCTGATATTGTTTTCTATTTTCTACCAGTTCTAGCACTAGCGGTGATTTTATTTTAATTCAAATTAGAATTGTACTAGTTTTATTTTGAATGATTACTAATCTGTTTTCTAAGATGCATTAGTTTTGTTGATTTGACCTTTTTTGATATAAACATGCAATTTAAAATAGCATCAGTTTTATGAAACGTGTGCCCCTCTAAATGATGTGGAAATGCTTCTAATAGTTTAATGGTCATGTTATCTTATTAAACTAAAATCATTTTAAATATTAATGTGGATGAGTTATTGACCTTCATTCGAGAAAAGGCACTTTTACTTATAACTATTTATAACCCCATAAACCTATTTACATTTCTAACTAATTACTAACAACATTTATTTTATATATAACAAAATAAATAGTCATGCACTCTCAGATCAGTATTAGGACTGATTTTTTTTATTATATATATTTAAACATCATCATTGCTTATTTTAAACAGACGGGAAGTAAACAAGTTGATAATAAACACATAATTTTTTATCTAGTACAAATTCTACAATTATTATTTATTTCTATGTTTCTAAACTTAAGTCCAAAGCATTATTTCATGCCTTTTAAGATAAATTTATAACCTTAACTTGTTGTGTTTAGAAAAAAGTACATTTGCTAAGACAGCACTTATGCGACCCCTCCCACACGCACTCCAACGATGCCAACAAAACAAAATTAAAAGAAAAATAATCACAAAGGATAAATTAACAATAATTATTTAGTTGGGAATCATTATTTAAACGTTCATTCCTTTCTGACTCATCCGAGAAGTATTATATGTAAATTTCCTTTGTTGAACGCAAATATCTTCCACTTTAATATCTTAATTGTTACGAAACCAGGAGGGAATGATATAAATCTCAAAAAAGAATAAACAAGAGCGCTTTATTTATTTTTATTTTTTTCTACGTGGGAATGTTAAAACTTTTCCCGAAACGGAAAAAGTTATGTTAACAATTTTCAAAGGTATTAAACTTAAAATAAAGGCAAAACATAACGATTTAAGAATGCAGAAGAAATGAAAAAAGGAAGCAGAAGTTTTTGCTTTATGTTAAGAAGAAACATATTTATTGGAAGAGTCAAAAAATCGTTTTAAATCATGAAAATTGATTGTTTAAAAACGATTCGTTCTTCTGAACAACCCTGGGCTCACTCAGCCTTAATAGAAACATATCAGTGTGGGGTAAAACGAATCATCATATAACAATCATATATTTTTTATGAGGGACATTTGGGGGAGGGGGCAGAATGTGAAACATATTAAGCAATTCAGAAAATTAAATAATAATTTTCGACTATTTGTTTCTTTGAATACCCTTACGATACAGAACGTAGTGTTCTATAACAGAAGGTTGTAATATAAGATATCATAGATTGTGAAGTAGTCGCTAAATAGGTCAAGGACTTAACCACAAAATACGTTTTATTAGGGAGATTGAAAATAATAATTACCTCGTTTAAGCGGTGTAATTTGTTATAAATTTGTTTTTCTAATTTCTTTTTTTTTGTAAACCCTAACAAAAAAATAAAAACGGTTGCGCATGACGTCGGACACTCAGGGAGCAGATGTTTTCAAGACGGGTAGTAGCAGGACAGGATCACACTCTTTGCCTCAGTCCGTAACTTCTGATGAAACCTAGCCCAATTGTGAAACCTCCCCATTCGTTTTTACACACTCGAAAGTTTTTTTAAGTTTTTTTGTTTTTATTTATTCCCTCGTTTTTATTTTCATTTCTCCACTTTCCTCTAAAGGAATACGTTTCTACGATATTGCGTTTCGTACTTAGGGTAATGCGCAATGGATGTGAAATGACGTTTAAATCGAGTAAAAAATAAAAGTAGAAAAGTTAATTTTTTCCCCAGGTGTCCTACAAAATCTCCGGATATTCACCGATATATTCTATTATAATATGTAAAAAAGAACATAAATCGATAAGGTTCTATAAGAGACCAAACATTAAAAGATACAAGGCGCTAGTGGATACTAAACCCGCAGTGCATCACGTTCAAAGAATATTCTTCCAACATTTTAGGAACCATAACTCATAAACAAGATACAACGTTCATAAACAGAACATATTTTCTTAAATAATATATAATATTATTAAGATTGAATTCAACTGATTTAAGTCGAATAATTTTTAAAACTGCTGAAGAAAAATAAGTAACTGAAAACAGAATAAACTATTTTTATTATTGATGCAAAAACTTATTTTTATTAACTCTAAATTGATATAAATGTGATAAAAATTTATTTAAAAATATATTAATTTATATTTTAATTAAAAACAATAATCACTTTTGGAAAGGGATGATAAGAGAGCAATTAACAATTAAGAATAAAAAATCAACATTTGTCGCTATTTTTAGATACCAAATTAGTCTTAATAATCAAGAGTAGAGACAAACAAATCAGCAAGGACCTATTTAATGACATGCCTCATACATGAAGGTAATTATAATTCATGATTTTTTTTATTTTGACCGCTTATTAATTAAAATTTTAGTCATTAACATAATAATTATATTTAAAAAATAAGCTTTTGTTTTTGTGAGAATTAAATAGAATGTTTTGAATTCATGAGAGACATGTCAGTCACAACAAAGGAGTGGGGGAATTCGAAACGCACTTTTGGTGGGGGTTTTACAAAGTCAATATGGCGGCGTGGAACACACAGTAAATAAAATAAATGATACACAAACTGACTAAAAAAACTAATAAATATTCAAAACAAATCTACTTAAATTCCTCACAACTGTCGACAAATGTAGGTTATTTTGAATTCACTTTTAGAATCTCCAATTTATCAGTTGGACAATTGCTATAAATTCAAAATAAGTTGATAGAGCTAAGAGAAAAAAAAAGAACTGTGCTAGAAATAAATGGACGTGTCGCTAGCCCGTGCCCTGACTCTGAATATCAATGCTAATAAGGAACTAAGAGATTTAGCCAGCCTGTAATATTTCCCTCTTCCGTCTAACTATCAAGTGTTAGGTACCCACTTTTACCTATTTAAAATATAAAGAGAGGCACAGCATGAACATAATCTGAGTAAGTGTAAGATTTTCGACTTAAAAATAAAGTAGGCTAATGGCAAAAACCTCACGGAAAAAATTGGAACCTACACTTTAAACAGCAGTCAAAAAATAAATGACTTATAGTTTTTTTTAATATAAAAGATACATGAATTTTGGAAACAGGAATTCATTGGAACGTATATCAATAAAAAAGATACATTAATAATAAAGCACGAGCAGCCTACTCAGAACTCATTAATAGAAACTAAATTTCATACATTTTTACTTTTTTTTTGACTGGATAAAACTAATAGAAAACATAAATTTTGGGCTGTTAATAAAACTAAAAAAAAACCTATTAAAAATATCTTTTTTTATAAGACAGAAAAGAGAAGGTATGGTATAGCAGCGTGTAAGAGAGTGCGATTTGAGTGTTGGGACATAGCATTGGGCAAGTCTTTCTTAAAACTTTCGACTACTGAATTGCAAAGCTATCTGTTCCCCCGAAATTACTAAGCAATGATTAATAATTGTAATGTTTATAATTACAAATTGATAAAAAAAATTCAATAATTTTAGTTATTTACAAAGAATTCATTTATTATTATTTTTATTAAATGTAATTTAAATAAGAATAGTCCACGAATGACAGTCGATCCTATTTACATCTGTTAATCTAATATTAAATACAGATGACAGGAAATCGAAAACGTATTTAACGATAGATAATAAAAAAAAAACAAAAGAACACAGACAACAATGGATATATTAATCACGCTAAAAAATCTCTATTATTTTCGATATGATTATAGATCGATTATAAAAACAATGATCGATTTTAAGTTGTATTTTTAGAAGTTTTTTCGTTTAGCCATGAACATACAAAAGACAAAATTGTCAGACCACTTAAAAGCACCTCGTAAATATAAGAGCGCTTTATCAAGATTCTTATCAATTATTCGATGTTTATATGTTGTTGCGTATCTTGCCTACTGTTTTTTTTTTGTCAAGGAGAGTTTGATATGATATAAAAATAATGGTAAAATAAAAAGTAATGGTATTACTAACTGTGTATAGTAACTGATACTGCTTGTAAACGGATTAAAGTAAAGAATTATACATACTGTTTAGATCTTATCAATATCTATAATCATATAATTCAAAATGTTTTTTTAGACATTAATTTATTGTTAAAATGATTACCCATAATTACTCTTTTTTCATATTAAAACTCACGATTATTTTTATTGTTAGAGAATATTAAAAAGAAAATGAGAAGTCAAAATTTGTTGTGACTTGACTTGAAACAACAACCTCTGGAACTATATATATGATTGTACGACTTTGTATGTTAATTAGGTTTTTTTACACAGGTGACGATAACGAGTCCAGGTTATTTACTTCCAACAACATCCAGTAAAAACATGGAGGAAAAGAGTTCTGAGTGACTTAACACATTAAGCCTATAATAAGTAAAGTCAAGACTCACCTTCGAGCTTCATACCAACGTCGAGGCACTTCTGGAACCGGCAGAAGGGGCACCGCTTCCTCTGGGTCTTGTCAATATGACAGCTCCTTTCCGCAACGCATGTGTACACTTTCTTATTTTGGACGGTCCGTTTAAAGAATCCCTTACATGACTCGCACGTGAGGAGGCCATAATGGTAACCGGAGACCTTATCCCCGCAGACGGGGCAGAGCTCCTCGATGCCCTCCTTGGTGTCGGGCAGCTCGGAGCCCTGCTGGAGGATCGGCTGGAAGCCGGGAACCTGCTCCAGGCCGCCGCCGGTACCTGAAGGGGAAAAGAAACAAGCCTCTAAGTTGTATCCATAACTGATGCCGGGGGAGTGCTGTGGGGCGGCGGACGCTGTGATGGAGTAGAGCGGCGGGGAGCCGTAGAGCGGCGAAGTGCCGCCCCCGCCGCCGCCTCCTGCAGCGTCATCGCCGCTCCCGCCCGAGCTGGGCAGGCTGAAATGGGACATACTGAGAGAACCGAGGGTCGAGTGCTGCTCCATGTCTAATAACATATTCCCCCACTGTCACAAACACATAGCACATAGGCGCGGGGGCGGGGCAACACTGAACTGACACTGTGTACGGGGCGCGGGCACCGCATGGAATGAGCTCCCCCCAACAAGTGAAAGTGAACGGTGACCTAGTTGGGGGGAAGGGGAAGAGGAGGGGGGCGTCCCACTGACCCACTTGCCCCCCTCCCCTCTCGCCCCCTCCCCGCCCTGTCCATCCCCTCCACTCACACACTCGTCCTCCCTAACCTACATCCATGTTTACTATATGCCACCAAATCGCCGTCTATAAAAAACGCCCAAGTCACCGGAACCCACTTTCACTGATAACGGGCGAAAGAGATTTCACAACTTTCCGTTTTCAAAATGCGGAGCCTCTTCGCGTTGCTTTCGGTTTCGTTTCACTTGAACATGCCGTTCCTCTGCAGCGCCCCCCGACCTTGGATCGATAGGGTCCAATCTTATTTACACGATAACAGTTTACCTCACCTTATCGAATCAATATATTTTTAATAACACCGTCTCAGTTTAAATAATATGTAGACAAAATGAATAATGTAATCACGCATCATTACTAAACATAAGCGAAACAATTTTTTCCAAAATAAGAATAACAATAATAAGGCCTTAAGATGTTGCTCATCCTTCAGAGTTAGCAGCCAACAAAATAAGTATAGTTTTGGTTATTATCTATCCCTCCCTTTTTTATGATTATTTGAGAAACCCAAAATTACCCACTTGTTAAATACAATTCTTATAAAAAATTGTTTTAGTTCCGCAGGTTGTCACTTCGAGTTAAGTCACAATAAGTTTTAACTTTACAGTCGTTTATTTTTCAATATTCCCGTAAAAAAATATTCATGAATTTTAATATGAAAAAAAGAGTGAAATCCGAAATGTGTACGTTTCGGTAATCATATGACCGAGAAATGAACGTTTCAACAAACATTTCGAAGTATAATTGATATTGAATACAGTCAGGAATAGCTACCATATACATTCAGTAATAAAATTATTTTTACTGTCGAGGATATTAAAACCGAAACGAATGAAAAGATAATTCTTTTTGTGGCTAAACTCGAAGCAACAACCTGCGGAACTGATACCTATTATAAAGAACTGATACTTCATTATTAATAAATTCATTTTTTATAATGAAGCCGAGAAGAGTTAAACTCCGTTGCTAACCAAAGATAATACATATACTCCATATATTCAATATAAACCCAAAAGAATGAACTTACGATAATATAAAAAAAAACTGATAGGTATATCAACATTTAAGCAGCACTCGACTTGGTTTGATCATGTAAGATAGATTACGTATAATACATATACATACAAACTCACATATCCAATTCATATTAGGGAAAATATAAATATTTACTGATTACATATATCTTAAATTAAAGATTATTTATAAACAATTAAATACTAGTAACAATAATATGAGGCGTGGAGATGCAAAAAGGGATAAATCCATATTTTATAATTTTCAAAATGTTTTTCACAAATTTCGTGTCCTCTATGCGGTGGGGCCATCACCATTCAAAACATGTCAAAGCCAATCTAAATTTTCTAAAAACAATTGTCTCAAATAAATAATCATTTCATAATAACCTAAATTATGCATATGTCTGTGATTCATGAACAATTTTTAAATTTGGATTTATCCCCTTTTGCATCCCAACGCCTCATATAAATATTTTAAAAAACTCCATGCTAATCTAAAATAGCTTATAGCATGCAGAATAAATTAAAATAAAAAAAAGCAATTACGTTACAGTTTAAATAAATTGTGAGTAGGAACATTTAGCAGTTGAATAAATTACAAAAACCATAACTGCTTAACCAAATTTGTGATTTTATTATTATTATTTAAAAATAAAGTCATAGCATAATTGTGAAAAATAAAAATAATTAACATTTCAAATAGAAAACAAAATATTTTCTAAATCAATAATTATTTTATTAATAAAATAAGCTCTATTAATTTTTTTTTTAAACAAGCATTCAGTATGAATGTAGTTATGTAGAATATACCCGTTTACATATACCACACACACACAAACACACACACACACACACACACACACACACACACACACACACACACACACACACACACACACACACACACACACACACACACACACACACAAAAGTACTTATAAACTAATGATATTTGCTCAAGCTACATCCAGTCAACCATTTCTTCAAATATTTATATGATTATGACGTTTTATATTTAATATAAAATTACCAGATTATAAAAAAAAAAACATAGGAGAAAATTAAAAAATATAAATACAGATTGAAACATCAACACTTGTCCCAATTTTTATCGTGTGTATATGTGTCTACATATGTATGTGTGTGTGTGTGTGTGTGTGTGTGTTATATTTTTTTTTACTTGTGGTTCTCGAGATTATGGCCTAAAATATTGGACTAAAACTCGAGAGCCAAAAGGAAGTTAAAATAATTGACTGAATCTTGAGAATCATAAGTAAAAAATTATTTATAACACTCAATTTATTCACTTAAGAGAAGTAGATACCGATATATATATATATATCGGTATATCGAGCGACAATAATGTTTCGATAGCGGTCAAGAAGAGAGTGGCTCAGGCAAATAAATATTTTTTCGGGATAAGCTGACATATCAAAAGCAAATTTTTGTCGTGAAATAAAAAAAGATTATCTACAAAGCGCTAATTCGGCCATCAATACGATTCAGAAGCCTGGCTCATGAAGAAAGGCGATGAAAGATCACTTCAACCTTTTGATCTTAAGTTTTGCGGAGAATATATGGACCTACTAGAGAGCAGGAAGCATGGAGGAGACGTACCATACAATGCGGAGCTGTCAAGTCTATTCCAGTCCCCGATCGTGGTCAAAGTAAATAAAGCTAGGTAGGTTGCACTGGGTTGGCCATGTGGCCAGAATGACAGGTATCATATATATATATATATATATATATATATATATATATATATATACACTAATTTTTTAGCTTAATGAAGAAAACATTTCGAAATGAAATACTAATTCCATAAGCTATATACGTCCCTCTAAAGAAAACAACGTGATAGCGCCTTATCAACAAAGATTACGTCTTGACACCCAAATATTTACTTCATAAACACACATCTAAACAATGTTTTTAAACATAATGTCCTATTGGGCATTTAAAAACGTAAGTAAATTATGATAAAATCATAAAATTTATTAGAATTAGAATTCTATCATTTGAAGAAAAAAAATATGGTTTAACTTTTCGATAACTACATTTTTTTATTATCCAATTGATTTTCACTATCAGAGATACGTTTCAATTAAGCAAGTTTCATATTATGTTTGTAATAACTAAGTCAAGCATATTAATATTCATATACGTTCAAGTTTGTACATTTATGAATAATAATTTCCTCAAGTTTTTCACAGCACTAAATAAACAAAACTAAAAAAAATATCATTAGACCCATTAATGCATTATGTTAATAAATGAATCAAAGTCAATAGGTTTTGCAAAGCATTCATAGATTAACAAGGAGCTCAAGTTATCCTCCAAAAAAATGTCATTAATTATTAATTCAATTTGTTTATATCTTCTTCTTCGTTCGTGGCTCTACAAACCATCAATGAGCCTTGGCCACCTCGATACATTTCCATTAGTTCCGCACATTTAATAGGCTCCTGGAATCTTCTTGTGCTCTGTACCTTGTCTTCAATTTTTATTATGGTCCTTTCGATACCTGTCATTCTGGCCACATGGCCAACCCAGTGCAACCTACCTAGCTTTATTTACTTTGACCACGATCGGGGCCTGGAATAGACTTGACAGCTCCGCATTGTATGGTACGTCTCCTCCATGCTTCCTGCTCTCTAGTAGGTCCATATTTTCCCCATAAAACTTAAGATCAAAAGGTTGAAGTGATCTTTCATCGCCTTTCTTCAAGAGCCAGGCTTCTGAATCGTAGTGATGGCCGAATTAGCGCTTTGTAGATAATCTTTTTTTATTTCACGACAAAAATTTGCTTTTGATATGTCAGCTTATCCCGAAAAAATATTTATTTGCCTGAGCCACTCTCTTCTTGACCGCTATCGAAACATTATTGTCGCTCTTGCTGGTAGTGCTCAATAGTAGGTAAAGGAGTTTACTCATTCAATACCAAGGCCTCCTATCTTAATAAAATCAGTCAACTCCATCGGTCCTCCATCGGGGGAATTTTGTTTTGCCCTATTGGGATTAATAACGAATTTTGTTTTGCCCTATGGGATTAATAACTAATCCCACGTCCTCAGCAACTGTGACCAGATTAAGAAATGCATTTTCCAGTTCATTAAAGGACCTTCCTATGATGTCGGCACGATCAGGCGAAAAATTTGCGTCGATTTGTGGAAAACTGTGACGGTTCGTTGGATGCCTGCTTTGCGGATCACATACTGCAGGTGTTTATAAATTCACAAACACACACACCCACGCACGCACATATATAAATAAATAGTAAAGTATTTTGTAACGTTTCGATAATCAATTTTTACCTTAAATTATACTTTTAAAAATTTAAATAATCTGATATAGAGAACTTATATTTCTTTCCAATTATGTCACTTTTGAAGTAAACACTATTTTAAAAATGGACTAAGTTTAGTTGAAAATTTGAAGTATAAAAAGATTAAGATCAACAACATTTGATCAAATAAAAAAAAATAAATACTGCATTCATTAATTGTCAAAAAAACATTTCAATTAGATCAAAAATATTTGGAAACAAATTATTATCATAAATAATTTAATAATAATAATTGGCGAGCTGAGGGTTTGGTATCGGCCCAAAACCTGATTACACGAATTTTTTTTTAATTTTTATTTTATCAAGCTCAACACGATTGTTCACGAAAATCCTTTATAAACACACAAAAATTAAGTTAAATAATAATAATACAAAAATTGTGAAATTTCAAATAGTTGAACCTTTGATCCTTAACATGCCATAGAAAATTCAATATAGCAACTTGGTCATAAAAAGGATCCTTTGAAGTCATAAAAAGGAGTAAATTAAGACTATTTGGAATGTAGGGTAATAAATAAATAGGGTAATGTCACTGGAAGGTAGCTGTGTCCCATAGAAACGGTACCTAGACCCTTAAGGTATAGGAGAGGGCAGTCGTAGGCAAGAAACGGTCAGCTCAACATCAAATATCAAATAGTGCGAAAGGTATCCCTATTCTTTCTTTGTAAGTAGATATTGAAGTTAACTTGTAACTATGATGAGCACACAATAAACATAATGTTAATCAATTAGATGAAAAAAGATCTTTATTTAATAAACAACTCATAGTCAGTCAACCTTCGGAAAAGAGAGGAATATGTTTTAAGTTATTAATTATACGATAATATCATACCTATGACTTGAATTGGAAAGTGTGATCTCTTTAAAGATTTCAGTGAAGTGTTAATTTATCAAATCGGGACCCTGTTTTGTTGGCTGTAATCGTTTCTACTTCATTCAAAATGACGCCAGGCCCGAAAACGATTAGAACAATAGTGGTCAAATAATAGTCAAATAAATTAATAGAATCATTTAAAAAGTTATATCTCAAATTGGGGCACGAAGGTGCTCCTGAGACGAGAGAACAAATGCTTGATTTTGAAGCTTTGCCGAAGAGAGTAAATGATTCGTTAATCATATTTAGAATCATGATTGGATGGAGGGAAATCTGCTTACAAAGAGGGGAGTCTGTATGAAAAAAAAATAAGCAATAGAGAAGAAATAAAACAGGACAGATAAAATAAACCGAAGAGAAAATGTAAAACAAAAACTGGTAATCCAGAAAGAAGAAGTAACCGAATGAAAGAAATTCAAGAAAATAAAGAAAATTGGTCTAGTGTAAAAATACCGAGATGTAAGGAAACGTTAATTTTTGAGGGATCAATTAATAATTATTATAATAGTGATAGTAAGATTGAGTTGAATTTTTGTCTCTGCGTGAAACAAGAAACATAGTAGAACAAAATGAAAATATGACGCTGAAGGTTTACAAGGACAAGAAAACTTTAAATCTTTTAAAGTTTAAGTCAGTACCAAAATCGAAGACAAAAATCTAAGAAGTGGAAGAGCTGTGTCCGCTGCCCCACTTTGTGTTTTATATCACAACTAAGGCAATTGCTTACAACGAGTTAATAAGAAGAAAGGGAAAGCCAATTATAAGGGTATGAAAATTAATAAAATAAATATTAAAATTTTTAGAATGAGTGAATTAAATATGAAGAATAATTTGGAAGCACAACAAATCGCACATACGGTGCTATAACGTCACTTATGCAAATGATGTAATTTTTCAGGAGAAGCATTTGAAAATTCAACATCCTATTACAACGTATAGTTCTCGACTAAACAAATAAAATGATAATATTTAAACTTCATTTTTTAAGGAAAATCAAAGATCTCACTAATTACTATTAAAAAATTTAAACATACTCAGTTCAATTTTGACAAAAATTGCATAAGTGACGTTATAGCACCGCATGTGCGATATATTATTTAGGAAAAGGAAAAACTATCTTACAGGTAACGTCAAGAAAAAATGTCAGTCTTTTCTGCCGGTTGAAATATTGTTTAAATAATATGACTAGAATTGGAATAACTGTTGCAAATTAGAATTATTATTTTAATTGAGACAATTTTTATTATACTTGCATGAATTGTTAAAATCCGCGATGATTTCTTAAAGATTATTTTCGTAGAAAATTCTTGTATTGAAATTGTGTGTGCTTTTCATGGAAGCCAATAAAGATCATAATAATATTTTCATGGTTGTATTTGCTTTTAGTACCAAGGAGTTGTTAAATGGACTGTTTCACAGCGGGGTAAACAAGTCAGAAAGTTAAAGGTGAAGCCGGCACCTTTCAAGTCAGTACCTGTCAATAAACCTGTAGCCGACCCTTAGGGACCCAACTCAGAAGGGAAGATTTTAGTATAACTGTCAAGCCAATATAGAATAAGGATGTTTATTTAAAATGTGTTCTAGAATACCTGGTGAATAAACACTAGCAAGTTTTTGTTATATTTTTTATAAATTGATGCAGCAAAATATATATTCAAATTCGTGTGGTAATTGTATACATAGTAAAACTTTTTTGGTAATTTGCCCCCTTTATTATTTATATTCATTATACAGCGTGTTTCAGGTTAAATGGCCAAACTAAAATTTGAACTAAGAACCTCAAAACAAGAAAAGAATTTCCTATGAAGGTATGTCCGCAAAAGCTTGGTTTAGGAGATATTCACATCTAAAGATTTCATTATTACGAATTATTTAGGCATAGTAAATAAATAAAACTTATTTTATTGTTCCAACTACTATATTTATTAAATGTAAACCTTTAACATTCATATTAAATGTTCAAAGTGATTTCCTTGAGCATTCAAGCAGGCTCGGCATCTTTCTTCAACAGCAGCAGGAGGAGAACGGCACTGGACATATATGTGTTGTTGTTTCAGAAGACTCAATTATCCTTCTTCATTAAGGTCATTCACTGGCCTTGCATAGACTTTTTGTTTAATGTCACCCCAAACAAAAAAATCCAATGGTGTCAGGTCTGGAGAGCGAGCAGGCCAAGCCACTGGTTCTGAACGGCCAATCTATTGATTAGGATAATTAGCATTTAGCAATTATCGTATAACTCTTCCGTAATGTGCAGGACAACCATCTAATTGAAACCATATGCTCCTTCTCAGTTGCAGTGGAATATCTTCAACTAAATCGTGGTAATCATTATTAAGAAATTCCAAAAATGTGTACGCATTGAGTCGAGGTGGTAAGAAATGCGGGTTTATTAAAATATTGTCTATTATCCCGAACCACACATTTCACTGAAATTCGAGCTGAAAATGAAGCTGACGAATTGCATGGGGATTTTCATGCAACCAGAGATGATTAATTTTCTGATTGAAAATACCTCTTCTTGTGAAGGTAGCTTCATCTGTCCATAAAATTTCTCCTGAAAAGTGTGGATTGTGATCAGCTTGATTTAAATACCAATCTGAAAAATTTCTTCTTTGCCGTAAATCTTGCGGTAATAAATTGTGTACCCGTTGATAATGATATGGTTGACGTCCATCTGCAATGAGAGTTATCGATACTGTAGTTGTCGTAACATTTAATTCTGGTCCAGCTCTTCGTACACTAGCAGATGGATTATCATCAAAATATTGCAATACGGCCGCACTCCTTTCTTGATTTCGTAAAGGGGCTAAAATACCATCAGCATGTGGTGCGACAGCAAATGTACCAGTTTCTCTAAGGGGTGAAACGTAGAGTTAAAGGTAGACTTACTAGGTAATCTTCTATTTGGAAATCGAATGGAACATTCACGACGGGCAGCATTGGCATTACCATTGCAAAGACCGTACACAAACACCATATCGGCATATTCAGCATTAGTATAAATGGAAGGCATAATGAGTATTCAGGGAAAGCCTCAAACAAACTGATAAATGTTATTGATAGTTCTATTCTTATTATTATTTGTCGTTTGTTCATTTAACGTCACTTTATGCTGCTATGGCTAATCGGACGATGCCACAGAGAGAGCTCTAAATTTTGCCTATCCAGGTTTAATTAAGATAAGGATTTTTTACGAGTACCTGACATCGTGCATACTCGGGATCCCAGTTTAACGTCCCTTCCGAAGAACGGCGTAACTAACCTAGGGCCACCTGCCGGGCTACGTACCCGCGATCTTGGGTTTAGTAGTTTGTCACACTAACCACTTGACCACAGGTGACCGTATCTTATTATTTGTTATTGATGTCCTATTCCAAACAGTATTAATCCTAAAGTCCATAGTTTATGTACAGTTAGGGAGACAAGGTCACATTAGTATTCTACGTAACTTTATCTCCTAAACAAAGCATTTGCAAACATACCTTCGTACGAAATATTTTTTTCATGTTTTAAGGTCCTTAGTTCATATTTTCAGTTTGGTCACTGCTGCTGTTGAAGAAAGATGCCGAGCCTGTCTGAATGCTCAAGGAAATCACTTTGAACATTTAATATGAACGTTAATGGTTTACATTTACTAAAGTAGTTGGAACAAATAAAACAAGTTTTATTTATTTACTAGACCTAAGTCATTCGTAACAATGAAATCTTTAGATGTGAATATCTACTAAGCAAAGCGTTAGCGGACATACCATCATAGGAATTTTTTTTCTTGTTTTGAGGTCCTTTTTCAGTTTGGTCATTTAATCCTGAAACGCCCTGTATATATGCCTGTAAATATATTTTAGGTTGTTTATGCTTTGAGTCAATGTGTATAGTATTTTAAAATTAATAATACACATACAAATATTTATTTTATGAATTTGTATATGAATACACATGACTCAAGACTTATTGTGCTTCTTCTTCCTTCTTTTTTCCCACTACTTCTTCATTCTCTCCCAACTCGTCTCTGATCATCTGTAAACACTCTCTTAGGTCGAGGCTTAGGCTTGTCTTCTTCATAGAGTTTTCTGTCAGTAGCGTGAAGCGGTTTTTGTCACGTATTATTTCTTCTTTAACACCTTTTTTGTTGGCATCTTCGTTCACTGCAAATCCATCCTACTGTTTTCTTCAGTTTATTAACGTAATTAAAAAACCTCTTTGTAATCCGAGTTTCTTCCATTCCTTTTAAATTTCCATACAGTTTTAGCAGTCTCTTCCTCATTATTATTCTACGGCACTACAACTAGGTGACGAGTCCTGGCCTCCTCTACCAGCTTCTTCCAGTCGTCTTTGTTTTGCGCAGTCGTCTGACTTCCAGGATATCCCTTGCATCCTTACTCATTGTAGCTATGATTTTATACAAATGTTCATTTCTCCTTTTGATCCATATATTTCATTATTTTTCTCAGGTGTTCCTTCTCGCTTCTGCCCACACCATGCCAGTTTTTAGCTTTGGTGTTTGTTTGGTAAACCTGGTGTTATTGGAGTTTCTTCCACCAAACTGGAACACTTTTCTTTATGTCCCCCACTTCTCATAGATCGTTTTCAACCTCTCTTTTAAAAGATTTTTATTTTATCAAGCTCAACAATTGTTCACACAAATCCCTTATAAACACAAAAATTAAGTTATATGATAATTTAAAAAAAAATGTGAAAAGTCAAATGGCCAAACAGAAAATTCAATATGGCAACCTGATCATAAAAAGGAATAAATTGACACTATTTGGAATGCTAACAGTATCCTAGAGCAATAAATAAATAGGGCCAGGTCACTGGCAGGTAACTGTGTCCCGTAGAAACGGTACCTAGACCCTTAAGGTATAGGACAGGGCAGTCGTAGGCCAGAAGCGGTCAGTTCAAAAAGTAGAATGTCACATAAAGCGAAAGGGACCCCCTTTTCTTTCTTTGTAAGTAGATGTATAAGTTAACATGTAACTATGATCAGCATACAATAAATATAATGGTAATCATTTAGATGAAAAAAGATCTTTATTTACTAAACAAGTCATAAGTCCGTCTACCTATGGAGAAGAAAGGGATATGTTAATAGTCATTAATGATACAGTCATTACGGTACCTCAGTGGTTACAATCTCAGGGTGGCATACCATTTTATTATTTAAATATATTTCAGATCAAAGGATCTTACTTTTCTCTGAGATCATTGGGCAGTGAAGGCAACATAGCCACATATTTATCAGTTTAAACAGCCATGTGAAAATTATTACAATAATTGGTTCAGAATAGAATTGAGGGACTATTGATTTTTAATTTAATGAATATACCATAATACAATTAAATGTATAAAAATTAAGTCATTGTTACTTATTAGATGATTATGAAGTCGTGTAATCAGGTTAAATAAATATTCAATGAAACAGGGACATCGGCAGATATTCTCGGGTTGAGACAGAATACAAAATATTAAAAAAATAAGCTGTCGCGGGACGCATGGTAGATGAGAAACATAGAAGTTGGACGTTATTGGGAAAGAATTAATTATTTAAGTGTAAGAAAAGGATGTAATGGAAGGGAATGCAGAATTTTTTTAATTATTATTATTAATAATGATAAAGAGTTTTATTACCAGAAATTTCAGTTTTATTAAACAACGACGAATCCAATATCCAATCCGTACTTAATTTTCTTAAAACCCACAAACTGTTAAATAAAATATAGAGATGAATAATTTCTATATAGAATATGTATATTTATATGTTTATGTATGTGTTTTTATGTATGTATGTGTGTGTATATATTGATGTATATATGTGTATACTGTATATATGTCTTTTATAAGCTCAATATTTTTTTTTTATTATTATTATTATTTTTTTATATATTATTTTCTATATATTTTAACTAGTTTCTCAAATCTTGATAAAAACAAACGAATTTCAGGCGTTGATGACCCTGGGGTTTTACGCCTTAAAGCCCAAATAAACAGAAACAGAGTTTTATTATAATGAATTTAACAATTTGCAATTTTGTAACAAATCGCATAATACGTTTTGAATAAAAAATTTACTCTGAAAGGTGGATTAACATAATAAATAAAAAGCAGTATACATTGATACCAGTAGGAAAAAGGAAAGAAAAAACCTACACAAAATAGAAAAATTAAATAATAGTGAAACAAATAAATTAAAATAAGTATAATTTTTGGTAGTAAAATAAACGAGTTTAGATACGTTATGAAATATTTTAAAGTTGTCCATTAATCAAATAATGATAATAAACCTTCTATTAGTATGAATATTTTCGACATACTATCGTCAGCGTTTTTCACTTCTGACATAATAATTTTAAATTTAGTTAAAATTTTATTAGAATTGAATGTGCTAAACATATTCTTAACTTCTTTAAAGCAATCCATTATAGAAGGTTCATTATTTGACTTTATTGGGTGTTCTTGGCTTACAAAAGTTTTCTCAAACCATTTCAAATTGGATCTGGGTAAAACTGGAAAGTCTGTAGGTTTAGCTTTATAAATTATTCTGTCGGATGGGTTTATTCTTGGCCTCTGTTTGCTCTGTTGAATTAGTAGATTTCGTATCCGCTTAGGGCATTTTTCATAATTTGAGAAGTGCTCTTCATGGCAGTTACTGCAACTACTAAAATATTCGGACAATCTTTAGATAAATGTTCTTCTAAGCATTTTAAACATTTTGGTTTTTTAAAACAATTTCTCGCCACGTGATTGAATTCTTGGCAAAGATACCATTGAGTTAAGGTTTTTTTGCTTTTATATTTTTCCCATGCGATAACTATATTTTCGCAGTATTTTTTTTTTTTTTTTTTTTCCTTCCTTAGCCCCTATAAGTTTGAAGATTTCTAATCTGGATTAGGATTAGGTTGGAGAGGAATCTCTTTTACTGTACTGCGCACATTTTAAGAGGAGGATGAGAAAACTGAAGGTTCTAATTTCTTTCTTTATTTCTTAACTTTGGATTTTTCCGATGATGGGGCACACCCGTGTCCTTTTCCTTTTATTGTTTATTTTGAGTTTATTATTTTTTGAGACTTTGAACGTGATCTTGCCACGTTTGTGGCCGTCCTGCTGGGGTGAGTGTCCTGAAAAGAGGGTTAGTAATGTATTTCAGACTGTCAAAAAATTTGATGTGTCTGCGTTTTATGAAGTCTGTAACTGTCGGTAAGTCGAGATTAGTGTGTAGGAGGTCCATTTTTGTTTTGTTTAATGTCGTGTGTCTCACTATGCGTTGTAGTACGCCGTTCTGAAACTGTTGGAGCTTTTTTGCTGTCGCCGGTGTGATGGTACTTAAAAGTGGTGCTCCCTAGAGGAGCGCCGGTCTTAAGATGCTTTTGTAGATGGTCAGCTTGAGGCGGAGGGATAAGTTAGGAGATGTAAGCAGGTGGTTAAATCTGTAAGACTTGGTCCGAACCGCCCTGAGTTTTTTCCTGCAGTGGTAGGCTAGTTTCAGGTGTCGGTCTAGTGTGACACCTAAGTAGACTATGCTGCTCGCTGGTCTGTTTTCGCGTCCCGCTACCCTATAGACCTTAGGGAGAGGGCGACGCTTTTTTCCCTGAAATGAGAAAATTATGCAGTCCGTCTTTTTAGGATTCACTGTGATGTTGAGTCCTTCTAGCTTCTGTGTGATGCTCGCGCAGACCTCCTCCGCCTGCCGTAGAGCTCTCTCTGCGCTGATCGAGCTGCTGTAGATCGCTATGTCATCGGCATAGGCTGCTACAGCAGCTTTTTTGTAGTTGGCTCCAACAGTTTCAGCTGTGTATATTGAGAAAAGTACTGGAGATAGCACAGACCCCTGAGGTACTCCGCAGGTGAATGCGATGGCTTCCGATGATGTTTCACCGATGCGGACTGCTGACGTTCGCTGTTGAAGAAATGATCGTAGGACCGAGTAGAGCTGTTCCGGAAATTCGTTGTCCTGTAGTGTCTTGCATAGTAGACTATGGGACACTGAGTCGAACGCTTCCGTGCAGTCTATGGAGATCATAGCGGTCGCTTCGTTCTTGGCTGTGCTCTGGCTCACTTCCGCATGTATCTTCGCCAGGTGATGATCCGTGCAGAGGCCTGCCTGATAGGCGGTTTGCTCCGGTGGGATGAGAGCTATCTCTGAGCAATATGTCTTGAGATAATTGAGGACAATTTTCTCAAAGACTTTGCCCAGATGCGGAAGCAAGCTGATGGGCCTGTAGTATTTTAGTAGTGTTTCGCAGTATTTTATAGTTTTTGTGTTGCTTATTTTCCAATACGATAATAGACAGCGGGAGTTAAATTTCTTTTCCATTTGATTTTTTGATCATTTGGAACATTTTATGAATTTCTAATCCCTGACTTTTCAAATTGATTATGATTTTGATGATGTCCTCGATCGGATATTCGGGAGGCATGCCTTGCCTTTAAGTACCACTTTTGGTTTGATCTCATGTTTTGGTGTGTAACTGTAAAAATCTAGATTTAGAGATTTTAACTAATTTTTTATCTTATTATTTTCATTAAAAATATAAATAAAACACCATTTTAATCCAAATAAAATATTACAATTCAGTATCATCAGTAATTTCTGTAACATTAACACTCGATGATGCTTCTGATCATCGAGTATCAAAGTTACAATAGGCCAATGGTAACTAAAATAAGCAACGAAAGTGTTACTTTTAACGTTATGGAGGTGTCTTGTAAATACTGCATCTACTAATCTTGTAAATACTACAAGATATGTAGTGCCATAGCTTGTTAATCTATCTTGTTGTAGATTCCCTTGGATTATTATTAATATTTAATTATTAATATTATTACGCCAGACACACACGAGCAGAGCGGTATAGAATAGAGAGAGAAGCGTCATAGTGGTGGAGAGAACCGACGAGCCACTGGGCTGCTCGAAGTTTTCGCTCATCAGACTCCCTACAAAACATTCTGCGTTCACTACAACGGTTGCTAGTTGTAAAAAATATTAATAACATTAAAGGAGTTGGAGAACATAGCCTCTGAGACTATCTCCTTTCATCCGATTCTGTAATACTTATAAATTTTTAAATGTAAGCATACGAAATATAATTATCGTTACACATCAAAAGGAAAGATTAAACTAATTAATAAAGATATAAATTAATTTATTCAGATACAAATCCATTGATCCTGTTTAATGTTAAGAGTTGAACATTATGCAGGCCTTGACTCCAATGCATTTGTAAAGATTAGTGTTTACTTATACAGCAAGAAAAAATAATCAAATTAGTAAAAATATATTTTATGAACGTTGGATGAATATGATCATTAAATAAATAAGACATATAACCCGGATCAATTTTTTCCCCCTATGCTACTCT
The DNA here is from genome assembly GCA_037127475.1 of Arma custos. Taxonomy (NCBI): domain Eukaryota; kingdom Metazoa; phylum Arthropoda; class Insecta; order Hemiptera; family Pentatomidae; genus Arma; species Arma custos. Next base: position 34,506,232 of record CM073759.1, read on the forward strand.
AATTATAACATAACCCCTCTTCATTAAACACATAATATCGAAAATGTAACTATATGAATGCAAGGTCACATATAGCGTCGTTACATACTTTTTTTTCTAAGGAAATGCTATTTACTACAACAGCCTTGTTTGTAAAACTTTTTTATTAAAAATATTTACCCTCATTTTCTATACATTTTTCCCAAATTATCAAATTTTCATTCCCAGAACTGAAAAATTCCGAGTTTTGAGATGAAATGAAGTCTGATAATTCGTTTTCGACTTGAGAATCGTTTTCGAAAATTTGACTATTCAGGAAGTTATCTAACTTTCTGAACAGATAGAATTCTGTTGTAGATAAATCTGGCGAAAAAGATGGATATGGGAGGACTTCGTAAACCGGCGTGTTTGGTGTCTTTACTGTCTGGGGCATTGGCGTAACTAGAGTTGACTCATGGGAGGGAGGTTAACCCCCACCAGTCAACCACTCAAACATATTACTCCCTTCAAAAAACATGCCTCGTAATATAGGTATAATATATATAATACTATAAATGATGTAGCTTTAAATTAAATAAATGGATTATAATTTTTTATAAATGTTGTTTTGGAAGTCATAAATGCTATTTCCATTATAAATGTTATTTTTGGAAGGGCAATCAAGAAATAGCTTTTAAATACAAGTAACCCTATTTATTGGTTACAATAACTTACTATACTTAATTGTAAAGGGAACTTTCTAGACCCATCCTAGGCTTTATTTCTATATTCAAAGAATTCTCTAAACTATTCTTCTCACATTTGCGATCTTATTGTAGCCGCTAGATGCCACTACTGCCGCTATAATAATGTAATTAATTGTAAATAAACATTATTACGTTTTTGTTTGTCATTTTAGTGTACCTTATATTCATTAAAATAATTGTGTTTGCAATTTCTTTGTTATGTTTTTGACATTATTGACCCTTACTTCTGTAATCCCACAGTAATAACTTTGAAAAAGTAAAATCCTTCACATTTTTTTTCTTTTAAATTGTTACTAAAAATTTGTTTAAAAATTTCTTCAAAGCAATGGGAGGGTTACATCCCCAATAAGCCCCCCTCGTTACGCCTAAGGTCTGGGGTGAAATATGAGGTCTGGCATTGTCTTGTAAGGGTATAGGTTTTGATAAGTTTTTATTGCATTATATCAAAGCCCCTGCAATACGATGTGATGGTTTCAACTCTTGGTAGAAAGGAGAAATGAATTATTATTGTAAATGGCCTCACAGAAAACAGTAACTCTTGGATGCGAATTTGCTTTTTGCGTGGTTGAATGGTGCGTTTGTTACAACATCCTTTCCCAAACGCGGTGGTAATGTTTCTTGCAACTTGGACTCCCGAGTGTTTAAGATTAAACTCATAAAAAAATTAAAAATAAAATAAATACATTTAAAAAATAGGAAAATCGCGTGTTCTATTCGAAAGATGTGATGGTATTCTAAACAATGTTCGTTCAATTGTAGTAATAATAAATATTATCAAAAAAGAGGGGATTGATATGAGCTCATTACAATTCGAAAACCTAAACTATGTAAACAACAGAAGTCCACTGAATCTGACACGCTTTAATAACAGAAACTACAATAAAATTCACGAGTTGTTACAATGAAATTAAAATTCACAGCATGTTGTAACAAAAAATTATAGCTTAACTATACCATACCTTATATAGGAATAGAATAAATTATTGATTTTCGGAAAAGAACCCTGCAGATGAAGAGACAGAGCAGGTGGAAGAGCAAGTGTTGGATATAGAGAGTATGTCCACAAGTTGGGAAAGTCTACGAGCACCTGCCCGAATTAGACAGCTGTCGTGGGACCTGCAGGGCTGGTTCCAATGAGCACCTTATAACTAAAAGGTGGACGGGGAGATGGGAAAGAAAATAGTTTAGGCTAGGTTTCAATACCTTCTGTAAGTGTATTATGCCAAAAGAATATTACATTACATGTTTATACTTTTGTTTAATCATTTTATGCCACTTTCTGCTGATATGGCTTTCTGACGATGCTAAAGTGGGAGCCCTAAATTTTGCCTATCTAAGTATAACTAGGATCGGGATCTTTGACGAGCATCTGGCACCTCACAGGAGCGGGACCCCATTTTACGCCCCTTCCAAAGGACGACATAACTAAGTTTTAGCTCTTTAAAAAAATCAAAAAATATCTGCCGTGTTTCGAATCCATAATCTTTTTCATAGAAGTTTCTTATGGTAACCATACCAAAAGTGACCCATTATACTTCATGTATTACACGTGATAGGAAGGTAATCAAATTTCTCATGAAACTTGAAGCACTTTCAGGTTTTGGGGAAGATTTCGATCAAAGCTAAGAAATTTTATACCCGAAATTCCAAAATAAACCGAAGCTTCATATGTTACCCACACTGTTTACGCCAATGTAAACTAACCTGAAGGTAAAATATATTTTATGTAAATTTTATTCTATTTTATTTAATTTTATTCTGTCTGCAGCAGATAGTGACTACTGCTTAAGCGGATGTAGTGTTAATCCGCCTCTGTACAGAAAGCGTTATTTATTTCTTGAGCGAGCGTGGCGAATAAAATCTAACGGTTGTAAAAGTTTCAACAGTCACCAATAATCCATCGGCATGGCAACTCAGCGCTCTACCACTGAGCTATCCCGCTCCCCTGTTCTCAGCACCACAATAGATAATAAATAGTAATATTAATAAATTAATCTCGATGGTGATAAATTAAATTTAAATAATTCATAATAGTCCTACAATTAGTCCCAAAATTAAATCTGGAATTTACAACTGACGCCCGATAAACTATTTAGCACTTTTTTGTGCCTCAACAGATAATAAACATTAATGAAGTAAAAAGATAGTTATAAAAATTATATTGGCAAAAATTAATACATTTAGAAACATGAAATTTTGGAAAACTAATCAGTTTCTACAGAAAAAAAAATATGTCAATTTTAAATGAGTGTGAAATAGTCAGGTGTAGACAGTAAATTTTATCAAAATAAGTTTTCCATTTTATTTACTAAAGCAAAAGTTTATTTATTAACATATTTGTGTCAATTTTAGTCCTCGAAAAAGTTATTAAAAACGTTAAAGCTCAGGTAAAATCTCGGGATTCTAGTATCTATATTTTAATTGAATATTACATATATATATATATATATATATATATATATATATACATATATGTGTGTGTGTGTGTGTGTGTGTGTGTATATATTATCTCTAAAGTAACATAATGTATATCGTATATTTGAAAGCATATTATTATAGAATTATAGAAATAACACTTGGATCTTTAACGGACAAGTCACATATTACTAATCGGCGTATGCCAATTATAAATACATATAAATTTCAAAAATGTTCTCTATTATCCTGTATTATTTTATATATCTACTTCTTTCATAAAAGGAGAATGGGCAAGAAGAAAGTGAAGATAGGGAAGAGTGAGGACGGACAAGAGAAGAATTGTTGAGCAAAGATGTTATCATTTAATACAAGAGAAGAAGAATGTTGGTGAACAACAATACCCATAAGTAACCGCTTGGTTACCCCAAGCTATATTGGGGTAGCCTTGGGTCCCATTGGCTGGAAAATTGGCCAATCAGCTTACCTGATCCAAACTAAATCATCTTGAAGGATCGTCACTTCGTCCAATAGTCTCAGCGCTTGTAAACTGACCACTGTGTCATAAAAAAAATCACTATCCAACTGCAGATAAGTATTCTTTAAGGTATTTTGCCAAGTTACATTTTCTATTTTCATGTTAACACGATAATAATATAATAAAAAGATAACTAAAAGCCTCATTAATAATAAAAAAATTAGTAACCTATTTTATAAGGGATCAACACCGTAAGCTCATAAGTAAATCCATCGAGACCTAATCTCTAATCTGAAACAAACTTTAATATTCGGAGAAGATTCAAAAACCAACTCTACATTATTTATAATTTTTTTTTTATGGGATCGGTGAGAGAAAGGATTGGTCTGACTGAGGTACGTGTCAGGATACGTGCCAGGATAGCTCAAGTGGCAGAGTACCTAGACGGATGCGTGGGAGACCCGGGTTCGAATCCCGGTCCTGGAAAAATCTTTTCTCTCCAAAATAAAAATCTTTAACAACTCTGCATTAGTTTGTTTTTAAGGGCAATAAACTATTTCCTTAAATTATTGCCCCGACAATGTATTATAGTTTTATTTTTATACTATGGTTTACATTTCTATTTTAAGATAGCGATTTATCATTTTGGTTTAATACTTCTTTATTATCATAAAGCCTAAGTAAGAGTTGAATAAAGAGTAAGAGCTGAATGAGAAGAAAGGGCAGAGTTGTATAAGGAATAATAAAAGGCTTAAAGGAGTGGGTGAAGATTGTAATGCAAATATCTGCCACACTTATCTATAAGTAAGTTCTTGGATTTACAATAAAAAATTAACTATAACCTCTATAACTATAATAATTAATTAACCATAACCTCTATTTACCCATAATGGATATAATGCATATGTAAATAATACACGTAAGCCCAACTGAGTGTATATATTATGAAGTTGGTACAAATACTTATATTTTCAGAAGAGACTGATTTTGATAAGCAAAGCGTTTGCGGACATACCTTCATAGGAAAATTTTTTCTTGTTTTGAGGTCCTTAGTTCAAATTTTCAGTTTGGGCATTTAACCCTGAAACACCCTGTATATAAAAGCTAGGCCATTTCCAAATTGTGGTTGGGGTGCCTGTCAAACTTGTTGAAGTTTAAATATCTAAAGCCTTGGTGTTAAGAGGAATTTGTCCAAAATGAGGTTCTTGTACTGATTGAAGCATGTTGTTCTAGTGGTACATAAGAGGCTAAGACAGACATTGGTTTGAAATGGATTTATTGCTTTTATTATAACTCCACTGCAGGAAAATAAATTAAGAAAATGAAGCGATTCCGCTTCCCTCAAAACAAGTAACTCAGTGGGCAAAACTCGATTTAATCAGTTATTAACGGAGGCTATAGACATTACGCATGTATGTTCATATGAAAGATTTTACCGTTGTCGTTAAATAAAAATTGTTTTTCCTTACTCTTTAAATAATCTAGTATCTTGTTGCATACAAAAAAAAAATTAATGTGGGAGTAGATTTTAACCAAACCTAATAATTAATGTCAAACTTGTTGAACTATATGTTAGTATTATGAAATCAATCAGTATTTTATTCAAACGAAAATATAGTTCTTCGCCCAACACTTTTTCTAATATATTTATTTTAAAGAGAAAGATATATCCTCGACCCGGATTCGAACCCGGATCCTCTGTCTCTCCGTGACAGCGCTCTAAACAACAAGATCCTAAAATTAAAGTTATGTCTCGTGTATGCATCGCAAAAAATTGCGAGAACACGGGGACATGGGATCGGATAAGAGAAAAGATTTGTCCTCTGCCGGCAGGCGACTCCGGTGGCTCAAATGGTTAGAGCGCTGTCACGGAGAAACAGAGGATCCGGGTTCGAATCCCGGCCGGGGGCAAAACTTTTCTCTTTAAAATAAAAATATTTAAAAATCAAAACAGTTGACCAAAAATTATAAAAAAAAATTTTAATGTAGATTCATAGGTATGCAAAAAGAAATAATTCATTTTACAGAAAAGAATTCGACCTTTGATAACTTTTTTAAACGGTATAATAGATATTGTTCTACAAAATTTTCTCCACAATCAAAAGCTTATTATGAAAAGTCCTTAGTTTCTTAGTACAAACCTTGACAAGTGACTAATTGACAAAGAAGAATTATGTATTTATCCTTAAAAACCAAAAATCAAGAGCTGTATGGAATAATTTGTTATCCTCCTAATTTCTAACTGCAGAGGAAGGTGCTAGGAGTAGATATGCAGCGGAGGAGATAGACTAATTAGTGGCGATGAGAGGGCCCGGTTCCCACGCTTCCCACCTGCCGCGTCTTTTGTACCATCCTACCATTCTATTACCAATTCTTACAAAAGTTAACGCCTGAATCAGTATGAATGAGAAGAATTATATCCTTTGAAAGCAATTCCTTAAAATCATAGCGGACAATCAGAGGACAGTTCATCACATTGGAGACAATGAGAAGTTAAAAGAACGCTCGACTGAAATTAATTTATATTTTCAATCATTTTGTTTCAAATATTTTGTTTAGTCTTTAACGCCACATCATGCAGCTATGGCTAATCGGACAATGCTACAGAGGGGATTTTAATGTTTCCTTTCCAGGTTTAATTAGTATAATAATGAAGAATGAGAACCTGACATCTCACAGGCTTGTGACCTCCAATTTACGTTCTCTCCGAAGGACAGAATAACTAAGGATTTTTTACTCCCTTTAAAACCACCTAAGGTAGGGTAAGGCGATAGTCGATAGTTAGCACTATCGATATGCAGATGCTATCGGCTGGAAACTATCGAATGCTATCGTTAGTTTTTCGATAGCTGCTCCCTTTTTTACCAAACCTATTCAACAAAGAATTTAAACTAATTTAATTCAATTCAATTACCTACCTATTATTTGAAATTTGCAGGTAAATTATAAATTATAAGATTATATCATAAAGATGAGAAAAAACTAATTTATTCGAATTTTAAAAAGTATTTACAATGTACATGTTTACAATACCAATGAAAAAATCAAATCTTCAGAAAAGAAAAATAACGAAATAGATAATTCCAAGAGTCAAGTGGGCTCCTTGAGCCACATATTCCCCTAAAGAAAAACTAGTATTTCTAGTTGAACACTTAAGAATTGTAGAAAAAGATCCCTAAATAGAGAGGAAGTTAAGGTTATAAAAACCAATGCTTAATACCGTGAATTTGGTTTGTTTGCACAAGTGTGAGACTACGTGTACTACCCAACATAATGTATTTAGTAATTTCGGATAATTAAATAATGACACGTCCGGTGAGGCATCAAAGTAATATAGAAGAGAACCCTTGAGCTCTAGGAATTCCGAGTTCAATTTCAAAAGAACTTGACATTGGACAGAGACAGATCAGCATAATTCCGAGAGTTTCAAAACTTGAGGGTAAAAAAGATCCATCGATAGTTGACACTATCGATAGTGACCATCGCTAGACATGACCTATCAATATATCGATAGTAACTATCAGCCAACCCTAACCTAAAGCCATCTGCAGGGCCGCAAACCCGCAATCGGACATGGTAGGTGGCATACTAGGTTGTTATGCTAACCACTACAACAGAGATGACTAATTGAAATATTTTCTATCCCTAACAATAATTATTATTAAAATAAATATAAATTAATGATGTAGCAATGATTTAACAAAAAAAAACAACTAAAATTTGCTTAGTTTTAATGGAGACTCATTTTTAAGAACAGTAACATAGCACCAAAATTCAATATAACAAATCCTTTTTTCTTCATTTCTTCAGACTTATATAACATTTATCAAGCTTAAGCAAAGTAGCAGTCCATATAACAGAGTTAATAAAAAGTAAAAAAAACATGAAAATTTCGTTTCACAGTACCATCGAAGAGATGTATTTTGTGCTCATGTGCAGGTAAGACAATTTTTAGATTTAAGGGCATTTTAATCACGATAAATAAGAGCCACCTCGAACTCGATTAAAAATGGATCAAGAAGGATGACAAAAAAAAATTAATGTAGAAAGGGTTTTATTACTATGCTATTATGAATGAACAACATAAAGGGAGGAAATGAAAATTCTCGAATAGTAAGAAACTATTTTGTGGAAACCAAAGTTTCGAGAAACATCGCAGGTCTTGATCAGATCTCCAACAGTTAACAAATGTTGAAGAGGCTGAGTCTTATGTCTATTTAATTTATTTATTTCATGGTTTTACTACATTGATATTTGTTTTATGAAGCAATCATAAATATATTTCATTTTTAAAATATGTGACATTAATAAGCTACATTTTTTTCCTCTTTTTATATTTATCTACACCTGTTAATAAAATAAAATGACAATCAGCAGATGAAACTACATTTAAATTTGTAAATCTGGGGATTGAAATGCACTAACCAATATAAGTGTAATTCATATATAAGGAACAAATCAAATAACTAATCTCAGTTGTATATTTGAACGAGAAACTTACGCAATATTAAATATTTTTTTATTTAACTGAGAAACTGTATTTCGACTCGCGTGTAGGTTGTGTAGGGCGTTCATTGTGAGAAGGTCGATTATCCAAAACACCAATTATCCAAACGCTAACTTAATATATTTTTTATTAAAATGGAAATATAGCAACTCAGATAGTTTAAATATAATACAAAATAATTTTAATTTTTAAAACCATGTTGTTCTTTTCTGCTTCAATGTTCAAGGTATCGGTATATTTTTGTGAAAGATATTTCATTAGGTCCCACTCGTGGTATCCTAATGTATCTGCAGTCCCGGTGAATAAATCAAATTTTGTCCAGAATGAGTTTCTTGTATTGAGTGAAGCGGAAACGGAGGTATCGCTTATTTCACAACTCCTATATGTGACTTAGCTCCTTACTCAATACGATATTTACATGATTCCGCTTCCTTATGTTCAAGAAACATACCTTGGAGACAATTCGACATAACCACTTATTCAGTGGGGCTGTAGACATAACTAAGTAATTTCGGTGTAAACCATATGTATGTAGAAATCTATTACTTGCTGTATAGTTTTCGGGTTTCGTCCGTAGTAGTTCATTACTTTCAAAGTGGGACTGCGTTAAGCAACCTTCAGGATAAAAATAGTTATTCTGGGATCGAACCTGAAATGATAGCGCCTGCAATGAGTACTCCTCAGGTACAATTAAAAACTCAACGAGGTCAAGAACCGAAATCAGAAGCGTGCTTCCTGCAGTACTCCCCTACCTCCACAGTGCGTGAGTATCTTTACCAGTATAATAATTCGAAATTAACATGAAAAAGCAAAAGAAAATATATTGTCTGAGGTTAATCAAACCATCTCTGGTCGATTGTAATAATTAAACATTGTTACAATACAGAAGGTACCACAACACCCATGTTATTATAATATCCTGAAGGTCCCGGGTTCAAATTCCGCTGTGGCACATAAATTATTAAATCTGTCAATAGCCATATATCTGTCACTGCATGGACCTTGTGGCATCTGAACCTGCCTGGTGTCATCAAGCCTCTTGAAAGTGGGTACCCTAAATTGAGACGAAAACCTGGCGGGTGAGCGTGATTTCGGTCAAATCGAAATAAACAACCATGATGGTCCAACACCACAGTCTCTAGCATGTACTTCATGGGTTGTAGTGGACAAGTAATTTCACTCGGACAGATAATTTCACTTTCTGTATTAGTTTGGAGACTTAAGGGCTTTTCGTTGGAATTTTTCCACGGTCTTAACAAAATTGTAATAATTAAGGTAAAAAAGATATTCACTATTTTTCCAATCTCCTTTATAAGTGTGAAACAACCTTATGACTTTTTTTTACTACAATACGCTTTTGTGATATAATCAGTCATTATTATTAATACGTGCTACTTTTCATCAATCCTAATTCACACAGTCTCCTACAATATATTCCTTTTTAAGATGTAAATTTGATTCCTAATAAGAGAATGTAATCATTGTTCTTAATTCTTCACTATCTATCCACATAATCCATAGCGTAATTTCTACTGAATAATTTTTTTTAACGTCAGAAGCTGCTCGTATCATCCATAATCTTCCCCCACTTCGACTACTGTAGTGTGGTCTACGGGGGCCTATCGAAATTGCTTGAGGACCGCTTAAAAAGAATAATGAACTGCGGTTTAAGATTTGTCCTTGGTACTCCGAGGCGATCCCGGGTGTCGCATCACTATGATGAGTTAAAGTGAATCTTCCCTCCCATTCGTAGACAATATATTCTTAGTGTTTTTCTAAACCAATCCATTAACTCGCAACACCCTTCATATATCTATAGTCTCCTCCGATTCAAATCCTCTGTCCAGCACCACAAAACAAGATCTCGCCTTTCCGATCTCTACATTCCTTCCACAGAACTAAGGCATTCGAGCGTTCCTTCCTCGCTCGCTCCACCACTGTGTGGAACTCAATCCCTCCTTTCATCCGCCATCCTTCTTCACTGGCTTCATTTAAATCCCTGCTTTTCCATCATCTCTTGGCATACCAAAAATACGCTCTCTGCTTGAACTAGTTAGTATTGTAAACTCGATCTCGCTACCTACGTGTTTTGTTTATTTTTCCAACAACAAAGAAGATACAGACTTTGCAAACACTTTATCGCATGCTATGCCATTCATTTATTTTATTCAGCAATTTCAAATTAACTATTGTATTAATGTTATTTATTATAATTTTGTTAATATCAATATATTTATTTTCGACAGGTAGTTAAAATCCTGTCGTTTCGTATTTTTTATTTTCTTATCTATTTCTATTTTTGTTATGTTTTGTCACTCTTGATTATTTCATGTTTGGTATTATTATGTAGCCTTCTGGCCAGATAAATATTATATTTTTTTATTTGTTCATTATTGTTATTCTAAAGGGACTTGGTCCGAGAATAAAGTTTTTTTCTATTCTATTCTATTCCAAAAGAAAAATATAGCAATAGAATCGAAGTATTGACAATCAGGGAGTAACTAAAATCGATAAGCAGTTGAATCATGCAATCATGCAACAAGAAATCAATAGTAGCCATTGGCAGCTAATAGGTCCAACACAAGCATCTCAAAAGCAAAACGCTGTCTCGGATTATGAAATCGCTGATATAAAATATCCTCTTCTTACTTCTTTAAAATCGTAGGTCCGAGTATAATGTGCACGCGTGTATGAGGTAATAATGAATTTTAATAGGAAACTATAAAAATATTAAATATTTAATTGTATATGGCTGGCTTTATCCAAGACTAAAAAAAATGACTGAAATGAGATATCTCTGAACACTGGCCGGAAAAACAAGAGATTGAATACAAAACAATAGAAAAAGATGAGAGTTAGAAGCCTAGCCATTGGGACAAATACTCAATAAAAGACATCTTAAGTTCTATGGCCATGTTATCAGAATAGCAGAATATAAAGAATCCAGAAGCCCAACAGGTAAAAGACCTGGAATGCCTTCGAAGACATGTCCAGGCTAGGACGACCACGAAAGATGAGGGCACTCGCGAGAAAGGAAAAGAAGAAGAAAAAATTGTAAATGATCTAAATAATATTTCTATTAACTAAGTAGATTAATAAAAGGCAATTGCAATACCATACAATACAATATGGCTCTACAACTCTGTGGGGATCTTAGCTTCTCAAGGAGACTTCGACAGGCGCCTCTATCCAATGCAGCTGCCCTCTGCATTGGATGTTTAAGATGCGTCTGGCATCCTGTGCCACTCCATCTTCCCATCGGAGTCTTCCTCTTCCTCTGGCACGGTCCAACTTTCCTTCCAGCAGCCTCTTCGCGGGATCCTCCTCCCTCATTCTGGCCACATGGCCGGCCCACCTAAATCTACTAATTTTAATCCAGGTAATGATGTAGGATTTCCCAAACATATCGTACACTTTTCGGTTGGTTCGCCTTCTCCTTTGCCCATTCGCATAAATAGACCCGAAAACTCTGCGGAGCGGCATTCATTAGAAAACAGCCAGCTCTTATTCCTTGGCCTTAGATGAAGTCCATGTTTCAGAAACGTAGGTCAGGACTGGCCTAATCAGGGCCTTGTACAGCATGACTTTTGTTTTACGTGCTAGTAGAGAGCTCCTTAGATGCTTTCTCAGCCCAAAATAATATCTATTAGCGTTGACGGCTCTCTTTTTTATTTCCTGAGAAATATCGTTTGACGAGCTAACCACACTTCCGATATAAGTAAAGCTATCAACCTTCTGGAACTTGTAAGGACCTTTTTCTACAAACTCCTTTACTACATTGCTTGTAGATTCACCTGTCCTCATATATTTAGTTTTTTCTTCGTTGATGCTTAGACCCATCTCATCTGCCACCTCCATCAAAGATGAGAATGCTGTCTTCAGTTTTTCGAACGAGCGAGCGACAATATCTAGATCATCCGCTTAGCTAAATAATTGAACTGGCCTGATATAAATTGTGTTGTTGGTCTGCATTTTTGACCTCCTAAAAATCTTTTCCAAGACATTATTAAATTGTAGATATGCCAAGGCATCTTCCTGCCTTAAGCCAATATGTTTCATCCATTGTCATTGCTACAAGGCGCATTAACGTTTGAGGGTACTCGTAACTCTCTCATAGCTTCACAGAGTTTGACCCGTTTGATGCTGTCTTAGGCGCGTCTGAAATCTATAAAGAGGTGATGTGTAGGCATTTTAAATTCGATTGCCTTTTCACGGATGGTCTAAAGACAAAAATCTGGTTAATAGTTGACTTGCCACTTCGAAAACCTGCCTGGTAGTTTCCTAATTCTCTTTCGGCAAATGGAACAAGCTTTTTATAAAGAATAATAGACAATACTTTATATGCGCACTGAAGTAGCGTAAAACCACGGTAGTTGACACACTCAAGTATTTCTCCCTTTTTATGAACAGGGCATGTCTTGGGGGCATGATGTCTTTCTTCCATTGCCTCGGCATTTTCTCTTCGACCCATATGGAAAGTATAATATCGTATAATTCTTTATGCAGGGTTTCTGTTCCATTCTTGTATAATTAAGCAAGAATTCTAACCTCACAAAGATCAAAAGATTGGGCAAGGATATTGGGATGTATTGTGATCGTTCTTTGACTCGTATTTGTCATTTTTGGTTGGCTATTCAACATCTGCACATAATGAAAATCTAAGATGGAATTGTCCTAACATCGAGTGGATCACATTAAAAGTCAGAAAAAACAACAAATTTCAGATGAAGGGAGTTTGTAATGACAACACTAAAAAATATACAAAAACTACTGAGAATACCCAGTAGGGACTACTTTGCACCGTATGACTATCTTGATTTTTTCGTTTAACATAATTTTATGCTACTCGTGCTAATCGGGCGATACTACAGTATGAATCCTAATTTCTGCATATCCAGGAATTTACACAAAAATAGAGAAATAAACGAATTTAAATGAATATAATTAGAAAGGGATTTTCAACTAGTGCCTAACGTTGCATAGTGTTTCGATTAGTAGTAGCTGCACAAAATTATTTTTCGGCATTTTTACATTCCTTTCAAATAACTAAGTATTTTAATTATAAAATTGTTTTTAATTAAATAGCAACTGAATTTAAGAGGATTATAATAAGGATAATAATTAGAAAAATTAAAATAAAAACAATGTATAATTAAGACAATACATAATAAAAAACCTGATATAAATCGTTATTTATTCCGGGACAAGTTCCTTTAGAATAGTGATACGAAAAATAAACTATAAACTATAATTTATTAGATCAAAGAAGTCTAAAAAAAATGTTGTACTCGAGTGTGTCTTATTATTCATTGGAAGCGTGTAGCTATTAAATATAGAAAAAATAGCCCGGATACAAATAAGTAGAAGGCATTTTCATCACTTCAAAATTTCAAAATAAGGAAAAATTGTTAGGGCAAATTAAAAAAAAATTAATATAGTTTGATTATCAAAAGTTTATTTATTTCGAAAAAATAGCACTTATCAGTACAATTAATATCCATTTTCAACGATTGGTTCGATATGGTAGTTGTGCAATAAATTTTTGAGGTTGAATGGTGCCTTGTATTCCACTGATTTATTCTAATGCTATGATTACTTTGGGCCCTAACCTTCAAGCTATGAAGTGTGTCAGACTTTAACAAATATTATATTACCATGTTTCGAAGTATTGCTTATGATATTCCAATACCATATTTCAGATTTTCTAAACATGACGTTTGTCCTACCTTGTATTAATCGAAACATGGTGCGCTGCTTTATCGTACATTTTGGAGGAACAGTTAGCCAATCTTATTTATTTTTATTCTCAGAGGCCTCTGCAAGTTTTCTAACATTTAATTTGGTCGAAAATAACTACAAAATAAAAAAATAAGGGTATTTCTACCATTCTTTAAAAAAAAAAACCTTTCTTGAAAATAAGTACTCTAAAATTAAAAAAAAAATGTTGTACTTGAGCGTGCAGGCTATAATGCATCTTATTATTAATGAGAGATATGCAGCTATGATATATATAAAATTTAGACCGGATACAAACGAATACAAGTCATTTTGATCACTTTAAAGTTTCAAAATTAGGAAAAATCGTTCATGCATTTTTTTAAAAAAAATGATATAGTATGATTATCAGAAGATTTTTTTAATCGAAAAAAAAATAGCACCTATGAGTACATATATATTATCGAAATAAACAATTGATTCATATAAAATTAGTAACACTTTTTGTGCGGTTGAAATGAAGCTTTGAATACAACTGATTTAGTCTATTTCTATGGATTCATTGCTTCGGACTCAATTACTGACGAAATGAAGTGGGCCAGGCATAAACAAATATTAGATTTCTAGGTTTTGAACAGTTGTTTACAATATTCCAATAAAAAAATTTAGACTTTTAAACATCACTTTTGTCCAGCTAGCTCTTAATCGAAACACTGTGCGTCGCACATGCCCCATTAAAAGGACACCATTATTCGGGAAACTGGTTCTCTCTTTTTGAAAAATCTTAAGGCCATCTGTCGGGCTACGTGCCCGCGTTCATGGGAATACTAGATCGTTGGGCAAAACACTACATCACAGGTGAAGCCGCATGAGAATCTTTGTGCAGCTTAGTACAATTACTCCACAATGCAAATTATGTTTTAAAATATTCAATCCAAATGGAGATCTACGCAGCAATAGAACGTATGCGAATTTAATGATATCAATAAAAAGGAAATGGTCTAAATATAATAGCTCTCTCATGACTGAGGGAAAAGAAACAACAAAATAAAGGTGTTTGAATATCGCATTGTATTGTTGGTAGAGGGAGAAGTTAAGGTTAATGTTGGAGGATCCTAATCTTCAGTTATTTATCCCGAGTGCTAATTAGTTGAAGCGATTAGAGGAGAGCTGCATCACCTTTGTCCGCATTGCGTCTGTTCTATCTGCATTTAGTAGCTGCCGACATACCACCTAAGTGTTCAGTTAAATGTAGTGTTGATATTTGAAATAAATTAAACAAAAAATTTATAATTGAAATTTAGAAATCCCATTTATATACAAGTAAACAAGCTGAAAACCAATGAATGGCAGAATTAACAAGCATTGGTGGATGGACCGTAAAAAAAAAAGGATGGACCGTATTACGAGCATAATTGAGGTGTTGACATAGAAAAGGTAGTCATGAAAAAGTATTTTACAGGAGAAGCTACCGTTCAAAGAAACTAAACCACTCTCAGTTTAAACTTATTCCTGTTTCTATCCTATTTGGGGTTTGTAAAGTAGGAATCATTCACTGTATGACCATTGTTATCACTGAGGTAACTTTGTGAGTAGGGTTATGTACAAGAGATCATACGTATGTAAGTAGTCTTTGTTCAGTGCATTTAAAAGTTGTTTTGTTGTTAAATACAAGTATAATATCAAATTATTATACTCCTGTATTCATAACACTATTGGCATGAGTAAGTACACCAATTTCTTAGATCTTAAATTTCAATTTTTTTGTTTTATTTTGCATTGAGAATCCTCATACAAGACTGAAAAGGCAAGAAACTGCTCGACGTTTTCGCCTACTTCAACATTTACTGGACATACGGTCTAAGCTCCCAATTAATTAAAAAAGACTCATTTGCATGACAGTTATCAGACTTATTTGGACATACGGAGTTGAGCTTTGGGGCTCCACTAAGCCATCCAATCCTTTCAATCCAAAATCCTTCGTAAAATCCTCGATGCTCCTTATTATGTCACAAACAAACTCATCCATCATGATCTTAATATCCCATATGTTGCTGATTTGGCTCAAACGAGATACCTATCCTTCCATGACAAGCTCCATACACACTTGAATCCACTAGTCACTCAACTTGCTTCCCATACTATTCCTGATAACCCTCCAAGGCGTCTGTAAAGAAGATGGCCTCGAGACCTTCTACTATAGAACTATATTGGAGTGCTAACGTTTCTCCACAAGTGTTTTTTTTTCATGTCATTTGTTCATATTAGCAGATTTACTTGTTGTAATATTATTACAGTTGTAAATATCAATAAAATAATCTAAAAGAATTTTTTTTTTTTGTATTGAAATGAAAAAAGAAAACTCCTCTTCAATTCCAGCTCAACTATATCCAAAATAAATAAAACTACATAAGTAGTTAAAGATCAGTATTGATGTACTTAATTATTCATTGTGTAATGGTTTGAAATTTGACCTCCTAAATGTTAGCGTTCCTAATTCAACTAACTCCTTACAAATTGTCCATCAACTGTCGAATGTGGATGTGTAATTAAACAATCAAATAAAGGATTGCAATGTTACAGATTATGTTTTTGGAACTAAAGGTAAATATGATGAGATAAAGAAAATTTTTTTTAAATTTTTACGGACTCGTTTATTCCCCCTGCATTTGTCCTGACTCTAGAGGTTATAGTAAATAAATATACAGTCTTATGTATCAAGGCCATGAAAATATGTTTTTCTGCTGCTGAATGAAAGTAGTTCTGTAACAAGAGGTTTAAATTTCAATACTCATTTTCAGCGGATCTATGCATTTCAAACCTCTTCTTTAAAAAAAAAAAAAAAGCACTCTCTTTAAGTAGTTGAGTTTAGGCAAGTTTCATAAAATTAGTTGGAACCGGTTTTGTGGCAAAGTATATAAAAAAACAAACACGTTTTTCGACATTTCGCAGCCGCTATTGCGCAGAGGTTACAATATTTAGTACTCGGGAATCAATGGCCGAAATGTAAGGATAAAAAATAATCGTGGCAAACACCCGTTTGGATAGTTTAGATTTAAACATTATTTTGTACTGAAAAGTGGGATTCCAAATTTTTTCCTTTATATTTAGGTAAGTGAAAGTAATCAAAATGTATTCATGTTAGAGAAGAATTGGTTTACAGTAAGTTCAAATGTAAGGAAGAAATCGTTGGGGGTGCAGTCAATAAAAACACCTTAATAAGTGTAACTTATTTATTGTGTGCCGACGTTTCGGCCTACAATGTAGGCCATCTTCAGGGCTAAGAGAGAGAAACAAACAGAAACACATATAAAAAAACGTTGCAGTAACAAGAATATGGTGACAAGTAATGTGGAAATTAAAAGTAGCAAGAATATTTTGGTTCTGTATTCTGGTACTGCGACCTAATGATATTGAAGAGAAGTTCTGTGTGTGGCCCCGCTTACTGTGGTTCATGTGATTCATGTTAGAGAAGAATTGGTTGACTGTAACTTCAAATGTAAGGAAGAAATCGTTGGGGGTGCAGTCAATAAAAATATTCTTGTTACTGCAACGTTTTTTTATATATTTTTCTGTTTGTTTCTCTCTCATAGCCCTGAAGATGGCCTTCATTGTAGGCCGAAACGTCGGCACACAATAAATAAGTTACACTTATTAAGGTGTTTTTACTGACTGCAACCCCAACGATTTCTTCCTTACAATAAAAATGTATGTTTATTTAATCATTATATATAGCAACGGCCTATTATATTTATCTATAAATGTACTAGGGAAGTCGTAAATTTTCTATATCCAGGAATGATCAGGATACGGATCTTTAACGAGTACTTGACACATACGTCAGGCAGTCATAGGGCTCCGACAGAAGTGAAAACTCAATACTTGGACTGAGTTTAAAGTGTTCTTTTTAGAATTTCTAAATCTATTATAGTCTGAATTAACTTAATTTCAAATTATTAACACTAGCCTGATTTTCACATATACTGAAACTCCGAGAAATAATTAAATACGAATGAGAAATAAGAAGTTTATTTATTAATCAAAACATCAGATGTACATTACAAGCTCAATACAAAATATTAATAATTTAATTAAAATTATTATTATTAAGTAGTTATATAATTTATTGCCTAATAAGTGTATATTTACATAGATTTTAATGTACTTTATTATCATTTTTAGCATTACTATCATCGTTAAATTCAATATTAAGTAGTTCATTTGTACTTTTAATCATTTCATATTAGTGAAACGGGCGCGGGAATTGGCGATTCCTGGAAGAGAACAAAGCCCCCTTGTCGGCAGAGATGAAAGAGGCCTTTTCGCGAAACTTCGAGATCCGTCCCGTAGGTTCTAGATCTGGCATTCTGTCTATTTAAACAGCATCTCGGCACGAGTAGAGTTAGAGTGTTAAAGCACACGGTACGGTTAACATCGGAAACAGTGATAAGCCAGTGTAATAAGTCAGTGACAGTTTGTGAGTGTAATTGTGTGACAGTTTGTTATATTCAGAGATTCTTACGGTCGGTGGACTTTAATTAGTGAACTGTAAGTGTTAGTAGTAATTAATTAGTTAAGTAGCGGTTGTAATTTTATGTGATTTGTACAAGCTTATGTAAATAGTTAAGCTATTTAGTAATAATAATATCTTATATTATTGTAATAATTAAATAGAGGTTAGGCCTAGATTATAAATATCTAAAAATATTGTTGTTGTAAATTTATTTCAGTTAATAATTTATTTGTTAGTAATTTCTCTGTTATTAAACGGCTTATAATTATTCTTAAACCAATGGAATTCTAACCTTTAAACTAAAGTTAATTAAAACAAAATTTGCATTTAAATTTTTATATTTAAAACAAAATGCACTAGGCGTCGCTTATCTCGAGCATGTTAGTGACGCGAAACCTTAAGTTTTCCCCCTACTAAAAGTCGCTAAACGCTGCTAAAGAAGTTTTCACTTAAAAAAACTGTGACAAATACCCACACCATTTGGATTGTTCGGATTGGAGAAGTTTGAACCGATTGTGTTCAAAACTGGGATTCCAACTTGTTTACTTACTTTGAGTAGAAAATAGTTGACCGGATAATACAATCCATCATTTTTTACTTAATATTTAGACAATTGAATATTAAAAAAAAAAACATGTTTCTTCTGGATAGACGAGTTTAAATAAAAAATGAAAGATGGAAAAAAATGTTTACTAGATATAATTTAAGATTAAATGCCTTATTATGCCTTGAGCCTCTACTATTAAAAATATAGAGTATAAAAAAGAGGTTTCAAAATAGGTCGATCCGACTGCTGACTGCTAAGCTAAAGGTCGCATACATTACGTCCACATGCCACTCAGTCGGTGCCGTAATACCGTTCAAAACCTCATTAATTATACACATTTAGAACAGACAGCTCGTACCCTTCGGTTCCATATGTTCAAAAAATGAGTGATACATATCGTCGGATAGTATTTGGACAGCTTTGGTTCATGGGTCCACCACATGGTAGAGACTATTCTGTTTCTAGGATAAAGGTTGTGCAGAGAGAAGACATGCCCGAAATCACGCTCATACACGAAAAACCTGGGGCTTCGTATTACATACACATCGTATTACAGTGCAGAGAAATTGTCATGAACGTATAGCATAACTACCATAGATCCTAATTCTAATTATAACTCGATTGATAAAATTTAGGACTCTCCAGGTTTAGGTATCGTTCCATTAGCAATATCAGTTTAGTGTGATACTAAATAAAAAAACAAATAAACAACTAAGAGGGAAGGAAAGCCGAAAAGCCCATAAGTCTCCAAACTAAAACAGAAATTGAAATTATCTGTCCAATATTTCGCCCATTCAGGCATCCTCAGGGTAGAAAGAGAATAACTGCAAGACAAAACATGAATTATTATTTGTGGAATAGCCATAAGTCCACTGGTTTTTTAATAATGTTCTTCTTTTTTTTTCTTCTTGCATTTTCACCTTCATTTTTTTATATGGTAACCTTCCTTATGATTCATTAGTTGCATTTGAGCCTTGGAGGTGGTGGGATGTTTCTTGGGTCCATTATTCATGTTTTGTATTGCATTTATTCTCTCTCTACCCTGAGGATGCCTGAATGGGCGCAATAATGGACAGATAATTTCAATTTCTGTTTTAGTTTGGAGACTTAAGGGCTTTTCGTTGGATTTTTTCCACGGTCTTAACATTTATGTAAGGTCTCTTTTTACTTTTCAATATTAAGAGGGAAGGAATATTTAAATATGACTTTCGATATTGATGATTAAATATCGAAGTTGAGCAAGAAGTTGTTAGTTTTTTCTGAATCAAATGTGAAAACACTAAACAATTATTATTCTACTCTTTTAGGTTTCACGGCCATTATTTATACAAAAGACTTCAGTGGTATCTTCTGGTTTAGACCGTGTCACTAAATTTTTCGCCAACCTTTAGCCAGACATGCTGCTGACTTCTTCGAGGCAGAAAAGAGAATGAAGACGTTCCGCTCGCCCTCGGTCTTATATTCCGATAAATATGAACATTCCCGATAATCAAAACAAAACAAATATACTTCACGGAGAGAACAGAAGCCATGGGACAGAGGCAGCTAGCAGAAGTCGCTCAATAGCCAGGAGGTGGAACTGAGTAATTATGACTTGAAGCGGAGGAAATCAGCGCTTGCGGGGGCGTCCTAACTAATTAGAACTAATTGCAATCGCCTTTCTTTTACTTATTCTGATCCAATCATTTACTTGTCTATTTATATCGCCACTTTAAGGAGAATCGCTAATAGATTCGATAGGTCACAGTTTGGTATATCTGAACCAATATCACCGAATTATCGCTTCCAAACGATATAATTAAAAAATTTGCATTTTTAAGCTAAAACTATGGTAGCAATTGATTAATATTGAAAAATAAAAAGAGACCTTACATAAATGTCAAGACCGTGGAAAAAATTCCAACGAAAAGCCCTTAAGTCTCCAAACTATAACAGAAATTGAAATTATCTGTCCAATATTTCGCCCATTCAGGCATCCTTAGGGTAGAAAGAGAATAACTGCAAAACAAAACATGAATAATGAACCCAAGAAACATCGCACCACCTCCAAGGCTCAAATGCAACTAATGAATCATAAGGAAGGTTACCATATGAAAAAATGAAGGTGAAAATGCAAGAAGAAAAAAAGAAGAACATTATCAAGAAACCAGTGGACTTATGGCTATTCCACAAATAAACAATTCATGTTTTGTCTTGCAGTTATTCTCTTTCTACCCTGAGGATGCCTGAATGGGCGAAATATTGGACAGATAATTACAATATCTGTTTTAGTTTGGAGACTTAAGTGCTTTTCGTTGGAAATTGCCTATTCAGGCATCCTCAGGGTAGATAGAGAAAAACCAAAACAAAAACAAAAGAAACATGAATAATGCACCCAAGAAGCATCCCACCACCTCCAAGGCTCAAATGCAACTAATGAATCATAAGGAAGGTTACTCGACCCCGGCATGGATAACGTTAGATAAAAACAGCTGATAAATACTGGAGAATTTGAAAACTCAACATACACTCATCAGACTACGAAAAGCACAACAGGAAAAAATAAATAATTGTAAACAACACCAAAACATAAGACAAAAACCATATGAATAAATGAAAGTAAAATTGCAATAAAAATAACAACAACAAAAAAACAACATTATCAAGAAACCAGTGGATTTATGGCTATTCCACAAAATATATTAATATTGAAAAATAAAAAGAGACCTTACATAAAGGTTAAGACCGTGGAAAAAATTTCAACGAAAAGCCCATAAGTCTCCAAACTAAAACAGAAATTGAATTTATCTGTCCACTATTTCACCTATTCAAGCATCCTCAGGGTAGATAGAGAAAAACAAAACAAAACATGAATAATCCACCCAAGAACACCGTGACAGGAGAGACAGAGGATACGTGTTCGAATCTCGGCCAGGGGCATATCTTTTCTCTTAAAAATAAAAATATTTAAAAATCAAAACAGTTCACCAATAATTATAATAAATTTTTACTTTATTCTTTTCAATTTGTATTACTTTGTAAATTATTTATCGATCGATAAAATATACTAGACAAGTATTAGAATAAAATAAAAATTCGTTAAAATGATAAGAATGATCTTAGACAAGTTATAGTTGTAGTCAACACACTAGAAAAGCAGTGGTTACTTATATAAAGTATATTACACACTTTCTTCCCTGTGGAAGTTTTTGGACATGTTAAACAAAAACATATTTGCATTGCAATAACAAAACGAAGATGGAGGTAAGGGAAAAGATTTCACAAGAGGACAGAGACATAGAAGTTAAGTGCTCTATCTGAATTTTTTTACCAACAGCAAAGGAGAAATTTTCTTTTGCATATCTGCTGCCTCTATCAGTCCATGCTATAAACTTAAAATGGACACCTTTCCTTTCTTAAATTCGAAACATCTAACCATTCTTCTTGACAATGGATAAATATAAATAATTGGGAAACATGTATAGAAAATAAGAGAGAATACTTCGAATAAAAATGTTTTGATTTCTTTTACTTCTTATGACCTTTCCTTTGAAAACGAATATTACTTACGCAATGATAAAATATTAAAGAAAACTGTACAAAATAGTTCCGAGTATTTTTTTAAACGCTTAAGATAATAAAATATTATAAGAGTAATATAAAAAATATAAAGTATTGCGTTGTACATGTTTGTCAGAAACTGTGAGCCAATACATTCGGCTATTGTTCTTCATTCTTTTTTCTTTGTGTTATTCCATGGGAATTATTCTCACACAAACCAGCCATTTCACAATGTTCAAGGCTACAACTAAATCTACCTAAATAGACTATCTGCCTAATATCAAATCCAAAAACAATCGTGGCTAAGAATTATAAATCAAAAGGATTACGAGGCAAACAAAATAGGAGGAGAAACAAAATAGATAATATCCTCCAACGAAGAATAATAATAGAAGGTGATTTCTATTAAATAAATATTTATTTCATTAAGAGAAATAACACAAAAAGGGACTTAATAACTTAAATTAGTATCTTAATTAATTTAATAAACACTATTTTCTACAAGATTTTTATCGTATGAAAAAACTCACTTGTTCCTTGTCTATAGATAGCTACGAAATCTGATGAGCTATTAAAGGAAAATAGTGGATATCGATCAAAGAATCTTTTTTTTTATTTAAAATGTATGTATGGATTCAGAGCGGTCATTAGGTACTGAATCGGAGGACAATGTAACAATGTCCGAAATTAGTGAAACTGATTCACAATATCTAAAGTATCGTCAACTTGAAAAACGACAGCGAAATGCTGCTCCCGGGTCTGCTGGTACCTTTCCAAAAAAAAAAGAAAAAGAAAAAGAAATCAGCGTTAAAGCCAACCTCACCACCAAATACCGGTAGTAAAACATCTGCACCCATAAAAAAATCAATAATTAATATAACAACCAGCAATCAATTTGCAGCCCTCGAAAATGTACCCACAGAGTCACCTCAACATCAAGAAACATCTCAGATTTCCGAACCGGTTCCACCTCCCATTTTTGTCTCAAATGTTCAAAACTTTTTGACCTTCTGTCAAGAAATAGCCAAACTGATCGGAACAACCAATTTTAAATGTTATTCTCGTGTGAAAGACATAAAAATTAATACGAACACCAAAGAGAATTACAAAAAATTGGTTTATCATCTCACCGAAAAAAAATATCACTTCCACTGCTACCAGTTAAAAGAAGATAAGGCCTACAGAGTTGTTCTGAGAGGTCTTCACAGTACCACACCTAATGATGCCATCAAACGGGACTTGGAAGAGATCGGCCACAACGTCAGAAATATATCGGTCGTCCTACATCCCGTTGAAAAGTTCTCCCTACCGTTATTTTTCGTAGATCTGGAACCAGCCAGAAATAATATTGAAATATTCGATATCAAAAGGCTTGTTTATTCAGTCGTTCGCTTTGAAGAGCCAAGGCAAAGACCTTCAATTGTCCAATGCACAAAATGCCAAGCACTCGGACATACAAAAGCGTACTGTCACTATCCGGCCAGATGTGTCAAATGTGCTGGAGCACATGCAACAGAAATATGCAAGAAAACGAGGGAAACACCTGCAAAGTGCGTGCTATGCGGTGAGGAACACCCAGCAAATTATAAATGATGCATGGTGCATAAAAACCTACAGAGGCTAAGATCCCACCATGCACCATCAATTAGTAAAGAAGTAAATGCCAAAGAAGAAATAGAAAAATTACAAGACATTTCATTTCATAGTAATCAACAGCAGCCGTTGACCTCAACATATATTAATCCTACTCAACAGGGACAAAAAAAATATTCATTCATCAGCCGAAATCAGCAGCCCCGACATCAACAGATCTGGCAACAGGCGCCTCAAACCTCCCAATCCCAGCCAATGGTTCCCAAATCTCATCTACCTCCACTACCTCCTCGCCAAGACATCCCTTCTCACCATCTTCCTCTACGGGTGAAGCTTCCACCTCAGAGTGAACCCACAATTCCATCCCAAACTTCTTTCATTATAAACCTCCAAACCCAAACACCATTGAAAGTTGAAGCAGCTCACAGTGTCCCAAGAAGGGTCCAACTCCCAACCAACTTTCCAATAAACACTAATCCTCCATCTCAACCTTCTGTCCAATATCCAAGTCCCAGTCAAAATCCAGTAGACATCAACAAAATCCTTTCGACCTTCTTATTTGAACTTAATAATACCATCAAACCACTCATTTCCCTTCTAACCCGACTCCTTTCCGAAATGCCATTTACTACCCCACGATGAACACTAAGCCCCTATCAATCATACTGTGGAATGCAAATGGCCTACATAACCATCGAGACGAACTTGACTTATTTCTTCATGACAATCACATAGACATTGTCCTATTGACTGAAACACACTTCACAAAGCGATCAAATTTTTACATACGTGACTACATTACTTATTGATCAGATCATCCTGACAATACAGCACATGCCGGTTCTTGTATCCTTATCCACAAATCCATTCCTCATTCTCTTATTCCTTCTACTTCAACTGACCCCATTCAATCAACTTCAGTAACCATTTCAACTAGTCCTTTCCATATGACATTCTCAGCTGTATACTGTCCTCCTGGTAACTTCCTTTCTTATAACCTGCTCGAATCCTTATTCCGATCCCTCGGACCGCGTTTTATTGCCGGAGGAGACTACAACGCCAAACATCAACGATGTGGTTGTCGAACATCCAATTCCCGTGGTAGCATCTTATCCCGAATTTCAACCTCTAATAGTTTCTCTATCCTCGCACCCATAAACCCTACTTATTGGCCTACATCGCTCAAAAAACGTCCAGATATTCTTGACATATTTGTTTCCTCACAGATTTCCTGCAATCAAACAACTATAAAATCCCTGGATGACCTTTCCTCTGATCACAGTCCAGTACTACTTCAAGTACATTCAATTCCTATTCCTAAGCCCTCTCATCTCAGACTGATTACTGGACGTGTAGACTGGGATAAATTTCGATCGAATCTGAAAATAATTTAGACCTCAAAATTCCGCTTAAAACAAAAGTTGACATCAATTCTGCGATAGACAAACTAACAAACGCAATACAAACGAATATAAGAGATAGCACCTAACCAAGGAAAAATCATTATCAACAGAATAACTGGCCACTTCATATTCGCGAGTTATTAAAAGAAAAACGACGGGCAAGAGCGAAGTGGCACCGCACCAGATATCCATCGGACAGGAGTCATTATACCAAACTAACCAACAAATTAAAATCAGAGATCAGAAAATTCAAAATTTGAATTACCGTACAGAAAATCTGAGTACTACTGACAAATCCTTATGGAATACCACTAAAAAACTCCTAAAATATAAACATTTCAACCATCCACTTTTAACCGAATCCCAAACCTGGTCAAGATCTGATGAAGAAAAATCACAAATTTTCGGCCAGCACCTATTAAACACATTTAATCCTCATCCAGATATCCTTAATCCAACCCACTCTGAATGCATTGAAGCAGAATTAAGTATTCCTCTTCAGTTGTCCCCTCCTCCTAAAGCATTCCATCCTTCCGAAATATCAAACATTATTCACAGATTACCCGTCAACAAAGCCCCTGGCCACGACCTAATCACATCCCATATTCTAAAACGCCTTCCTCGGAAAGCGATCCTACTCCTTACATATATATACAACGCTGTACTCCGCACCACGTACTTTCCTGATTTCTGGAAATTATCCATAGTTAAGATGATACCAAAACCTAAAAAACCACCAGAACTCTCATCCTCTTACCGTCCTATATCTCTCCTGCCCATAATGGGCAAAATACTTGAAAAACTCATTCTGAAACGTCTTCATCCTATCATAAAATCCAATCAAATAATCCCAGATCACCAATTTGGTTTCCGAACATCACACTCCACTATCCAGCAATGCCATCGTGTGGTGGACGTTGTCTCATCCGCATTAGAGCGCGGAATGTACTGCGCGGGAGCTTTTCTCGATGTAGAGCAGGCTTTTGATCGAGTCTGGCATCCGGGACTGTTGAACAAACTCCGTAAATTCTTACCTTCTACTTACTTCCTTATTATCAGTTCCTATCTCAGTAATAGAGCCTTTAAAGTAAACCATAATTTTACCTACTCTTCCCTCTTTACCCAGTCTGCCGGAGTTCCTCAAGGTAGTATCATGGGTCCCATCCTATACACGATATATACAGCTGACATCCCAACCCATCCAAGCACTGTCCTCACTACGTACGCTGATGACACATGTGTGTTATCAGTAAATAATGATCCATTTGTTGCATCCCAAACTCTTCAATCCCATATCTCAAACCTTCAAGAATGGTGTCAAAATTGGAGAATTAAAATTAATCCTAACAAATCCCATCAAATTACCTTCACCCTTCGTCGTAAACTTACAAATTCCTGCCCTACTGTATCCTTTAATAATATTCCTCTGAACTCTGTCGAACAGGTACGTTACCTAGGACTCCATCTGGACAAACGTCTCACTTGGAATCCTCATACAAGACTGAAAAGACAAGAAACTGCTCGTCGTTTTCGCCTACTTCAACATTTACTGGACAAACGCTCTAAGCTCCCAATAAATTACAAAAGACTCATTTACATGACAGTTATCAGGCCTATTTGGACATACGGAGTTGAGCTTTGGGGCTCTACTAAACCATCCAATTCATCTCGTATCCAATCCGTGCAATCCTTCGTAAAATCCTCAATGCTCCTTATTATGTCACAAACAAACTCATCCATCATGATCTTAATATCCCATATGTTACTGATTTGGCCCAAACTAGATACCTATCCTTCCATGACAAGCTCCATACACACTTGAATCCGCTAGTCTCTCAACTTGCTTCCCATACTATTCCTGATAACCCTCCGAGGCGTCTGAAAAGAAGATGGCCTCGAGACCATCTACTATACAACTTTTTGAAGTGCTACCGATGGGTAGTTTCTCCACAAGTGCTTTTCAAGTCGTATTGTACATTTAGCAGATTTACTTATTGTAATATTATTATAGTTGTAAATATCAATAAATTAAATTCAAAAAAAAAGAATGAAGGTGCATGAAAATAAAAGATAAATCTAATTCAACTTGTTTACGTTCTTTCTACTATCATTTATAAAAACAAAAACAATTAATATCCCTGGTAATATTTAGCATCTAGGTAATATTTAGTTTAATTTACACCAATAGTTAGTTTATCTAACACTTGTGGAGAAACTATCCATTGATAGCACTCCAATAAAGATCTGTAGTAGAAGGTCTCGAGGCCATCTTCTTTTCAGACGCTTCGGAGGGTTATCAGAAATATTATGGGAAGCAAGTTGAGAGACTAGCGGATTCAAGTGTGTATGGAGCTTATCATGGAAGGATAGGTATCTAGTTTGGGCCAAATCAGCAAACATGAGATATTAAGATCATGATGGATGAGTTTGTTTGTGACATAATAAGGAGCATTGAGGATTTTTCGAAGGATTTTGGATTGTAAGGATTGGATAAGAGGTGAATTGGATGGTTTAGTAGAGCCCCAAAGCTCAACTCCGTATGTCCAAATAGGTCTGATAAATGTCATGTAAATGAGTCTTTTGTAATTAATTGGGAGCTTTGAACGTTTGTCCAGTAAATATTGAAAAAGGCGAAAACGTCGAGCCGTTTCTTGTCATTTCAGTCTTGTATGAGGTAAAATTTGATATTGAAAAAAAAATGTCTTTTTTTTAATATTAATTTTATATATATAAAACATATATAAAATACATTATAAGCAAAATTTAAAGGAGAATATCTAAAAAAAAAACTAATAAGGCGAAAGCAATGTCATTGAGTCAGAATTTTTAGAGTAATTTGAGCTCATTAAACGATAAAGAAATTCGCTGGAAACAATAACAAATATCAACCAATAGTTCATACTGGATGATTACGAGATCTACAGTAATATAAATGTAAATAAATTCTACTCGGATGTATCCGTATGGATACTATATCAATTTATATACCTTACTCATATATCTTATATATCTTACTCCAACATCTTATTCACAAATTCACAAATCAAGCTTGAACGATGGCGTTGTTTATAATACGGGTTTTCTACATAGCATAAACCCAACACCATATATATATATATATATATATATATATATATATATATATATATATATATATATATATATATGGTGTTGGGTTTATGCTGTGTAGAAAACCCGTATTATAAACCACGCCATCGTTCAAGCTTGGGTGTTATAATATATAAGTTGGGTGTCACCATATATATATATATATATATATATATATATATATATATACATATATATATACATATATATATGCAATGTATTTTACTTACATTTAGTTAGTAATTTTACCGGTACTAATTTTCGACTGAAAAACGTTTTTCTTTTTCGGAAAATAAGTGAATAAGTGAAAATACGAAAAAAAAAACGGGTCTTTGTACTAAGCTCTAGAGGTCAAAAGGTAGTAAGGGTTATATGATTTTTTTTTTCTAGAGTTTTTCATCCTATATACCATCCCCAATATCCCTGATGTAATTAAAAAGGCCTTTTTATTTATTCACCGACTAGTTGTAAATGATACAAGCTAGGGTGGATTTTGAAAAAAATGTTATTCCTTCACAGGAGACAGCCATGAACATAAATGGTAGAATTTTTAATCTACATGATAAAGTTGATATTAACATTATAATAATCATAATGATTTTCTCATAATGCTCTACTCATTTTTGAAGTTATATAGGATGCGAAGAAATAAATAATGTCGTAGTGGATTACTATCTGGAAAACGGATCTGAATAACATATAGACCAACCACAGTAAATTACGTATCGTTTGAATGCAGCCAACGGAAAAAGTAATTATATCACTAAGCGAATGAAAAGATTAAAGAAAAAAATTAAGAGGAATTCAACAGTCAAAGGTATAGTTGAAAATTAAAAACAGAACGGATGAGTTCATCCTGTTGATAACAGAAGAGGACTCGAAGCTAAGAAATACAAATGACATAGTAACTTTTTTCTTCATAACAATAAAGAGATAAG
Organism: Arma custos; assembly: GCA_037127475.1. NCBI lineage: Eukaryota > Metazoa > Arthropoda > Insecta > Hemiptera > Pentatomidae > Arma > Arma custos. Next base: position 34,535,714 of record CM073759.1, read on the forward strand.
GTCGACATAAATGCGACTATTCAAGAAAATTTAAGCAACAAGACTCCTATAGTTCAGCCGCTAGTAGGCCTCATCAAAGTAGGCACTAAGTTGAGACGCTGGCTGAGTGGAGCGGTAATGGAGGCGGTGGATATAAACCCGTGGATGAATAGAGGGCAATAAGAAGTTCCCAGGCAGGGCCGTGACGAGGGAAAGGGCTCTGTAGAAAAAGCTGTAGGGCATACCAAGGCCCTTTCTAGTCCTCCATCCGTCGCATGCTTCACTCTGTTCGGGGCGTCTTCGGTGCCGTGTCAATCAACATCAACTCGACCAGTCAAAAAGGAACTTTTTTTTTTATAAGAACTAATTCTTATTAAATTTTAAATAATTAATTAGGAGCTAAATGCATCGAGTTAGGCTCAATAACCAATTAAGCCACCGAGTGCTCACATCAAAAAATAAATTTCAAATTTTTGTGTAATCATTATCAACACCACGAATATTTCTACAGCCCTGGTGAATAAGTTGTTAAGTCAAATTTTTTCCAATATGAGTTTCTTGTATTTAGGGAAACGTTATCGTAGTATTTTTGAAGTGAATAAGGGGATTAAGTCAGGCATTGGCTTGAAATGGAGTTATTGATTATGTTAAAAATCCATTTCTAACAAAAAAATATGAGAATGAAATGATCCCTCAATAGTTAACTCACTCCCCCAGACAAAATTCTAGTGAACCACTTATTCACCGGGGCTAGAGATTCATTTAGCCACCCACCATTTTCATCGTGTCGACCGTTGAACAGCAACGAACAAAGAAAAGTAAAAAAATATAGACATAAATTGTATTTGGAGTAAATAATGCCTTACATAATTTACTTCAAACGAATTACTAGCAAATAGGTTCAATAATTTGTTTATAAAATTTTAAGACAAAAAAACAGCAATTCGTCAACAATTTCAAGAATCGTTTCCTCGAATAAACAGATCTTGGTGTTGTACTAACGAAAGCATCGTACACATAACGTAAAGTTACAAGTAAAACAAGTTTTACTTCAATGCAAAGAAAGATGAGGTGTGTTTACTGGTGAAATATGATTATTTTTGTTTTCAATGTTTTATAACCACATTAAGTACTCTAGCTAGCCTTAAGCTTCAGAGTTTAATTATTTCGATTTATTAGACGAATTCTCGAAAATGTGTAAACAAATTTTAATTTTCATTATTTTTTAGGATTGAAATGCGAAAATGCAGTCATGACACGGTTTTTATTCAAGATGCTACAAATAGGTATTCTATGAGCGAGCATCAGCTGATCTAGTCGCAAAAGATACGAAGAAAACAAAATTTCTTTAATTGTGTCTGATTTGTTCACTGAAATTAAGTTAATTTTAGTTTCCGTTAATTTATATCTAATTAAAATCAGAAAAAAATAGAGCGAATTCGTCAAAAATTAGATCTTTAAGTACCTTACGGTTGAGAAAAAAAAAATATTACAACCAGAAAGTTAGAATCCTGCAAAGTTAAAGTAAAATCAATGGAATTCACTGGTGCGTCCTAAAGAATTCCATAGCTCTAACGCAGTTTAATGGATAATTCATCCCCTGCTTCGGAATTATTAATACCTTAAGCACAATTGCACAGGATCGGAGTACCCTAGCACCATTCAATATTCAACTTCAATATAATTTTGAATGATAATGATATCATTATTATTCAACTTCAATATCGTTATCATCCTTCCCAACACCGTACTTTAATACTAAAAGCAGTATGGATCAGGAACTAGTCCGATCAACAATTATAGACCGATAGAAAACATGCCTATTTAGTTGAAACGATACAATAATACTACAGAATCCATTCGATCTGTGACTCCCCATGGAGCTATTTCTGAGCCCAGCTAAGAGAAGAAGTAATGTATGCAGTTTGATGTTAAATTCTTGCTAAGGTCTAATATATCTGGATTAGAACGCCTGTATTCCCGAAAGTAGGTCTTGGAAGGAGTCCAATTGGGTCCAAATGGTAATAACTAAGGTTAGGCTTTTTTCGTTTCGTAGATGGCTGTGTCGTGCAGAGAACAAGATACACGAATCGTAGGATGAGGCATTAGCGATGTTTTCTTATCCTGGTTTTTCATGATGAAAAAAAAGTTGAACCATTATAACCCAGGGTATTGAATTTCATGTGCTTGAGACTGCACTAATTCTACAAATCTAATCTGATACAAGGTTGTGCAGGCAGGTGACTTCTCTGAGATCACGCCCAATCACCAGGTTTTAGCCTAATTAAGGGTAGCCACTTTATACAGGCATGTTGTGCCCCAGGAGGGTATGCTTTATGCCTGTTAATAGATTACTTAAGTTATATCACAGCCGGATTTGATAGCAATTTTCATGTGTAGATTCGATGTGGCATAAGAGAAGGTGGAGGCTAATGAAAGAAGCAAAGAATCGACATGGAGTAATAGAACCAACTGAATATAGAATATAAAAGAAGGAATCAGGAAGGCAGTGCCTATTTCAGAAGTGGAATAATGGAAATAGTGATATATATTTAATATTTTGATTAATCCATTAATTTACAAGGAATCTGAGCTCTGAAGTATAGGTTATCTTGGAATTAAAATTACACGTGTACTACTTAAGCACATGAAGAATCTAGAGTTCAGTACACCATAGAGAATATATTGTTCCCAAGGCAACGATTGTTTAAGTAGCTGATATATCCGAAATGAAAAGATTTTTTACCCAACTAAGGACAAACCCTATCCTGAGGCTGGGTGAGCCCTCAGAAGAGTCTGCAGATCTAAAGGGGTGGCTGTTAACAGATAAAGTAATTAACCTGCCACCTTAACAGTAAAGTAGAATAACTGTAAAAGATGGAACGGAATTTATATTATGTCTCTCAATCAACCTTAGAACGAAATATACTGGAGCCTCCAAGTGTTCCAACTATTCCTCGCCCAAGTTCTCCCAGAGGAAATCCAACATAAGTTTTCATTAGGAGGGCTCTCGCTACAAATCAGGGGACGTAGATTGGAATTAATGATTCCGAGGGAAAGAATGAATTCTTATTTTGAACAAGATTGGTTTTCTGCTTTTTCAAAAGATTTTCAAGTGTATATTAACTCAATTTAAGAATGAAAAGAAAAAGAAAAAATAGCATGAATTGTGTTCGTTAATGAATTTAAACTCATTCAATACTACCAACTTGTAAACAAATAAAATCAAACAGTATAATAAAACTTTTAACGAAAGATAATTTCAATTCCTTAATGGAATTGCGTGAACTGTGCTATTTCTTAGACTATTTCACCCTAGGGCAAACTAACATTCTACCGCGTGCTTAGATAAAACATGTCAACATTCTTACTTCGATAACACCTTCACCTAAATTAACTCTAAGCTGCCTCACGTCAATACCTGCAAAAAATAAAATAAAATAATTAGTTTATGACAAAATAAAAAAAGAATTATATTTGGTGTTTTATTTGTTATATAAAAATGAATTATGGATAAAAAAAAATGTATCGATACTTAAAACACCTGAAACTGATATTTTTTCCAAACATAATCTGTAAGGGTGGCAAAATGAAACAATGGACCAAAAAAAACATTAGTTTTTGTGGTTTCGTTTTAGAATCTATAATTATTCTGTTCACCGACCTCGTGCTAAGACATTACTATTAATACTATGTGTATTTAAAGAGCCTTCGCCTATTATTTTTCGAAATCCCGATGAAGATTAAAAGAAGGGAGTTAAGAGTGTTAAAAAAGTAAAAATAAATGACAAGAAATATTCATATTTTTTCATTACGAATCAATTTCAAAACAACCAAACAATATACCGATTTTTTTTTCAATATACACTGCTTGAGTATCCAAAATAAAGCACCCGAGGCCAAGTAGGGAACAATTACTCTAACTAAAGAATTCATGATTTTTAGATAATCATTTTAATCTTCAGGTCATATCTAAAATCATATCCTTTTGCTTATTGTTTATTAATCTATATAATAAGCACAAAACTCAAGAACGGCTCGACCAATTCGGCTAATTTTTTTTCATATTTTTGTTAAGGCGCAAAGAAGGTTCTTATAGAGAGAAAAACGTCAAAATGACGAAGGAAATAATAAAAACAAAACTTTTCTTGATCCCTTTATAAACAGTAAAAATTCAATGAGGAGGTCTATTGTAGAATAATGTAGATTACAATTTTTGTCTATTGTAGATTACAAATTTTGTTTCATCAACACAATCAATTGAATACATTGCGTAAAACTGAACTGGATCTTATACGATCTGTTAATCATAAAGTTGTAATCAGAGCTGGTAAAACTTCAGTAGGGGAATCAGCTTGACCACCAACAATCGATGAAGTTGCCATTTAGGGAAATATGGCAGAACAACGTTTGCCGGGACAGCTAGTTCTAACATAAAATTCCCTTTGAATATTTATACTGATATTCATACTTCATACTCATCACATAGGTGAGTTTAAAAAAAATTAACATATTTTGATAAGTAGTAAAAACACCTGGAGATAGCCATGTGGATCAGTGTGTGAGTGAGTAGTAAAACGCATGCGCGAGCTAAAACAAGAACGAGTATTCTTAACCTTAATATTAAAAAAAAATAATTATAAGACTCCATTTGGATACTGAATTCTTTCATAATATATAGTATGACTATTTGAAAATTTAAACGCTGAATGTAGGAGACTAGAAACAGAAAAAATCATAAAACTATATTGGGAATAATGAAAAATAAAACAAATTAAAAAAAAAATTTCGATATCGACGAAATTCTGAATAAGAAAACCGATCGATATATAAATTCCTAGGAATGAAATTCCTAGTGCGTTCAAAAATAATAAACACAAATATCTAATTCTATATAAATCACCGAGGAAAATAATATACTGGATAATTCTAATGATGAATTGAATTGGTCAAGGGCTCCAGTCAAAGATAACACAAAATAAACAGAACTTATTTTTTAATTGTGCCAACGTTTGACAGTTATTATTTGACAATTATTAGTTTGAGAGTCACCCACTAATTGGTTCCCCTGAAGATGGCCTACACCGTCGGCCGAAACGTTGGTACAATTAAAAAATAAGTTCTGCTTAGTTTGTGTTATCTTTGACTGCAGCCCCTGACCAATACAATCCATCATTAGAATCATCTAGTCAACTATTATCCACTCAAACATTTGTTAACATAGGTGAGTTAAAAAAAAAAGAAGCTTATACTATTAACAGGAACACCTTGAAATAGCCATGTGGAGCAACCTGAGGGAGATGTAAAGTCGAACGAAAGGCGTCAGACGAACCATTGAAATGGTAATCAACGCCATAACATAGTGTATCGACTGATCCCTAATGGTAGACCAAAGCAGAGAGCGGAAGATCGTGTAAATGGAAAATATTAGGATCAAACCTCTGAGTATGCTGTATTTTTTAAACTTATAAATGTGTTGGAACACATTACCAACTAATTAAAAAAATAATTCTAATTTAGCACGAGTTAAAACAAGAAGGCATATTCTTAATCTTAGTATTAAAATAAAAAAATTGCATTTTTGAACATTAATTATTTCATAATAAGTAACATAACTGCTAAAGTAACAAACAATGAATATAAGAGGCTAAAAAAGAGATCAAAAATCGATATCACGGATAATGAAACTCAAACTAAATAAAATATTTGATGCGGACGAAATTGGGATAAGAAAATAATCGAAGGAATCAATAAAAAATCTTAGCCATAAAAAACTAAAATTCCTAGTGAGTGAAAATTATCCACAATTACTACATATTTGAAAATCTATAAAACAACATGCTTATAAACATAGGTGGGTTGAAAAAATGTAATATAGTTTGTTTAAGTTAACGGTAACACCTGGAAATAGCCATGTGGGAGAAGTAAAGCGCATGCGCTAGTTACAACAAGAAGGCCTTAACCTTAATATTAAAAGAAGTATATATGTATATTTACATGTATATATATATATATATATATATATATATATATATATATATATATATATATATATATATAAAACTACATTGTTATAGTAGTAACTAGACAATTATTTTACAACGCTAAGTTTACTAAGTAAACTTACCCCAGAAGGAAATACATATTACATATAAAAAAAAAAGAAAAAAAAGAGCGACCTGTGGTCTGGTGGTTAGTATAACAAACTACTAAGCCCAAGATCACTGGTTCGTAGCCCGGCAGGTGGCCCTAGGATTTTTTAAAGGTAGTAAAAAATCCTTAGTTACGGCGTCCTTCGGAAGGGACGTTAAATGGTGGTCCCGAGCCTGTAAGATGTCAGGTACTCGTTAAAAATCCCTATCCTAATTAAACCTGGATAGGCAAAATTTAGAGCTCCCTATGTAGCATCGTCCGATTAGCCAAAAAGTGACGTTAAATGAACAAACAAACAATAAAAAAAAATCATTTCAACGATCGACAGCATAATATTAAGACACCATGAAAGGTTAGATAAAAAATTATTTTAATTATGAAATCATTAATATCAGCGTATCACTTCTTAAGCTTTAATCATAACCATTAATAGATAATTACAATCACAAACATTTTTTTCTCCAAACCAATCGATATACTTACTTCTATGAACGGTTTTTTGAATTATGCGATTCCAGAAACAAATGACGAACGGATAAAAGTTACGAGTAAATTAATAAAAAATTAAATAATAATTTTTTTCAAGGATTTCAGGAAACAATTAAGTTATTTATTGATAATTTTGCCCTTATATGCAAGTATACAACATTATTGCATATTAAATGCATAAAATATTACCTGAATGCGTAAAGGAAATGATAACTCGGTGAATAGCACAGCAAACGAAACTTCTTCTAATAAAAGAAACACATCATTATAACAAACAGGGTAAAAATTGATGAACAACAGAAATCAAAAGTAATTGAACAAACAGCGCGACGGCACAAGCGAAATAGGTAACCTTTAGAGTAGTTCTAAGAGGCTTAGCCCAGTATCACCTGGCCGATTTATGCTCTCGCTTAATGAATTAATAAACAGAAAATTAATTGTACAATTACCTTAAACTTAAAATTTAAACTAGCAGTAATAAAAGGAAGGAAAGAAGATAATTGGACAGTATTAAAATATCTACAAAAAGTTATTCTATAAGTAAATGTAATAGAAATTAAAAAAATGAATAAATTATATACATAATCGCTATGTATACACAATAGTTACGTGGATTAAGGCAACTGAAAAGGACATCGAAGTCTCTCCCGATGGCAATGAAGGAGGACGTTCTTCACTCAGGTTGCCACTTCAGAATGCCATTCTTGAAGACCAAAGAGAAAAACGGGCACAATTGTCCAAATTGCGTCCAGCAGGAGAGAAAACAAAAAAAGTATGAAAGAGATATGGAAGGAAAGAAAAGAAAATTTGAAACAGGCATAGTCCTGAGTAGCTCTGTCGTAAAAAAATAATAGCTTAAAATGTGTTATTACTTATAATCGGAAAGTCTAAGAAGAGTGAGTTTCGTAATTCTCGATTAGGAGAAGGACATTCTAATAGTTTCAATCGAATTTCGAAAACGATCTCTTTGAACACATGAATAGATCAATCATTGATCCAGACAGCAGATAGAAAAAAAGATATGTTAGGCAATAGAGTAGGTAACTCACCTGCTCCTAGAGCAGCAGGTGACAGACGAAACAAGAACTAATAGCCACAATTAAACAGATGCGGATCATCAGGCATAGTGTGCTCTTGCACCACTTCCTTCTTGCTTGACCCACTTTGCACTTCTCCGGATGGCCGATGGTAAAAAATAATGGATGGGAGTCTGTTGTGGGCCTATCGCTATATTCGGTAAAGTCAGCATCCATCAAACATTTCGCTTCGGCGTCTTCAAGATACAAAACAATGTCTAACGGTATAAATGTTCAGTTGTTTCAATTAATAAGTAACTAGCATTCACTTATAGCCAATGATCCTCATCATAATGAGTTTACCCAAGTCGACAAAGAAGAAGTAGATAACATGTCGTATCATGAAAGGCCTAGAACATTGATACATGTCATCGTCTAAAAAAGAATAAAAATAAAACACATGTCAGAAACGTTCTTCAAGGTAAAGTACAAGGTAATTAGTGCTTTGCGAATGCGCCATATTTTTTCAGATTTAGAATCATCGTATAGCCTTGATGACAAACGCGTTTTTGTTTAAAAAGTTTAGTTTTGAAAACCGGGAAAAATAAGACTTTTAAAAAGAATATATTCGAAGTTCTATTTTAAGACCAATCAAATTTGAATTATTGGGGTGCTAATTTAACGAATATATTCAGAATGATGACTGGATTAGTACAGAATACTTTGATAAAAAATGTCCACTTCTATGGTCTCATCGATGTCTCAGATTTATTGATATACGAGTTGAAATATCATAGTTGAGGGCGTAATCAGCAAGGGAAGAAAATAAAATACTCTGAACTCCAAATACTGTAATGTACTCAGATCCTGTTACCACTTGATGAATAACTATAGGATAATAACTACAGGATAATAATACAGTTCATTGCATATACAATGTATAAAACAGTAATGATACAGTTACTAACATTTTGAACTAACTGCGTTATTTTAGCTACCATTTCACACAATTGTTTATTATCACCACATATATTATTCCCATAAAACTTTATAGGATATATAATCATAAAACTATATTCCAACGCTTAAACAGGTACGAAGGTCATTTGAAATTTTCGAAGGCCAAATTGTAATAGTTGATATATTTATTAAAAGAATAAACGATCCCTTTAAGTGAAATAAAACCAATGTATCTGTAATAGATTAAATAATTTACCAGTCAACCCAGGATCTTCCGCTTCACAACTCAGTGCTCTACTACTAAGCTATTATCTGGACTTGGGTAACTCAGTGTGTAGTGTGATGAGTTGCTATACTAAAGGTTCCAGGTTCGAATCTGGCTGTGGCAGATGAATTATTTAATCCATTTAACTGGCCATCGATGGACCTGTGGGAGGCCCTCTGAGGCTCATCCATCCTCAAAAACAGTGGATAGCCTTAATTGAAGGGAAGCCCTGGGGTTGAGTGATTTCCGTCTAATAACTTCCCAACAGTTGTTCTAGAAACAGTAAAGTCTCTCCCGTGTACTGAAATTAAGAAACCTCAAAATGTGTTGTAGTGATACAGTTATTTTCATATACTATATATTTCGGAATTATTATATATTATAAAAATTCCGATATTCCAACTCCCCCACCTTCGATCGAATGCAAAAACCGAAATTTGCTAGCTTACCACCATTCATTAAAGTTCAATATGCAACATTAGTAGCTGTAGAGGAGATCAATTATTTTTATTCAAAACGTGAATAAACTTTTGAATTTGCGCTAATTACAGGACTAGACAATTTATTTAGTGCCGTTATTAATACTTTTTTGTATTGTTTTTACGAAAAAAAATTGTTTGTTATCGTACTATCTTTTTGTTACCCATTAAAAAATATGTGAATATTTTATTCATGTTATTTCTAGAATATAAAATTATTTTAAATATAACACTTTACAAAGAACCATCCATGAATTAGAAATAAATTAATACTGATAACGAATTAGATTTCTATAAGTACTACCCTTAGAATACTTTTTAATTATAAACGACTATAACTGATATCCCCATAGTGTTATTATTAGTCCCAATTGATCCAATTAGGATAATTTAATTAATAAGCAATTAAATTATTAGGGTAAGAGATGTGGCTGAGGACACACACACATAGGCCTGGATGTGGGACGCGGCCCAGTGCACTTGGGCTGGATAAGACGAGGGCAAGGCCGCCCTCCCTACCATCAGATAGTTTTCTTGCGCCACCGTTTCACACACACATAACACTTACGAATATACCCACCGATGGCCTTCGTCGACCATAAAAGGGGATACAACAACACTCACAGTTGTTCCAGAAATTTGACTAAAATGGGGAATACACTAACTTTTTAACCATACATCGCTCCTTCAAAAAAAAAAAAGGACAATGTCATAACTCAAAAAAACTAATTTTTAAATAGAAACATTGAAAGGTCGATGTGAGTTTTAAAAAAAAAGTTGGGTATTGGTAAATCAAATCATTACTATTGTAATGATGGAATTGAAATTGTTCTAAGTAACGCCGATGATATATTGTATTACTAAAACGTTATATAAACCTAATTTATCACTGTAATTAAAAATTACACTGATCTTATATCAATTTTTTGGAAAATATTTATTGTAAAAAATTTAATTCTGATATAGCCAAATGAGCAATAAATAAAAACTAACTTCGTGGAAAATAAATAAAAACTAACAGAAAAAAATAACTAAATCAAAAAAATAAATCTATATATATATTTATATTTTAATAATTATTTTAGGTTTTTCTAAAGTTTAATGTTGAGGATATAAAGAAGAGACAATTGTACAATAGAATAGAAGTATCAGAAAATAAAACTCCTTGTTTATTTTATACAAGTTCCTGGCACCACGAAGCTCGAAAATTCCTGCAAAAACTTAAATAATAAGTCTGTATGATCTTCTACCAACCTCTGACACCAGCTATTTGTTAAAAAATATAAGCTGCTGAAACTTTATCAGCGAATATGTAGAATTACTTTTATTCCGCAAGTAGCAGAATACAAAAATATATGGAAGCAACTGTGGCCACAAGTATACGTTTTTATTTTTTTTTTTATAAGTTTCATTAAAATTCTTAAAGTGGTGATTTTGGTAATTTCAATGAAATTCAAAACACCGTGCACAAGGAGGAAGCAAAAAAAATCATTGATAGAATTTTATTTGTATTTGATTTTGTCTAGCGTCCTTCTGATTTGGTACTATCTACACGTTTTAGTACATTAAAAACATATTTTCGTGGCAAATGCTTATCTAAAACCAAGGGAATATTGCAGCGCCCATTCTGAACATGGCTTTGTTTATTAGTAGCGCAGGGACATACGAACCTTATAAAGGTCTTTCCACAGCCACCAGTGAGACGTGGTGTCCGCAAATATTTTTTAGAGAATATTTTTTAAATGTAAGCCCAAAAAATAATACTATTGAAATAAAAAGTAAGAAAGACTTATTTGTTAAATTGTGAACCTTGCGTTCGTATATGATTCTGAATACTGGAAGCCAGTGAGATGAAACTTAGAACATATGATTCCCAATAACCTTAACCAAAAATAACCATCCTTCATGACTAACTTTTAAAAAAAACTTTGACATTAAAATCATAAACATGTTAATGCACAATCAATACCCCTTTTGGATTTAAAACCATAAACGATCGGTAAATAATAGAATAATTTCTCTATTATATAAATAGTTATTTATTTGAAAAGTGAGGAAGATGCCACTTAATTACACCCGAGGGAATTTTACCACACGAGCCGAAGGAGAGTGTGCTAATTAAACGAGGGTGTTATATGCACTTTTCTCACGTGTTAAATATTACATTTTTCCTGCAACCATTTAAAAATTAAGTATTTAAAGGTGAAACTTTAGATTTGTTAAAACCACACTAGCACTATCTCTTACAATTTTCTATTACTAACCATGCAAATTATAACTCTAGGACGGTTTACTCATTGAAACATGTGCGAAGGTCGTAATACATTTAAGGTTATATTCAATATTTCTATAAAATCGCTTCAAAAGAAATAAAATCTATCTTGAATTAAATATAAACTAGTTATAAAATTATTTTTTAACATTTTAGGAATATAAAATGAATAATATTATAATACCGCCATTTAACATTTAAAATAACAGAGTTCTGATTGTCAAATTCGATCTAGATGTCTGTTACTTTCCCTCACTAGTGGGGGAAAGTGGGATTTTCCACAGCAGTTTTAGTTGAGTAATGGATAGCTTTACCCCCCACTGCTCAATGGTTGCAGGAAAAAAAAGTGTATTACAAAAATCTAGAAAAGGAATATTGTAGATAAATAAGATCATAAGCTTAGACTATATTTATTGGACAGAAAATAACCCATAAGCTACTTAAAAGAAAAGCAGATATGGAAATGTAAATAAATTCAGACAAAAAAAAAATTCGATTTGGTCTGTGTGTAAAATAAATACGAAATTTTGAAGTAAAAACTTTAAAATTGGATTACACTACAGAAAAGGCCTCAACGAGTTTCGAGAATGAAAGAAAAATATACAATGAAAAGCAGTAGGAGTTCGAGTGATTAGAACATTTGCGAACTCCAGTCCAATGCTGGGCAGAAGGGGGGGGGGGTAACTCCCCTAATATAGGTATTTAAAAAAGTACAAATATTATTTTCTTAGAAACTCATTTATATCGTTAAGTCACATGATAAAACCATAAAATGAAAGTTCTTCTCTGGTCCCACCGAAAATATTATAAATATTGAGTATTACTCAATAAATGCATGGTAGACTACTGCTTCAAGAACAATGGTTGAGCAGAGAGAGGTAATTTGTCCGATATCATGCTTAACGGCCAGGTTTTCACTCCACTTAAAGAGGCTGAGTTTAGACTGCACTTACTCTATCTGTGGCTGATAACTGATTAAATAATTGATTTGCCACAGCCGGATTTAAACCCAAAACTTTTAGCATAGCAACTCAGCACTATACATTTATATAACGTCATTTAGATTTCAAATAGCGGATGAAAGGCGCTAAATAATAGAAAGCAGCATATTTATTCCTCATTTAAGTTTTATCTATCGGAGAAGACATGAAAGCATTGCCCAATTGCCAGTTTAGTTTTATATAATTTATTTCAATACGCAATGAATTTGTATTGAATGCTTTATATTTATATTAGGTATTATACTCATGGATGATGTTTGCCGTTGGTGTTGATTTAAAGAGATACTGTAATAGGTAAGGAAGTGAGAGTGATTTCGAGGAGCAGTAAATAAAAAATGTTTTCAAAGGCTTTTAGAAACTTTCTCCCCACATCGCCCATTGTTTTCTTGATTAGGCCCGTATTATATCGTCCTTCTTGTGAAGTCCTCTGGTAATTTGATCATATGTATGGTTGAATTTGTTAGGTAAGTAGTGCTGTAGGGGGAGTGGCCCGAACAAGAAAGTTATCTCTATCAACGTTCGGTGTTATGGTATTTGTTGAGAAGGCAACACTGGACTGTAGACGAACATGTAACGAAAAGATTGTCAATATAAAATTTATTTATAATTCACACCAATACACAGTATACAGCCTATGTTTTAAAAATTAGTTTTAATTAATTTTTTCTTCTCAAGGTTTACTCAATAATTAATGTTGAAGTTGCCACTCAATACATCCTTAGAATAAATTGGTTTATTGAAGTTTTAATAGTGTCTGTTTATTCACAGGTATGGCGATTTTTGTGTTTACATCCCTTGCTGACGAATACCACAACCCGGCACGTCAGAAAAAAACTCTATAAAGTCCGATTTTGCTTTTCATATTTGAATATATGAGTATGTTATTTGAAATATGGATCAATGTATACATTGAGATTAGAACTGTTTGTGTTTTGTAATTATGAAATAATGGATTCAGATTATAAGTAAAATGTTTTATATTGAATTAATTATAAGTAAAAATTGTAATTATAATCTTGAATAATATTAGTTGACCTTGCATATACATATACATACATATATATATATATATATATATATATATATATATATATATATATATATATATATATGAGGAAGAAAATGGTATTTCTTACTGGGTCTTCAACTTTATAGTCAACTGTCAACCCTTGACCCCATTATAAGCCCTGAAGAACACTTGCAATTTGGGTTGAAACGTTGACTTTAAAATAAATAGTTCTCCACGTGAAAGAGATTTTTTTCGGACACCCACCTGGACCATTTTCTTCCTCTTGTAATTATGATCGTTTGTTCTATAAACCTGGTTATAACTGACAGTATATTAATTCGAAAAGTAACTATATTCCTATTACAGAAAGGAGATAGTTGGGGGGTGCAGTCAAACAAAACACTGAATAAGTGCTAGACTTATATTTATGTGCCGACGTTTCGACCTACAGTCCATAAAACCAACACCCACCGTATCAAAGAAATCCTTTTAAAAAACAATTTTCCTCCCTTTATTGTTAATTAACTCATCCATGACTACTATAACCCCCCCACCCCCACCCGATCGCCACTTCCACCATCTATCCCTATATTCAGATCCTTGCAATATATACCCTCCCTCTCTAATAACATTCAAAAATACTTACGTTCCTTTATCCCCAATTTACGTATTGCCTTTAAATCCCATAACAAACTTTCCCATATTTATACCCGTATCAAAGACCCTATTCCCCTCAAACTACGTTCCCATGTTATCTATCGTATCCCCTGTTCTACTCCTAATTGTAACTCTTCCTATATCGGTAAAACTAAAAACTTCCTTAAAGATCGTATTACCCAACACAAATATGCCATTTCCTCCCATAACCTCCTCTAAACTCTCCGAACATGCCCTTTCTTTGAACCATACTTTTGATTTTGATAATACGTCTATCCTAGCTACTGTTCCTAACCATGATAAACGCATCCTCTCTGAAACTATCCACATAAATTTAGATTCCTCCACTATCAATCTTAAGACTGACTCACATCACCTTTCCTCTACCTACTCCCAAATTTTTAATTTATGAAAAAACCTTAAATTCTGTTACTTCGTCAGTGATGTTTCCTTTGTTATCGCACTATTGACATTTATATTTTTTATTGGTATTATCTTTCCACTTTTCTCATTTATTCATTCTTTTTTTTTTTTGCCTTGTCAATAACATTTTATCCATTTATTCATTTTCCCTCATTTTTCCTATACTCCAGTATGGTTACCTTCTATAGTTACCCTTTTGGCCGCTAGATATCGCTGCTAACCCTTCCGCCTTGCTCCGTAACATATTTTTCATTGTTTAAAAGATTGTTAGTCAGCCGGTGCACCCAACGGCTTCTCTCTCCAAATCGCCCTGAAGATGACCTACACTGTAGGTCGAAACGTCGGCACATAAATATAAGTCTAGCACTTATTCAGTGTTTTGTTTGACTGCACCCCCCAACTATCTCCTTTCTACAATTTATCATCCAGTCAACTATTTTCCTCTCATACATATATTCCTATTAAATATATTTTATCTATTTTTCTTCGAATTTAAAAATAGGAGCGTAAAAAAAATCGCTATTATCAACATTAAACTCCCCACAACCTAGAAATCTGAAAATAGTTTTTGCTCTCACAAAGAACTTTGAAAATGTTACTTATTAAAAGTTTACTTCTAACCTAAAGGATTGTTTTTTTTGATTTTGGATACCTTTATTTCTGAATCATGAGTTCCATTCTTAAGTAAATAGTTATTAAGTTTATTATTCGGACAATTACTATGGAAATCAATGATTAAGTTAATATGTAACCCTCGGAAGCTCAACATAACACAGTACCAAAACTACCGGACCGACCATCCTGATGGAAAAGCTCACGGTGGTACTGCTGTCATAGTCCATCAATCCCTCTCCCATCACTCATTTCCACTCTCGTCAAACGATCTCCTTCAGGCTACAGCTGTTACAATCAAAACATTTTCCTTTCCCATCACATTAGCATCGGTGTACTGCCCTTCTAATAAATCCATTTCCCATTCCGAATTCAGCTTTCTCCTGAACTCCTTAGGGATTCATTTCCTTTTAGGTGCAGACTTTAATGCGAAACATCAACAATGGGGCTCAAGAACTACTAACACCCGAGGTCGCATCCTCCTCTCTGCACTTAACTCCCATAATTCCAGTTTTATTTCTCCAGGCACCCCTACATATTGGCCCACTGACCCAAACCGAAATCCTGATCTCCTTGACTTCTTCATCCATGCTGGCTTAGGTCCCTTAAACTATTCCATAGAACGCCTTGATGAACTGTCCTCAGATCACAGTCCTTTGATCCTTACCCTTTCTATAGTCCCAATATCCAAACTTCCTCCGCCATCATTTATTAGGGGACCAATTGACAGGAACCTATTTCACCAGCTTGTATCCGACACCATTGACCTCAGAGTTTCCCTAAAAACACCTCAGGAGTTAGATGATGCCGTCAATTCCTTTACCAATAGGATCCAGCAAGCAGTTTGGACTGCATCTTCACCCCGTCCTTCCTTCAAAGTCCGCAAGAAAAATCCATTACCGCAAGATTTTAGGGATCTTACCCTTACCAAACCCCGTTACCGATCCCATTGGCAAAGAACCAGACATCCTCACGATCGGAGACTGTATAACCACTTCACCAAATTAGTCAAAAAGAACCTGACAACCTATAGATCCGAATCCTACAAATCCTACCTTTCCACACTATCTGCTTCAGATAATTCCCTTTGGAATGCCACCAAAAAAATACTCAAATACCACTCTATTTCCCATCCTCTCCGACGTGAAGACGGTTCTTGGGCTCCATCAGATGAGGACAAAGCAGAGGAATTTGCCAAACACCTTTCAAATACATTTATCCCACATCCTGAAATCCACCCTAACCACGTTTCCAATATTAATGAATTCCTTTTTTCACCCATTCCTCTATCTTTACCTCCTAAAGCTGTAAATCCCTCTGAGGTCAAATTTCTCTTACAAAAGTTAAAAGTGCGCAAATCTCCTGGACATGACCTTCTTACCACCCAGATCCTTCAACGTCTTCCTCAAAAAGCGATTGTTTTCCTTACCTATGTATACATCTGTATCCTTCGTACAACTCACTTCCCTTTGATGTGGAAACAATCCGTCATCATCCTATTCCCTAAACCTGGCAAACTACCCAATGTCACTTCATCATACCGACCCATCAGCCTGTTCCCTATTCTTTCCAACATTTTTGAAAAAATCCTCCTGAAACGAATCCTACCCATCATCGAATCCAATAATATTCCTTCACATCAGTTTGGATTCCGTCCCAGGCACTCGACGGTCCAGCAGGGACTCCGAGTTATCGGTCACATATCCTCTGCTCTTGAAAAGAATCCTCATACCAGACTCAAAAGACAAGAACTTAAATGACGATTTAGCCAACTATACAGATTACTATGTCGGACCTCCGATCTGTCAATAGACAATAAATTACTAATATACAAGACCATCATCAAACTGGAACTGTGGGGGACCGCAAAACAATCGAATATCAGACGCATTCAATTCTTTCAATCCAAAATCCTGAGAACTATTGTCAATGCTCCTTATTATGTTTCCAACAAAACCCTCCATAATGATCTCAACATCCCTTTCGTCCTCGACCTCATCCCTACTAAATTCTCAAACTTTCACCAAAACCTTGCCTGTCATCCCAACCCCCTGGCTCAGTCATTATCCAGTTCCACACATCCATATAACCCACCCCGCCGTCTAAACCGGCAATGGCCCCGAGACCTATTGTAATAAAGTTATTTGGAGTACTGGCACTGGCCAGATTCTCCACTCACGACCTGTGTGTGTGTGAAGCGCCCTTAACCAGCTTCCATTGGCGTTTAATGCCAGTGACGCGGCTGGGAAAGGGGGCTGGGGCTTCCCGGACTCCTGCTTTGCCCTCATTCCTGGGGAAGAAGCTCAGTTCGGGGACCCCAGGCAAATTGTAAATAGGGTATGAATGTGTACATTTTATTTTATTTCTATTATTATTATTATTATTATTATTATTATTTATTTTACTTTATTATTATTATTACCGCATTAATTTCTTTCTGTTACCGCATGTATATATTTATTTATTTTATTTTGTTTATATTATTGTTTTGTTATGGAATGACTGTAAGCTACACAGCACTATTACTTATTGCCCACAAGTGGCAGATTGTAATATTTCAATAAAGTGTTAATATAAAAAAAAAAAAAAAAAAAAAAAATATGTAACCCTAAGTATTCTGTGGTGGCCTTCCTTCATTCATGGAAGCAGCCCCTGAATTTCGTCTTCAAACAAGCAAATGTTTTTCCTATCCATGTTTAACTAACGATTACAACAATTCTGTTGTCAATAACATATATAACATATATAATAGTATAATATATATATATATATATATATTTTTTTTTTTAATAAAAAGAATGTTCTAAAATACCTCAAATGTTTTTGTTTTCCCTAAATGTAAAAATTAATAAGTAATAAATAAAATATAATAAGCCATTATTATTATTCTGCTAATCCAGACTGGACAAAGTTCCAGCTCCACTTATTAGATATAGTAACTGACTATGGGTGGAACTCACCCAGCTTATTTTAAATATTAATCTGCAAAAAAAAGGTATCGTTTAGGTACTATTGTAACAACAACAATAATGTAAAAATTGTAATACATGTAGAATGCATTTAGACGATGCCATGTAGAGTTGTGTAACTAATATAAGGTGTTAAGAAATTTATGGTTTTATAAACAATTTTTATAATGTTAAATTTTATGATTGTACGAATATTCTATTAGGTGTTTTTCTTTTTGCAGATAGACATACATACTGACTTGAATGATGATGTAAGGTATATATTGAAAATGACCAGTCTTGTGTCGAAACGTATATAAAGAATAAACGAATCAAATGAATTTTTGGACTAAAGGTTTTTGTGTTTTTATACACCAAAGGAAAAAAAAGAAAGCATTAAATAATAGACAATGGCGTGGGAATCGTGTAAATAATTAATTTTAATAAACTTTTTTTGTCTCATAACCACGAATACCATGCTGAGTTTCATATTTTTTAATTTTCAATTATTACCCTTACTTGATAAAATCGTAAACATAATATGATATTATTTTTATATAAAATAATATTAATTCACCACCATTAAATAATAAGCTCTATGGTAATATTATAGTTACTGTGACCTATTGCCAGACCAATAATTATACAATATTTTTTGTAAGGAACGCTAACTAATTTTAAGGAACATTTAAGTATTTATTGAACAAAGACGAAAAAAAGTAACATAAAAAAACAATAAGGCTACTCAGTTCACAACCATATTAGGCTCTGCCGAAAAGAGCAGTGAGCTTTGACGTAATTCAGTCTCCAGCCAACATATTTTTTTCCATTGCATCACTTGATTTTTAATTAATTGTTAATACATCAATCAGTAACAGTTTTATTACATCTGCAAAGCAACGTTAGTTTATAACATTAGTAAGTAAAAAGAAACTAAGATGTATAAAATGATGGGTAAGGTAATTCTTTTTAATTTTAAGTAATTATTATAAACATAATTTAATTTTTAAATAGTTATTTGATGATTATAATTATCGGAACAATAGGTTATATATATGTTTTAATTTTTAGCTATATTTTCATCTATTATTTCAGCTCAATAATTATTAAATCTATGACTTACAACCACATGAGTCTCACTGTGAAAGAATTATAAATTTCGAAATAATAATAATGAAAATTTTCTTCTAGTATTGCATTATTATAATCGTAATCCTCGTTCATAAAAACGGTATCTACGAGGAAACCAAATATTCTAACTAAAAACCCTGCTCATTGAAATTCATAATTCATTTTAAAAAATAAAAATGGAGTACGGTAATAAATTTAACTCCACATTTTTATTAATTACTCCTGATTAAATTTAAATGTCAATTTATAGTTTAACAACCGTGAGTACTTCTTAATGGAATCATTGTCCTTGTTCTAACGTAAACACTTCTTTTAGACTTTTATATAATATTTTATCAGTATACTAATAATTTAATTTAATGCTTGGGTTTTTTTTTTTCCTCGATTCATTATTTATTATTCTTCACATTTAACACACTGTCTAACTTTATAACATCGTTGGAATCTGAGATACCCTAGTTTTTTCCCAACTCATTTTTTTTCTTAACTTTTGCACTCGCCTTTTCAGACTACTTAAGCTCTTACTAAACACGCTAAAACGTACTAAGCTCCCACATAATTACTAAGACTCATACACTAGTGCATGACTATTAAACGCATGGGTCTTCTAAACTATATACTAGACGTCTATTATCATTTAGAAGTCCATTATCATACATATCATATCCATATATATCATACAGACTAGAAGTCTATTATCATACATTTTATACCTTTAATTTACTAGTTTTTTCTAAATCCTTCATATTCCACCCCTTATTTTATATGTTAATCTTCTCATTTTGTATCTTTCCGTTTACCTCCACATTTTTATATCCCTTTATATTATGTTTACTTTTTTATCCTTTCTGTACATTTAGTTTCTGTATTTTATTTTATATTCGTTATCTTCAATATTTTAATTTTATTATTTTCTGTCACTATTTTAATATTCGTTATCTTTAATTTTCATATCTGTCACTATTTTATTTTCTATATTACATGTCACTATATTCTTGTTACGGTAACGTTTTTATATATTTTTTGTTCTGTTTGTTTCTCTCTCCTAGCCCTGAAGATGGCCTACATTGTAGGTCGAAACGTCGGCACTAACTAAATATAAGTCTAGTACTTATTCGGTGTTTTTTTGACTGCACCCCCCAACTGTCTCCGTTCTCCACTATATACTAGACCCATTTGGACGTACAGAGTAGAACTTTGGGGCTGCACGAAGCCGCCGAATTCATCCCGTATCCCCAATCTTTCGTAAAATTGTCAATGCTCCTGACAATGTCACGAATAATGGCCAAAGTGTTCCATATGTTGTCGATTTGGCCAAAACCGATATCAGACCCTCCATTAAAAACTTTATTTCCACTCAACCCCACTACGTTCAAACCAATCTACCTCTTCAGTACTCGATAATCCTCCAAGGCGTCTGAAAAGATGATGACCCCATGATATTTTAAGTGGAATTGGTTAAAAATATAAACGATCGGTAAAAGCTCATAGAATAATTTCTCCATTATATAAATAGTTATTTATTTGACAAGTGAGGAAAATGTCACTTTATTACACCCGAGTGAATTTTACCACACGAGCCGAAGGCGAGTGTGCTAATAAAATGAGGGAATTATAAGCACTTTTCTCACGTGTTAAATATTACATTTTTCCTGCAACCATTTAAAAATTAATTAATTAAAGGTGAAACTTTAGATTTGTTAAAACTACACTAGCGCTATCTCTTACAATTTTATATTACTAACCATGCAAATTATATCCAGAACGGTTTACTGTGAAACATGTGCGAAGGTTCTAATACATTTAAGGTTATATTCAATATTTCTATAAAATCGCTTCAAAATAACAGTGCTTAGTTTCTCTACTTACCTTGATCAAATATGTACCATTCCTGCCATTTACTTATTATTATAAATAAGTTGCATCTAAAACTTTAAACCCTTAACTCATTTAATTTTTGTTTATTTTAACTTCATGGTTTTATTATAAGTAATGTTTATCCCCAATTTATTTGATAAGATCGTTATTCAAGGCAGGGTTTTTTTTTACAGAGTAATGATATCCCATGCTAGTTGTATGAGTTTCTTGGTTCAAGGTGAAGAATAATATGTATATAGTTGAAGAACGATATACGTATATTATGCATATGTATATTTTTTGTTAAATAAGAACTAATTGAAGACATAAGACTATTCCAACTGTCGGTGACACTATCGGATCCAGCATAGACTCCACTTAATTTGCACAAATTATACATTTCAAAACGAGGCGTGGCAGAGAATATAGTAGAGATGGAAGCCTGGATGGACGGCAAGCCTTATGTAAAGGAATAGGAGAGACTTAGACAATGCGTCAGGTTATATTTGCAATCAGGCCCAGGTTGTGCAACCACCCTCTCCTATAATATTTATCTATTGTTCACCATAAGGGGGGGGGCAAATCTAGACAATGCTACTCACATAAACATCATCAATGGGAGGCCGAGGAAAACAATTTAAAAGTTTAATAGAAACGTAGGGCGATGTGGAATAAACTCTATGAGGCTATTTTAGAATTCATTAACAATTAGCTATTTAATTATTTTAAAAAAAATCTCAGTAAAAAAGTTAAAGAAAATTTTTCTTTAATAAAAATGAGAAAAGCTCAAAAAAGAGGCATAAAGAATAAATAGGATGCAATCGAAAAAATCCAAAAACAATTCTCTCGTATTCCCTGTGGAAAGTCTCAAAATGTTTGGATTGTAGATGTGAGTTCACACCTACATCATCAGTGTCCTGATGATGCTTGAATTGGACAAACATAGACTGGTATTTTAGGATCATTTTACTCTACCTGGCCTAGGCCCCTTATTGTCAGCTATAGCAAAAATCAAGAGATCGCTAGAGTTATTCCCAGTGTTATAATGATACTATTATAAACTTTTTTTTTTTTTTTTTTTTTTTTAATTCAATTTATTGATATTTACAACTATAATACAATTATAATAAGTAAATCTGCTGTAATAAGTAAATGTATAATACGACTTGAAAAGCACTTGTGGAGAAACTACCCATCGGTAGGACTCTAAAAAGTTCTATAGTAGATGGTCTCGAGGCCATCTTCTTTTCAGACGCCTCGGAGGGTTATCAGGAATAGTATGGGAAGCAAGTTGAGAGACTAGTGGATTCAAGTGTGTATGGAGCTTGTCATGGAAGGATAGGTATCTAGTTTGGGCCAAATCAGTAACATAAGGGATATTAAGATCATGATGGATGAGTTTGTTTGTGACATAATAAGGAGCATTGAGGATTTTACGAAGGATTTTGGATTGCAAGGATTGGATACGAGATGAATTGGATGGTTTAGTAGAGCCCCAAAGCTCAACTCCGTATGTCCAAATAGGCCTGATAACTGTCATGTAAATGAGTCTTTTGTAATTTATTGGGAGCTTAGAGCGTTTGTCCAGTAAATGTTGAAGTAGGCGAAAACGACGAGCAGTTTCTTGTCTTTTCAGTCTTGTATGAGGATTCCAAGTGAGACGTTTGTCCAGATGGAGTCCTAGGTAACGTACCTGTTCGACAGAGTTCAGAGGAATATTATTAAAGGATACAGTAGGGCAGGAATTTGTAGGTTTACGACGAAGGGTGAAGGTAATTTGATGGGATTTGTTAGGATTAATTTTAATTCTCCAATTTTGACACCATTCTTGAAGGTTTGAGATATGGGATTGAAGAGTTTGGGATGCAACAAATGGATCATTATTTACTGATAACACACATGTGTCATCAGCGTACGTAGTGAGGACAGTGCTTGGATGGGTTGGGATGTCAGCTGTATATATCGTGTATAGGATGGGACCCATGATACTACCTTGAGGAACTCCGGCAGACTGGGTAAAGAGGGAAGAGTAGGTAAAATTATGGTTTACTTTAAAGGCTCTATTACTGAGGTAGGAACTGATAATAAGGAAGTAAGTAGAAGGTAAGAATTTACGGAGTTTGTACAACAGTCCCGGATGCCAGACACGATCAAAAGCCTGCTCTACATCGAGAAAAGCTCCCGCACAGTACATTCCGCGCTCTAAAGCGGATGAGACAACGTCCACCACACGATGGCATTGCTGGATAGTGGAGTGTGATGTTCGGAAACCAAATTGGTGATCTGGGATTATTTGATTGGATTTTATGATAGGATGAAGACGTTTCAGAATGAGTTTTTCAAGTATTTTGCCCATTATGGGCAGGAGAGATATAGGACGGTAAGAGGATGAGAGTTCTGGTGGTTTTTTAGGTTTTGGTATCATCTTAACAATGGATAATTTCCAGGAATCAGGAAAGTACGTGGTGCGGAGTACAGCGTTGTATATATATGTAAGGAGTAGGATCGCTTTCCGAGGAAGGCGTTTTAGAATATGGGATGTAATTAGGTCGTGGCCAGGGGCTTTGTTGACGGGTAATCTGTGAATAATGTTTGATATTTCGGAAGGATGGAATGCTTTAGGAGGAGGGGACATCTGAAGAGGAATACTTAATTCTGCTTCAATGCATTCAGAGTGGGTTGGATTAAGGATATCTGGATGAGGGTTAAATGTGTTGAATAGGTGCTGGCCGAAAATTTGTGATTTTTCTTCATCAGATCTTGACCAGGTTTGGGACTCGGTTAAAAGTGGATGGTTGAAATGTTTATATTTTAGGAGTTTTTTAGTGGTATTCCATAAGGATTTGTCAGTAGTACTCAGATTTTCTGTACGGTAATACAAATTTTGAATTTTGAATGTTCTGATCTCTGATTTTAATTTGTTGGTTAGTTTGGTATAATGACTCCTGTCCGATGGATATCTGGTGCGGTGCCACTTCGCTCTTGCCCGTCGTTTTTCTTTTAATAACTCGCGAATATGAAGTGGCCAGTTATTCTGTTGATAATGATTTTTCCTTGGTAAGGTGCTATCTCTTATATTGGTTTGTATTGCGTTTGTTAGTTTGTCTATTGCAGAATTGATGTCAACTTTTGTTTTAAGCGGAATTTTGAGGTCTAAATTATTTTCCAGATTCGATCGAAATTTATCCCAGTCTACACGTCCAGTAATCAGTCTGAGATGAGAGGGCTTAGGAATAGGAATTGAATGTACTTGAAGTAGTACTGGACTGTGGTCAGAGGAAAGGTCATCCAGGGATTTTATAGTTGTTTGATTGCAGGAAATCTGTGAGGAAACAAATATGTCAAGAATATCTGGACGGTTTTTGAGCGATGTAGGCCAATAAGTAGGGTTTATGGGTGCGAGGATAGAGAAACTATTAGAGGTTGAAATTCGGGATAAGATGCTACCACGGGAATTGGATGTTCGACAACCCCATCGTTGATGTTTGGCGTTGTAGTCTCCTCCGGCAATAAAACGCGGTCCGAGGGATCGGAATAAGGATTCGAGGAGGTTATAAGAAAGGGAGTTACCAGGAGGACAGTATACAGCTGAGAATGTCATATGGAAAGGACTAGTTGAAATGGTTACTGAAGTTGATTGAATGGCGTCAGTTGAAGTAGAAGGAATAAGAAAATGAGGAATGGATTTGTGGATAAGGATACAAGAACCGGCATGTGCTGTATTGTCAGGATGATCTGATCTATAAGTAATGTAGTCACGTATGTAAAAATATGATCGCTTTGTGAAGTGTGTTTCAGTCAATAGGGCAATGTCTATGTGATTGTCATGAAGAAATAAGTCAAGTTCGTCTCGATGGTTATGTAGACCATTTGCATTCCACAGTATGATTGATAGGGGCTTAGTGTTCATCGTGGGGTAGTAAATGGCATTTCGGAAAGGAGTCGGGTTAGAAGGGAAATGAGTGGTTTGATGGTATTATTAAGTTCAAATAAGAAGGTCGAAAGGATTGTGTTGATGTCTACTGGATTTTGACTGGGACTAGAATATTGGACAGAAGGTTGAGATGGAGGATTAGTGTTTATTGGAAAGTTGTTTGGGAGTTGGACCCTTCTTGGGACACTGTGAGCTGCTTCGACTTTCAATGGTGTTTGGGTTTGGAGGTTTATAATGGAAGAAGTTTGGAATGGAATTGTGGGTTCACTCTGAGGTGGAAGCTTCACCCGTAGAGGAAGATGGTGAGAAGGGATGTCTTGGCGTGGAGGTAGTGGAGGTGGATGAGATTTGGGAACCATTGGCTGGGATTGGGAGGTTTGAGGCGCCTGTTGCCGGATCTGTTGATGTCGGGGCTGCTGATTTCGACTGATGAATGAATATTTTTTTTTGTCCCTGTTGAGGAGGATTAATATTTGTTGAGGTCAACCTATTATAAACTAAAGTTGTATCATCATTGTTAATAGTATCAATAATAGTAATTATAATTGTTTGTTCACAAAAGTAAGTACGAATAAACCTAGCAATAACTGACAGTACATTAATTATGCCAGTAATAGCCATATTTTAGGTTGGAATTCTTCGTGATTAAGCTATGTTTTCGTAAAAAAAATCATCCCCCAGGATTTTGAAATAGTATCCGTAACCAACGATGTAGATTTACTAATAATTAAGATTTTATTGAACGCAGCCAACAGGAAAGAAAAATGTCAGGTATTCAGAAATGCTTAAGGCCAATAAGAAATATATTTTTAAATATATTGATACATAATATCAGCAAAAATAGCGAAGTACAAAAAAAGGAATATGTTTTCGAGAAAAATCATCCATTCACAAAATGGATAATTCCGCAATACTCAAGGACAACAAAAGTTAGAAATAAATCGCACATTAACACATAAAAGTAAATAGATGTACTTACGCATCTGAAACATGATGACAAGTGTGTTACAATTACAATAAATACATTATTTAAGATTTAAGTTAGTATATCCCCGACCATTCTGGTTACTGGAAACAGTGTAATTAACAAAGAAAAAATAAAGATCTAAATTTCCCGCTAAACGGTCCCTCCCTCTTTTGTATTATATAAAGTCAGCTGGTTCGAGTAAAAACCGCCTTCAGCGGACTCAGCCCATTGTAACGCCTTAAAATACCGAAAGGTAACAGAAGGCTTTGGTTTACATAGAAGCATTTCCAGGAATTTCTGTAAATTTGTATCATATTGTAAATAAAATTTTTGTAGGATGAGAAAAAAAAAAGAGAGATCTAAATTGATGAAAAAATTAAAATATTGTCATTAAATCCTGTATAGAATAATATACCCCAAGCGAATGTAAATCGTATTATAGATGAATTATATATAGATTGAATTATATACAAATCTATAATAACAAAAGTCGATAAGACGCTGGTGGAGACATATCAACTATTTATGACGACGCTTTTCTGTGTCAGTGGGCCAAATGAGATAGTGCCAATGAGGAACCATTTGTAAAATCTGGAATTTCATATCAAAATATCACCACGTGTAAGGGTGAATCAGAGTTGATTTATAATAATCCATTGTTCAGATTTATACAATGTAATAGTTACATAAGTTATAGAACTTATTTTCATCTTGTTGCGGTTATAGAAGTAAGAAAACATTTGTTAATTCCTTCGCAGGAAAATGTAACCATTTTCTTATTTTTTACATTTTAATTGATAAGAACTGT
The DNA here is from genome assembly GCA_037127475.1 of Arma custos. Lineage (NCBI taxonomy): Eukaryota > Metazoa > Arthropoda > Insecta > Hemiptera > Pentatomidae > Arma > Arma custos. Next base: position 34,562,674 of record CM073759.1, read on the forward strand.
TTCATGAATATTTTCTCTAATTTTTTGAAATGTATTTTATATTCATTCCAACGTAATTTGGTCATTTTCTTATTGGCAGGACCGGCGAGCGAATAAGCAGCAAATTAACTTTATTATTTTTTTTATTTTTTTTTTATTTTTATTTTTATTTTATTTTTTTTCATAACCCCTGAATATGTTTTTTTTTTTTTTTTTTTTTTTATTGTGCAACTGGGTTTTGTGCTCTCTTATGGGGACATTTATTTTTCTGAGTTCTTCTCCTTCTACTGTAGTATGACTACATTTTAAGGAGTTGAGGTGGTTGGAATTTTTGTTGTTTTAGTTGTATTTCTTATTTGTTCTAGTGCCGGGGCACACTTAATTTTTGTGTTTATTAACTTTATTATAAAACAACACACATATATATACTTATATAATTTAAAATATCTAGATAAAATACATAAACCATCATGATATATTTACACATATTCCGGTCTCTAATTTGAGTATGACAAGGACCCGACATTGGACAGTAGGTTTGTCACCTGAATATATGATACGAGTATGTGAATCTTCCCTATTAATAAGGCACGGCTAAAAGAAAGCAAATTTCAACTAAATAAGTTTAATCACACAATAACTTAATAAAACCATAGCGTGGTATCAAATACTAAAGAGTCCATATATTTTAACAGTATGTCTGTGCTTCAAAAATATCCAAAAAGATTTAAGCAAATATTTAGTCGAATTTTATTCAAAATAAATAAGTTTTACCGAGGGTGGCGAACTGAGTTATTCTTGTAATCAACGGCCTATCCTGGTTGCAGATAAACAAATCATGAAATGAATGAATACTTAAGTCATGATATTTTTAGCCTTGCGGGTGGCAGCTTGTTAAAATAAAAATAAAAAACTTTCAAAGAAATCTTGTTTGAAATTAAATTTTTAAACGCAAAAGCAACATTTTCTGTAAACAATTATTTCAGTCTATCTAAAGTCAACAGATCGCTAGAGTTTTTCCCAGTGTTATGATGATACTAATTATAAACTAAAATTATATTATCATTGTTAATAGTGGCAATAATAGTAATTATAATTGTTTGTTCAAAAAGAAAGTTCGAATAAGCCTAGCAATTACTGACAGTACATTACTTATGCCAGTAATACCCATTAAATATTTTAGGTTGGAATTCTTCGCGATTAAGCTATGTTTTCGCAAAAAATCATCACCCAGGATTTTGAATTAGTATCCGTAACCAACGATGTAGATTTACAACTAATTAAGATTTTATTGAAACCCTTTAAGATAAATTAAAATTTTACTTGAACCCCAACCCACCTACAGGGAGGATAACTGTGCAACCATATGGCAAATGATAACATCCATTTTGAAGAACATAAAAAAAGTTGTTAACCAAAAGAACCTTTTAGTAAAACACTTTAAAATACACATTTAAAAAATGATTTTACGCAAGCAAGCCTCATAACATGTAGGCGTTGTACAAGTTTAAAAATGTTCTTTCCATAGTTTATTACAATAATGCAGAGTACATAATTTTTGAAAAAGATATTGTGAGAATATTTGCAGAAATTTGATGAAAATGTTAGGGCAACTTAAATGAAATTCTCTGATAACCAATAACTATATTAAGTTATACACATTATTAATGTTTTGAATTCATCTCGTTACTTTTTTATTTTGTAAACCGTTAAATTAGAATAATTAAACAGTCTTTAGGATTATATTTCTTGTGACTAATTAAATCAGCATCATGACTGTAATATATAACTAAACCATAAAAAAATAAATAAAAAACTACAAGCCTACAGTAGCTCTAATACCACCCGTGGATAACCACACACATAAACATCCGAAATGGATAGGTGAAGAAAATAATTCAGTAACCTGCCCTTAAATTATGGGCATAAAATTCAAACCTGAATTGGATCCAAGGATCAGATAACTAAATGCACCGAGGTAGCAGGGAGAGAGGGGGGTAAAACCCCGTGTTTATCTCAATCTACTGCTCCTCCCCTAAGGTATTTCTTATTATTTTTTTTTATTCTACGATTGAATCGAGCTTTCATTTCTGGATAGGTTGGAAGCGGATCGGACAGGATGTGGTGTGGTCTCGAGTTTTATTTTATTTTGAACACGTAGACACCGGATCCAAAACATCCATCGACACCACAGCATTCCATTTTGGTTAAACTGTATCCCTAGTACTGGCAGCTGTTCCGACCCGAAAAATAAGTTGAGTTTCAAGAGCTATGTTTATATGTAATAGTACTCAGGACTATATTTTGGTGATAAATAATATTAGGAACTTATAGAACTATGATGACGAGAGATTCAATAAATATATATGTGCATATATAAATAGATATATACCCGATACAGAAATAATGGCCACAATGAGACATTTTGAAAAAAAAAAAACAGTGAAAACTAAATATGGGCAGATAAAACCCACAAAACAATTCAAGTATTCAGGAAAGATCATCAGCGGAAATGGATCGGACAAGCCTCCAATGGAAGACAAATGCTCAAATTAGATAAACTGAATTTCCTCACAAAAGGCATTTACATTAAAAAGAATCTGTCCACCAACGCGAAATTGAAGCAATACAAAGCTGTACTAAGGCCAGTGAATTTGTAGTACACGGAAACGGCTAGCTACAAATTGAGATAGAATTAAGAAACACGAAATGACAGAGAGGCTTCAAAAAAACTATGAGCAAAAGAGGCTAGAAGAAAAAGAGGCACATTTTCCCACAAAATTGAATAAACAAATGTGCAATAAGATACCGGAATGGACGGAGGAGAGAAGAAATAAATAAATTTGGTTTCTGTTAATTTTATTTATGTGTATTTAATAAAAAAAAGGGGGGATTCCTGGCTACATGAGATTCACTAGCATCAATATGATATCTATTTATATTGTCGGGGTAAATTTCTAAAGCTATCAAAGATGCACAATTTTATCTTTCTATGCTCTTCGGGGAAACTCAAGCCTTTTATTTTTGATTTTATGTTTATCGAAAATCAACTGATTCAAGCCGGTCAACAATGTATGGATTTCGCTTCTTACGATTTTATTTGTATAAGAAGAAATTGTGTCCCATGATTTCATTAAAATATCTCGATTATTTTAAAATCTAACATTTTAACAAATAGAATCGATGATCGGCACAGAATGGTGCAAAAATAATGTAGTTCTTTGGGATTACTGGCAACAGTATTCCCGACACAGCAGTCGCGGATCCCAGAGGGGACGATTCCCAAAAATAACCACTGAGGAAAAAATAGGAATAATTTTACCTATAACCACATGAAACAATAGTCTAGAAGAACACCATCCTATTTTCCCTTATCATATTGCAATAAAAATGGTTAGAACTTCAAAAAGAACAAGAGATAAAAACATTTTTAAAAAAAGTAGCTTGATCTACGAGTAATCTACATTCTCTATTCACTCTGATGTAGAGAAGAAACCTTTCCAGGCGGCTGAGTTCGGATGTAATGTAAATTTTCATCGACATATTATTTTATGGCCAAGTAAAAATATTTTTTATTTTTTATTTTTTTATTGAGTTGACCTTAAGTGAATGCTCATGTTCGATGATATTTATTATTTAAAAATGCACAATCTCTGATGTAGTTATGAACAAATTGATGTTGACTCCAATAGGAGAAGAGAAAAACTGTAGTTCAGGCGGTGCTTCGAAAATTCACTCTCCACCACAAAAAATCTTTGGATAAGCCCCCATTTTGTGCAGATCATATCATACCAAGAAAAAAAAATAGTGTAACAAGAGAGGAATCGAACTATGTTCGTTCAGTAAGAGTGTTTTCCAGTACCGAATTTTTTTAAAAACAGGGCAAGCTTCAGTTTGTCGCCATAATAAAAGTCATCCATTCTTCATGCAATATATTACACGCATTAATAGTAATTCTATTCCATTCAAAGCTCATGCTATTTATAAGCATTCATTTTAGTCGAAATAAGTATAACCTATGAAATTTAATAAGTATATGGATAAATAACAGATAATAAGAGTTGATTTATTGATGATCATGGGCAGGAATGGCTCAGGAATAGAGCACTGAATTGCCCTGCCGAACCGGGTTCAAATCCGGCTGTGGCGGATTTTATTTAATCTGTTAAAAGACAGGGGATCTACAGACCCTCCTCAGGGCTCACCCAGCCTCTAAAGTTGAAAAACCTGGCGGATGATCGTGATCACATGTCACGTCATCAGCCGTATAACAGTTTCTAATAACAAAACGTTGACTGCATATCTTATCGAACTGTTCATCGAATAACAGCTAAAAGAATACTTAACCCTCACGGCCACACCCTACTATATGACTCGCTAAGCCACACGCAGATCCCCGAGACTCCTGTGTTAAAATATTCGCATTTTTCAGTTATTTTCTTCTTTTTTTCGGTCAAAATTACATTAATTAACCCTAAAAAAACCGAGAATTATTTTTTTGAAAACTATTTGTTTTTTTTCTAAATTTTTCTATCTGTTGCCAATACTGGGAATGAGTAGGTCTCCCAGTCTCTCATGTAGGCCGTTAGGGTTAATAAAAAACCATAAGGCTGGAGTTACATTTATATAGAATGTACTATGTATTCAAACTTATTTCCTAAGTATGGTTAAGTCGAACCATCCTTGTATGGTATCTTCCATACACCAGTTACAGTTCCAGAAACCAGTTAATCGACTCTCTTGAGGGTATATATCGCCAAGTTTGATAGCGTTCTTACGAAACAAGTAAAAATCTGATACATTAAGGGGAGCAGATACAACAGACTTTGTATTTGCTATTATTAAACAGAGATATAGAGCCGATATATAAGACTAGAGAGGAATACAAGTGGAAGTGATGCGATCGAGAGAGGAGAGAAGTGTGCCAAGGACAGGGCTATCACCGCTTTCCCTTTCGTTACTGAGTCACTACTTCTCCCCACCCCATCAACTTCTACCCTCATCCCCTCTCTTGGCCTCTCCCACCATCTTCATGCCTACTTCTTTTTTGTTATAGTCTATTTCTTTATTTTTCCTCTATCCGCAAGTAACCTTAGCATTCTCAAAATGATAATGAAAAACCTAGGACAACAATTTCTTTCCCTGAATTACCCTGCATTAAACACGTAGAAAATGCCATCAATGAAAAATACAACAAGAAAAAAATATATAGTCTTTTTTATCTTTTTATGTATTTGCACAGAACTTTTGCATCCTCAAGCAGGCAAAAAAAAAAAAGAAAGAAAAAACTTCGGAAACTGACAGAAGATTATAAGCTGAAAAGAGACAAAATACTTGTTAAGACAAGCGGAAAAATTCCAACCAAGAAGTCTTAAATCGTTCTAATCTAGATCGTTCTAACCTAAAATCATGAAACATGCAGGCACCTTCATGTCAGAAAGAGAATAATAGCAAAGAAACAAATAAAGCACATCCTCAAACAACCTAAAAATTCCCATCCCACAACCTAGAAGGCCCAAATGCAACTCTTGTTAAAATTTCCATATTGTTGGTATTTTCGTTTCATTTTTTTAGTTTAGAAATTCAAGGATTCTTGGTTGGAGTTTTTCCATTTATGTCTATGCTCGGATACAAATTTATTTTCACGCGTTTCCTCACTGTATGACTGGCAGAAATGCAACACAGAAATAATGCAACACATAAAAAAATACATCAACTTGATATTAACAGTGAAATGAAATTTTTTAAAAAATCCTGGAAAATGGAATCCAACTCAATCGACAAATTGATAAATGAAGGCTAATCCGTGCTCAGGTTTTAATTTTGTCGTGTTTGCGAATTATTTACTATGAAAAATTGTAGTGTTAGTTTTATAGAAACTTACTTACTTTATCAAAAGCAACGAAAAAAAAAAATCAACGAAAAAAAATACGATAAAATTGCTTGGAATAATAATAACAATAAGAAGAATGCTACAAGTAGAATGAAAAGTAAGTAAAAATTATAATTTAGTACTTCTACAACGTAATATTGAGCTAATTATTAAAAAAACAAAAACAAATATGAACCACATCAAAATCAATTAAAATTAATTTCACAATAAAAAAAAAACCCTGTTCTGTAGAACCAATGAAGAGTATTGGGCTCTGTAGATGCTAGAACTTAACTGTTTCAAAATTGTGCAGGGAGATTATTTGGGCGAGGTTACGATCAACCACCAGGTTTTCCTTAATTAAGGGTGCCTTTTTAATTCATGTGAGACACGGGAGGCCTGCAGATCCTACAGGGTCGATCTATGGCTATTTACAGATTAAATTATTTCTCTGCCTCAGCCGGCACATAACAAACCTACAGATGACCGACTATAGCTCGAAGAGTAGTCATAGCCTAAAACGAAACAGCAGTGGAAGGGGCAGCCATCTCAGTGGGTAAACATTCCTCCAAAAATTGCTGACCCCTTCATTCGTAAGGATGTTGTGACCAACAAATGTTTTTTTCTAGACAGATTTTATATGCTTATGAAACAAACGCCTTCAAAGCCTCCGTAGTCATCGGTGGTTAAACAATTCACTATTTATGAGAATTCGTGAGCACAGCGTTTTTTTTTTTTTTCATGAACCTACACCGGCGTCTTTAAAATTCTTAATAGGCATTCAGTAGGTTAACCGTTATCACAATTAAAACCAGTCTATGCTTACATAATTGTTATTCATAATATAAACGACTATAGAGACAAAAATAAATAAGTGAATTTAAGGAAGAAAAAATACCTATGTGTACTGTTAAGATTATATTTCTACTAGCTTAAGCCCGCGGCTTCGCTCGCGTGGAATTTGGTCTGCCACATAAAGTTTCGTGAAAGATCATTTTAAATAAATGATTTAATTATTAAATAAATATAAATCCACGCTTGCTATAGCCTATGTGTTATTCTGATGTATAAACTATATTACTGTAAAGTTTCATCCAAATCCGTTCAGTAGTTTTTGCGTGAAAGAGAGACAAACAGACAAACATTCATATTCATAATATTAGTAAGATTTGTACGTGTACTTAACAACGTATTCCAAAAATTAAATATAATAACAGAAATAACGTCAACATTTTTTATCTCCCCACCAGAACACTAAATAATATGAATACATTTATTTAAAGCATTATGGTTGTCATGTAATGTGCTTATAATCGCCAGTAAATGTTAGGACTTATTGCAAGTTCTCATTTTAAGAATCAAATATAATCTTTTAAAATTACCAACTCTCGAACAGAATAAATTATCTAAACTCTCAATCTTCTAGTTCTCAAATTGTAATCTTTATTTTACTTAGTATAACCCAGAACAAATCCGATATTTAAGGTTGCATCTCGACAAACGATTAACCTGGAATCCTCATACTAGATTGAAAAGACAAGAAACCGCTCGACGTTTCAGGCTACTTCAACACTTACTAAACAAACGCTCTAAGCTCCCAATTAACTACAAAATACTCATCTACATGACCATCATACGACCTATTTGGAGTTACGGAGTAGAGCTTTGGGGCTCCACTAAGCCATCGAATTCCTCTCGTATCCAATCCCTACAATCCAAAATCCTCAATGCTCCTTATTTTGTTAAGAATAAAGTCATCCGGAATGACCTAAATGTCACTTTTGTTGCTGATATGGTCCGAGCCCGCTATGTATCCTTTCATAACAAACTTCATTTCCAGTCAAATCCTAGTTTCTAACCTAGCTCCCGATAATCCTCCGAAGCGTCTGAAAATAAGATGGCCACCTGACCTTCTTAATTGAACTTGTGATTTGAGTACTACCAGAGGGTAGTTTCTTTACTTGTCATTATCTCATGTCATTCTGTATCACTTAGCCTATTTACTTGTTGTATTATTGTAATACAGTTGCAAATAAATAATAGAAAAAAAAACTTAGTATAACTTAGCAATGACTAAAACACAATTTCAACAGATCTCGTAACATTGTTACAGATGAAGAATAACATTTTCTTCGCACATTTATTATTCTCTTATAAGACTTTTAGATTTTGTTTTCCTCCCTGTTCCGCATCGAATTTAAAATTAAGATTTCAAGGCCTAGTTTTGTAAGGGAAGGATTAACTAAGAATTTTAGAGACCTATTTTTAGGAAAACTAGAGGAACTAGTTAATCTCTTTTTACGAATTATATAATTGTTCATTTACCTGTATTAATCATACCCCAAATTATATAAGTGAAATTTTTATACAATATTCTATATTTGGAATTGTATTATTTTTTCAATATAGCTAAACAGGAAAAAAAATGTTCAAGCCTTTATTCCATTGTAATTATTTTACACTGTAATTAAAATTAATTATTACACGCTCACTAAAAACTTTTTTTATTTAATAGAGAGAAAAGTCGTTATTGGGAATTAGAACTATATTATAGACAAGCTTAGGTATTAAACCCGAATAAACTGCAGCCATTAACCTCAATGCGACTACAATAAACCCTTGTGCTCTTAAAAGAAGATCTTTTAAATATTCCCTCTAAATCGATGATCAATCAGCTTCTTGTTTCATGTTTCAGAGTCCAAAATACGTAGAAAGAAATTGAAAAATGCAATACACAGTCTTTCAGAAATTTTAAAATTTATTTCCAGTGGATATATGTAAGCATATTAATCAGCTATACGAATACACAATAATAGTAAAAATAACGGTGCGGTAAAGGAAATATGAAGAAAAACAGGTGTATATAAAAAATTTAAAGTAACGTTTTCATATTGAATTGAGCGTTAAAAATATAAAAATAATTTAGTGCCATATTTTTATGTTTAATACAATTACTGAAAACAATAAGGTTAATAATAATTAGTACTTTTGGAAGAAATCAAAACATAATTCTTAAGGAGTTATTCATTACACTATTGGAGCAAAACTATAAGTCGTTTATTTAACTATACGCTGCTATAGATAATCGGATGATTATCCAGTGGGAGTCCTAAATTTTGCCTATCCATGAAATTTTAATATTTAGTGTAGAGATCTTAAAAGAGTACCCGGCACCGGACAGCCATTTTATGTCCCATCCAAGGATTTTATACTCCTTTTAAAAAAATTCCTAAGGCCCAACCCTCAATCTTGGGCATAGAACGAAGTTGGGCTAACTGGAAAACCACAGTTGGCCCCAACAAAACCATAACTTAATGGAACTATATAGAATGTATTTAAGAAAACATGTAGAATGACTGGTGCAGAGAAAGAGATTAATTATGTTTAACAAGTAACATCTTCAGATTAAGTTAAATCACCACAAAAATAGTGTGGGACCATAGTTTTAGGTTTAATAAAATGATAAAAAAATGTAATTTTATTTCTCCGAGAGAAGTAAACCAGCAATTCTTAAGGTGTCATTCATTATACTCTTATTCAAATGACAGTAGTTGAGTTGAGCAGTCTTTAACGTACTGTTGAATTACCATTGTAAAACTGAATGAAATAAGAACCAAGGTGAGCCGTTAAAAATGAGAATCTATAGGCTCATCACACATTCTTCATTTTTCGGTACGAGTTGCAAAAAATTGAAACTTGTAAAGGCATGGTTGGCATAAGGGACAGTTAGGTCTGCAGCTTCTAATTTTGGACGTCAGTGACATCCCAATACAGAGGTACTTATTTGGTGCTTTTCAGTGCGTTTACAAAATTGTGGGCTGCCATTCAAGAGTTTATGAATTTTTTGTCAACTTAATAAATAAAATTTCATTAATTTTCTTTTGTACTATACCATTTTCAAGAAAAGTCTTCAACTGATGATCATTACGTTCTTTGTTAAATATTCCATTTTTTTTTTTAAATATGATCAATGAAATATAAAATAAGAAAGAAGATTTTAATATTTCGTCGCTGTCAAAACAGTACCGCCTTTGTACACTTTGGGCGATTTTACAGGAGAGAAAAAATACCACGCCGACTGTAGACTTGGCAACTTTCTTCAGAACTATTGAAGATAAGTGTCAATAAATCATACTCTGCCGTGTTGTTGACCTTAATACGTGCCTTTCTTAGTGTGTAATTCAACCTGCAGAATGCGTTACCGTTACTAACTCATTTTCATAAAAAATTGTAGATAGGCGGTATTGCTTTAAGAGCGACGATTTGGTACACGACTAATTAATTACTCAGGAATTTACTTGAATGTAAATGTAAATATTAATACTAAATTATATGATACGATGCTATAAAAATGATTTTTTATGATAATTTATATATGAAATAAACAGATCGATAGAAAAATATTGTATAATTACAAAATAATATGGAGAACTGGCCTTCCAAAGTGTTGAAAGAAGAAAAAGAATATCCTTACATTTAATTTTTTTGTCTATACCATGATTATATAATGTTACTTTAGAACTATGCCTATCAACCCTTTAATGAGGGTTATCTCACTATGAATTATTTACTTTAAGGTTCTCCGGCGCATTAAGCTGATATGGAAGTCTCTAAAATAAATGATAATAAAGCTTCATTAATCATTTCAAAACATAGCTTTCAAAAACTACAAATTTAGAGTGCAAAGCTATCATAAGTAGTCTTCACATGCAAGTAACTTCTATACACGTCAACTATAAATTCATACATATGAAAAATCAACATGCATTAATTAACTAACACCACTAACGGGTAGGGGTATGACACCTGACTAGGGATAAAGCTGTGGGCTGAGCAAGACCCCCATTTATTGTTGAAACGTAAAAAAGAAATGTTAAACAAACATGGTGTAAAAAATGAAACGCTTTATTCTCAGTACAATGTCTACACATACATTTATGCAATATAAATTCAGTTAAGTACATGACATCAGATCTATCTGTCTCCATAGAGACAGTAAAACTTCTAAGCCAAATTAGAGTTTTTCTCAGCAAGTAAATATTTTTTTACGCCAATTAAAACAACCAGCATAATTAATACTGAAGTCAATTGCCTTCTATGTTTAAATAATACACTTGATACACTAAAGCACAGAACTGTCTAGAACTAAATATAATTAGTAATGCTCATACGATCAGAATATTGTTTTGTATGTAATCAAAAACACATCAAGCATATTTATTATTTTTTCCCTAATGTTCTAAGAATAGCTCTGACCCAGTGGCATATATATATATATATATATATATATATATATATATATATATATATATATATATTTTTTTTTTTCCACACATGAATCCATTTGATTAACATAATGTTTCAGTTTCTTACTAGTTTTGCTACTCCAATGTTTGTCTAATGTTTGCTTATCCAATGACTCATTTTCCAAAGTCTAATCTGGTATTAACTCATAGCTATAATTCTATTTTTATATTCACCGCATGTTCAGTTTTATTATTATTATTATTGTCTAAGTTAAATTCCAAGTACTTTTCTGTGAGTTTACTTTTTGTACTTTTATTTTTGTAATTTTCTAACCAAACTATCTGTATTTTACTAATGTACAAATCAGAAATAAATTTTAAAAAATATAAATATTATTACATTAAATTTTAATTGCATTCTATTGGGTGCACCGGATGGTTGTCCAGTAATTAATTTTAAAAACAAAATAATGAAATATTCACAACAATATCTAACACAAAACTAATTGGTTATGATAAATCAATATTACACAATGTTGAATACACTACCTCGAAATTGATTCCTTACGTCGAAGTGGGTACAGCGGGAGGCGTATCAGAAGTAATCACCCGGCAATCTCAAATGATTGAGTTCCGTTTTTGTGAGCAGCCACGGAAAAGTACGTGTTTCATCGTTGAGGGGTATAGCTAGGGGTACTCCCAGCCACAGTAAAAATTAAAAAAAAAAAAACCAAGGGAAAGAGAGGGAGAAGGGGGAAATTTCCCATTTCAGGGAAATTCTAATGTTTAGAGGGAGAAATTAGGAAAGCCTAACCAAGAAGGGAAAACTTCCCTTTTAATCACACGCCTTAACTTCACTCCGTTTATATTTATTTGATAATGTAATCCAAACAGAGTGAAACAATAAGTATTTGACGGGCACGAAAATATAGTTTGTGTTTTAAAGTGTTAAATAGTCTGCTTATAATTTAATAGGTCCAACACTTTTAAAAAGTTACAACACTTTTAAGTCGTAGACACTAATAAAATATAATGATATTAAAAACAAAAATATTATTAAAAATGAGTACTTCTGAAAGTAATTCCTCACATGTTATTTAATACACTACTGGAATAACACTGTAATTATAAACACAATAAGGTGTTAAAAGAAAAAATGAATAATAACTGGTGTAGAGAAAGTTAATAATTATTTAAAATAACACGTCCACCTTAATTTGAGTATTACACGAATACAAATAGTGTAGAGCCATTTTCATGTTTAGTTAAAGTATTGAAAACGAAAACTTTTTAAATAATGACTACTTTTGGAAATAATTCTTCTATTGGAACACTTTGTTATTCATTACACTATTGGAACAACACTGTAATTATAAAAACAATGGAGCGTGAGAGAAAATATGTAGAGTAATCGGCGTAGAGATTAATTATCTTTTGCTACTAACATTTCCTTATTGTTTTAAGCATTAATCATATAACAAAATATGGGATTAAAAGTTTTATGTTTAATAAAAATATAAACAGCAGTTATTGATTGCTTACGGCATTTTAAATTAATATTATTATTGCAGTATACAATGTTTATCAAGGTTAAAAATATTGATCTGCTATAGGTAATTAAAATTGGACCCTAAAACGACGAATATTGGTTTTTAATAAAGTTTTATAAGCTCAAAAAAAAAAGAAAGTCATTTAGATAATTTTGATGGTCAAAATATAGTTTGGTCTTTAAAAAAATGTACAAAAATTAACACACATTTAAACTGATTGAAATAGTAATAGTGATAATTTTTCTAGACTACTATTTTTTCTATGATTAACACCAGTTATATAATACACTCACAAGATTTTTTAAAAAGAACCAACAAGAATATACCTTTTCCAAAATTGCGACTTGACTAACTCTGTAATATTATGATATATTAATTATTAAAATATGATATGATTTCTTTTTCTTCTTTTTTTTCTAGATATAAATAGTATAAATGAATAATACATCCAATCCGACGTACAAACTTGATAAACCAGACGAGAAGAGATATTTGTTGAGAAGACATGAGAGATAAGAAGAGAAAGGTGTACCTAGGGCAGGAGAGAGGGGGGGCGCAGGGCGGAGAGAACAGCCCTCACAAAGGGACGGTAGGGCTATGTTATTAGCTCCTAATTGACCTTCTCTCGTCCCGCTAAATAGCATGCTTAATTATTTTCCTGTAATTTCTTAGTCCATGGACTACAGGATGGATATATGATGAAGCATTAATCTATAGAGAAAACAAATATATGTAATTGGATTTTTTATTACTCTGAAACGATAAGTTCATCGGATGAGAATAGGAAGGAATACATCAGCTGTTGATACTGCCTGATTGAGCTCACGTAAGAAAAAGGAAAAAATAATTACGACTTGAAGAATTATAACTTAGAAAATAGATGACTACAGTGGGAGTCCTTAATTTTGCCTATCCAGATAAAATATGGATAGGGATATTTAACTAGCACCTGATATCGCACAGGCTCGGAATTCCCATTTTACGTCTCTTCCGAAGGAGGGCACAACCAAGAATATTTTACTCCCATTTAAAAATCTAAGGTCCAGCTGTGTGGCTGTGAACTCGCTATGGTGGGCTAAGATGGCTAAGTCCAGAGTCAGTAACTAAGACAAGTAGCTTCTATAGTTAAAAAAATAAAATGAATAAGATATGTTAAAACTTTCGAAAAATCGAGAGGTTTAAGGGGAGAAGTTTTTATTAAATATTATATTTTGAAACAAAATTCTACAATTACCTTCTGCAAAGCTAGTGCCAATTCAATACAAATGAGAGTGAAAATTAGGCTTTATTAATGATATTACTAACGGTGTTTCTAATTGACGAAACATCAATATCAAGTCAATTTATTTTTTAGGGTAAGAGAAATAAAAATCATTTTCCAGTCATTGTTTATTCTCAATTTTCACTCTATTCGAGAGGTATCGACACTATGGTATCATTTTCAATCTTTTTTTCCTGCATCTTTTAAAAAAATCCTTTAAAAAATTTTTTTTTTACATAGTCAATAAGTCTAAAAAAATTTTGTAAAAAAATAAATTAACAATAATTACATTACTATACATAATTTAACGTAAAGCGTAAATTATATTCTTTCATAATTTTAAAATTAAAAAACAATAGAGCATAAGATGAAAGATTTGAAAACAAATCAGATAATAGTTAAAATAACCTGACCATATAACCTACTAGTAGATCTTCTGACTAATATTATAAATGTGGATTTTTGTATGTTTGTCTCTCTTTCACGCAAAAACTACTGGACGGATTTGGATGAAACTTTACAGTAATATAGGATATACATCAGAATAACACATAGGCTATAGCAAGGGCGGATTTATGGGGGGGGGGTGCAATGGGGCACGTTTCCCCCCTGCAGCATTTTAAGTACTGTGGATAATCCATTATTGTTCATAAATAAAGGCAAATCCCATGATGATAGTTGTTAAAATAACAGAAAGAACATGAGCGAAATTTTTATTTTTGATATCCTACTAATCTTACTAATATTATAAATGTGAATGTTTGTATGTTTGTCTCTCTTTCACGCAAAAACTACTGGACGGATTGGGATGAAAATTATTGAGTAAAATAGGTTATACATCATAAGCTACATCAATGGCAGATTTATGTGGGGGCACGAGGGTATGTGCCTCCCCCCCGTTATAGTATTTATTTATTAAAAGCAAATCAGGAACTTGAAATTTGTAGATAGGTTCTTTGCATAGTTTAAGAAAAAAAATTGGATAATTCCACCCCAAGGGTTTCCCCTTTAATATAATAGGGGTTCAAAGGTTGTATATAATCCGTCAGTTTTGAAGTTAGACATCTGAAATTTCGGATGTTCGAGTAACTTATACTTAAAAAAAATAATTAAATTATTTATTTAAAATGACCTTTCACGAAACTTTACGTGGCAGACCCAATTCCACGCGTGCGAAGCCGCGGGCATAAGCTAGTATAAAATATTTTTTCCATATAGTAATTATATAAAATTTCATAATTAATTAATTGATTTGATAAAATAATTTAAAAAAATATATTAAAAAAAAATTGATTTTTACTTTGTATTATTTTGTTGATGTGCTGATTTAAAAATATTTTGGTATATTATATTAAAGTTAAATGTTTCATAGAACAGAAAAAGGATCTAATAGTTCAAAGATCAAGATTTGGTCTTTTAATGTAATATTATTTTTTTGCAATGGAGGACAAATGATCCCCCAAGGATTATTAAAAAATATGACTTTCCAGGTACCTATACTTATAGTGTGTTATTTTTGGACATTTTATGTTAAATTATGTATAGTAATGTAATTATTGTTAGTTTATTTTTTTACAACATTTTTTTAGACTTAGACTATGTAAAAAAAAAAATTAAAGGAATTTTTTAAAAGATGCAGGAAAAAAAAGATTGAAAATGACACCATAGTGTCAAAACGTCCGGCTGAGGCAGATAATTTATTCCATTGGTTAACAGCCAAAGATGGGTCCATTTGGACCTGCAGAGCCTCCTGAGGCTCATCCAGCGTACATAAAGTGGATAAACCAGGTGGGACAAAACTTGGCGTCAAGAAAAGATTCCTGTGCAACTGTTGTCCTAGAAACAGCCTCTACCATGTACTGAATGAACTCAAGCCTGAATCCTGGGTAGTAATGGTACAGTTTTTTTTTAATAAACTATTTCATTACACGAAGTCAACAAAATATAACACTTTTCGTGAGCTTTGAAATAAAACCCATTTATATTTCTATAATTATAGCCATATTTCTTATAGTCACAATCGCAATGAAATGTTCGCCACTGCTTCGCCTTTCAGTAACGAAAACACTTCTTCACATACCTCTTTCACTCATCCAATCATATATCAAGGAAAAATGGTCGTTTTATATCCTTTACAGTTCTATCGGTCAACTGCATATCTTCCCTCCAAATCATAGGACCAGCCCACATTCATATTCTATTGTGTACGACCTATGACTATGACTAATAAGTTGAACTTATCTCCCACTAACATAGGCTACAGATGTCCCTCGGAATAAAATAAATACATTTTAAATGTTTAATAGGTAGACCTCCAAAGTATTATTATTTCTACATTAGTTTCTGCTTCGAAATAGCCTTGAACCAAACTGTACACATCATTCACATGAATCGTTTTCCCCATCGTTTAGTTTCTCCTTTATTGAAGGAATAGCTTAAGTCCGCAAATTAAATACTAAAGTCAATTTACGTCTGCGTTCCAGCTAATCTTATTAATAATAAATTTTAATTTAATCCAAGACATTCGATTAGATAATTATTAATAAAATAAACTGAAACAAGAGCTTTACTGTCTTAGAATAATATACTAAGAATAAAATCAGTTGACTCTTGGAAACAAATTAAAATAAGAAAATCAAATAACAATAGTTACAAAGATAGAAAACATAGTAAATATTTATACAACAGTTTACATGAAGAAAAGACAGAATTAAAGAAATTTTAGTGTAATCTTATTTTTTTTTCTCAAAATAATATTAAAATATTGAAAATAAATTGATGAAAAGAAAAAATATCAGGCGTCCTAGTATCACTGGATAGAGTTGGGAATAAATTCATAATCAAATCAGTTAAAATAAACACCTAAATTTCTACAAATGGATAGTAATTACAAACTACACTATGTTTCTCGTACTATTTTTTTTCGTTTTAATTAATATCATTTAATTTAAAGAGCTAAACAAGAAAAGCATGTGCCACATCAAAGCTTCTACATTCTTCACTCTGAGGTTATATACCTGTCCGGTAAGGCCCCGGTGATTAAGTGGACATTTCGAATTTGGTCCGAAACTCGAAGCGAAATTATGTCAAGCTTATGGTGCATAAGTGGTTAAGCTATGGCTTGGCTTGAAATAGTGTAATAATACAAACAATAACCCCTTTTCAGTTTAAACATTACGAGTATGACACCTTCAGTACAAATAACTCAAAGGTTAAATTCGACCATATATGTGATGTTGAATGTCAAAATACAGCAGAATGTATTATTTTAACACCCATTGTTCATTTTTCCGAGTATAAATTTGGATTTGTGATTACTTTTTTTAATTTACAGATGGTAATTGGCAAGGTGAAACGTGACAGTTCATTGATTCCCTACCAATAACAACCCTTCAAACTTGTCACTGGCATAATTCTAGTTGTTCTACAAACATCTAATTTAAGCATATAAAGCTCACATACTTGACTATTTCGAGATCTATTTCGACTTACGGAGTAGAGCTTTGGGACTCCACTAAGCCATAGAATTCTTCACGTATCCAATCCTTACAATCCAAAATCCTTCGTAAAATTCTTAGTGCTCCTTATGAGGAGAAACTACCCACTGGTAGTACTCAAATCAAAGTTCAACTAAGAAGGTCACGTGGCCATCTTCTTTTCAGACGCCTCGGAGGATTATCCGGGATTGAAGAGGAAGCTAGGTTTGAAACTAGAGGATTTGAAGTTTGTTATGAAAGGATAGATACCGGGTTAAGGCCAAATCAGCAACAAATGGGACATTAAGGTCGTTATGGATCACTTTATTCTTAACAAAATAAGGAGCATTGAGGATTTAGGAAGGATTTTGGATTGTAGGGATTGGATACGAGAGGAATTCGATGGCTTAGTGGAACCCCAAAGCTCTACTCCGTAGGTCCAGATAGGTCGTATGATGGTCATGTAGATGAGTCTTTAGTAATTAATTGGAGCTTAGAGCGTTTGTCTAGTCAAACGCTTTTTGAAGTAGCCTGAAACGTCGAGCGGTTTCTTGTCTTTTCAGTCTTGTATGCGGATTATATATTTGAAATATAAAATCTAAATTTATTAATATCATTACTTTTTGAAATATTTATTCCCCGTTTCAGGCCACTAAAAAAAAACTTTACCATTATAACCCGTGAAGGGTCTGGGATTCAGTACATGGTAGAGACAGTGCTGTTTCATGGACAAGGATTGTACAGGGAGGTGTTTTGTTGTCCTTGATCACGCTCAACCGCCAAATTTTTCCCCCTGGGTACTCACTTTAGAGGCTGGGTGAGCCCCCGGAGGGTCCTAGATCCAATAAGATCCATCTTTGGCTGCTATCATATCCAAGTCTTGCCTGCAGCGGGGTTTGAACCAGGATTTTCAGGATGGCAACTCAGTGCTCTACCACTGAGCCACTCCGCTTCATCAGGCCACTGAACTCTAAATTAATCACAAAAGACTCATGCATAAGACTATTATAAGCCTTATTTGGACTTATGGAGTAGAGCTTTAGGGCTCCACTAATCAATCGAATTCCTCTCCTAATCAATCCTTACAATCCAAAAGCCTTCGTAAAATCCTCAAGGCTCCTTACTTTACGAATAAAGTCATCCATAATGACGTACCATTTGTTGTTGATTTGACCCGCACCCGATATGATTCCTCTCATGACAAATTTTATTCTCATTCTAACCCACTTGTTTCAAACCTAGCTATCGATAGCTTCAATTCCCGATAATCCTCCGAGGCTTCTGAAAAGAAGATCGCGATCATCTAAATTGAATTTGTTATTGGAGTACAACCACTGGTTAGTTTCTCTACTTGCCTTTATCCATGCCATAATGTATTTACTTGTTGTATTGTTATAATACAGTTGTAAATTTTAATAATTATTTTAAAGAAGAAATAAGTATACAATGAGCATAAAACATCTTTAACCCAGTATTTTTCCTCAAGGTAGTATCCTTGGTCCAATCCTATATATAGTTTATACAGCTGACATCCCAACTCATCCTAATACTATCCTTACCACGTATGCTGATGATACATATGTATTATCAGTCAACACCAATCCAGTTATTGCATCCCAAAGCCCCCAATCCCATATCACTGATCTTGAAGAATGGTGTCAAAACTGGAGAATTAAAATAAATCCTCAAAAATCGCATCAAATCACTTTTACCTTACGTCGTAAACCAATGACTTCCTGCCCTACAGTATCCTTTAATAATATCCCTCTGGTGCCTGTAGAACAGATCCGATACTTAGGCTTGCACCTTGACAAACGATTAACCTGGAATCCTCATACAAGACTGAAAAGACAAGGAACCGCACGACGTTTCAGGCTACTTCAATACTTACTAGACAAACGCTCTAAGCTCCCAATTAACTACAAAAGACTCATCAACATGAACATCATACGACCTATTTGGGCTTACGGAGTGGAGCTTTGGGGCTCCACTAAGCCATCGAATTCCTCTCGTATCCAATCCTTACAGTCCAAAATCCTTCGTAAAATCCTCAATGCTCCTTATTTTGTTAAGAATAAACTCATCCATAACGACCTTAATGTCCCTTTTGTTGCTGATTTGGCCCGAACCCGGTATCTATCCTTTCATAACAAACTTCATTACCACTCAAACCCTCTAGTTTCAAACCTAGCTTCCTCTTCAATTCCCGATAATCCTCCGAGGCGTCTGAAAAGAAGATGGCCACGTGACCTCCTTACTTGAACTTTGATTTGAGTACTACCAGTGGGTAGTTTCTCTACTTGTCATTATCATGTCATTATATATCACTTAGCCTATTTACTTGTTGTATTATTGTAATACAGTTGTAGATATCAATAAATAAATTAAAAAAAAACAAAAAAAAACAGTATTTTGGCGGTTTCGAAATCCAAGGCATTTTAAAAGAAAAAACATGTTATGAATGGGACTATTAAGATCCCGATTTAGATGAAATGTTAAATTTACCGGGAGCTATAACTGTAAAGCGAGGAGACCCCCGAAGACTGGGTTATATAAAGACAAGAGCGGTGGACGAGAAAAGACTCCTGAGGTTACGTAAGGGAGCGAAGGGCTTTCTCCTCCTCCACGTGGCCCTTCGCGGCCATCGCCCTACCTTAAGGAGAGGTAGAGAGGGACAAAGAAAATTCCAACCTCCGCTCTCACGCCACCACTGGTTTCTCATCATAACCCGTCGGGCATTTCTGTTTTTCGAATGGTCTTGATGACCAAATTATGGAACAAATCGTAGCTACCACAAATCCTTTCTCTAAAAAAGCATCCTCTGTTTATTACTGATGTTGATGTGAACATAGAGTTGATGTTCCTAATTACACTTTGACAGCAAAAAAACTGCTTAACAATGGTGTTAGAGCAGGATAGAGATTGATTTTCTGCTGATAAATGATTAGAATTAGGAGGAAAAAAAACCTACACCATTGCAACCAATGAAGGGTCTTGGGATCAGTACATGGTAGAGACTACTGTTTCTAGGACAAAGGTTGTGCAGGAAGGAGATAATGCTCAACCGCCAGGGTTTCCCCTAATCGAGGGAAGCAATTTCATAGAAGCCTGGGTGAGCCCAAGGAGGATCTTCCAATCCAGCAGGTTCCATCCCGGCTGTTAACAGATTAAATAATATTTCTTATAATATTAGATTGAACAAGGGACCTTCGGCGCAGCAACTTAGCGCTTTACCACTACCCCGCTCACTTTTCGATACTACAAAACATAAATAAATAGACTATATCAAATTAATTAATTAATTAATAATATAATATCAAATTTATTAATTAATTAATAAATTAACATTAAAAAAAAATGAAATACACTAGGTCAAAAGCATGATTTTGAGAAATCGCTGATGAAAAGGATATAGTACTTAGTGTTATAATGAAACATTGAAAAATAGATAAATAAATGACTTAGTGGGTTTCGTTAGTAGAAACATCTCACAGTTAGTACTCTAACCTTTTCAACAGCGTTTTTGATTAAGTGTATTTCACCTGTAATACATTGTAACGGTTAGAACTATATATGAGAATTTATTCAGCTAAAAATAAATCAAATCTATCATAATATCCAATAAAGGGTCTGGATGGCTGGTACTAGTGAAAATGGCTTACTTCTCAGCTGACTGATCTGTTTATTCCCTGGCAGATACTCATTTAAATTGGAGGGATTAGTGTCTTCGAAACCGTGTGAACTTTCTTTCTCCAAATTATTTATTGTTGTGTACAGTTGAAAAAAATATTAAATGTGAATACAGAATGAATACATGACTTGGAATGTTTTACAGAAAATGGTCTTTGGTGACGAATCCTGAAATACTTAGCCAAGCAATACCCTAATTATATTACAGTTTTGAAATCATAAAACCAAAAAGTCATTTTCGGAGTAAAGACAAATTTTTAAGCGTCCCCTATTTGAAAGCGCATGATTATGGATATAGGAAATGGGTCAGATTAGGTGGATCACCTTGATCGATTAGCTCCAGAAATTTTTTGGTAGGGTAGACCCTTCATTTTGAAATCAGTACCTCATGAATCAAGAAGTTTTTGATGGATAAAATTTGGTAATATAGTGAGAAGGGTCAGTATACATTAATAAAATATAATGGATTTAATTTAAAACCAGCGTTAAAGAAGTGCTTTAAATGTTAAGCTTTTCTTTATAAAAAAGTTGGGATAAACCTACAAAAGTTGTGCGGGATATAGGTAACCACAGCGCGATTTAGGCTATAATATAAAAAAACCTGGTCATTTTATATATTTTATTAGCTATAATAAAAGCTACTTAGGCCAAGTTGTTTTTAGGAAAATGCCACTCTGCTCTCTCTCTCTCAACCCCTTAGCATTTGTGTTGTTAATCTTTTTAGGGCGTAACAAGCCATTACTATTTAGAACATCTTTTCCATTCCCGGTATGTTTAGGTATAAATTAAATATGCAACATCAAACATACCGAGTTATTTAAAAGAAATCACCTTATACGAACTGATTTCAAAGTTAAAGATAGTTTATTCAAGTATATGCCCTATACTTTCGTTCTACTTATTAAAGTAAATTGTACTCAGGTATTTTATTTGTTTTACTTTATCTGTTTTTTTTTTGTTTTTTTTAATTTTTGTATTTTATCTTCAACGTTTGGTAAACGATGACTGGTTTTAGTGCAGTATGTGTACAAAACACATGTAAACCGTTAAGTCCACACCGTTTCCGAAAGTAGATATCTTCAAATACATTGGCTCCAAAATAACCTCAACGAATGGCCAGTTAACTGAGATTGACCATAACTTAAATAGAGCATTCTTCGCTCTTTCAAGAATATTGAAATCTCTAGAAATTCAAAATTAATAATAATAATAATAATGTCTTTATTTATTCTCTGACAAGTCTCTATAGAATAACAATACAGGCATTGTAAGCTATAATGTCTTAGAGTGTAAAATAATTACATTTAATTAATTATTACAAGTAATTTAATAAGTGAGAAAGAATAAAAAAAATGTGAATTACCTACAATAACATTATTTTAAGAACAGATTATAAGAAAAGAAAGAAAAAAAATAAAATAAATTAACAATAATTATATAAGAGAAACAATTTATGGTCACACACATATATATATATATATATATATATATATATATATATATATATATATATATATATATATATATATATATCAAATTTATGCCAAGAAAAAAAACAAAAAAAAAATGAAGAAAAATTAAACAATATTATCAGAGATTTACATTTCATCCCTTTTTGTCTTTATTAATATCATCTATCTATATGACATTAATAATACATATGTACGTGGTTTAAATTCCAAACACTCATATATATGAATATATATAAAGTAAGGGTGTATAATGCTGTAATAAAGCCGATTCTGATATACGGTTGTGAGACGCGGGATCACCGGCACCCTGGAATTGAGAGATGTGAAAGGAAAGTCCTTCGCAGGATAACCGGAGCGGTATTAGATGAGAGTCTAAACTCTTGCAGGAGGACCAATAAGGAATTGCTCACGAAAACTGGTCAATCGATATCTCAGGATATGAACGCAAGGAGGCTAATATGGGCGGGGCATACAGCTCGAATTAATCCGTCAGGAAGCCTCTACACAACTATGAATGCCACAATAGTTGGCAAGAGACCAAGTGAGATGGATGGACAGGGGGAACAAAGGAGCTTCATGTAACAGACTGGAAATAAGCGTCCCAGGATAGAGCGAGTTGGAGAAGGCTAGTTAAGGCAGCCTAACATCTACAAGGTCTGTCGAGCTAACCGAAAAGAAAAAAAAACAAACCTCCAAGTAAATTTTAAGTAAAACAAGCAATTTTTTTAGGTTTCAGCCTCAATTCTATCTCTTAAGACTAGATCCAGATCATCTGAAAGTAACCTTGCCCTGCCTACTTGGAACAATAAAATAATGGTGAGGCGAATATTGCTTTTGACGGCATACTCATCATGTTTAGCGTCAATATTCAGTTATATAGAATGATGTCATCACGAAGCCTCCGGGGAATCTCACCAAATTCAAACAGGTCACCAAATAGATTTTCATAAATGAATATTCAATATGTTACCATATAGATATCCTTCGTAACATTTGTTTAAATCATGAAAAATTAAAAGATGTTTGTTTTCGAGTTATAAATTGTAAAGACCATGTTTACGGATTCTAGAGCTAAAATACTACCGTTCCTTGTCCACAGTAGTGTCTCGTCAGCACTAAGATGTTTTTTGTTTGTTTTCATCACGTTCCGTTCCAATGTTTTTTCACGAAAGATGAAAACGCAGCTGAAAAAACCGGAACCGAATTCGCGTCATAGAATAAAAATAGATTTGGAATATTTTTAATTCATTCTTCGCTTATAAACATTAGTAAAAACTTGAGATAGAAAGCTGTTTATTCGTTTATTATAAAATTGCAATTAAAACAAAATGTTGAAACCAATAAGCAAATGAAAGTCTGACATGGGTTTTAAATATTGATCTAAAACTCATGTCGTTAATAAATATTAATAATTCTGTGCCCCGGAGGTAAAGTACACCATGTACACAAAATAGGTAATATTTTAGGTGCATTGTCATAAATATATAATATGTTCAATACTTAAAATTTCTTATTAATGGCAATAGTAATGTGAACAAATTTCTTTAAGCTGTTTCTATATGTAACGAAGAAACAAATTTTAAAAGTTCAAAGTTATAGAAAATTGGCTTTACCTAACAAGTATAAAAATTACAAAAATGTCACTTCTTCAGCTTCGGGTACAGAATTTATCACATACTTTCTATATTATAAGCATAAATGAACGGTCTTTAAGAACATGAAAATATCATATTCTGATGATAAAAAACTCTGAAAAGTCATAAAAAAATCTATAAAGTATCTAAAGGTAATTAAATCGTAAATAAGCAAAGAAATTGTAAAGAAACAAAGAACAAAATGGCGGCTGATTAGAGGCTTATCAGCTATTTGTGAAGATTGATATCAAATATAAAATGTTTATAAATCATTTACACACAAAAAAGAAGAAATAAACAGCAAATTGATTTTTTTATTAATATGGTTCAGAAAAATATTAATGCTATTAATAATTAGATATAATTTTAGCAAATAAATAATAAAAAACATTGCGTGATCAGATTTAGTTTAGTGTCAAGATTGAATGGTAACAGAGATCTGTGGGAGTCCAAAATAAGTCGCAACCTTTCTTCAGTAACGAAACGTTGCGGCAAGCGATTTCTACGTAAGATTAACAATATTATTAGAATAATTAAAATTAATTACATAAAGCCTCATAATTGTATCTCCAATATTCTTACGAACAAATATGGCCCTTCCAATGGATTAATGTATTGGAGGAGTAGTGAGGTAAAAAAATTAATGAACCTAAAGAAACATCATGTACCACATCTAAGATAAACCAAGATTCATATTGATTTCTAAAACTCTCGAAAATATGGGGGCAGGTTCATGTTGGCTAAAATATATGAGATAGATAGTTTTTAATTTTTCTTTATTAATTTATTATCATATACATAAACCATAATTAACTCAGTTTAATATAACAAAGAAAACTTAGAACTACAACCAATGTATATGGCTCAAGGCATGGTGGGAATGTACAGTTTTCAGGCATAAGTTTGTGCAAAGTGGTTTGATCCAGAACCACAGACTCCATAGAGGCCGAGTGAGCCCCAAAAGAGTTTCTGGATACCGTATTGAAAACCAATCTCAATCTCAAGATATAACAGTAACCAGCGCCCTACGTACTGAGCTACCCCCCCTAAATACTAATGTAAAAACCTTATCACTCCTAAATATTCATAAAAGTACCATTAATCACATGCCTTTCTATAATGTCGTTTAAGAAAAAATGCTAAACTAAAAACCCTGAAAAGACATCAAAAATAAAGTATTTAGAGGGTATTAAAACCGTTAATAAGCAATAAATAAATAAGCGCCATTTAAAAAAAAAAAAAATGTATGGACAATAGGTTTCACCATTGCACCAAATTGCAAATGTCAGTAGATAATTAACGCAGCGAAACAATAACTAGGAAGTTATGAAGTAGAAAAACGAATGTTCTTTCTGATTCATCAACGACACCGCCATCTGCAGCTCAAGTAGTTATTGTCCAAGATACTCACGAATAGATACATATGAATACTAAACAAATGAATATAGCGTCGGAATAATATAAATAATAAATAAACACACTTATAATAAAAATATTATCAAATAAATAATCATGGCGAACCTCTAACCCACAGAACACTAATATTCATACATTTCATTTATTTACTTCAGACAATATTATTAAGTTTTATAGCACTCATGTATGAATATTTAAAAATGAACCTAAAGGAGTATTTATTCCTTGACTCCAGCTTTGTACTATTTATATGTATTTTATCTTAAATAATATTACTTAGGTGACTTTATATTCATGGTGAAGAAAATGGTCCATGTGGAGGTCAAAGAAATAATTCCGTAAATGGTGATAAAGTAATTATTAGAAACCTAAGTTTCTTCCCAAATGGTAGGTCTTCTTCAGTATCGGATAGACAAGATACAAATATATTTAAAAATGAAATAATTGTAATAGACAACAAATTTAATACAAATTAAATAATCTATACCATTTCCAAGTCTACTTGAACCTTTTCCAAGTCAACTGTCACCTTTTACAAATCAAATGCTACCCTTTCCCAATGAGTTGAAACCCTTTCCAAAGCAAATGTAACGCTTTACAACTCATTTGTCACCATTGAAAATGTTTTGAAAATTTACCACACTGGGGAATGGGCAAATTTAGGGTCTCAGAACTCGCCAGGATAAAATCATCACAATCTTTTTCTTCACAACTCTTGTTAGGACAAAAATGAGGAAAATAATTGAAAAAAACAATAGTAGAATTTTTGTTTCTGGGAAAGTTTATTTAAAAAAAGTAAAAACATATAATCTGAACTTATCAACAGTATTTCATAGTTTTGGTAATAAAATAATAAACATAATAATATTTTTGTTTACATAAAATTAAGGAAAAAATTTAAAACAAAAAGTTGAATTTTTTTCCCAAGAAGTAAATGATAAAAAAAATGAAAAAATGTGAACTGTAATGCAAACTTTGTTTTTTTAAATCAATGAAAGAAATTTTACTTTCTCAGAAAAAATGCATTTTCATTTTTTTTTTTTTAATGGTTTCCTTAAAAAAGGAATAATTATTTGTGTTTAATAACAAAAATCATTGTTTTTTGAAAATTGTATTAATTTCATTCGTTTGTGCCAATAATAATTTTGAAAATAACAAAATTAAAAATACTGTCATGATTTATCCCGTTGATTTCTGAGGCCTTAACTTCTCCCAATTCACAGTACGTTAAATTTTCATAACATTTTCAAGGCTGATAATTGAAATGGAAAGGGTTGCAGTTGAAATAAAAAGAGTGGCGCTTGAGTTGTAAAGAGTTACATTTGCTTTGGAAAGGGTTTCATCTCATTTGGAAAGGGTTACATTTGAATTGGAAAGGGTTGCTTGTGACTTGGAAAGAGAAGCATTTGATTTGTAAAAGGTTACAGTTGATTTGGAAAAGGTTCAAATAAACTTGGAAATGCTATATAAAAATGAAACTATTGGAGTAAACTAGACACAAAAGTGGAAATAATCTAAATTATACAATAAAATAAAATGTATTCAAACAACATGTAGCTCAGTGGTAGAGCGATGAGTTGCCAGGCCGAAGGTCACGTGTTCAAATCCGGCTGTGGCATTATTTATTTGATCGGTTAATAGCCGCGGATAGATCATTTGGGATCTAGGACCCTCCTGAGGATCACCCAGCCTCCATAAACTGGCTACTCAAATAGGGGAAAACATGGCGCCTAATCGTGATGTAGGACAAATCACCTCTCTGGACAACCGTTATTATTAATAACTTATACCCCTTTGTTTTAATTAATAATTTAAAATAACTCCCAAGTTTCAAACCTAGTAGCCTCTTCAATTCCTGATAATCCTCCGAGAGGTCTGAAAAGAATTCCTTCGTGACCTTTACTTTGGGTTAGTTATTCGAGTACTACCAGTGAGTAATACTTATTTGACTTTGTTTCATGTAATTAAGTATAATCCATTCTATTAAGACCGTGGAAAAATTCCAACGAAAAGCCCTTTAGTCTCCAGTCTCCAAACTAAACTTTTTTTTTGTTGATATTTCGCCTATTCAGGCATCCTCAGGGTAGAAAGAGAATAACAACAAAACACAAAATGAATAATGCACCCAAGAAACATCCCACCACCTCCAAGGCTCAAATGCAACTAATGAATCATGAGGGAGGTTACTCGACCCCGGCTGGATAAGGTTAGATAAAAACAGCTGATAAATACTCCAGAATGTGAAAAATAAACATACACTCACCAAACTTCAAAAAGCACAACAGGAAAAATAAAAAACAGTAAACAACAGAAAAACATAAGACAAAAGACCATATGAAAAAATAATAAAAGTAAAAATGCAAGAGAAATAAAAGAACATTATCAAGAAACCAGTGGACTTATGGCGATCCAATTGGAAGATAATTTCATTTTCGGTTTAGTTTGGAGACTTAAGGGCTTTTCGTTGGAATTTTTCCACGGTCTTAACATTTATGTGAGGTCTCTTTTTGCTTTTCAATATAGATATAATCCATTCTGTTTGTGTGATGTCTTATAATAATAAATGAATTTTCTAACATTAAAATAATACTTTTAGTTCATTTTAAATTTGTTTCCACTTTTGCGTCTGGTATACTCCAATAGTCCCCATGCTTTTATATACTATTTTAAGTATTTTATTTTTCTAACATTTTATCTCAGTTAAAATTATTTTTATTTGTACAAAATATCCAAAAATAACCCTTATGAAGGCCTTCGACGTGTTGGTTAATAATAAATAGGTCATCACAATTTAAGTAATTAATTCTTTGACCTCCACCCGGCTCTACATGTATTTTACTAGACATTAATGTAAATTACCTGACAATAAAATATAAATAAATTTTACTAAGATATTATAAACTAATCCCCCATTGAATGTAACAATAAAAACAGAGAAGCGTGGTTTGAAAATGACGTGATTGATGTTGATCTTGTGGAAATATCTAGCGGCTGATATTGGTCGCCCTTGACCCACTCTCGAACACGGAATATCTCTACAGTTCTCTACTTCTCCTCTAACCAACATTGCTACTTTACATACAATAGCACTAGTCTCATATTATATAACATTATGGAGATTCTAAAATAGTAACATGAAAAATATAGGTAATGACAGATGTCATTTTACAATTACAAAAATGATAATAATAATCCATAATAAACTAAAAAGTTATGTGTTTTTCTAGCTGCAATATAATCAAAGGGGATCCAAAATAGTAGTTAAATTATCATTGAAAAAACAATATTTTTTTTAAAATAAGAAAATTAATAGAATTTAAATATTATATTAATGATTTTTTTTTTTCAAGGCTTAAATCTTCTAAAAAAACATTGTTTAATCACGTTCACATGTCCAATGGCCATTAGATTCATGTCCATGCATTAACAAAAAATACGATTAAAAAATCTCATCCTCAAGGTTATCCTTTTACAAAGTTATCCTTGGTACAATCCTTTATACAGTTTATACAGCTGACATCCCAACTCATCCTAACACTATCCTTGCCATGTATGCTGATGATACATGTGTATTATCAGTCAACACCAATCCAGTTATTGCATCCCAAAGCCTCCAATCCCATATCACTGATCTTGAAGAATGGTGTCAAAACTGGAGGATTAAAATAAATTCTCAAACATCGCATCAAATCACTTTTACCTTACGTCGTAAACCAATGACTTCCTGCCTTCAGTATCCTTTAATAATATCCCACTGGTGCCTGTAGAACAGATCCGATACTTAGGGTTGCACCTTGACAAACGATTAACCTGGAATCCTCATACAAGACTGAAAAGACAAGAAACCGCTCGACGTTTCAGGTTACTTCAACACTTACTAGACAAACGCTCTAAGTTCCCAATTAACTACAAAAGACTCATCTACATGACCATCATACGACCTATTTGGACTTACGGAGTAGAGCTTTGGGGCTCCACTAAGCCATCGAATTCCTCTCGTATCCAATCCCTACAATCCAAAATCCTCAATGCTCCTTATTTTGTTAAGAATAAAGTCATCCATAACGACCTTAATGCCCCGTTTGTTGCTGATTTGGCCCTAACCCACTACCTAGCTTCCTCTTCAATTCCCGATCCTTCAATCCTTCGAGGCGTCTGGAAAGAAGATGGCCACGTGACCTTCTTAGTTGAACTTTGATTTGAGTACTACCAGTGGGTAGTTTCTCTACTTGTCATTATCATGTCATTATGTATCACGTATCTTATTTACTTGTTGTATGTCCTATTATATTGAAATACAGTTGTAAATATCAATAAATAAATTTTTAAAAAAACAAAAAACAAATCTCATAATGAATTATGCTGTTGGTATTGCTTTTGTTTGTTTATTCATTTTGTGTTACTAGTCCTAGTTAGTGTTATCATACCCAGGTAATAATTAAGATAAGGGTCTTTAAGGAGTATCTGACATCATATAGAGACACTCATTTTACCTCATTTTAAAACCTTAAGGACAACTGCAGGGCTATGAGTATGAAAAACATTGAAAAATATCCTAATTTCCCTAGATTTCCCAATTCTACTTTAATATATAATAAAGTATAACCTCTAGATATCAATCAAATATTTATCCTTTTACTGGCAAATTCGGGAATACCTATTTTCTAAGATTTGCCTCCCGAATAATAAGAAAAAAAAGCACTTATGAAATGTGTATACAATAATATTTAAAACAAAATAATAATCCTGAAGACATGAAAATATTTGTATCATTAAATAAACAAATAAAAATATAATATATTATATAATAAAATGAATGCTCTAGCAACTAAATTCGTACTTTTAACTCTTCTGTTTCCATTTTTTAGGTACATTTACTAGGAATATTCATAATTCAAAAATATTCTGTGCCAAGTGAATTATATATAATCAGGCATTATATAAAATGTACAGGATTACAATAGTAAATGAATGGATAAAATTTCACACATTAAAGGGGGTAAAGAATTTTCAATCTACACATGCAACAAGTCGCATCTTAAAAGGAAATGGAATGACTAACAGCTGGCAAAGACTCCCTATTTAAGGTTTAGCTAGTGAGCTATATAAATATAACTAGGTAAGAAGGTTTGTAAAGAGGTTTGTCTATTTCGAGGCGGCTCTATGTTTGGAGTGTCGGGACCAACGTCAGTATTTTCAGCGAGACCCATCCTTCGGATTATAGATGCATCACGTCTAACAACACCTCCAATTAGTACTTTAAATTAGGAAAAAAATACTTCGCCGTATATAATCAACGAGTAAAAATAAAGATATTTTATATGAAATATAGTTCTTAAAAAGAATTATGTAATTAAATTATTTCAATTGAGTAAATACAACTTTAAACGAGTAATGAATTATTTCTTTTCTTTTTTCAAATTCACCTATTGGAATTTACAACTGAACATAACAATACAGCAAGTAAATAGTGGTATTGAAATTATTTTATTATTTTTAAATTTTTAAAAGCTTAATCTTTTGGGAATTTGACTTATGTCATAATTCCCATAAAACTTCAAGTTCAAATATAATATAATTCAAGGCATGACTTTATTTTTAAAAAAACAATGTTGGAAATGGAATATCAGATACGTCGTTCCTGAATTAAACTTCAACCAATTCAATTGCTACTGAAGGCTTGACAGAAAAATTCCAAGTCTTTTAGTTATGCCATTGTTATTTGAAGGAGCGATTTAATAAGTATATCGGTTTTGCAAGTTGAATGCGAAAAGTTTCTATCCAGTATTTCAACTAAAATCAGTTCCCCCAATAGGTTAACATAAAAGTCCACTCAAACAGTCTCAAGCAATGCATAATCTTCTTCACTAAATCGAACAACATGCTTTCGATAATTTCGATTAATCATAATAATAATCGAAAAGAATTAACTTTTATGACTTACGAGTAACAGATATTGCATAAATGTTTCGTGTATTAAGATTCTGCAACAATTTATGAGAAAACTGAACACATTCTGCTACAATACCTAAAACAGAAAAGATATAATAACGATTAAAAAAATACAAATGAAAATCATGTTTATTAGGTTTTATATAACAATAATAATAATAATACAAGAGAGGCTTACAAGCGACTATTTTTTAAAATATATAGTTATGGATAGTACATTACACATAAATGTTTTTCAAAAGCAATATTCCCGATACCCAAGGTATACTCGTCTGTAGAAGAGGAGCAGTAAGAAAAAATTTAAAGATAGAATGTTTTAGTAATTGGGAGCCTTAATGCCCCTCGACGTAGCATAAGCTTTCAAGGGATAAAATGTGTACGTCAAACCATTTCGAAGGTGTACTAACTAAAAATTGGAATAAACAGACTCAAAATTTGTATAGTACGATTCATGGAGCTGATCTTACAAACTTATATTTGCCCAATTTTTAATAATTGAATTGGGCAACTGATTTGAATTTGAAATCGAAATCGAACTGTAATAATCAAAACTGAACCAAAAATGCGTTTTCTTTTTCCATTTTCCAGTTTTCATTTTCTTATAAGTTAAATCAAGTTATACAATCTGGTAAAATTATCTAGTAATAGCTTTTGCCCACAGCTTCGCTCGCGTGGAATTTGGTCTGCCAAATAAAGTTTCGTGACAGATCATTTTAAATAAATAATTTAATTTTTTTTTAACTGTAAGTTACTCGCACATCCAAAATTTCAAAACTGACGGATTCCGTACAATCTTTGAACCCCTATTATATTAAGGGGAAACCCTTGGGGGTGGAATTATCCAAATTTCTTTCTTAAATTATACAAAGAACCTATCCGCAAATTTCAAGATGCTAAGTTCCTGATTTGCCTTTAATTATGTACTATAATGGATTCTTCACAATACCTAAAAACGGTCTGGGGGGGCACTTGCCCCCATGCTCCCCTCCCATAAACCCCCCCTTGCTGTACCCTATGTGTTATTCTGATAACCTATATTACCTTAAAGTTTAATCATTTAACCTATATTTTAAGGTTTAATCATTTTAACCTATATTACGTTTAAGTTTAATCATCCAAATCCATTCAGTAGTTTTTGCGTGAAAAAGAGACAAACATAAAAACTTTTGCATTTATAATATTAGTAGGTATAGTATTATCTGTAATAAAAATAAAAAAAAAAGTCCAAAAACAACATCAATACCCTGGAAATTAGATTCAATAGATATTAAATACAGGAAATTAAATTTTAAACGTGATTAACAAGTATAAATTATTCTGAATAGTTTTAATTTACAATAGAATATTTTTTTATGAAGTTTTAACAAATAAATAAACAGATTGTGAAAAGCATAATTAGACTCCACCGTGCGAAATCCGCATTTGACCTTCGAAATAGTCGATTCCGAAATCCACAGCCTCGGAACCATTTTGTAGAAAGTATTGTAATACAAAACCCTGAAACATTTAAGTGCTAAATGACCACCTGTGAAAAATTATTTTGAAATCTGCAAAACTTTGAAATTTGATTCCAATATTCAAGTACTCCTTAGAAACGCTCCTTTTATTCGGTTCAAGTAAAATAAAAGGTAACCGAATGAAGAACTAACGAATATTTGTCAAGCTGTTTCAGTAAATGAATTATAAGTTAAATTACCAAACTCATAAAAGACAAGTCTACAAAATCAGGAAATTAGGATGGTTTTCATTAATAAGAATCATTCGTTAATACTTTACTAACTCCAATAATTGAATAATCATCTCAACGAGTACCTTCACCACTAATGACAAAAAGTAATTATGCTCTATAAATAATTCTAAAACAACTGAAAGCAATAGATCGAAAACCTGTCGACAAGACGGCTCAAATGATTTTCATGAAATTTAGATTAAGTCATCTTAAATCTCACTAAAAAAGTTTCGTATATTTTATTCATTGAATTTTATCAAGGAGAAAAAAAGAAAGAAAAAAGGTCATTTTATTTAAATAAAACTCAAAATTAATGTGATTAAATATAGGATCACTAAATTTCAGAGAATTTAGACTTTGTTTTTTTTCCAATTCAATTTTAATGATGATTGTATTCCTCTTATTGAGAATCTCCTTTTTAAGTTTTAAAATCTCAAAGCCCATTCTAACTTCATCTCTTCAGTTGTCCTCATGCCACGATCAACAACTTTTATCAACTTCGTTTTATTTTCTAATCTTTTTCAGCTTTGAAATCCAGAGGTAGTAACCACAATGTCGATGCTTTACAGGTGTTTGGTGTTGAAAGAATCATTCCATATATTTTTAAATTTGATATAATTTATAAATAAAGAGGAAAGCGGTTTAGCTGTCGCTCTCTCAGTAATCCAAGGTAAATCATTGCACAACTGTCACAGGTCACTTGTCACAGTTTCGCTTATTACACTTTATCTGTATTTTCTCCTCTTCAATGTACCTTTTATATGTACGAAAGTTAATATGAAATTTTAACAGAGCTTGTATATATTCATATTAGGTCTTGACAGATTGGTTGATATTTACACACAGATTAAAATCTTATACTAATACATAGATCTTAACTAGAAATTACATTGATTAAAAAACCAAAACTACTAACAGATAATCGACCAATAATTCCTATAATCGAATTCTCTGACTATTAATAAACATTATTAATAAATAATGTTAATTCGGGTGCAAAGGTTTATCTTATAACTTAGGCACTGCAAACAATCGCTACAAGCCTATTGAAATTGTTTTGGAAACGAAAAGCGAAACATTGAAAAAAAATCTTCCTGTGCCTTGTTCTTTTGGACGTAGGCTATTAACATGACGATCTTAATTTTGTTAGCGACGCTCCTAAATAATTGGGCAGTTGTGTGCACCCAGCATTGACTCTTATTTCCTTGAAATTTAGTTTGACGAAGAGGTTCAAGAAGTGATGGAAAAAGAACCTACAAAACACGGCCTTTGATGACTATAAGAAATATATGAGAATGACGAAAGAAACAATGAGCAAGGTGAAAAAACCTAAACAGAAATTATAGTCCGATTTTGGGCTCAATCAGAAACTGTTCTAGATGAAGCAATTGAGGAAAGGAAAAGGTCCAACCTTGAACTTTGATAAAAACAAAAAAGAAAAGGTTAAAATACTAAACACTTCGTTAATTTTAGGTTGGATAAAACAATCTTCAGTTACTTATAATTATAGGAGATCAATAAATCAGAGTGAATTCTGAAAAATCGAAAGTGTTTACATTTTGAGGATCGGAAAAAAATGCAATTACAAACCCCATTAGCAAATTTAAAGTTCCTAATGCCTAGGAGCACAATTAAAAGAAAACGGGACAGGCAGAATATTCCCATATATTAAAATGGCTGTCTAAATAAGTAGAAAAGAAGACAAAAGTAACAGCATAAAATCTACCTTTCTTCTTATCCGAACATACTTTACAGAATCATGAACTCCTACGGAGGGGAATCAATCAAGAACCCAAGCATGAGAAATGCGATTCCTCCGTAATAATGAAAAGGAGAACAGAAGAAACTGAGTAAGAAACGACACTTTCAGGTTGAAACTCTGTTTCGGTAAAAAAATTATATGAAAGAAGAGAATCGGCTGCAAAGGTATAGCAGCGATCTTCTTACAATGAGTCCTGGAGAAGTCGCTAACTTTCAGTCGGAAGTTAGTGGGAAGACGATGGAAAGGCAGGCCAAGAACTAAGTGGGAAGATAAGAACAAAAGATACTTGAAGAAGAGAAGACTCGAGTGAAATAATGAAAAACCGGCAGGAATTACAATGGTCGTCAAAGTCAATAGAATTATTCAAAGCTTAATTCATCATTTTTATTAGATTTATTTACTAAAAATGTAATAATAACTATTCTAGTCTACAACACATAGAAGAAACTATGTAAATAGATCATATAATGATCTAAAAAAAATGTTTTTAACAAATAATAAAACAGAATTATTGAAGGGAATGGAGGAGAAAACAACAGAACGGGAATAATTTAAATTGGCACGCAGTCCCTAGTAGTTCTAAACGAAAAATAGAAGAAGAATGCAGAATATAAAACAATAAAAAATGCAAACAGCTCCAATAAAAAAATTAATAGAAAAATAGCATGAGACGGAAATTCTAATGAAGCAAGACATTACAATCACCATTATCCAATCCGACCTCCCTCGCTTCAACTGCCCCAATCACAGTTTCTTGTCTACACTGAAAGTCTAATGAATTAAAAAAAAAACGTACGAGTTTTCAATGTGAATGCTTTCAATAATTCATTATGGGCGGTAATTGACTTAATTTTCCAAAGAATCCTAAATACATTTTTTTCGCCCAATGACATAAAAGGGCTTCTATGTTTCGGTGACATTAATTTTGATTTATGAAAAAAATGAATAAAAGACATTTTTAAAAAATTGTTGAACACATATAATTGTCATTTTTAGATTTAGAGAATCGAGATTGATATACAATATATCTTATGACATATATAATCATTTCGTATTTTTTTTAATGAAAAGAAGAACAAGAAAAACAGTTCGTCCAATTGAACTTAAAAAAGTTTTATTCATAAATAATTTATATTAGAATCAATATAACAAGCTTAAAATATTGGGAATTCTAGAATTAACATATTCATAATTCTTTACAATTAGAACAGAATTAATAATATATTATACATATCTATACACACAATTAATAATAATAAGATTGAATCAGCCTTGATTTTACTTAGAACGATTCAAACGGTAGTATATGGGTCATATTAATATATTCACCTAGCCTTGACATATTTACAACGGTAATTTTAATATAGATAATACATAATCTATTGAAAAACATGTTGTTTTTTTTATAATTACCATGTGTAAAAAAATATAGAATCCATTCCCTTTATTGCAATTTTAAATCTTAATAAGAAGATATTTTCCATTAAATAATAGGAGCTATTACTCTGAATTTGCTAGCTGTATAATAAATTGACTTTCGGTTATTTTTTTAATGTAGTTTCCTTATAGTAGTTTCCTATTGGTATTTTGGGGTGAAAATAGAAGCAATCAAAAGGACCGATTTATTTTTTCAAATTAAAATAGAAGTTAGTTTTGGTGTAGCAGGAAAAGAAGATAGTAATTTGGGATGAAGAGGGTGGCATTCTCTAACCATAGCACGATTACATATAATAATGTATTAATTATATAATTATTGTAACTATTAGTTTATTTCTTATTGTAGTAAGTTAGTCATTATAAGAAGGTGATATAGCCGCAAATTTCACACGCAACCCCAGGTACTGTACCGAATATATTGAGGTATCTAGTTCAAGGTAATGCGTGATTATGAACAGAAAAGTTGGATACATAACGAATTGAAAACATATAAATAGCTGCTCGATATATTGAAAGTAAATGTCAATATCTTGTTTCAGTCCTCCATATTGTATTTTTTATTTTTTTTTTTATTATTTTTTTTTTTTACCTTTCAACTAGTTTTGAAATGTCGGAAAAATGTTTTATTTCGATATATAGCGTACGTAATATTGGTATTTGAATTGTAAGCAGTTGTTTTCCAGTTACAAATAGAATATGATTAAATTCATATAAAGAATTATTTTATAAATCTCCTTTTCAAGTGATTAAATAGTTTCTACTAGGCTTAAATGTCGCTGCAAACTATTTTTTAATTAACATTCATGAAACCAATGATAGTAAAAACATGAATTGAAGATTAAAAAAACCTAAATCAAACAACTTAAGATGACAAAATCTATTCAAAGAATGGAGCAATATGTGTTTTATTGAACAGCGAAAAACGTTTTTTCCGTTATGTAATTGTACTTGTATTTTCTTAAGATAAGAACTTATTTATTGTTTTTATTGACAATTATGTAAACACCAACTGATTATAAGTAGCCTTTTGGCCTACTTTTAATTAATTTAATATATTCTAGGCCATATTATTTGATGTTTGATCTGTACATATTTTGTTATTTTAAGGGGACAGAGTACAAAAATACAATATTTTAATATTACATACTAATGTATTCTGAATATCAAACACATTTGTGTATGTAGGTACAGGGTTTTGTTAAATGTCTAAATTATTTTACCACGACTCCTTGTCTATTTCTGTTTGGTTAAGCATTATTTATTTTTCATAAGGGAGTTCCTAATCTGTTTCTAGTATTTCTATAAATTCTAGAGGAAAAAAAAATGTCGTAGACGATATGGACATAAATTTTCATTTGTTTTTAAATTTTTGAACTGAGATTGACATCAGTGACAAACTGTACCTTAAGTAGAATATGTTGTGTTATTGATGCAACAGATATTGCCTTAGGAACAGTTCTTTCAATACTTCTGAATATTGATTATTTTTAGAAACATTTCGTCGGAGAGTTAAGTTTAACTTAACGGAGAGTTAAGTTAAGTTTAACTCATTAACTATTCGTATTGCTGTATATAATTTTTCTAATCTAAAGACTATAGGCCAGCGGCCAGGTACCAAAAATGGGCCTTAGGTTGCAATAAGTTGAAGAGAGCTGAATTTTTGATATGTTTTAAGGGTATAACTGACTAGTGGAAATCCAAGTTTGCTATCGAAAAAAACGGATGGGAAAACTTTTGGTGGCCAAAAAACCTCGAAGGTTTCGGAGTTATTTAAGTTTTTGGCCTATATCTCCTAATCGGTGCGTTTTTTTATAAAAAACATTAGTACCATTTTTAAAATACATTAAATTTGCTCTAATTTGAATCCAACCGCAGCTCTGTAGCTCTAAAAGATTCTTAATTACGTCCATTTGAAAATTTTTTGTTTTGCCGACTTTCGTGAGGAACACCGGCCGAAGTGGTGATCCTACGATGAAAGTCATGAGGAATGAAGCTGTAGTAAATTTAATTAGCTTTAATTTAAGCACATAACAAGGTCTTTAGTTGTTATACTTCTCTTGTTAATTAAAAAAACGAAAATCGGGGAAAGTGGTTGTGAAAAAATGACCAATTTTCAAAGAGGCGTAACTCAGAATCTGTTACAACTATAGGACTTAGTCTGTGCTTAAATTAAAGCTAATTTTATTTACTACCTTGAATTTCATCGTAGAATCACTCCTTCGGCCGGTGTTTCTAAAGAAAGTCGGCCAAAACTTAAAATTTGGACTTTTTGGAAAAAAAAACCAATTTTAAAGGGGGCGTAATTCAGAATCTTAATAGCTCTAATGACCTACAGAACTGTGGTTGGAATCAAATTGTAGCCACTATCATGTATTGTAACCATCTACTTTTAAATGGTTGCCCATAGGTTTTTTTTTTAAAATTCACCGATTATGAGATACAGCCAAAAACTGAAATAACTCCGAAAACTTAGTTTTTTGTTTTTATGGCCACCAAAAGTTTTCCCATCCGGTTTTTCGGTTGCAAAATTGGATTTAAACTAATCTGACATGCCCTTATAACATATCAAAACTGCAACTCTCTTCAATTTTTTGCGACCCTCAAACACGTCGTTGGCCTATGTTTGGACTATGTGGAAAATATTACCTAGGGGCGTAACTCAGAATCTGTTAGACCAACAGGCCTCGGTCTGTGCTTAAATTAAAGCTAATTAAATTTACTACAGCTTCATTACTCATGACTTTCATCGTAGGATCACTTCTTCTGCCGGTGTTCCTCACAAAAGTGGGCCAAAACTTAAAATTTTTATTTTTTGGAAAAAATGACCAATTTTCAATTGGACGTAACGCAGAATCCTTTAGAGCTACAGAACTGCGGTTGGGTTCAAGTTATAGCAAAATTAAAAATGGGTACCAATGTTTTTTTATCAAAACGCACCGATTTGGAAGGTATAGGCCAAAAACTTAAATACTCCGAAACTTTCGAGGTTTTTCGGCTACCAAACGTTTTCCCGTCCGTATTTTTCGGTAGCAAACTTGGATTTCCACTAGTCAGACATGCCCTTAAAACATATAAAAAATTCAGCTCTCTTCAATTTATCGCAACATTCAAGTACCTGGCCACTGGCCTACTAGGATAATTTTCAAATTCGGAAACGGGTTTTCGTCATAATTGAAATGCGCCATTTAATATTTTTTTCATTAATTTTGTTTAGCAAAAGTATAAAAATTCAATCCTATAAGCGCTGTAATACTGTTATCCTTTTTTAATTATTATATAAACTGAAAGAATTAAGTGCAAAGTAAAAACATATCCAATAGTGAAGACCTAATGGTTTGTCATAAAAAGAAAGAATTTAGTGGCATACTGTAATATCTTAATAATATTATAAATGTGAAAGTTTGTATGTTTGTCTCTCTTTCACGCAAAAGCTACTGGACGAATTTGGATAACAATTATTGTGTAAAATAGGTTATATATCATAGACTACAGCAAGGGCAGATTTATGTGGGGGCACGAGGTCATGTGCCCCCCTGTTGCAATACATAATTAAAGGCAAATCAGGAACTTAGCACCTAGAAATTTTTTTATAGGTTCTTTGTATAGTTTAAGAAAGACATTTGGATAATTGCACCCCAAGGGTTTCCCCTTTAATATAATAGGGGTTCAAAGGTTGAAGTTAGACATCTGAAATTTCGGATGTACGAGTAACTTATATTTAAAAAAAGTAATTAAATTATTTATTTTAAATGATCTTTTACGAAACGTTATGTGGCAGACCAAATTCCACGCGAGCGAAGCCGCGGACATAAGCTAGTATTAAATACAGCCATTAGGTTATTAAATTAAATAGGTTAAAGTGAGGGCCATAAAAACCATACGAATATAAATAAATATATAAAAACACAGCTCATTGAGTCACCACAGCCTAGGACAAGAACATTATCTGCAGCCTGTTGACACAATCTAAGAGGTGTCAATGTGTTTGTGCGCATAAAGTAAAAGATTAAATATTTCATTTCTGTTAGTTATATCAATGATTAATTTTATGTGCATATATTATAATATTTATTTTGTCATTGATATCAATGTTAAATTGATTTATTATAATTTTTGTTAATTGTATTAATTTTTAAATATTTTTATTTTGAAGAGAAAAGATTTGCCCCAGCAGGGATTCTAACACGGGTCGTCCGTCTCTCCGTGACAGCACTCTACCAATTGAGCTACCGGAGTCGCCTCTCAGTCGGCACAAATCCGTTCTCTTATCTGATCCCATGTCTACGTGTTCTCGCAATTTTTGAGATGTAAACACGAGGACGAATGTTCTTTGAACATTACTTTAATTTTAAGATGTTGTTGACTTACGTCACATTACTATTTATAATTTTTAGTTAATTGTTTTAATTTTTATTTTGAAGAGAAAAGATTTGCCCCGGCCGGGATTCGAAGATTAAAATATAAAAATTAAAACAATTAACAAAAAATTATAAATAGTAACATGACGTAAGTCAACAAGATCCCCAAATTAAAGTAATGTTTAAAGAACATTCGTCTTCGTGTATACATCGCAAAAATTGCGAAAACGCGTGGACATGGGATGAGATAATAGAACGGATTTGTCCCGACTGAGAGGCGACTCCGGTAGTTCAACTTCAAAATAAAAATATTTAATTGATTTACTTTTTAAAGGTGTAATATTTTACATTGGGATTGATAACTTCCAAAAATAGGCCTCATGTCTTTAAAATACTGGGAAATGATTAGCCATTCAACGTTTCGCAAATGCAGGCATCATCAGGATGTACCGCAAAACGAAAATTCATACCAATGAAGATCTCACAAGCATAAACAGACCCATAAATATAAGACAGAAACCTCACTCCAAGATATTTTATTATTTAATAAAATAATAAGAGTTTTAAAGGTTCGTATGTCATAATCGATAGTCCACTTTAAAACACGTCGTTGATTTCACAAATAATTGCAAAAGTATACACACGAACATGACATATTTAATACGTTGACATGCAAGGAATTCGATTTGCTTATATTCGAACCAGATACAGCACGCGAATATGGTACATTTGAGACTTGGAAACTCTCATTTCAAAACAAAATGTTCATAATAACGAATGCTGGATCACGAATTTTTTATTCGTTACTTTACTGTTGAAGATCGTCAAGAACGTTGCATATCCGACTTTTTGGTAGGATTATTCTTCCCCTTTATAAAGTGAATTCAGATTTAATTTGCAAGAATTTTCATAAATCGATACTTTATATTTGTATCTAACGTATGATTTTGTAAAAATTAATGGAGAATAATAAATAAAAAAAATATAAGGGTAAAATTAGAATTTTGTTGTTTCCGATTTAATTGTTTTTACACGAATTCAGGAACTTTTATATTTATTCTAAATAGGTTAAGCCAGTGTTCTTCAACCTTTTTGCACCTGCGGAAAAATAGGATAAATATTTCGCGGACCAACTGAATTCTAAGACAAATAAAAACCAATAAGCTTGTAGATATTATTTTTTATAATAGAATATGTTATCCAATTACATTTATTAGTGCGATATCCGCTGATGCTTCTTTGATATAACAGTTGATATTCGAGGCTTCTGCGTTGTTTCTGAGAGACGAAGCGCTGCATTAACATCTATTCGGTTTCTCTGTTTGGTTTTTATTACAGACACGGCTGAAAAAATCTTTTCACATAAATAGGAATCGAGAAATTGACTAATAATTTGATAGCTTTATAACTCAAAATTGGATATTCTTTTTCTAGCGATATCCAAAATTGAGGCAATGAATGCATTTTATGTCTGGAGACCAGAGTGATATCAGAAGACAACTCGATCCAGCTTTTCTTTTTCATGAAGATCAAAAAGAAAAGTGACATGAGTTTATGTCTTCCAAGAATGGATTATTAATCCAGAGGTTACCTTTACGAGGATCTTCATTTTCTGGGAAATAAGTATTCAAATGTTCAGCTAATGCTCTTAAATGTTGCTTTATTATGATAAATATGACTTTCGTGTTTACATCAGCAGCAATCGAAAATTCATCCAAAAGAGAAAACATTTCTACATCTTCCTCGTAAGCGACTATTCCAAAGAGCTAGCTTCTTTTTGAACGCATCCATTTTATTTCTTAAATTAAAAATATTTGTGTATGAACCCTACAGAGAAATATTAACTTCATTAAGCAGACTGAATATGTCCGCCAATATATTGTTATTATACATTGTATTTGTATAGTTTTATACATAATACGTCACGGCGATTTACGATTTGACCAAAATTTCTACGGCCCGGTACTGGAGCGCGGACCGGCGGTTGAAGAACACTGGGTTAAGCGAACAGAAGAGAGCTGGGTAGCGCATTGGTAGAGCTCTGAGTTGCCGTGCTGAAGTTTCTGGGTTCAAATCCGGATGTGGCAAATAACTTTTTTTAGTAATGTAATTAACAATCTCATTAAATGATCTCTTAACAGCCGGGATGGATCTGGAGACCCTCCAGGGGCTCACCCAGTCTCTATAAAATAGGTAGATTTAATTGGCGGTTGAGGGTGATCTAAGACAAATCACCTTTCTGCACAAGCGTTGTCTTGTAAATAGTATCTATTCCATGCACAGATCCTATAATGGTTTATAATGGTACAAGTTCTTTCTCGAGTTAAGGCTCAATTTGGTATTATAGAGCATGGAAGGATGGTATTTTTGTTTTTTAAGGTATTTTAAGAATATTGATCCACCCCTACCGGACATTCTTGTCTCTGATCTACCGATTTGCTGCATTCCATACATACATACATAGAGTTTTAAAATTAAATATTTATTAGAGTTGTTAGCAATCCCCAAGAAGAGCATTAAGGAGAATTCACGGACAGCCGACTACCTACAAGCATATTATGATATAGCCCTCTATAAGGCAGTGACATAACATAAGGCCAAACACCACCGACGAAGATCCTTCATTCAGTACCCCCAACGTCTCCCGCAGACAACACGATGAGGAGGATTGCACAAGAAGCGAGAGAAGACTAGAGTGCAGCGTGGCCCTGACACAATTCGCTCAAGACCTTGTCCGAATTGTCATCGCGGCAGAGATCTGGGTCAGGAGTGCCAATGTTAGCTGCGGCCTTCCTAATTGGGTCGTCTCTCTCCCCCTCCACTCTCTACTGAACTGATAACGGCTCTTATCACTCACTATATCTCGTCAATGTCAAGCAGGGTATTTATAGTTCGGCGCATTCCGATTATCGGTCCAATATGTGTGTGGCCTACTTTATTAACAAGCCATACTATCAAATCAAAATAACATAATACAGGTTAGAAGCCTACTAACAGGCACTGAATGAATACTATACTGAAACCAGGATATCAGCAAAGCGAGACATAAATGAGAAAAAAGGATAATTTTTTGTACTTTCCTGATATACAGGCGCCGCTGATAAGAGTGCCTAATCTAACATTCTTAAGCTAGCGCCAATGTTTAGAGTTTTGACGAAAGAAAATAAATTACGAAGAAATAACAGATATATATTGAAATAACATCTATATTTAAATAATAAAAAAAAAAACGGAACCACTACAACCCGTGAACTGGTCTGAGGTTCAGTACATGGTAGAGACTGTACTGTTTCATGGATAAAGGATTTGCAAGGTGACTTGTCCTAGATCGCGCTCAACCACTAGATACCCCTTATTTTGGGTATCTTATTTTTATAACATTTTATAGAGGCTGGGAGGGCCCCAAGAGGGTCCTAAATCCAATATGACCTATCTCCGGCTGCAAGCAGACTAAATAAAAGTCTTGCCCGCAGCGGGATTTGAACCAGGATTTCCGGCACGGCAACTCAGTGCTCTACCACGTAGCCACTCCGCTCCGTTTAATAATAATATTTAGTCATTAAGTTCTTTTTTTAGCATTATATTTATTTCACTCTCCGATTGAGATGAAATAGCAAAAAACGATAACTATGTTTTCATTAATTTGTTAATATTTTTTTTGATAGAAACAATATATCCGCAGCCCCGGTGAATAATTGGTTTAATAAAATTTGCTCCATGGTCAGTTAATTGTATTGAGAGAAGCGGAATCATGTCATTCTAGTATGAAGTTACAACTTGGAATGGAATAGTAATATGTATAAACAATAACTCCTTTTGAAAAGTTTAAACACGTATTCACCTGGGTTGCAGATCTATAACGT
The DNA here is from genome assembly GCA_037127475.1 of Arma custos. Taxonomy (NCBI): domain Eukaryota; kingdom Metazoa; phylum Arthropoda; class Insecta; order Hemiptera; family Pentatomidae; genus Arma; species Arma custos. Next base: position 34,607,371 of record CM073759.1, read on the forward strand.
AAATTATTATTTAAATAATAATAATCTTTAATAAATAATAATCACATTTATATATTATTTAAATGTCGATATATGGCTACAATATCTAATGTTTTCTTAAATAGGTCCTTTTCTTACTTTTTTTTTCGATACATAAATTATTTTATAAATAAAGAAAAGTAAAAAGAGACCTCATTTAAATGCTAAGACCGTGAAAAAATTCCAACGAAAAGTCTCCAAACTAAAACAGAAAGTGAAATTATCGGTCCATATTTCGCCTATTCAGGCATCCTCAGGGTAGAAAGAGAATAACAAAAAAACAAAAAATGAATAATGCACCCAAAAAACATCCCACCACCTCCAAGGCTCAAATGCAACTAATGAATCATAAGGAAGGTTACTCGACCCCGGCTGGATAAGGTTAGATAAAAACAGCTGATAAATACTCCAGAATTTGAAAAATATACATACACTCACCAAGCTTCAAAAAGCACAAGAAAAAATAAATAATAGTAAACAACAGAAAAACAAAAGACCATATGAAAAAGTAAAAGTAAAAATGCAAGAGAAATAAAAGAACATTATCAAGAAACCAGTGGACTTATGGCTATTCCTCAAAATATATTAATATTGAAAAGTAAAAAGAGGCCTCACATAAATGTTAAGACCGTGGAAAAATGTCAACGAAAAGCCCTTAAGTCTCTAAACTAGAACAGAAAGTGTAAATATCTATCTGTATAATATAGGACAGATATTTTCACTTTCTGTTTTAGTTTGGAGACTTAGAGGCTTTTCGTTGGAATTTTTCCACGATCTTAATATAAATTATATTATCTTATTTTCTTAATGTGAGTGAATAAACCGTATTTGGGAATGCAGGATTTTTAATTAGCAGCTTCCTTTCATTTAAATCATTTAAAACTCAATACATTATAAATATACAAATAACATAAATGTATTACATACAATGGATTTCTACCATAAATATATTATGACGAGTACAACCTTATTCCTAAACTAAATTAATAACATTATTCAACGAGACATTTAATATTCTTTAATTCATAAAAAAAAAATTAATATTTTCTTTTAAAAAAAAATATTAAAAAAATTATACCATATAACAATAAAATAAATTATAAAAAAATTAATACTTTATGTATATACATACGCTGGAAAATACCGTTTTGTAGATATAAGTCAATAAAAAAACAACCGAAAATGGAACATTTGATTTGCCGCCATTTTGTATTGATCGAAGCTTCAGGACTTCAATGCTTTAGTGTTTTATCAAGAAGGTAAGTAAATGAAACAGGTGAATCTTAGTAAAATAAGTTTAATAAGGCGATCAAAATTGTGAGATAAAGCGATAGATCATAAAATATGATTGGACGCATTTGAGTATTTTGATGTCTGATTTTACTATTTAATGTCTAGCCATTATGTAGCTATATTATTTAATTATATATTATATTTATCAAGTATTAATAAAAAATATTACAAGAAAAGAAATGCATACATTTAATATAAAAAGTAAGTACACCACCATCCAAGTCCAACGAATAGGAAGGGACGTGATGGAAATTAAAAACTCTTAATTATATGTTACATTTTGATTCGAGACAAGTAAATGGATGTCATTAGCAGAGAAGGCCTATCCAGTTTCTCATTCCTGTTTTTTAAAAATGTTTCTCCCGTGGCGGCCATCCCCAATTAGGGATGAATACAAATTTCTTTTTAGTTATTCCACCTACATAGAAAAGGGTTAATTAAAGAAGGATTCATGCTTCCGCTCTAGGAGTTAAGTCCATAAAACTTTATTCTAAAAAATATTTTCAGCATAAAAAACGAATATGAAAGACTTATATAAAAAAACAAAACTTAAATGAACTTTATCTGTATTTTAAAAAATTAAATTATTTATAAATGGTTGAAGTTACATGTACTAAACGATGATTTATTTTAAAACGAAAGGTTTTCATAATTCTCAATAATAAGTAGTGAACTTTGGTTACCATTTTCAAAGTTCGGAGATGATTTTTACCAAACATTACAATTTGTGTAAAATGATTAAGAAGCTATAAAATAAAATGATGTCATTATATTTTAATTCCCAGAATAACAGTGATTTTTAACACCTGGGAGTTACACTGAAAAAATAAAGTATAAATGACAGAAAAAGACATTTTAACATAATAATTTCTTGTGGCTTTATCATTTAATATTATATTTAAGTGGAAGATAACTTTTTATATAAGACTTTTTATATAGCAATAGTGAAGAGTTTTTTTGGTCACTTTAAGCCCTATATTTTGAAGCTACATGTCTCTTTGGGCATCGTATTCATCCATTTAATATCTATATTTCGTACGATTTCGGTCAATTATTTCTAATTAATTACTTAAATTCTATTTTCAGTATACAAATGATTTGTGATTAACATATAATTATTATATAATTTCTCCAATCCCCTCTACAAAAAAAAGTTACCCCAAAACTTAATATTTGCCTGAAATACATACACACACACCCTCTAGCAGCCCATTAAACGGTCTTTATTGTCTAGTGATTTTAGATCATAAAGTAAAAGATTGTAAAGAGGGTCGAACATTAAAATTTTATAATTGATAATTTGTATTCAATCAACTCTTCATTAGTTTAAGCTTTTCAATATACCGATTTATTTATCTTAATCAGATGCTACTAGACACATGTAATAAGTACAGTATAATTTCATATTTAATGACATAGAAGAGATTTATAAAAGTGAAATAAAGTGTAATTAAAAAAAATTGAATAAATGTAGTATTTAATGTCGCCTTAATGCCTAACCTTATATTTTTTCTAGAACAACAAACTGCAGATACAATAAGCAAATAACGATTTCGACATGCAATGAGTCATTTAACAACAAAAGCATTAAGAAATAATCCGGTAAGTTGAAAAAAATGACTTTATAAAGTCAGTCAAATATAATTCTTATCTTCAGTTGTGCTGGCCAGAGGTTTTAATTTTGTTAAAATGCCTGATACCACCCCTTTTGACCACCCCAATAGTGCACAAAATGCCGCAAGTAAATGCGTTGAGATAATTAATATTATATGATAATGACATGTAAATAAGCTAACTATTAAAACAACTTACCAGACAGTTGTATGTGGTTATCTACAGTTCCTATTGGTTTTGAACAGATAAAGAGTTCATCATGGAAGGATAGAAATATGCCAAATCCATAGCTATACAGATAATTTGCGATATAAAAAAAAAATTGTAACACAACAATCTATGAAGGGTCTTGGGTTCATTACATGGTAGAGACAGAATGTTTCTAGGAAAATGGTTGTACAGCAAGGTGATTTGCCCGAAATCACGCTCAACCCCCAGGGTTTAGCCCTTGATTATGGGTACCCACTCTATAGAGACTAGTTGTACCCTAGGAAGGTTTTCAGATCACACAGGCTCCATCTATAGCTGTTAACATATATAATTCCGGATTCGGACAGCAGCTTAGCTCTCACACTTAGATGGAAGCGGGTTCCCATGTAATAAGATATAAATTGATATAATTTATTGAGATGCCATTTGGATTTTAGTTTTTAATAAGGAGATGCTAGAGGACTTTGAAAAGGTTTACTGAAACTCAACCATAATCAAACAGCTTCGTATTGAAACTAAAGAAAGACTGCATTAGTCTTTCTTGTGGCGCTTATAAAGATAGCTCTTTATTAGTCAATCATTCACGTGAGTAAATTAAAAAAACAAGATATTTAAAATAAAAGATAGCTCTTTTTGAAAGAACCTGGCTTTAGAATCCAAGATCCAAGTCTCTCGTCCAATTTAAAGTAACGCAATAGACCTATTAAACAGAGATAAGTGCAAGATTAAGTAATCACATTGTTAGGAAAAATCATAGGTTAAAAATAAATAAAATACATTTTTAAAAAAATCCTCAGGTTATGTTTAGCGGTGAGACATAAATATCCTCAGGGATTCTTCATTAGTGGAAAACAATGAGGAAGACGACGACAAAATAATCAATAGAGGAGTTGCCATTACTATTCCACAGCATGTGGGAACCTTCTACCTACATCACACAATTCTGTCACAATACTCGTGCACAATGCGTTCAATGCAAACCGAGAAGTGCATCCGGGGACAGCTGGCTTAACGCTGATATGATCTTGAGAGTATGTGTCTATGCAAAATTAAGTTACTATAGAATATACATTGTATAAACACCTTGAATTCCGAAAAATGCATGTATGCATAGTTGTATTAACTTCCTTTTTAAGAAGTATTTTACTTTCAACACTAAATATTTCCTGGTTAATACTTGTCAATGGACGGGCACTACAGATTATTTCCATTTTTCTTTACAACTTGTAGATGTCTTAACTAACTGTCCAACACCTATTTTTTCTGTACCTTAGACTCAAAAACAGTTACACATTATACATACTAGTTCAGCTATGCAGAAACACGAGCTGGTCACAGAACCATTGTATACAAAGGTTAGTCAAAATATGCAAATCGTTCTGAATACCATCAATGAAACAATGAATATCCTCAAACTAATTGAATATTTGTAAATCGTATGGCATATTGATTAACACTTTATTGAATGTATTTATTTCTGTTATACAACTAACATAAATTTTATCAAAATTTGCTGTTATATAGTATTTAATAATACTCCAACAGGATTTACAGAGAACCCTGTACAGTAACCATTAAAGAGGCTACGAAAATATCGTAAAAAAAAGTTAATCACAATATAGCCCACCATCATTCTGTATACCCCACAAAGAAGAGTGTTAGTTTATTTGCAGTGTGTTCATGAGTTTAAGGGGATAGACTGGGAAGATTTACGAAAAGATGAAGTAAAATAATCCCCCCTGAGCAAAAATAGTCTTAATGGGATGGAGGTAGGATATAGGGTTATGGTACCTTATTCCAAGTATGTAATCCATCCCAGTGAGCTATATCTCATTTTTCAAAATCAGATTCCCCTTTTACATGCGAAAGGCTGATTGGACAAGTGCAGTAATCCAAGTTAGCCGTTAAACATCTAAAAAGTTCATTACAACATCAGTATTTTATTTAATTATAGTATCAATATTTTGCATAAAACACTTAAGAGAGAATTTATTTCCTTTCAAACGGCACAAGTGTTATAGCTGTACAACTAAAACGTTTAGTACATAAAAGGTACTGTACTCTTTGTAGGCCAGTAAGTACCAAAAAAGGGCTTTAGGTTGTAATAAAGTGAAGAGAGCTGCATTTTTGATATATTGTAAGGGCATGTCTGACTAGTGGAAATCCAAGTTTGCTACCGAAAAAACGGATGGGAAAACTTTTGGTGGCAGAAAAACCTCGAAATTTTCGGAGTTATTTCAATTTTTCGCCTATATCTCCTAATCGGTTTTTTTTTTTTATTAAAAAAAACATTAGTGACATTTTTAATGTAGATTAAATTTGCTACAATTTCGATCCAACCGCGTCTCTGTAGCTCTAATAGATTCTGAGTTACGCCCCTTTGAAAATTGGTAATATTTTCCAAAAAGTCCAAATTTTAAGTTTTCGCCCACTTTCGTGAGGAACACCGGCCGAAGGAGTGATCTTACGATGAAATTTATGGGGAATGAAGCTGTAGTAAATTTAATTAGCTTTAATTTAAGCACAGACCGAAGCCTGTAGGTCAAATAGATTCTGATTTACGCCCCTTGGTCATTTTTTCCAAATAGTCCAAATATAGGCCAGTGGCCAGGTGTTTGAAGGTCGCAAAAAATCGAAGACAGTTGCATTTTTTATATTTTGTAAGGACATGTCTGAGTAGTGTAAATCCAATTTTGCAACGGAAAAAACGGATGGGAAAACTTTTGGAGGCCAAAAAACCTTGACATTTTCGGAGTTATGTCGGTTTTTGGCCTGTCTCTCATAATCGGTGCATTTTTGAAAAAAAATCCCATGGGTAACCATTTTAAAGTAGATTAAATTGAAAATAATCAATTTTCAAAGAGGCGTAACTCAGAATCTGTTACACCTACAGGCCTTAGTCTGTGCTTAAATTAAAGCTAATTACATTTACTACCTTGACTTTTGGCCGGTGTTCCTCAAGAAAGTCGGCCAAACTTAAAATTAGGACTTTTTGGAAAAAAAAGACCAATTTTCAACGGGGCGTAACTCAGAATCTATTAGACATACAGAACTTAATGTAATCATAGTGTACACCGCGTTATGTAATCTCCTACATTGTCGTCTCAAGGAGAGTGGTCTCATCCTTTTTTGAACCGCATATTCTATGTAACCCCTTATTTTCGAATACCTGAAGAAGTTTTTCATCCTTCAGCGTTAGCGGTCAAGTTTCACATCCGTAAAGAAGAGATGGAAGGATGATTGTTTTATAAATTTCCGGCTTTAATTGGGCCTTTATTTCCTCTAGAATTTCGGTTTTTCTAGTTACCATAGGCCCTAAGTACTTAAACTTCACCACATGGGAGAACTTATTCTCGCCTACAGCAATATTATCAAAATTTCGCCCTTTTCTGCTAGTAACCGTATACATAGTCTTATCCGATTTATTTCCAGCCCTATTTCTTTACCAGCATTCATTAACGTTTCTGTATTTAGCTTTATAGTTTCTGCGTCTTCACCCAAGAGTACCAAATCGTCCGCAAACCCAAGCACGGATATTTTACTATTATATTCAAATTCAACCCTTTTTCGTTGTGCATCACCTTTTCAATAACGTACTCGAGTGTTAAATTGAATAGTCAGGTGATAGCGAATCAACCTGTTTTAAACCTGAACGAACCTCAAACTTCTTCGAACAATTATTACCGATTCTAACCTTATCGAAAGTTTCGCTCATACACATCTTTACCAGATTTACTAATTTCTTTGGTATACCCTGTCCAGCAATACGCTATTCATAAATAGATGGTCGATGGAATCAAAAGCTTTTTTAAAATCGATATAAAGCTGATGAACGACACCGTTGAATTCTAATTTTTTTTCTCTGGTATTTGGCGTAAAGAAAATATTCGATCGATGGTTGAACGGTTTTGTCTAAAACCACTTTTATAGTCTCCGATAATTTCCTCGGCGTATACCGTAATTCTACTAGTTAGGATTAATGGGAATATTTTATAGCAAGTCGGTAGTCTTTGCAATCCGTCCTCGGCCCCTTTTTTTGGGTCGGAATAAGTATAGATTCCTTCCATTATTCGGGCATTTTCTCATGTTCCCATACCTTTGTGTATAAACAAAACGTGAATCTTCGAGACTCCTGCTTCCCCGCATGCTTTTATTAGTTCACTAGGAATATTATCGACCCCAGCTGCTTTGTACGATTTCGATTTTCCTATGGCTATTTCAACCTCCTTACTCGGTCCTTCTATAAATGGTTCTGCACTCTGATATTCCGAAACAGGGATTTGATTATTTATTGCGGTATTCAAAAAAGTTTCAAAATGATTTGCTATATTTCAACGCTATATATCTATATTTAAATCTGCGTATAGGGACTTCATGATGAAATAAAGTCTGAAATGGTGTTACTGCCTTCAGAATCATTTTTAAAATGTTTACGTTTAGGTAAGTTATCCAAATTTCTGAACAGTTGGAAATCTGTTGTTTTTTTGATAAAATTGTTTGTTACACTATGTCAATATCCCTGCAGTACGACGAAAATATGATAGAAAAGGGAAATGAAATATTATAATCTGTGTCACCAGCTAAATTTTTTTCATACCAATGGCGAATAATCCGATCTTTATAACACCCTTTCCCGAACGTGGTGGTAATATTTCAAGTAGCTTAGGCTGCCGAATGTCCAAGTTTAAAATTATACAAAAATCGCGTGTTTCTATGATCATATTTGATGACATACTAAACAACATTCGTTCAATTGTAGTGATGGTAAATATTACCAAAAAAGAAAGGATTAATAACAGTTCATTACAATCTCTAAACATAATGAACAATAGAAGTCGACCAATTCCACTTTGTTTTAATAGAAATAATAAAAACAGACATATCATACGAAACGAGCCAATAACATTCCTATAAATTTAATAGTAAATGATTAGTGAATTAGTTTAGAAAAAAGATCCGCATAAGTCATTACTAATACTTATCAAAATAAGTTTCGATTCCATATACATTACACTTACAAAAATATTTGAACATTTAATAATATGGTGGTTGTGAGGTAGAAGCACAGCCGTGGGGGGAGCACCGCCTTGACCCCAATAAGACTCGGCACCATAAAACCGCACCACCATTAACTCCACCGGCTCCTGATCCTTAATGTCAAAACTAAATAGTTCAATAAGTTATTTTAAACTGAAATGTCTATTAAATTAAACAGACTATGAAAAAGTAGAAGCTGTAACTTATGTGCCATACATTTTGAGGCAGCTTCAAGTGTAACAAAGGACACCAGTTCTTCTCATTCAGTTTCGGTTAAAGTAAACCCCAATTCAAACATTTATGTTAGCATTATGACATGTTTTATCAAAAAATATTCCAAACGAAAATGCACAAACCCGACCTTCGTAATAGAACTTAGGATCAGAGATATAATAAAAAACATTAGAGAAGTAGTATATTATTTTTTAATTTACACGATTATAAATCCATAAATCAAAATCTTACTGGTATAGGTAAGAGATCTCAAAATCAGGTTTTCACCAATTACATACTTTTTTTAAGATCCTAGCTCAAATTCACGAAAACTACCACACATATTAAATATTTTCAACCTAGTTTCAACGAAATGTTTCATTGCTACTAAGAACATTGATGCTACTACGGAGCTCCATTTTTTTATTTAGGAAGATTCTATATTCAAAAATCTAAAATTAAAACTATCTATTCCATCATAGGGATAATATTTTAATTGAGGCGTGGAGATGCAAAAAGGGATAAATCCATATTTTATCATTTTTAATTTTTTTAATGTTTTTCACAAATTTAGGACGCTATGCGGTGATATATGGTTCAACATTCAAAACATGTCAAAACCAATCTAATTTTTCTAAAAATAATTGTCTAAAATAAATAATCCTTTCATAGTAACCTAAATTATGTATATGTTTGATGATTCCAGAAAGAAATTTTAAATTTGGATTTATCCCCTTTCGCATCTCAACGCCTCAACTGTAATATTTAATTAACTCTAATAATATTAGACCTATCTATTCATCTCCGACGGCGCTATGGCCTCCTCAAAAATTCTCCTCCCCTCAGAGCGATCATCTGTAGCTCTTTCCTATCTTTCCTTAAATGATCTATAATTTTTTTTTTAATCGGAGATCTTACGTATTCCCTTGATAAGATATTTATATTAAACTTCAAGAAAAACACAATGCCTTGGCTGACAAGTATCAGATATGAATCAACACTATGCAACTAGGGAATCTCCAGTGACTCACCTTGTCTCTATAAATTCCTCTTAACTGGGAGAAAAATTTGGTGGCTACGCGTGGTCTAGGCCAAATCACCTCTGCGCTACGCATTTGAAATAAATACTACTAAATAAATTCTATGGTCCTTACCAATAAAATATGAAATAAACAATATAATAATAGTTAGTAACTATCTTGAAAAAACGATAAGACTCAAATTCATAAAGTTATGCAAAAAGTGCAACAAATAATAACAAAGAGGAGTAAAATATTTTAGTGAGAGAAAATTAATTTGATATTCGTTTTTCGTATAACGAAAAAATACCTAAATAGGAACCAGATTCTATAGAAACAGAAAATAATGTTTTTTGACAAAAAAAAACAAAACAAAAAAGCATTGGGCCTTCATTGTTGTTCGGAGATTAGAGAAATGGCGATAATTTTAACACCACTCCATTTACAAGAAACTAAGGAGTATGTTACAGCTCCATATTTTAGAAACACAAAAGAAAAGGAACAAATCCGATCTCCTTAAAAGAACTTAATCGTAGATATAAAATAAAACAATACAGACAATCTATATCGTTATAATAATAACGTTAATAGTTGTAATAACGTTCAATATTTAAATCCTTATTTAAACGCAAAGAAAGATTGGTACAAAAAAAGAATAAAATCCTACAATAAATGAAGTTCTAACACTTTTTTCTTTTTAAAGCATTATGTCACTTTCCTGAGATCTGTATGTTAAATATTTTTAATGACGATAAAGACGGATATAGTTCGTTTTTCTCTAAAATTTAATTTACTAACTACTTATTTTTTTTTACATTAACTAAAACGAATTATTAGACAGAAAAAAATAAAATTGATTGATAGTTAAATTTCTTTTTTAAAAGCCATGCAGAGCCAATGTAGATGGCAACAAAAATTGAAATGATATAAAAAAAACATTCTCAAGAACCACCGCTCATGTTTCACAGCTATCACATCCGTAGGTTCCAACTATTTTTTTTATTATATTTTTTTTGTTTTTACTTTATACAGAACTAAGGATTACGCCACGCCAATATGATAGATCTCAAATATTTTTAAGTTTAAAAAAATGTATGAATAATTTTTTTAAACACAATTCTCTATTAACGGCAAATTTCCGTGAAAACACAAAGCATTAATATAACTATGGAGCCAGAAATAAATAAAAAAAAACTGTAGTTAACATGTAATTTATAAGTGACCGGGAATGAGTATGCCACCTTCTTCCTAGTCTTAAATGATTCAGATTCCTATAAGTTAAATATAATCACTAAAAACTATGAAATGTAAATCAAAATTATTTACATTTATTAAACCTATTTTATTCGAAAAAGCGGTAATTGTAACCATTTACACTTTCTTCACGCTATTAAGAAGAAGCAGGTCAAGGCTAGAACAGAACATAAGACCCGTGAAACTTAGGTCATCGTTATGCAATTTACAAACTTAAACAGGAGTCGCAGAGGAGTAGTATATTTAAGTTCCCTGCTTAATTTTGTGCTTAGCGAGGGGGGAGCCCAGATTTAGGTCAGGTGGGGTTGGTCCGCCCGGATCTGGGTCACTGGGGGCCCCTACAATGGGGTCAACTCCTAAACAAAATGGGAATAAAAACAGTGAGAGAACGCAGCCCGTGCATTTCATGTAGTAGTTTCGTGACGAGCTGGGTAATAGTTATGGGCCCAGCCTAATAAATTATATTTTTCCAATATTATCAACTGGACCAATTGATAGTAATTTAGAAATAAACAAACCATCAATCATCAATAAAATATAGGTTAGGATAATCAACAATATACGAAAAGTCATATTTCCAAAAGAGAACGTAAAATAAATTGGACGAGAACAAAATATTATATATTTTCTAGGATATTAAAAGGTTTACTTGATAATTAAAAGATAATTTAAACACATTTATTTCTTTTTTTTACAAAAACTAAGATACCATAATTAATTTAAATTCTATTTTTTTTTTAAATTTATTTATTGATATCTACAACTGTATTACAATAATACAACAAGTAAATAGGCTAAGTGATATATAATGACATGATAATGACAAGTAGAGAAACTACCCACTGGTAGTACTCAAATCAAAGTTCAAGTTACGAGGTCACGTGGCCATCTTCTTTTCAGATGCCTCGGAGGATTATCGGGAATTGAAGAGGAAGCTAGGTTTGAAACTAGAGGGTTTGAGTGATAATGAAGTTTGTTATGAAAGGATAGATACCGGGTTCGGGCCAAATCAGCAACAAAAGGGACATTAAGGTCGTTATGGATGAGTTTATTCTTAACAAAATAAGGAGCATTGAGGATTTTACGAAGGATTTTGGACTGTAAGGATTGGATACGAGAGGAATTCGATGGCTTAGTGGAGCCCCAAAGCTCTACTCCGTAAGTCCAAATAGGTCGTATGATGGTCATGTAGATGAGTCTTTTGTAGTTAATTGGGAGCTTAGAGCGTTTGTCTAGTAAGTGTTGAAGTAGCCTGAAACGTCGTGCGGTTTCTTGTCTTTTCAGTCTTGTATGAGGATTCCAGGTTAATCGTTTGTCAAGGTGCAACCCTAAGTATCGGATCTGTTCTACAGGCACCAGAGGGATATTGTTAAAGGATACTGTAGGGCAGGAAGTCATTGGTTTACGACGTAAGGTAAAAGTGATTTGATGCGATTTTTGAGAATTTATTTTAATTCTCCAGTTTTGACACCATTCTTCAAGATCAGTGATATGGTATTGGAGGCTTTGGGATGCAATAACTGGATTGGTGTTGACTGATAGTACACATGTATCATCAGCATACGTGGTAAGGATAGTATTAGGATGAGTTGGGTTGTCAGCTGTATAAACTGTATATAGGATTGGACCAAGGATACTACCGTGAGGAAAAATTCTATTTAAATATAAAGAAAACACCTTCAGTTTCATACCACTTATGTCATTAAAAAAAAAAACAATTAGTAAGGAAGTTCTATATATCTTGATATTACAAGAGCGGATAATAAGTAAAAACCATGCTAAATTTTAGTTATACAAGGCATTTATAATGGGCAGGTCCATGTCTGTCAACACGCTGATAAATTGCGAGGGAGAGTTCTAAGGGTGCAGCTAGTGAAGGCAACCTATCTTGAGATCTTGGATCTAGATGCAAGCTGAGAACGTTAGTCCTTAGTTATTAAAGAAAGAAAAATCGATTCAAAGATAATAACGCAGCTTCCGATTTGGACTGTCTTACAGGGACGAGGAAATACGATTCTCTTCCTGGATTCACAGCGGAAAATATATTGGCAGGTCGACTTCATAGATATAAGTTAAATGATGAAAACAGTAAATGGTCACCCAATATTCCCAGATGAAATTAATATATTGTACTCCGAGCAATAGAAGTGGCTTTTGTGATATAATTGTACTGGAGAGTTGAAGCTTAAACACTCATTCATAAAAGATTATTATGATAGATTTAGAGTTGTCAGACTGCTCTGTACGGTTACATAGGGATATATATTGAAAATGCATCATTACTTGACAAAGTCGAGTCAAAATCTCCAGGGGACAGTAAATAATGCAAGAACCCGAACAAGAAATATCACGATCAGTGGGGACCAAAACACTAGAACTGGAAATGATATCCACATGAGGAAATAGGTTTTTCCATCAGCAAAGCAGTCTATTTGGGATATCACGATCTGAAGGTCGCATAGTACGAATAAAGGAGACATGGAACTAACTAGTTAGAGGAATAAACTTACTAATCTGGTGAGGGTAATTTATCAAGACCTGAAGAGTTAAAAGGACATATATCACAGCTTTCGTAAACGAGAGTGAAAAACAGAGATAGCCATAGTCCTCTGCTTTTTATTCTTCTTGTAGATGAAATATAGAAGATGAAAAAAAAGAGAGCTTTAAGAGGTGTATAGTATTGGCATATTCGATGTTAACGCCAATGCTTGCTCAGGGTATGATCTACGCTGAAGTCACTATAGGCTCTTCGTCAGCATCGGTCGAAAGCCAAGAACTGCAGTATAATAAATAAATAAATCCAATAAATCCTACTAAAATCAACATAATGTGTGTTGGAAGGAGCGGGTCTGTAACTCTAGGCAGAGCGGCACATAAAAGTTAGAGGAAGAAGAAAAAAATCATTCTAGTTTTGTCAAATAACAATTTTATTACCCTAGGCTCTCTTGGATCAGGAGAGCTATGGTAATAAAAATTGCTTTCCTATTTGCAATAAAGTGTTAGTTGATTGTTATTATAAGGCGTGGAATAGCTAGATTATAAGCGCCTGATCCTTCTAAAAATTAAAAAAAACTGTTATGGTAATTTCATAATAGCTTCGATAGATTACTTCAGGAAAGGAAGGAAATAAGATAGCTGCCTGATTAATAACAACTATTGAACAGTTTTGCGTTAATTCTGTTTCGTTCAGTTTACAATTGTAGAAAGGACACTATTAAAAAAGGCGTACTATTGTTAGAAAACTACTCCAATGTTGATGATGAGACGGGTTTTCATTTAGATGGAGTTGAGTCAATCTTGTATTCCCCAATCCTTGTCCGGGTAAGGTTCATATTCTCTCAACGGATGTTGAGACGAGAAGAGATTCAATCCCGACAAGTCTCTTTATGAGTTTAACTTAGCATGAAAGTCACTTTCTATCTCAGAAATTTTACCATTTCTTGTGAATATTGTCGTTCATAGAATATATATGCTCCAATGATGTTAACAGAGCCAAACAACAATCCTGCAGAAAGAGTATCTTCTGCATGACTATCGGCCAATTAGTAGCCTCTTGTACGAAATGTCCAGGTACTCATTGAACTGATTGTACATCATCAGCCAGGGTCGTTCCTATATTCAAGATTCGTTGATATAAGTACGATCGGAAAGCATGTTCTTTAATGCTTCAAAAAAACTTCTGAGTCTGAAGACAGTGTAATCAAAATAATCAAAATTTTTCATTCATCAAAAAAAATATTTTGTTTTCTGCAGATAGTGAACTAGTCCAGGAAAAGATCCCATTCTGTAGTAAACAGTATTTCTGTGATGGCATTTTGTTGTTTTGCTTTGAACTCATCAAAAAATTTAATTAAATTTTCTTTCGTGGAAATGAAAGTCCACGATTTCATTGATTTATTTTTTGGTGGCACGAATTGCGGCCACCAATTCCACCAATTGGGTGGAAACTTACCCATGCCAATAAAAAGGCCACCACATTTTTCTGATGTGAGATAAGAATCTTTTATACTCATATTATAAGTGATCGTATTGATTTAATAAATATAAAATTCTCAGAAACAATACCTAGTAGTAATATAATGTATGCATTTTTCTTCCTTCTTGTAAAATTTAGAAAAGTGAATTAGTTTACTTTCTGGAGTAAACAATTTCTACTTGAAATTATTTTATTTAGATGAGCAATAAAAGAAAAAGATTGTATCTTTTTTGCAAATTATACCAATTACGATATGTTTCAAGGAGGCTCTTCATTATGTTATGTAACAAATGGATGGATAACAATAACTATCATTTTCAACTAACATTTATCAAATAAAAAAATCAAAACAATACCTATTTTAAAAATAAGCAGAATAGGTCATCAGTAGATCAGGAGATATTCAAGGATGTGTACTACCAGAGAGGTGGGTACTAATGTCAATCAAAATTTCGACACGCTTAGAAGTCCAAATATTTTTATCATACCTCCAACCCTAACATTTTCCAACAATTAAATGCAACATTAAGTATGGAGCTCGAATCCTCAAGCTATGTCTTTTTCCTAATTAGTAAAATGTAGCTTAATAGTGAACTGACCTATCGGAAATATTCAAACTCGATTTTCCGCCAGATTGAATTCAACAGAAAAATATTCCCCGAAACTCATTAACCTCTTAACTTGCACGCTCGAGTTAATTCGAGCGCGCTAAACAGGCCAAACTGTGCACACTCGAGATAATTCGAGCAGCGTTGTATTTGATGCTGCTATAATTTTTCACACTCGAATATATTCGAGAATTGAAAATAACAATGTGAAAGCTAAGAAAAAGAATCGTGTTATTGATATTTATCATTTACATAGGATTGTAAGCTATAATACCTTCATAATACCTTGCATTCTTGCATTTCTGTACTCGTGACGACTGACTGCGAACCGTCGTAGTATTTTCGTGAATTTATATAAAGGCCATTGCATCTTTTATTTTACTATTTAGACGTGAAATATCAAACACTTGTTTCTGTTGTTTTATAGTTTAGTTCAATAGTTACCTAAGTGTTGTAAACTTGCAAAGATAAGTGTATCTTTATAGACAGTCAGTTATTTTGTGATTACAGAAAATAAAATTGGGTATATTGGATATTTATACAATTGGTATGTTTTTTTCATTTTCAAATTATTATTATTATTATTATATTTTATTTTATATTATATTTTAGTAAAATATATATTGAAAAATGAGCGATTCAGAATCTGAATATGAATACGCAAATTTGTCGGAAAGCGGCTCAGAAGAAAAAGATAAAAATTTTGATTAATTTTGAATTTTTTTTATTTTTTTGCCAAAACAATGTTCTAAAGTTTGTTTTTTACATTAAAAAAAATTGATTTTTTTTGGCCGGTTTTTTTCAAAAAACTGTGCGTTAAGGGGTTAACAGAGAATTGCTTTTCAAACACACAATATCTATCTCAACTGGATTTATTCGACACGAAGCGATCGATTATTTCGAATTAAGCCATAAATAGTCAGCGATTAATTGAATTGAAGAATACACGCGTTTAGCAGCTTATGGCATGGGGTAAACTTGTAGGTTCGCGTCACAAACATGCTCGAGACTTACGACACCTAGCGGCCTATGCAAGAGTTATACAATTTCTTTTACATTTTATATATTATATGTAAAAGGAATAATTATTATTATACCAGTATTTTATATTAAAGCTATTATTATTATTCAATTTGTTTTAAACAACTTTAGTTTAAAGGTTAGAATTCCATTGATATAAGATTAATTATAGTTATCTAAAAAGTCTTTTAATAGTTGCGCTATTAATAATAATAATAACTTAAAGCATCAATAATTGAATGAACTTTTCGTTTCCCTTAAAATATTTTATTTTAAATAGTTAAATGCCCTGTTTTATGAAATGATTGGAAGTACAAATGATCTAAGTATCGTTTAACTTAACGATGATAATAATGCTAAAAATTGAAATATAATCTATGTAAATACAAATACACGGTATAAATAATACGAGTGTAACCATATACTGGTCATTATTTCAATTAAATTAATGATTAAATACTCTGTTAGGTTTCCACGGCCACTATTATTACAAAAGACTTTTTTGATTTCTTCTGGTTTAGACAGTGTTGATAATTTTTTCGCCAACGTTAAGCCAGCCATGCTGCTGACTTCTTCAGGGCTGAAATGAGAATGATTTTCTCATTTCAGCCCTGAAGAAGTCAGCAGCATGGCTGGCGAAACGTTGGCGAAAAATTTATCAACACGGTCTAAACCAGAAGAAATCAACAGTCTTTTGTAAATTATTGCTATTTTGTATTGAGCCAGTGCAGCACATCATATGTTTTGCTGAATAAATAAACTACTTAAAAATGTATATAATTATTGTAAGGAGTACCAATATATGTGAAAATCAGACTAATGTTGATGATTTAAATTTATAAATTTGAAATGTAAATAATACCAATTTATTTTTATTGATTGTTAGGATTAGGATTAGGATCAGGTTGTGGGGCGATCAACAGCGGGGTTATGTTGATTGTTATTTTTATGGTGATTATTTTTAAATATTTTTGTTTTGAAGAGAAAAGATTTGCCCTGGCCGGGATTCGAACCCGGGTATTCTGCATCTCCTTTGCAGTGCTCTAAACCACTTCAAAACAAAAATATTTAAAAATAATAATTAATAAAAATAAATTATAAATAATATAATGGCGTAAGTCAATAAGATATTAATTAAAGTAATGTTCAATGAGCATACTTCCTCGTGTATACATCGCAAAAATTGTGAGGACATGGGGATATAAGATCGGTGAAGAGAACGGATTTGCCTGACTTGGATACGAACGCCTGGTAGCTCAGTGGTTTAGAGCAATGCACCGGAGAAGCAGACGATCCGGGTTCAAATCCCGGCCTGGACAAATCTTTTCTCTTAAAAACAAAAATATTTGTAAATAATTAAGTAACTATAACTGATTTATAAATTCAAAAATAACACAGTTATTACCAAAATCTTGAGTTTTCACTTCTGTCGGCATTCCTCATGACTGCTTATATGATTTTTTTTTTCATATTTTTACTTTAAATAATGAAGTATAAAGGAGAGTTAGAGAGGCAGATGGGCGCAGAGCAAGTATTGTCTCCTGTAACTAGGTCAGGGATAAGCCGAGCTACTCCCACCCCAGCGAGCGCCCACCTTATAGCAACTGGCTCAAGGAGATTTTCACAAATGTTAGCAAAATCATGATACAATAAATGTATTAATAAATAAATACTTAATACAATATTAAAAAACTACTTTAATATATTATTTTTCAAGAGAAAATCTAATTGAACTGGCAGGTTTTCCCCAATTAAGTGTACCATATGTATAGAGGGTGGATGAACCCCCAAGAGGGTCTCCAGATCCGAAAAGATCGATTCCCGGCTGTTAATAGATTATTAAATGAGGCATAAAAACGTTATCGGCTACAGCCAGATTTACACACGAGACCTTCGGCACAGCAAATCAGCACTCTACCACTGAGTGCCCAGCATGTCGACTTAATCTACTTAAAATAAATATATAAAAGTGCCTAAATTCGTTTAAATATAATAAAAGAATAAAGGACATATCTAAGTTCTACTTCTATAATTAAATTTTGTAAACCATTCTGTATGAATTTTTAATACATTATATCGCCCATACAAATGCGTGATACCATCGATACAACTGTTAATATCTAATGTTACAAAACACAGTTCTTCGATTTCGATCTAAAATGATTGCTTTAGGAATGATGAATATTATAGCAAATTCTTGAATCTCAACTCTCTTTGTAAAGGGGGATAACCCTGTCAAGAGAACGAATATTAAACTATCTTGGAGAACGGAAGTAGTTGGGGGGTGCAGTCAAAAAAACACCAAATAAGTACCAGATTTATATTTAGTTAGTGCCGGCGTTTCGACCTACAATGCATGCCATCTTCAGGGCAACTGGGAGAGGAGCGGCTGGGTGAACCTACATTGTATGGCCTATATTGTAGGTCGAAACGTCGGCACTAACTTAATATAAGTCTGGTACTTATTTGGTGTTTTTTTTACTGCAACCCCCAACTATCTCCGTTCTCCATTTTATCATCCAATCAACTATTTTCCTCTCATAAATTAAACTATCTTGATGATGTTCAAAAGCAAAGTAGCTGGTACGTAGATCTGGTACGTATAGTAACAAAATCCAATTCCTAACATGGAAAACTAATGAATAAGTCATTCCTGTGTTTGGTGTTTTTTGTAATTAATTTTTTGTAAAACAAATAAGTTGTTTTAAAGCAGACTATCGATTAAGATATATTCAATAGTTTGCGTTGTACATTATAGAAAAATAATCACAAATTATAGATAATCGAACTAAGGAATGTGTTTATGGCATCCATAAGGCACAAAACTAAGTATAATGTAAAATACGCTTGACGATACACACTGATTTTGATTGAACCTTGAAAAAGTTTTTCACTATCCTAAAAAAATGTGTTTTCCATTTTTTCAACAAATTCGATACTTGTCTGGACAATATACAGAATCCTACCCATATTTCTTCAATTCGCAATTCGCTTGAAACTGAAAATTATTTATCCATTTTTTTCCTTTCAATAAATTATCGAATTCATTCATTGTTTACAATCCTTTTTTTTCGTGTGTTTTCTCACACTGTGGTTCACCCCACTTTTTTAATTCTATTAATAATAAGAAATGTTTAAATAAATCAAAGAAACAAAATTAAGGGCAGTTAATTCTCCTATATCATTAAGGATACGACTTGTTTCATGTAAAGACCATTTGCACTGGACTTACCTCATCCAAATACCAGCACAATTTTGTGAGGATTTGTCAATTGGGCTCAAGAGAGGGGAAAAGAGCCTTGAAACAGGTGTTTCCGTTGAAAACTAGGATTCGATATTTTTCATCAAGCAATACATTCCCTTCTTTGTATTTCAATTGTAAGTGAGTGCAATTACATAATGATAAATTAATGCAGGAAATAAGGAGGAATAAACAAATTGATACCAACTTTTCGCCATAGCTGATGATAAAATCGAAAACAAAATCGATAAAATCAATGGAGTACTACCTACATCGATATAGACAATCCTCGTCAGATAACATATAAAATCTTTAGGCATAAAACAATTAATAAAAAAAATTTTTTTTGAGGGCAATTTATACAATACAATCAATATAAAAACAACACAAATAAATCAACTTAATAAAATAATTAATAGAAATAAAGTAATAATAGTATAATGAAAAGAATAAAATTTATATTAGGAGGTAAAACGTTAGTGACAATATGGTTTGGTTAGGTGTTCAAGACTATATAATGCTTATGTAAATCCGGTTAAGATAGTATATTTTATTAATAAATCTAAATTCATTGATAAGATTTATCAGTTAATAAATTAAACTATTGATTTATAACGATAGATTTTTAGGCAATTTAATATTCCCTTTCTACACAGATGAACGAGCATCTTCCTCATACTGCTTACAGTTTGGATTTTCCGAATACTATGTCTCAGTCATTGGCTATATTTTAACAATTGCACAATTTTATTAGGAAAAGCTTTATTACTCAAGAAAACATAAAACATGGCATAGAAGGCTTCTACCGTTCAAAATCCGAGGAATGGTATTGGGAAGGAATCTGACCATCTGTTGACGCGAAATGGCAACCAACTATAAAAAAGCGATAATAAAAGCTGTGTCAAATCAAAATTATTATTTTTTCAATAACTCTTTATTTAATTACTAAAACCATTATAGTGACTTAAAATACGATTTTTGTATTTAAATTCATATCATCTTACATCTAAGTAATGAAAAGATAAAAGTCATAAGAAAATGTATATTACCGCTGATACGGTAACAAAAGTCACGAAACGAGTTTCTTTCAACAAAATACTCTAAAAGGATAAATACAAAAAAACTTTATATAAAATAAAATTGCATAAGAAAAATATTAAGAAACAGAGCTGCTGGAAGAATTCCATCTAAGAAAATGTGTAGAATACAATAATGTAGTTAATGAACGGTATGAGAAAATAAAATCAATAAATACGCACATATCAAAGGACCTTGTTAAAGTAATTAATTAAATATATTCTCTTCAAAATCATGCTATACTGCGCTACTTATATTATATACCTTCAATTTTTGTCAAGTCTGCTATCGTTATTTCTTCTAGTTTCACCATTTAATTCAGTAACCACCACAATTTGATTAAAAACACTCCATTCTTTAAGTAATAAATAAACACAAATAATGTTCCATTCTTTAATGAGTATTTCGTTAAGCATTGTCAAAACTGCATGGAGTTAAAAACTTTCATTTTAAGGAATCGAAATATTTGTATAAAAGATCGATGGAATCCTATATCGTCGCTGTCAAAACAATACCACCTATCTACAACTTCTGATGAAAATGAGTTGGTAACTGTATCGCATTCTACAGGTTGAATTACACAATATTGAGCAAAGTTTTCAAGGTTAAACGCAAGGCAGTGCTGTAATTAGCAATTACATAAACATAACCGATATACATATTATATCAGTTACACGGTTCACCCATCCACCTCTCCTATTTGCCCTGAAGATGACCAACAAAGTAGGTCGAAACGTCGGCACAAATAAAAAATAAGTCTTCACTTACTTTGGTGTTCTTTATGACTGCACCCCCCCAACTATTTCCATCCTCCATGAGATAATATAACATATGGCGCGTTTTTTTTCCTCTCTCGTAAAATCCCCCGAAGTGTAGATAGGCGGTATTGTTTTAACAGCGACGACATATAAATGATTTGTAACAACATTTAAACCCAATCAAATATAAAAACATACACATATATATTACCAAATAAACCCATACTGAAGTGTGAAACTTTAAATTACTAAACATTATTTATACCAACGTTTGAAGAACACATACGAACATATTACAAACGCTTTCAAGAAAACTACATACATATAAAACATCATACAAACCCATTAATAGAACAAATCGGCACGTCTGTCATGCCTGAGAACACTAGGAGGAGAATAAAAAGAACGTGGATGAGGGATCTGTTAACATAGTAAATTTAATCAAGCCACGGGAGAAGTACCCCTGGGTACTTAGTCATGTCATTTTGATTTATTTTTCTGAAAGCCAATCTGCTGATTGTCAATTGTTTTTACTTGATAGGTTTGGATACGAAAATTAAGAGGAAAAAAAACATAATTTAACGATCCCCATGCCAAGTCTTGGAAGGAAGAAAAGAAGGAAACCACGTTCTTGTTCACTGCATATTACATTGTACATTGTAATTGTTTTCTGTTGCTCAAGGCTGCTTAGACTTTCATTGTGTCTAGGTAATGTATCTTACAACAAAATAATTCAAAATAACAGTTGATTAACAATCCAAGGGTCCTTATTTTGCATAAATCCTTGGAACTCCCTAATAAGATGTAATGAGCGTGCATTTACGCTGTTGAATATGACCCCGTCGAAATTGTGAAGAACAAAGAAAACGATCAATAAAATAAAATAAACAAGACTCTAACCTATAACCTACTTTTTTTTGTTTTTAATTTTACCTACTTTTTTCTAATATGAATGCATAAACATGGCAAAACATTTTAACAACAGAACTGTATCTTGAAACTACCGTACTACCTTAGCAAATTAGGCTAAGTATTATGGATAGGGATAGATTGAATACCAATCAATAATTAATTTTTTTCTTTTTTAAATGTGAATATACTTGGGTTGAAAAACATAATCTTAGTACAATGATTTTTTTCTCATCCATTAAAAATGTGTATTTCCTATTAACTAATATTTTTATGGAGAGAATAAAATGGTCAGGGGGTGCAGTCAATAAATTACACAAAATAAATTATACTTATTTTATTATTGCAACGTTTCGACTTAATATTTAGGCCATCTTCAGGGCATGAAGAGTCCAATTACAATATTACTAAATAGGAGAAAAAATATGTTATCAATAACAATATTTTTTAAACACGCTTAGCACAGCCTATAATTCAATTTGAACAACACTGCATTTACTTGCAACGGTTTTCACCATTATTACTGTTAAAATAATTGGGGTGGGGTGATAGTGAATGACCCACTTTATACATCGATTGGGATGAATCCATAAAATCTTTAAGAGAGAATGAAAAAGAAAATCGTTTAATCAATTGTATCGTCACACTGCGGTTAAACTTCCGTGTGGCAAACGTAAAAAAAAAAATCCCTAACACTTGTATAACTTCGTCATAATGCCTTTAGTTTGACTCACTTCAATGTTAAATCACAATTTTTATATGAATTCGGTAACGCATAGGAGCATAAAATCGAACCAACAAGATTCCATTTGTACAGAAGAACAAACCATGAGGTCTGAGTTTTAAATTTATATTTCCGACAAAATGTTGACAAATCTGGAAAAAAGAAAGTAATTGTGCAGAAAAATCAAAGAAGGCGGTGGGGCGGAATTTTTGGTTGATTAGATATAAAAGGCTTATCAGTAAAAAAACAACAAACCTAAAAATCCATCAACGGCTTCTATCCAAGACAGCTTTTTTTGTGTTTTAATTTGTTAAAGGTTTTTTAATTATTTTTTAAAATCAAAATCAAAGGTGACTTCAGGCATATCCTCAGAAATCGACAATAGCAATTGCCATTTTCTTAAAAAATTCGTGACCAATTGCTGGTTTTACACGACCTCATCTCGTCTTCTTTATTAAAATATAGGAATCAAATAGAATTAATAGAAAAAAAAAGTAGCACCAATAAAAATCATAGCCAAACACTAATCACACAGCATATTACCTTGGTGTACTCAAAGTATAGTTGTAAAAATGAATAAATATTTTAAAAATTATTTTCAATACCTAAACGTTTCTCGACATCACAAGTACATTTAGTTCCATTCCCTTTGCCGAATAAGTATCTTCCAAAGCTTAGCTGTCATATTTTACAATTCATTTCTAAATTTCACTTTAAACAATATCCGCAAAGCGGCATTCTTAATTATGTACGAAAAAGGAAGGCTAACACATTAACCAAATGTCAGCTTCAATTTAAATATTCATTTAATTTTGGAAAGGCACAAAAATATGAATTTCAATCACACATTCATATCCACACACTAAGAAAAGTCTTTTATAATATATACTCCATGTGCGGAATGACAATTTGTCAAGTATCATAAATAAAAATATGGAATAACAAAAATAAATAATATCTCAACCATCATTATTTGAAGGGGTATTATAAGTTCCATAATGTTTAATAAATATATCTAAATTATAGTACAACTGATTAGTAACTTTAATAAAAATTAAATATTACATGTTCAATTAACTATATATTTCAAACACAGTACAATATAGCAAACACAATTAGCATTAGTACATTCATAAAATGGCATGTTAATGCATTTTATGTTAACAAACAAAATTAAATACATGAATTGCTAGGATTGTTAGTAAATAGAATTTTGCAATGGGGTGTTAAACATTTATTAGCAAAAAGACATTCAATTTAAATGGTGTACCTTTCCATAAAATCTCTCACAAATTCATACAAAGCAGAAGAGAATTCTGACATCTTACCTGAAAAAAAAATAAAACAAATTATTAAAATAACAGCAATAAATATCCATATTTAAGATGGGAACTTCATTAATAGGCATTCGTTTATTGAACAAGGTTTGTATAACGATTACAAATTATTAGAAGTGTTATGGTTAGTTAGATGTCTAAGAAAAGAATGTAGAAAATATATATAATTTTTAGATTAATTTATTGATATTTCCAACTGTAATAATATTGCAACAAGTAAATCTGCTAATATGACATGAAAAAAAAAACACTTGTGGAGAAACTACCCATCGGTAGCACTCCAATAAAGTTCTATAGTAGAAGGTCTCGAGGCCATCTTCTTTTCAGACGACTTGGAGGGTTATCCTGAATAGTATGGGAAGCAAGTTGAGCGACTAGCTGATTCAAGTGTGTATGGAGCTTTTCATGGAAGGATGGGTATCTAGTTTGGGCCAAATCAGCAACATATGGGATATTAAGATCTTGATGCATTTGTTTGTGACATAATAAGGAGCATTGAGGATTTTACGAAGGATTATGGAGTGTAAGGATTGGATAGGAGATGAATTGGATGGTTTAGTAGAGCCCCAAAGCTCAACTCCGTATGTCCAAATAGGTCTGATAACTGTCATGTAAATAAGTCTTTTGTAATTAATTGGGAGCTTAGAGCGTTTGGCCAATAAATATTATAGTAGGCGAAAACGTCGAGCAGTTTCTTGTTTTTTCAATCTTGTATGAGGAGTAAAAAATATGAATCGCAAACTGCAGAAAGGCAACTAGACTAACTTTTGAGATTTCGTTTTACTTACAGAGACTGTTACTAGAGACATAAGGCATTGTTTACAACATAAAGGACACTTGTTAGATATCATAGTTTCGACAACGCTTTCAATATATTTTGTTTACTGCAGATATGGGACTAGAACAATAAAAGTAAGGACATTGATACGAAATATATATTGAGATATGCTTATTAAATGAAAAAATCATTTTTTCCTCTTAAAGAATATAACATATACTCTACATAATAAAAATAGCATTAAACGCAATAGACGTGTAGCTAGGATCTAGTGGGGTAGAAGTATTACGTGCTAACCTTGGGAGTGGTGTAACAGCGCCTTCGGCTGCCGAATGCTACTCAACCCGCAAGGCAAAGCGGGCTCCGCCATTAGGGGCTGTCCGGATTAACCCCACTTCCAAAATGGCATATCAAATGATATATCACAACCAATACCGAATGATCAAACCATAATGGAATAAGTTTTAAAATCAATGAATAATTACTGGGTATCTTAAACTGATCCCTGGGCTAAAAAAAGCCAAGATTGTCAGCTGATTTACTTTGATTAATAAAATGGCCGAATTTCGACAAATCAATTCGTTTTGGAATAATTAATTAACAAGTTACACATTATTTCTGAGAAAACCCCTTCTCTGAGCAGAAAAAAAAGACAATACTAGATCTAACGATCTAAACAGATGAGTCGATCAATATTACTTCATTTTTCAGAGCTCAAGCTTTGAAAAAAATAATAATAAACAATAGAACTGCAACCTGCTGGGTTCAGAACATGGGAGAGACTGCACAGTTTCCTAGCTGACGGTTGTGATTTGGCCGAGATCAGACACATCCATCAGGTTTTTCCTCCTACTAATGGTACCAATTTTACCATGGTACCAAGGTAGGCTGTGTGACCTACAGATCTCTCAAAGTCAATTTAAGGTTGTTAACAAAATAAATTATTGAGGCGTTTGGGATCAAAAGTGGCTACTCCGAAATTTCAATGATCGACTATTTCACAATTTTCGCTAGTTTAGTCAATTAATTTTGTCTAACACGATACTTTTTTATCTTATTTCTTATGGAGAATGGAGATCGTTGTAATTAAACTAGGCTTTCCATAACTTAATATCTCACCACAGTTGTATGTTGAACGTCTTGGTGGTGGGGTGCTGTCTCATGTTTGGAGCCTGTTTGGGCTGTTGATCGTTGGGATGTATTGCACCTTTTTCTTCGAGATGCGATTCACATAACCCCCTTTTTGATTTTGGTGTCTTGATAATGCCTGAACGTAAGTAGGTGTATTTTTTAAAACATAAGGCTTTGTTTTGTGGTTTTTCCCAATTGCATTATAATTAATATCTCACCTTTTTATATTTTAATCTTTTTTATTTTATATCTTTCCGTTTACCTTCTCATTTTTCTTTCTCTTTGTATTATGTTTACATTATCACCCTTCTTTAAATTTATTCTGTAATTTTATATTCTTTATCCTTTATTATATATCTGTCACTATTTTATTTTTCTTCACTGTAAATGTATCTCTAGGATCTGAACTGCCGACCGGATTAACTGGTTCAGGGACTGTTTGCTTGTCTGCGGGAAAACATAGAATTGAATAGAACAGAAAAGTAACTTTATCCTGGGACTAAGTCACAGAAATTACTGTAATGTTTTTTATAATTTTTTTTCTCTCAGAGCCCTGAAGATGACCTAAAAAGTAGGTCGGAACGTCGGCACAAATATAAATAAGTCTTGACTTCTTCAGTTTTTTCTAGACTGCACCCCCAACTATCTCCATTCTCCATTATATCATCCAGTCAATTATTTTCCTTTCTAACTTATTTCTTATGGTTTCATTTCGGTATGAACCTGAAGTTTCAGGAGCATAAAAACAGTTGACTAAACTATCGATTTATCTTCCACGGCAGGTCGCTAACTAAGGCCTAGATACCAGTAACTTGCCCACCTACTAAGCTATTCCACTCTTCCTAGCTTTTATAAAAATAGTTATAGGCCGTTACATAATTTTTCGCACTTTCTTGTTGTTATGTACTGGCTTTAAGTTGCAGTGTACTTCATCTACATACTTCAGCTACGGTCAAATTTATATGAATTCATTTAACGAACCCACAGCTTGTGGCTGTATTTCATGAAATGGGCGATTGAATACTTTTTAGTTTTTGCTTAGCTATATTTCAGGTGAAGAAGACTAATGAAAAATATCGACGCTAATTAGCAAACATTAGTCAGCTATAATGGTCATTTCAATGATTAATTGTGCAACCGTCAAAAGTTTCGTAAGTATTACGCGTCTTTTTTGAACACTTATATTCATGAAATAACAATGCGTTGTAGGGCGACCTATGGTCTAGTAGTTAGCATAATAACCTATTAAGCCCAAGATCGCGGGTTCGTAGCCCGGCAAGTAGCCCTTGGATTTTTTAAAGGGAGTGAAAAATACTTGATTAAACAGGATTGTCAAAGTTTATAGCTCTCACTGTAGCATCGTTCGATTAGCCATATCAGCATAAAAAGTATCGTTAAATAAACAAACAAACAAAGAAAGCGTTGTAAACAGCATAACGTGATTTTTATTTGATGAGGAAAAATTTTAAAGTCTTGACACAGTATGATTCGTTAAATAATCAGTTTTGTTAATTCTTTACTAATAATTAGGGGAGCATGTTCCATTAAATCCATAATCAACAGATTTTAATTTAACAAACCCGCACTGAATTAAAGTACAGATTGTCAAACAGTGAAATAAAGTATTTATCCTTTTGATAATGTCATGTTCAATTATTTATAAAAATATGTCATGTTTCTAAAACATAAAGTATTATAATCCTAGTAATTGATAGATAATATAAAAAATGTATATACATATCACAATTAATGTAATTGAGAAAAATGAAAAATGTTACAATGTTATAAGTTAATAGGTGTTTATGCAGCCAAAGTCGTATAAAAATTAAAGGCTACTTGGCAATAAACTATGGTCTACATTCAGATGAGAATTTATTAGTTTAGATAATTTCTTGGAGAAAATCTTAGCCTTCTTGACAGCTTCTCCGTAATTTTATTTTTTGTCAGTGGGAATTATAAATCACATAACTATAAATCAAGATTTAAAAAACAAAAAACCCGCTTAACATTTCACGTCCATGTTTGACCCTAGTAAATATTACAGGAATGTTGAGTCAGCGTCTTGCCTCGCCTTACAGCCCAAACGTGCTACAGCCCGACTGGTATTTTTCAGTCAACGGTACATATATAGAAGAACAGATTCCAACAAAACTTTAAGGATGTGAGAAAAAACTGGACAAATAAATATGCGGACCTAAAGAAAAAAGAAAGTAATTCTATAAAAGATATCTCTGCTAGTAATTTATTCTCGAATTTAACAGGCAATGGTACCAGTAATCTAGATGTCCAGCAGTTGACGGTTTTAAAAACAAATAACAACATGAGGTTAAGTCCACATATTCATCGACCTAAACAATCAAATGGTATACATTGATGATATATCAATCAGTATCAATATATAATCACATTGATGGATCATACAGGCAGACTGTATCCATCAATGGGTTTAGAGATGCTGGATTAACGATACCGTCCATGAGCTTAAGTGTTAAAAAACTTACTTAAGACTTCCGTTCAAACTGTTTTACGGGGACTGTTATCGATGAGTATAATAGGGTTAAATTTGTAAGTAGTATTGAAAAATGAAAAACAATTATTAAAATCATAATTTATTTTATTTTATTTGTTTATTATAATTTTAAATATTTTTATTTTGAAGAGAAAAGATATATCCTTTTCTCTTCAATCTTCTCTTCAAAATAAAAATATTTAAAATTATAACAATTGATAAAAAAATAATTTATAATAACATAAAATGACATAAGTCAACAAGATCCTAATTAAAGTAATGTTTGGGCCTCGGTATTCGAAGATAATAAAATTGAAATAAATAATAGACGATACGTGAAACATTAATAATTAAGATGTTATTACAATTATTATTTTTAATCTTTTTACCTCCTCCAAAGCGTCTGATAAGATGGCCTCGTGATCGTTTAAATTGAATTTGTAATTTGAGTACTACCTGTGAATAGTTTCTGTACTTGCATTTATCTTTATCTCATGCGATTTTGTATCATTCTATTTACCTGTTGTATCATTATAATACAATACCAAATTTCAATAAATATATATATTTTTTTTTTGGAAATATATTGGAAATTTTTTTTATTAAATTATTTATTTTTGTGTATCATCATCCACCTCATCAGCAACAAAACTTAATTTTTTTTAAATTTATAACTGAATTAAATAATGCAAAAAGTAAATATCATGAATTATACCATGACAAGAAGAGAAACTACCCACAAATTAATTTAATCGATCTAAATTTATCATTTTTTTTAATTTATTTATTGATATTTACAACTGTATTACAATTATACAACAAGTAAATAGAATGCGTGTTACATAATGACATGAGAATGACAAGTAAAGAAACTACCCACTGGTAGTACTCAAATAAATTTATCATTTAAACTTTATAAAATTACTTTGTGATTGATATTTTTAGACAAGGAACTATCGATAAACTATTATAGGAGCAAGGTGATGGCGTTACCGAGGCAATGTTATGAATCGCCTCAGACGATAATATTACATTTGAGCGTTGCGGTTTAGTTTAAAGAAAACCGGGCCACTGTGTCAATGCCAGTTCCAAGTTCACTTTTCATTCAGTGCGGTGTGAAAACATTTAAATAAATGCGATTCAATATATATTTTATTTAAAAATTCAAGGACTAAGCGAGGAAATAGCAATTGAAACCTAAAAATTAATAACAAGAAAATGAATGATGTCGATTATCAATGAATCAGTTCATTCATTGTTGACAAAACTACATATTGTTTTGTTTTGCTTTTTCACTCCAACCAGTCTAATAAATCATAATATCCTTATATATCTATTTAGTAATTAATTTTTAAACTAAAATAAACTACAAATAAGAGTGAAAAATTATTAAGTACCTAAACACATCATCCTATATAAAGCATAATTAGTTTTCTAATTACTTAATTAAATCTAATTAAATAATTAATTTTCTTTCATCTTTTTATTATATTAAAGTATTTTAGCAATACAAAGAAGGCGAATTTCTAGAAATTCATATTCAAGACCAATTAGGTCTTATTAATAATTATTAAGTCGTATAAAAAGCTAATGTAATAATGAGGAATTACACATCTGGATAAAATAGACAAAATAAAGTTTATAGTTTAAGAATTGATGATCGCCAGATGGATAAAAAAAAATTTAAAGGTGGTATTTATTTAGGGTGGAATTAATGCCCACAGTTATACTATGAAAATCTGAAATCATACAGCTCCCCTTAAATATTGTGTCGTTTGCATGATCGTAGTAATAATTCATAAGAAAATGAAGCATTAATTTGAATATAAATATTTTAAAAAAATATTCTCTACGGCAGTGTTGAAGATCTTGTTATTAATCTCAAAGACTAATTTATTTCACGAAACGACATACCTATATCACTACTTCAAAAGAAGAACGTCCTAATTTAAAAAACCTAATTTTCCTTATTAGAATAGAGCTATTTGAAAGTCCCAAGTCTTGTCAAAATTAAACCAGATGATTTCAAAATTACAAAATGTTGGTATTGGCAAAGCAAAGCATTCCTATTGTAATGATCGTACTGAATACATTTTATTAAGTATTAGAAAATTTTTAAATGATTGAAACTTTCTTAATTTTAAAGGATTGAAACTTTCTTAATTTTAATCTATGGCATTATTCCCATACAACTTCAAGTTCATACGTGAAACAACTCAAAATATAACTTTATTTGTTTTTAAATGTTGGATA
This sequence comes from Arma custos, assembly GCA_037127475.1. Lineage (NCBI taxonomy): Eukaryota > Metazoa > Arthropoda > Insecta > Hemiptera > Pentatomidae > Arma > Arma custos. The sequence goes on from CM073759.1 coordinate 34,638,350, forward strand.
TGGAATATCTGAATTAAAAAGTTTCAACCAACACAATTGCTACTGAAGACTTCAGTAATGTTATTTTTGAGGTATGTCGTTGTTCTTTAAGGAGAGATTTATAGTTGGAAATAATAATTGTTTATGGGTGAATTTTCACAAGGAAAAAAAACATTAAAATTCTTAAATTATCAATAATAAATTATCAGTGATTTTAATCAGTTCCGATTACGTGAATTATTATCTTGAGTTTTTCTTATCTCAGAAGACATTCGTATTCTTCAATACATACTTCAAATTTGTTTTTTTAATCCCATGACTTTGGTTTATTATTATCAATAATGAACCTTTGGAAGCTACCGAAGGGAATAAACTTGTAACTACCTCACTCCAAATTCGATAATTTGTGTTAGACGTAATAACTTCATGTAGATAATGTAGAATCCAAACAAAGAAATCACATAAAAATAAAATGTATCAGTCATCTGTCCGCGATTTATTCTGAGAGTGATATTTTTATATTAGGCATCAATTTCACTCACCACTCCAAGACGAAACACGTTAAGATCCGTCCTTAAATTTAAAAATGGCAGCTAATCGTATCGCCTAACATTTAATAATCATATCATTTGTAAAAATAGAGGAAAGCGTAGACTGTTTTTTTAATCCAAAAAAAATCCACATAATTGCTTTTGGCTCATTATTTTAAACAATGAACCTTTTTAATCATAAAAAAAACGCATTCAGAATTTGGGATTTTAAATATCAAGCAAGATACAAATCTTTACAAGGAAGATATCAAATAATTAACTTCAGCTTGCTTTTATCCGTCACTTTTTTCTAGATTTTATTTCGTTTTAATGTCACCTTTGTTACAGACCCTAGGATAATCCTCAAAACTATTCATTAAGATTCGAATAAATGGCAAACCGATGTAAAATTTAAGATGGCTATAACTCGGTCATTTATAAAAATATAGGAACAACGTTAACGCTTTTTCAAAATCAGCACACTACTAATAGCATATCATGTCAGTTTTATTATTTGTTAACTCGAAAATGTAACATCTCTGGATAAAAACTATTCGAGTTCAAAATCAAAGCCATAAGGAAAGGGATGGGCACACGAGATATTAATTAATTATTATTTTTTTAAAATAATAAACTATTTTAACTAGTAATATGTTTATAAGAATGTTGCGCAAAAAAAACTTTTAAGACTGACTAGACTCCCGCAGGCGCATCAGGTATACCATACCGCATAACTAACTGAATCCCGACCTACACAATAGAACCTTGTCTAATGCTGCTTGGGTGCAGTAGCTTGGAGATTTCAATTTTTTTAACGAACATTATAAATTTGTTTTAATATATACAGAGAATAAAATGAAATAAACATTTTTTTCAGTTCAAACATCTCCTAAAAGCTCATCATTCAAGACGTTGTATCGTAAGGTGAAAGATCGCACCTAATATTTTGTTTTATATTTTAAATTACTTGAATGTGTTAAATAATCAATAAAGAATATATAATCACAAATATTATTTATAATTAATTTATTACATGATTTAAGCAAGCTTAATGCAATGTAGATTGACGTTTTTAAGTAATTTATTGAAATAAAGAGACACTAGTTTATTATTTTATTTTAAGATAATAAAACATAATATGTCTTATTATGGCCTACTTTAAAAAATATAAAAAGTTAGAATTCATGTTGTATTTTAGTAAATATATATTCCTAATTATTTGTAATTCTTTTAATATAACTCATTTTAGTTCAAAATAAAAGCGGTCAGCTTGCATCAGGAAATAAATAAATTAAGCAGCAGGTTCCTTTCTCTACACTTTCAGGATCAAGATCTTAGTGTAATTAAACACGAACAAACTGAACATGGAAAATGTTAAATTGTTAACAATTATTTAGGCAGGTAAATTAAAAATAGCTAAGACAAAGACTGCAACAGTAACAGTAGAGCATTTTACAATTATTATTTCGCTGAGCTAAATTTTACTGAAGTAAAAATGCATACTAATCATCCGTAGTTAAAAACTAGCTATCATTCACGAATATTATTTTACGATGGTCGTAAAATAAATTGCATCTGATATGATTATTTTCCAGTTTACATCATTTTTTTATAATAATTTAATAAATAATACAGAATAAATTCAAGAAGTTTTTTTCGATAAATAAATGTAAACAAAGGTAAAATTAATTATTTTGATTATCTATTATCTGATTAAATATAGTTAAATATAGTTGTCAGTTACACCACACCTACAAACGATATATAAAATAGCGGATTTATCTTTTACACCAAGGTATATTTAAAATTATTATGTACTTAACAAAATCCTGTAACCTCACAAAACATCTTCCGAGAATAATTTAATGGAATAGTTACAGCCTAATTTAAACAGAGTAAAGAGATTTAAATCAGCCTTGTAATCAAGAATTCCGCGTAACATAAATTTGGACCATTGGCAAAAAATGACCTAATTCCACCAACCAGTTGTTTACAAAACTAGAAAACGTGAAGAGGATGTGAGCCTTATATGGTGTGAAACGATTGGGAAAGAGTTGAAGAAAAAATAAAATATGAATTATACATAACTAAAACCATTTTAAATTGTAATAAAATTATATTAAAATCAAATTCAACCGACTAGGTTTGAATATAAACTTTACATATAATGTGATTTAGGAAGACTCATCTATGTGAATCTTACACACACTATGTTAACTTCTTTATTTCCTCTTATTCTGAAGAACTGAAATGTCTCCTCAATCCTTTATGATATCGACAAAATATCCTGACCAATTTGCTCTTCGAGCTTTTAACTCAACGGCCCCTGATTCTATTTTGACCTTCTTCAGTACTGGTATATACACCTCTGCGATCATTATTAGAGTGAACATTCTTCAACGAATCATTGAATGTTATTCTTTCTTTTATCCGTCGTTAAAATGCCCCTATCCCCTTTATATTTAGAAGTTTCCATTCATCAATTTTACATTTAAAGTTTCCAGAATATTAAATTACCTGAATTATAAATTCCATGAATATGCGTCCTAACTAAAGAAAATTTGTGTGTTTGTGTTTGTGAGTATAGCAGCAGTCCCAGTGACAAGTGGTTAAGCAGAATTTTGTCCAAAACGAGTTAAATGTCCTGTGGGAAGCAGAGTCGTTCTCGTAGGTTTTAGCTTGAAAGGGAGTTATAAAATAAGGAATAACTCCATCTCAAGCTAATGAAACGTGAAGCGGGCACGTGCCTCCCCCCCCCCCCCCAGACGGGTTTTTGTGTACTGTGGAGAATCCATTACAGTACATACTTATAGGCAAACAATGTGGTGTTATAACAGAAATAACATGAGTAAAACAATTGTTTAGATATTTTAATAAACCTTTGAAACCTTTCTATAAATACTACAAGTTTATTTCTAAGTTATTATTGATCTTTATGCTCGTCTGCCCTTTGTGCTCCTCCCAGAAAAAAATCCTAGATCCACCCTTGTATGTAATAAATAATATTGTTATTGTATTTTTCACAGTATTCTTAAAAAATGCACTTCTCATAACGTAGAAGAGAATAGACTAAGGATTAGAGGTAGAAAAGACCGCCAACTATTAATAGATCACTTCCACGTGGTATATTTTTGTAAATCGTGACACTCTCCTATTAATTACTCGACCTGAATTGCCAACATCAATATATGGGCGACATATATGACAGAGTCATGATGTAATAAACTGTAATCAGCCTCACTCCATTATGACTAAGCCTACTGGTGATCAACGAGGATAGAGGTGTAAGAATGGAGCGATGCCAGATTTAGCCGCGCAGCTAGCAAGATATCATGCACGTCCTCTAGGGAGAAGGGGCCAGTGTGTCAATGTCGGCCTAACTGGGTCACTGGGTCGCCCGACCTTAGCCCACTTCTTCACTTTCTGCAGCGCCTCTCTTCCAGACTCACTCTCATACAAGCGAAAGTCTTGTGCCAGATCGCGGAATAAGGATGACGCACAATACCCGTAATAGGGCGCAACGCTTTGGATCCAGGAACTGAACGCCTATCGAAAAATGTCTTGAATCACTTGGAAAATTGATGAAAAGAGCTTTATGTTTTTTGGCGCAACTTAGGGTTCTTGTAGATAAATAAAAAGTAACTATAACCTCAATTCGCTACTGGGTATAAATAAAATGGGTACCTTTAACACGGGGGACCAAAACATGGCTGTTGTGCATGGCCCAGGACAAATCACCACCCTGCACAGCCTAGGAATTGTTGTCCTTGAAAAAGTAAAGTCTCTACCACGTACTTGAAAAAGTAATGTATTAATAAATTGCATGTTAATTTATTGTAGTAGGGAGTGGAATAACTCCGTTGTAGAACACTAAGTCGCTACGCTGAGCATTCTAGGTTCAAACTCGGCTAGACATATAAAAATTTCTTCTGTTAACAGCCACAGATGTACCCTGTGCACCCACCGATTTACAGCCCCTTCAGGGCTCAACTAACCTCTATAAAGTAGGTACCATTAATAGGGAGAACAACATAGCGACTGAGCATGATCTCGGACAAATTAGCTCCCTAAACAACTGTTGTGCCAGAAACAGTATAATAGTTGTACAGTAAACAGTAACTCTACTAGATACCCAAGGGCCTTCATGGGTTATTTTACATGTTTTTTTATTTAGGTATAATTATTTATTCATTTTTTCTTCAACTCGTCGGACGTTGCTTCAACGCCTTGAATCTTAAAAGACTCAAATCATCTTCACTTTTTCTACTGTTGTGTAAAATACTGAAAGGTGGAATTGGGTCATTTTTTCCCGATGATCCCATCCCAGTTTAAATCTCTTTAATTTGTTTCTAAATAGTCTTCAAACATTCCGTCAATTTATTCTTGGAAGAAATCTTATTTTCTTTAAAACGTAAATAGAAACACTACTTCGAAATCGGTTAAGTGAGACGGAATCGACATCATGAATCAGCTAATTTATATTAGAATACATATATCCTTATTTTATTTAGTCCACGGTTAAAATTTGAAGCATAGCTTTGCGGCCTGGGTACCTCCGCTAACCTCTTAGCAAAATAAGTCCTAACTTAAAAAAGAGTTAACTTGAATTATTTCAAGAAGTTCAGTATTTTTTTTTATTTTCATAATCAACAATGATAGTTAATGTTGCACAATTACTTGATATTACTAAACAGCACAATAAATTTAATTAAACATTATTAGAAGGTTTATGAATAGAAATAATAGCTCAATATAATGTACATATATCATCTGGGTAAACCTGGCTGATAAGTGGGATCTCGGACAAATCACTTCCCTGCATAACTATTATCTTCACAACAGCAGTATGTGCCGTGTAAAGAACCTGTTTTTATGGGTTGCTGGGATAGACTTTTTTTTTTGCTCATTTCAGTAAACCTGTCATTATTACATTTGACATTTTTAACAAACTATTGAATACGGATCATTGAACATTCAATGATAAAATACAGAATTCTTAGGAGCTATTCAATAGAACGGGGTAGAACCAGGATCATGATGATAACTGAACAGATTACTCTGACAAAAACAAATATATCAGGCTGATACATTGAAATTGACCTTAAGAAGAATTACGTACCATTGATCACATAACAGCTCGATACTAACAGAAACATGACGCCTGTTAAGGCCTAGTTTCATTTTAGAATGTAAAATGGATTTTATTAAATTTCATTAAATCATGGATTTTAGGGGATTACTGTTTACTGTTTTAAAGTGAAAAACCGAAAAATGTTTTGTTTTTTTCTTCAAACTAGGCCTGAATAACTACAACTTTTACCTGAAACGTTTTTCTGAATTTTGTTCCGTTTAAAAGTTAAAAACACTTCATCCACTTGAAATGGGACATCCTGTATATGAAAATGTAATCTTGTTCTAATATGTTGCACATAGACTTTTTTCTTTAACTTAAAAACTAAAATAACTGACATATAGTATTTTCATTGACTTTGGTAATCAATAACATTTTTTACAGTGTTGAAAAACCCTAAATTATAAAATAATTTAAAATACTAGTTTTCGCTTAGCCATTATATTCAACCTTTGTGGGAAAGGAATTTTAAATAATAACATAAAGTTATTGCTTCAAGGATACTTAATTCAAGCAACAAGCAATCGAACATTTGAAAATACCAGCACAATTAATTAAATTATACACAAGTTATAAATCCTTTTATTTCTAGTTAATAATCCCAAACCTTTAATGCTTATTTTACTTTTGAAATACATTTTTATCATAAATTTATTACATATTTTTTTAATAAAAACTTTTTGCCAAACGATTTGAAAATAACAGTTGTTTATTTTTTTTTTAAAATTAAGTTTTAAATTTTTCAAAACTTTTCACAATGCAAAAGAATAAAATTTGCTAAAACAAAAATTAGCCACAGCGTTTAATTGTTATTTGTTTAGAATTGATGTTTATTTCTATTACGTTCTTTATTTAAAATCTTCCACTAAGTTTCACTTTAATATTACCAATGAAAATTATACTAAAGTGATACAAAGCATTGGTGGTTCATATATTGATATTTATTATTTATCTTAGTATCAGCTATATTAGAAAAATATACATAAATCGATAAATGAGTATATTTTTTTTAATTTTCAAAAATAAGGGCTCCAAATGCGTAGGTCCAAAGCCAAAGTGGCATATATGTAATTATGCAATATTTGCGTATTGTTGGACCAAAATATACAGTTAAGCGGATGACATCACCATATAAAAAGGATTTCATGCCGAAACATTTTTCTTTCATCAGCAGGAAAGAACGTTAAAGATAAAATAAAGCATATTTTTAATAAAGTGAATAAAAATATAAAAATAATAAATAAAGTATGATAAAATAGACGATAATAAAACGTAAAATTTTCTGTTGAAATTTTGTTAGGGGTCTTTTTTTGATGTAGTTACGCCTGTTACTTTTACTGGTTAAAAAGTAACTGTGCTTAATTACTTACTGTTGTAACTATATTCCTTAATTCAAAACCACTAAAGCACCAGACAATTTAAAATAAGTAATTTTATGAAATTTTCTGAAGGAATAGGCAAGTGGAAATGAAATTTGAGTTGCTGAGAGACAAAAATAAAGTTCATAGGAACATGGTAAGAGCATTAAAATGGTTTCTTAATATAAATAATATTTAACCACCAAGTAGCTCATTATGAATTCAACTATCTATGCATAGGTCTCATATTACCATATTCATTAACGATCACTATAGGGATTGAAAAGTTTATTTATTTTTTTAAATTTTTTTTATTGATATTTACAACTGTATTACAATAATACAACAAGTAAATAGGATACGAGATACATAATGACATGAGAATGACAAGTAGAGAAACTACCCGCTGGTAGTGCTCAAATCAAAGTTCAACTATGAAGGTCACGTGGCCATCTTCTTTTCAGACACCTCGGAGGATTATCGTGAATTGAAGAGGAAGCTAGGTTTGAAACTAGAGGGTATGAGGGGGAATGAAGTTTGTTATGAAAGGATAGATAGCGGGTTCGGGCCATATATGGACATTAAGGTCGTTATGGATGACTTTATTCTTAACAAAATAAGGAGCATTGAGGATTTACGAAGGATTTTGGATTGTTGGGATTGGATAAGAGAGGAATTCGATGGCTTAGTGTAGCCCCAAAGCTAATACATAAAAAAAATAAACAGTTACTTATAAGCAATAGAAGTACTGACGTCCCTAAAAAAAATACCTCTTTTTTAGGAAGTAAAGGAAGACGCTTTTTTAGTCTTGTCTTAATGTATATTCCTAGAATTTAAATCCAAATAAGCATAAATATAAACATGCCCACTAAATAAATAATTGATAGGAGCACAGGTAGATACAGTAGTGGTGGTGGGGGTAGGCTGAGGAAAGGGGTGGGAGGTAACAGGTGTAGTGGGGGAAGGCCTGGGCTTGCACAACTGGCCCAAGGCCGCCCCAGTAGGTCAATAGGCTCCCTCCTCCTCTCGATAAGTCCTCTCTACTCACTATTGTTGTCACGGCTCTTGTGTCATAACAATAATCCAATATGTCAATAAATATGATACCTTCCAAAGTGTTACTACTAAGGTGGAAAGTATCCCATGAATACCAAAACGTCTGGTTTCTCAAGAAATATAAAAATATATTTTTTTAAAAAACTGTAGCAAAAAACTGAGTCTTGGGTTCAGTACGTGGTGAAGACTGTACCATTTCAAGGAAAACGGTTGGGAGGGGGGAGGTGATTTCTCCAAGAACACGCTCAACAGCCAGATTCCCTCCCCTCAATTAAGGGTAACAACTTTAAGAGGCAGAATGAGCCCCAGGAGGATCCATCCCAGGCTATTAACAGATTAAATTAAGTATACCACAACCCGGACAGCACTCAGCGGTCTACCACTATACATATACATATACATATATATATATATATATATATATATATATATATATATATATATATATATATATATATATAAATACTATATACGTAATTTGAGTTGTAGATACCTCCTTAATTTGAAAACTCGGATCCAAATTCTGTAAATTGTTGGCTCTTGAAGAACGGTCCTGAACCTTAAGTTTTGGGAGCATAAAATTATGAAACTAATTCACTAAATTAACTATTACCAAATATTTTCAATTCATCTACAAGAACATTTTAAGCGAACTGAAAATATTTATTTGATTGAATAAACAATCTTTAAAGCTGACGTGAGGCATGATATAAAATTAAAAAGAACAAAATTGAAGTTTTTGTATTAGGTCCCAATTATAATACTTAAAATGACTAGATTTATAGATGGAAAAAGAACTTTAATGTTGGACTAGTTCCTTTCATTACAAAAAAATGGACCACTACCTAAACCCAAATCCGCCAGATCACTTTAATGCAATATTCTCGCCTAAGGACAACAAATAAATAAAAACAAAAATACATAGCTCGATTAAAAAAAAACTTTAAGTAACCACGGAAAATACTTCATCCCGTCGCAGAGGATCGAAATCAGGCGGTAAAATACAGTTTTTACAATTCGGTAAAAATGCTACAATGGAACTGAGAATGAAAACTCTAGAGCAGGTAAGGGCAACCTTTGACATGTGGGCCAAACTTAAGAGTGCAAATACGTCCCCGGGCCGCGTTTAAAAGTAGTGTTCATTTTAAAGTAGTGTTCATAATTTTTAGCAATAAATATCAGACATGAAATAATACGACAATGTTATTATAATACAATTTATTAACACATCTCGCGCCAAGCCCCAAAATCGCGATTTACTCATTCGGGCCAAAATATTTTTTTTTTTTATAACATTCTGTTTATGTCCATTTATTGTATACTTGAAAACAGAAATTGAAAATTTTCACTTTTTCCATGATTTTTCATCAATTTTCCGTGTGATCACCGGTGCACATTTATCCTTTTTTTCCTTTTTGAAATTTTGAGACTGAATTCAATTTTTTTTCATAATACATAAATTTATAAAATAAAAAAAATGGATTTGAATGTTATCATTGTTTTTGTGTGGTAAAAAATTGTTTATTTCAATATAGAAAGAGCAAAAATACTGTTACAAAAAACTATCCACCTGTTCTCACTGAACCAAATAGCCCTCTATTTTGTCCGCCCCTGACGCATTATGGGCATGCAAACTGCTCAGGCCAAGCACAATTTCACGTTCTCCTGGGGCCACAGTTTGATTTCAGGTATAAAAACCCAATGTAAATCGTGTGCACTGTGCCACATTCACATTTAAAGACATTAAGGTTGCGTGTGGATATGTGAACACGCGGCCCAAACGAGTACTCAGGTCGTGCGCACCGGTGCCGCACATGGCGCTAAATGAGTTAAAATAACAAAATGAAATGAAAAAAAATAGGTTCAACATTATAATTAAATCGTTAAATTTGGAATCGTTACAAACTACGAAAGTTAAATAGAGACACCAAAAAATGAGTCACTTGAGCTTGAATTTGGGAAACAAATCCATCCATGTTTGGATTAATTCCACTGATACAAAGACGTAAATAATTTTCCAAATTATCGCCAGTCAGCCTTGTACCATGTTTTGATTGATTAACTTTCATCAATGAAAAGAAATGTTTGCATTTATATGTAAGCACTGCCAAACGCACAAATCGATCTTTCTGCGATTTTTTTAAGCTGCGAAAAATGGTCCTCTTCGAGGTATTTTTTTGTATAAGTCGCACAACTCCACGTCTTCAAATTTAGATTTTAGGAGTGAGTTTTCTTGAATATCGATCAACTCCATTTGCAAGTAAGTGTATTGGAGCATTTTGTACATTACTTTTTGTTGGAGTGGCAAATGAATTGAAAATGTCTTCCATGTTTTTGAAATCGCTAAATCTGTTCGAAAATTGCTCCGACAGTAACATGAGTTCTTCAGCATATTGAGCATAGGCAACATTTTCATACGCAGAGAGCGTGGTGAAATGGTAACTGTTACTGGTACGAGAACCAGTGTGGTACTGAAATTCGAAAAAAAAAACTTTCACCCCTTGTAGCCTGGAACACCCTAGCGAGCAGTTATATTTTGTAACAGTTATCTTTTATAACAGCTATCTTGCATAACGTTTTTAAATCTATTTATTGGGGTTAGGGGAGGTTTGTGTTAGAAATATAATGTATAATATAATCATCTGTTAGAAATATAACTGCTCGCGCATGCGAACAATTAGGCGAAAATAACAGTGGATGCATTAGCACATACGTTCTATTGGTGGATAATTCAATGAAGAACTATCAAATCATCTTTTTGCACATTTAATTCAGTTGCTTTTTCATTAAAAATTCCGATGAAACCTTTAAGTAAGCAAACCATAGAAGGTGCACCATCTGTGCATACTCCAACTAATTTTTACCATGGCATGCTAAAACTTATGAATACTTTTGAACTTCATTAAAAATGTATTCTCCTGTAGTGGTTCCTATTAGCCGCTGTAAAGCAAGCAATTCCTCAGTAATAGTGAACTCTTTATCAACACCTCGAATAAATAGAGCCAGTTGAGCTGAATCAGACAAATCGGTGCTCAATAATAATTCAACGACGGTCAGTCAATGTTGTTTTTATATCATTAGCCATCATTTCTATACGCCAACAATTCGAAAACGGTTCGTCTTGACAAACTAATTTTTTAAAATTCATTTTTCTTTTTTAGGACACTAAACACTGCAAACTTCTAACATACACTTCTTGATAAATTCTCCTTCGGCAAATGGTTTTAAAGACTTTGCAATTTTGAACTAAATATAAAACTAGCTTTCACAACATTATCAAGTTGTGTTCTTTGAATGAAAAATTTGCTGCTATATTTCCAAATTTGCGGTAAGCTTCTGGATGTTATCTTTTCCTATTTGTCCTGTCAGTCAGAGCAGCACAGGATGCTTAGTTGGGTAATGCCTCTTTATATTGAATTCTTTCATCACTAAAATTGATTCATTACACAGCAAACAAATAGGCTTACCATTGTGCCAAGATAAAAAAAAATTCTTCAGTCCATTTTTCTTGAAACTGGCGAACCCTCTGCATCTACTTTTCGTTTCTTTCCACCAGATATTATTTGAAGAATAATATGAACTGAACTAAAGTTCGGGCCATCCACCCGCTAAAATAGGCAAAATGAAGGAATGATCTAGAATCGTCTAGTGCAGAACAATACAATTGCGAAGCAATAATCTTTTGTTGCGCCTGACTCTTTGATGATCGCCGCCAATCGGCTTGCTCGCTCACTTGATTCCATAAGTATGAGTAAGTAGTGTAATATTTTTTTTAATTGGGTTTTTCAAAAAGTCTCGCGGGACGGTTGTTGCCCACATATGCTCTAGAGAAAGCATCATAGAGATATGAACAGAGGTTGGTATGAAACCTGGTATTATGAAAATATATGTTAATGTCATCGAGTGAAACTGGAAAGACAAACAAGGAAAGGGAGAGTTTGCAAAGGAGTTGCCATTTTGATTTAGCATTAAGAGCATGGGAAGAGGTTCGTGGAATTAGTTGGATCCCACTAATAACAACCTCTGAGCTTAACAAATCAGAGTATAAGGCCTAATCGGCAATCCTCGCTGTAAGCTAAATTCAGTTGACAACTACGATTCAATATTACCGATACAAGACTATTATTTCCGTTATCTATTTAACAATATTTAATAATTTCAAAAACAGATACCATATCTATCGACTAGAATGAAATAACTTACAATGTTATTTCAATGTACAATGTACAATGTTGGAAGCCGATAACACCAACAATCGTTGCCTTCTTCAATCCACCGAAACCTCTTCAAACACAAATCTTCGAGGTCGAGCCTTCGACCCAATGCTCAATCTTATGAGTTAGTTCGCATTTCCCTAATCTAGGTGATGCCAGGTAGTGCTAATAGTCGGCTTTCGGGAGATTTAGAGAAAACTCGGTACCCTTAAGTAATCTTAGCATTTGTACTCGAAAGGATGTACAATTTCAGTCGGGAGGGTGACTATGGAGTTCTCAACAAGACACCCTACCTCATAAACATGATAATTTTAATAATAAGAAGAGTTTCTTAATAATCATCATTCATTTTACTGTGAGATACTGTTAACCACCCATAAGGTAAGGAGCATATTATATAAAACTATAAAGAGGAAATGAAGAGGGATTGCTTTTCCCTTACACAAATGTACATTCTCCAAAACCATTCATTAAAATTCAGTTCATCTTTCAACCAGATATAAAAAATAGGTTTATAACTTGGTAGCTGGCATGCCCAGAAAATAAAATTTGAACGATGGAGAATAAATTATAATAATTACAAAAGACTTTGTTGATTTCTTCTGCTTTAGACCGTAGAGAATTCTCATCTCAGCCCTGAAGAAGTCAGCAGCATGGCTGGTGAAACGTTGGCGAAAAATGTATCAACACGGTCTAAACCAGAAGAAATCAACTAAGTCTTTTGTAACAATAGTGGTCGTGGAAACCTAAACGAGTAATTAAATTATAATAAGTTTATCATATGATGCTTAATATCTAATAAACCATGTTAAGTTATAGGTAAGCTAAAAGAATTTGGATCGTTTCAAATCTTCAGGACCTAATTTATACAATCAGCGAGCGCCCAGTTCAGAAACGGATTCTGAATTTTATTAAAATGGAACTAACTACTGCTAATGATATCTATTCTCCGCGAATGTCTCATTATAATTATATGGCAAGCATGGGATTAATGTTATATAATATATATAACGCTAATCCCATGCTTGCCATATTATGAAAACTAAGAGCATATTTCATTTCTGGTTTCCCTTAAAATTTTTTATTTGTCATAGTTAAATGTCTTGTTATATGAAATGATTGAAATTGCAAATGATTTAAGTATTGTTGAACGTAAACACGTTGATAATCATGCTAAAAATAAAAATAAAGTTCATTAACGTCTATGTAAATACAAATACAAGTAATATAAATATTTACTAATTATTATTTAAATTAAATTATTGATATTTTGTATTGAGATTCTGCAGCCCAACATATGTTTCGATGTACAAATAAACCGCGTTAGTTCTCTTTTTTTTTTTTAATAATAGTTTCCTTCTATCAATAGATTTTTATCATTTAAACAAAAAATAATGTAAAGTACATATAAGCTTAAAATCTGTTACTAAAATGGAAATGAGTTCCAGCAAAGAACCGACAATCAGATAAAGGAGGACATCCGACTGCCGTAGCACACACTCCTGATCCCGAGATTACACAGTTGGTTGCTACGAAAGACTCCACAAGTCTGTATTTATCAGTAAAATACGATAGCTCATCACCTCTCGGAGGAAAGAAGGAACACCCTTGTGCTATCCATACACAGTCATCAGATAATCACAGTAGTGCTTATTATAAACCGTAAGTTACTGCTAAATCGAACTAGTTGCTCAAAAAGTAAGCCTCTTGAGTCAAATGCGCCGTTAAGCGATGGACCAGTGGAAGATACTATGATCTGTAACCATGAAAATGACACTAATTTTCGATACTACAGAATAATATGAACATCAACACTAAGACGTAAGATTCACTTCAAACTTGCTTTAAGAAAATTTTAAAGTAAGGTTATAAAGAGACCATCCAGCAGGTTTAGAAGAATTGGAGGAAGAAATGACAGTAAGGAATCTCTGACGTGAAGATTGGAAAGATGGAGACCTATGGAAAATTTCGAAGTTAAGAAGGAATAAATGAAAAAAGCAGGGAAATGAAATGGATATAACATAAAAAAGTACATATTTGAACTGTATTTCCCTATAACGCTAAATACACTCCTACTAAAATCCACCTATTATGTACGGTCTGTTAAAAAATAGATTTAGGAAAAGTGTCATAATTATATCAATAATTGAACTATAGTGCTTTAACTCGGAAAGTAGCGTCTTATGTCAGAAAGACGCCACTGAGATAGGTATGGTTATTAATCAATTTCAGTAAATGTTAGTTTAAAAAAAAAAAGGATGGGACGACTGGAGAATAAACTCAACGCGCAACGGTTAACATTATTGAAGAATTTTAATCGGTAAAGAATAAATTCCTGAAAAGTGGATAAGCGCTGTGTCAACAGGTAAACGTCAGAAGGATAGGCAGTGGCGAAGTTGGGAGAATTGTGTTAAGAGTGATCAGGCGGATTTGGGTTTAGGTAGTGATCCCTGGACGGAATATTGTGGATTATGAGATTGGGAGTAGGGGTTCGCTATATAACTATTACTTTATCTTACTATTATTAAAGTGAATCTTTTATTCTATCGCCCCAAAATTTTTCGCCCATTTATCAGCGTGTCGTTTTACAGCTGGAGAAGGGGTAAAGTGAAAGGCGCACGACAGGACAGCCTAGCCAATATGGCGGTCCCCAGTCAGCTGACCGTGTAGCATTTATATTCTCACTTATTCCTGTAAGTGTTCCGCGGTATTTGGGTGTTTTGATCTGAGTATTAATGGAAACGCATTTCTTTACTTTATCGTAAAAGTTTTAATGTTCATTAACTTTAAATAAAATTAAATAGATAAAACCGATTTGTTTACTAATAACAAATCTCTTCAAACACTATCAAATCCTTTTATCAGTGTGTATCAATTTTAATTTTGATATATAATAATATATTTAATTATTTTTAAACTCTAAGGCATAATAGCTTACAACACCTGTATTGTTATTCTAAAGGGACTTGTCCCAGAATAAATAAAGACATTATTATTATTATTATCTTGTTCTTTTTCTCGGTTTCTACCAGAGAATGGACCAACCCGGACATAAGTTGAGGGTTAGGCTAGAGTTTGTATAATGATAAAATACATCAATGATATATAAAATACATAATCATAAACAAACACTTTATTGTGAATATCCCTCTTATATAATATTGCTCTTACTTTTTAATATCCGTTTATCATCTAAATGATTATATTAATTATGTATTCCGTACTCTAATACAAATTGAAATTAAATTTTTTAATTGAATATTTTGTCTACTATTGATTTCCCATTATCATTCCCATTTTTCAATTATTAAGTTAAGATTAAAAACTGTATTGAGGGAAGCATAATCGTGTCATTCTCGTAGTTTTTGGCTTGAAACGGAGTTGCAGTATAATCAATAACTGCTTTTTAAGCCAATGCCTGACTTATTCACAACGAAAATAACACGAATCTTCTTCCTTAAGTATAAGAAACTATTTTGAAGAACTTCCTTAAATACAAGGAACTAATTTTGAAGAAATTTTGACTTAACCATTTATTCACTGGGACTGTAGATATTTAGTTGGAAATATATGTTGGACAAAAAAACAATGCTGAAAGACTGATGCCTCATTAAATAATCGGTATAAATTCCTTCTTCTTGTGCCAATAAAGAGGAAAACTGGAAGTGGCTAGTTGAATAGAGCCAAAACAAGAGGTTCCCATAGTTAGTAAGAAGGGGCAAGGACGATGAGAATATTTTTCTCTAAGAACAATTAAGAATCACCGCAGACAATGGCTGATTCAGGCCAGGGACCTCGGTCGACTTATCAGTTACAGCCATCACTCCTTAGCTGGTTCTTCAGGAAATCAGGATGTACCAGTAGATCTTAAGCACGGTTAAGTAATAAAATAAATAAAAGGATACATAACTTACAAATCTGAAAATATATGCCGTTTCAACAGCTACTATATAAACGGATAGCTCGATTCTAGTTTGTAATCATTAACCGTGAAAACTACTGATCATCCATGATATCTTCATGGTCCTCAAATGATTCAGTAATAATGAAATTTACTACGAGAAAAAGCAGAAACGTGTTTTGACAGAAAGAATATTTTGAGAAATGCTGAAAATGGTCAGAGGGCGCGGTCAATACATTTTACGCAAACAAATTATACCTTATTTGTGTAAAATTTATTGGCTGAATCCCTTATGCAAGATACATCCAGTCATCAATAAACAAGAATATTTTATTTGCTTATAAATCAAAGCGCCTTGAAAAAATGCATTATTATTAATGATACAGCATATTGAATAGAATTTTTAGTTTATATTAACCTACAGGACGCATGGACATAAGGAATTTATATCACAATTCTTTGTTTATAAAGTATTATAATCAGACCTAATTATAACGTACATGTTTTTAAGGTTTTCCTTTTTCCGAGTCCCTAATTTAAAAAGAAATATATATTTTTCGCCATTGATCTGTTTGTGTGGCCCGCCTTGCAAACAGATTAGCTTCCCCAGATTTGACATATTTTTATTTTTACACTTCGCCGGAATCCAGGTGTTTCTT
This sequence comes from Arma custos, assembly GCA_037127475.1. Classification (NCBI taxonomy): domain Eukaryota; kingdom Metazoa; phylum Arthropoda; class Insecta; order Hemiptera; family Pentatomidae; genus Arma; species Arma custos. Next base: position 34,655,178 of record CM073759.1, read on the forward strand.
CATAGGTTGAATCACGGTATTGTTTGTGACATTGTAGATATATAAAATTCTGAGCCTTCGTAGGTAGCAACGTACTTCGAAGGCTTCCAGTTGTTTATAGGCTGTTCTGTCACGGCCCACGTTTCTACTGCATTTAGGAGGGTGGAATTAATAAAGAATTTTAAGACTCCTGATTTTATATCAATAATCAGGTACATATTACACAAAATCATTTCGAGGAGGTTGAAAACTGCTTTCGTCTTCTCTAATCAGCATCTAATCTCCTCTGAATGACCAATCTCCGTTCAGGCTGTATTCTAAGTAAGTAACTTTGTTTTCTGTTTTCGGGGTGTAAATATTTGATGTAAATCGGTGTTGTATTTCTTCAGTTCTGCTAACTATAAAGATTTGGGTCTTTTTCCAGTTAAATTCATGACTGCTTGTCCTTAGCATTTCACAAATTTTATTTAATCCAGTGGAAAGAGCAGAACGCTCACAACAAATAATGGCTATGTAAGCATTCGAAACTTCGACATACACTAATTTAATTGTATTTCATTGTTTAATGAGAGCATAACCGATTATAATCATAAATAAATATAATTAATCATAAATAAGTATAATAATCATAAAATAAGTATAAATCATAAATAAATATAATTATATTCTTAGCCTGCCTTCATTATTTCTGCCTCCGAAGCTGTGGAAAGATAGCTTTGTGCTTATTCATAACTTTTAAATTAATCTGATCACAGATTAATTTTTATTTTGTTTTGGTTCTCTAAAATAGACTATTATGATGTAATATCATCCGTGTTTGGTATCAAAATCACTAAAATTTCGTTCTTTCAAATAATACATTTCAAAAATATAAAATTACATATACAGAAAAACTGTTGTATTGCGAAATATCAAAGACTGTCTCAATAAAGGACAATCAAAACAGCGATAAAGTGAGTTAAATCGCACCATATTTAAGGAAAATATGTATAAATAAAATGATATTAAACACAAGGAAAATTTACAATATTAATATTCATTCAAAGGAAATTCCCGATCATGCCTAAATAATTTGGTAGAAAAAGCAAAAGTACTGGAGATCATCAACTACATGAATGACATTGAAAGCTTTTGAAGCAGAACGACACTCAGGCCATCTTTGGGGGAAATCGTCCGTTGTCAGAACCAAAACATCAATAATATTTACAATAGAAATTGGTAATACTGTTTCTGATCCTCCATCATAGTAACGAGTAGATTGGTTATTTAAGTGTCTCTTTTGGAGTATATGCTTATTTTTGTTTATGAAATAGTGAAGCTAAATACTGTAGTCTCTTTATGTACTTTAATTTTATTAAATAAACATGCATTTTAACGTAATTTTTTCGAAAAATGCCAGTCCAAAGTTCATTTGTTTTTTTTTTATAACTATTAAATATGTCAGAAATACATTGTAATCTCAAGCGTTTCTAAATATAAAAAATACGGAAAATATTATTTACAAAGTTCGGTTTTTTTTTGTAAACATTTAAATTACTGAGAAAAATATTATTTTGAAAAATCATGATTACTCATTTCTTATTAGTTATTTGCGCCCTACTCTCTTTATATAAAGAGAAAGAGAGAAGGAATTTATTGATTGAGTGGGTCCGCTACGAAATAAATCGATAAATAAACGTGGAATGCTTTAGACAAGTCTAGAGACGAAATCTAAGAAGTTTTGTTCACTTATGTATTTTCGTATCAAATGGAATTTCGAAATGTCTAATAAAATATACTTTACACGCACTACTTTAATAAACAAAAAGATATTTTTATTCAGAAAAATAACAATCCAAAATGTTAGTTATCTAAGTACACTGAAGACGCATTGCAGAAGCTGGCCATTTTGAGAAACCATACAGCTTATTTGTAAAAGGTCTCGAGGGAAATCAATTCAGAAACTTATATAATTAAGAAATTGTTAAAACATTAAATAACTTTCTCATAATTCCAAATTAATTTCCAGAACGATAACTTAATCCACAGTTGGATACACTGCTCACTCTACCTTGCTTACCTTGACATAGTTTTAATTTTGAAAATTAACAAAAGTCTACACTACCAAGCAATTAGCTTTTCATTACATTACTAAAACGAATGTTTCTTTCTATTTTACGTACAACTGGTTCAAGGGTGGATGAGAAACAGTCCAACAAGGGGGGGGGAGGTTACATTTTGATTTAAGAAAATCAAGAAAATATACAATCCGTGTGGTGTTTTCACTATGGATGTTTTATTTAGGTCATATACATTGTCCCTACCATCTCAAACCATTGAATGCGAATAGTTCTATTCCATTCTCACCTTGGAAATGAAAACGATCTGGACGAGGCATTGTTAGAGTGTTGCGGTAATATTTCAAATACCTAACCTCAAAAAAAACATAATAAGTCTATCCTTTAGGATTAGGAAACACAAGACTTCATCACAGAGCGTCCCTCAACAACTAGTTTATCTCAAAGAAACCAATATGGATGACGCGGTTTTCCCAAATTCGACATTTGGGCATGGAAGAGACGATGATTCAAGGATCTTCCGAAATGTCTTTTCTTTTTTAATAAAGTAATTAATAAAAAGGCTTCTGAAAATAAAAAAACTAAACATTGAGGTTAATTTTTAACTAATTTAAAAATGTAGATACTATGATCAAACAAAGATGCAGTCATTACCGTTTATATTCACACAGAAAAACAATAGATAATTTCATGGTACGTCCCTTCTTAGCAAATATATCATTGTTGAAACTATTTATATAATAATTTCATTAGAATTCGAACTCAATTACATTTAATGGACTATTTAGCGATAGGATAAAGCTATAATTAAAGTTGCAATAATTTATTTTTAACCTTTAAATGCCCGAAGAACAAGGAAATATTTTTGAGAGTATTGTGAAATATTTTAACATGCGCGGTGCATAAGCTTGGTTCGTTATTAACTAAACAGGTATGAAAATTTAAAAAAATGATAAATCGTGAATCGAAGCCTATGTGTGAGAAACTTTCAAGAAAGAGAACATAAATAAGAACTAACATATCATATCTTCATATATCCTAAAGTAGGGTATGAGAGCAAATTAAAGTACTGTACAGAAACCTCAGGCAATTTAATAATCTTAAGAAACTTGCTCATTATGAAGAATGTGAAAAGTAAATAACGACAATAATAGAAATAACTTGGCCAAAAACCCAAAGAGTTTCGTCCTTCCACGGAAAAGACTCAGGTAGGGTATGTGCGTACTGTCCTTAATAACGTTTGATTAGGAATTTTGTAAAGGTATAAAAGAGGCAAGAGAACTAACAAGAAATCTAATTTAATAGGCTTATCCAACAGAAATCAAACGACGTTAGTAGTTATTTACCTACTATCTCATGAATTTTAGGAATCTCTTCTCTTATAATCCATGGATTTGGAATCATTAACTTCTAGTAGTTTGTTCTCAAACGTCAAATCACTCGAACACATTAATGTTTATTTTAAAAAAGAAAACAGTTAAATAACCTAAGATGTGACATTACCAGTTTATTCCCAAAAATATTTAGCTAGCTTACCTAGTGCAGTACAAGAAGTCCTTCCATTCCTATTTATACATAATAATTATTTCAAAACAAAATAAAACAATGGGCTAAGAAAGAAGAAACTCGCTATAGTTTACTTCTTAGATTTAGTAACAATAGCGAAATAATAATAACTAAACATAAATTTAGCATGGTTTGGGATGATTTAGTCTCCCTAGAGTACTACGTGATAGCATGCATGCCCCTGCCATGCGGGTTCCATTCCGGCCAAGGATTTTTATGTTCTCAATTAATAAAGGGAAAAAATTACAGTTTAAAAGAAATAACCATAATCGATTGATCATTATTGAAGGAACACTGTCTCCTAAATAGGGCGAATAGCGTGTCGATAATCATCATATAAACAAAAATACGCATATTTTAAAATATAATACACGAATAAAAATAATATAAATTTTTTACATAAACATAAATTAACATCACATAAATAAATATTATAATTATAATTAACATCAGAAAAATAAAAATATATCAAAAAATGTTTACCTTCTATTTTTAAGATTAGTCTAAAAATATCTATCTGAATAGTCTGTCTAGACACATCAAAACCAAATATTTATAATAAATGTATTATTTGTATTTCAATTTTAACAAAGTAGCCACATAGAATTCAAACATACATACAACCAAACAAAATCAATTGGGTTTATTGTTAATTGTAAATAGCAATTTATTAACACGGTTTTGTTAGCTTCGCCTGTACGTATGTATGTAACGAATCGAAAAACTAGATTTTGGGTCAATTTCAATGTCGAATTAAATTGAAACATAGCTCAATTCTCAAGGACCAATGGCAATACAATTATTTAATAAGTTTGCCTCATTATTCTTACCAGGATCTTCAGAATTAGCGATTTTCATTCATTTTTCCTATCCTAAGACGTGGTAGTCATCGATCTATGAGAATTGTGCGAAGCTTTGATTTCATTCCATGTTTTTAAGAAGTCGAAAATGATTTTTTTTTATCCATTGTGGTAGACACTTTTGCCACGAGTTGTTTACAAACAAACACACTACATAATAAGTTCTGGGAAATGCCTAAGTAAATACAAATACATATCGAGATGAAACATAGAATTGACAAAGCTAAGAGATGGAGAGATAAGATAGGCACGTGCAAGAGATAGGAGGGGCGCGTCCATATTTGAAGGCGGGCTAGGCTAGCACCGACCGCCATGTTGCCTTACGTAAGCCCGGCATTGGCACCACTGAGCTACTGACCTGTATTAGTAGCCACTACATAATAGATATGCACTATCCCTCTCGCACATCGATTTATCTATACATTTAACCAAATAATCGATAGTAGTTTATTCACGTTTTATAACAAATAATTAAATTTAATTGTTACTAAGTTTAAACAGGAAGTCTACATTTGTACGAGTATATCAACTACTTAAGGTAATGATGATGATGATTATCATAATATAATTATTATTTTTTCAAATTTTCACTGGTACCCCCATGCCCCCACATAAATCTGCCCTTACTATGATGTATAACCTATTTTACTCAAGAAGTTTCATCTAAATCCGTTCAGTAGTTTTTGCGTGAATGAGTAACAAACATTAATTCAAACATTCGCGTTTATAATATTAGTAGGATATCAAAACAACAGTTTCACTCACGTTCTTTCTGTTATTTTAACAATTACGATCATGTGATTTGCCTTTAATTATGTACTATAATGGATTCTCCACAGTACCTAAAAAACAGTGGAGGTGCACATGCCACGGTGCGCCCCCCACTAAATCCGCGCTTGCTATTGCCTATGTGTTATTCTGATGTATAACCTATATTACTGTAAAGTTTCATCCAAATCCGTCCAGTAGTTTTTGCGTGAAAGAGAGACAAACATACAAACTTTCACATTTATAATATTAGTAATATTTCTCAAAATTCATGATTTTAGTAACTAAGAAGTTTTATGTGACTTCTTTTACAATGAATATTGAGAGCTACTGGCCTGTATTAGTAGCCACTAAATGATAGAAATACGGTAATCCCTCTCACGCATTGATTTATCGATATATTTAACCTAATAATCGAAAATAATTTATAAACGAGTTGTGACCATTAATTTTAACAATTAATAAACTTTAACAGATATATTTCATTAAAATCATTTATCAATAAGTTATGCTCCTAATGATTCTATCCTACCATTCTATAATTGTATTTTTCTATAAATTTTCACTGGCAACACTGAGCAACTGACGTGTATTAGTAGCCACTGCATAATAGATATACACAATCCATCTAACACATCAATTTATCGATATATTTGACCAAATAATCAGAAATAGTTTAATTATCCCAGAATAAATAAAGACTTTATTTTTATTATTAAATATTGTTTATTTATAGCTGCAAATGTTTTTCTGCAAATAACTTCCTAAATTCATGATTATAGTAGAAAATTTGTTATTATTTCATGATTATAGTTTTAGTTAGTATCAAAGGACAATTTTTATAATTTTTTGAGCGAACATAAACAATAATTATTTATTGAAAATGTATTATAATACAATTATCTTTCTCGAATACTTCATGTAAGGATGATCGTCTTCTTAAACGAGCAAAGGATGTATTCCGAAAGAAAACTAATTAAGATATCCAGAAAACCAAATGATGTCCATACACTAAGTAATTATGTGAATTAGTTCTAATGCCGCCCACTGGAACGATAGATAATGCCACCACCTTAAGCCACTCTCAACTCCTTAAATAATTGCTTTATAATTAAAACTAATTGGACTATTATACTAATTTAAGTGTATGTTTAATATAAGTGTTAAATTTATATAAGCTTCATTGAGCTGCTTTTATAATAACACATTTAGAATTATGATAGCCACAATCGTTATCTTAAAGCAATATTTTTAGTCTGAATAAGCCATCATAAAAGATATCTTATATGTTTTCTCTTCCATACTTAGAGCACGTATTTTGAAAGTTCTCTTAATTAATTTTTAAAAAACACTATAGTAAATGAATTTTCCCAAAGTATCAGATGATTAAAATCTAACAATTTAGTTTTTTGCTATACAAATTATTTTTTTTAATTAGTGGGAACGAATTTGGTTAAAAACCTTTAATAATACTATCAGTAGAAGAACACTTATTTATGAATGGAAAAAAATAATCAATACTTCATAGATTTTTTATCAAGAAACTCATCCTAAATATTGACGGTAATGTCTTTTAACTATTTAAAAGAGCGAAAATCCAGTAAATATGTAACTGGCAGAAGTTTTTTAGTCGTCTCTTTGCGAGGAAAACATTGCTCTCAAGTCATTATAGTATACCTGTTACATAATTATGCCAGGATAGGCAAAATTTAGGACTCCGAGTGCAAATCGTCAGCGCTAGCCAAAGCAGCATAATGTGACGTTTAATGAATAAACAAACAGCAAGGCTGGCTTACTCTATCAATAGTACTGAAGCAATATTATTTAGTAATCCGCGGGTTTGTATAATGTATATGTATATATATATATATATATATATATATATATATATATATATATATATATATATATATATATATATATACATACATACATATACATAATATAAAACAAAGTCCTGGCCGCGATTGTTCGCGGTAAACTCAATAACTACTGCACGTATTGTCATGCGGTTTTCACCAATAAATAGAGTGATTCACAAGGAACGTCTAGGTATATAATTTGTCGATTTTTGTGTAAATGGGTTGGAATATCGATAGTTTTCACCAAAGACGCTGCCTAATCTCGTGCAATTATATAACGTGCAAGATAATAAAGTCGTATATACAGAAATATTTGGTTTTGTTTTTATTTTGATAATTTCTATATAATAAAGTAAATTAGTTGAGATGGGAAGAAAGAAAATCAAAACTCCCAAAGAAGCCTAACCAACGTGGTCCTTAGTGGCCGGTACGTGATAAAAAAAAACATTACACAGACAAATTATATGGGCGTAATATGCCTTATTACCCGAGCAAAGCTGGGATGAGTCGCTAGTATATGTATATCTATCTATCTATCTATCAATATATATATCTATATATATATATATATATATATTTATAAATGATCACATGTTTCAATATAATCCTTAGACTATATTGTATATTTTAGACAGTCAATGTATTGTTGGAATCTGATATTGACTCAATATTATTGAAAGAGCTCACACAGGTGTCAAAATTGTATCAGGAATGAATTAGCTCTCTCCTATCTTCTTTCTTATTAACAAATTGTAATAATATGAAAAAGTATCTTTCTTCGTTATTCTACTTTCGCCCATCGAACAAATAATTGTGTTCGATTTTTGGTTAATCCATAAATAACAATTCCCATACTACAATTAATTGATTATTATTAGATCGTTAACAATAGTTTAATATTCAGTTATGTGACCTAAAATATCTGGAATAAACTTGGAAAAAAAGTAGTAAACTCGCATTCAATCTTTTTTCTTTTGTGAATTAATATTTACTAGAAATTATTACGTGTTTTTAACGCAGGGGAATATAATTAATGTATTTTGAAAAATAAAAAATGAACGGTTTTGGTTGCATATATATATTAAACTTGTTACTCTATTTTAAAGTCTTATCTCTATTTCATTAACTATGGAAAGACGTCAATCTGGGTTGAACCCCAATTTCGATATATTATTTTGAGAATGAGCAACCATGATCATCGGCAAGTTTATATCGCAAAGGCGGTTGAAGTTTCTCAGAGCTTCGTTTCCCGCGCTTTTTAACCCGATTCCTAGTCTGAGAGTGCCAATAGGAGGCCGAGTAATGGATCGCAGCGCATTACAACACGAGAGAGGGCAGAAATACTGCCATTGTTGCCAGAAAATACCCTTTCCACAGTATCCATCATATTCTCAATGAAGTTCGAGGTATTTTGGATAGACCTTTATCCACATAAACAATTCATAATCGTTTGAGGGAAGTTGGCCTTACATCTTAGGCCCCTTTGAGAAGACCTGCAGCAACAATATATAACCAAGGCTCAGAAGAATGGTGCAGCGAGCACCTACAAGAGGATACCTACAAACTGCACTAAAAAGAATGAACTGGGACAATTAATACATCCCATGTTCTATGAAGTCTCTTCGGCATCTGTTACAACATACTGACAGAAATGCGACTCATAGTAAATATGAAAGTACATTCTTCTGAGCTGCTGGTGGTGGGCTGTTGCTGCAGGTCTAAAGCGATATAATATACATAATTTATTTATTTTTTTACTTAGACATTGTTATTTATACTAAATTGATAATTAATAATGTTTATTTACATGTTAAAGATGATGTTTACGAAGATCCTTGAGAAACCCTAACAAATCCAAAGAGTAACATTATTAATGTTATATTTTTAAAAAGAAAATTGATAAGCACGATTTACGACCGAAAATTCATCTTCTTTTTCTTTCATGAGTTATAATTTTCATTGAAACACATAGGCGGATCCAGGGGAGGGAGTACATGCCCTCCCAGACGGTGTTTTGTGTAGGCTTTGTAGAGAATCCATTACAGAACATACTTATAGACAAATCATGTTATGACAGTTGTTAAAATAACAGAAATAACATGAGTGAAACTATTGTTTAGATATTTTAATAAACGTTTCTATAAATACTACTAGTGTATTACTAAGTGATTGTTCAGTTTTTTTGCCCGTCTGCCTGTTGTGCCCCAAGAAAAAAATCCTGGATCCGCCCTTGTTGAAATAGAAACTAAAAAAAAAAACAAAAAAAAAAGCACTGGAAATAACATTGTGTACCAAAATACTCTTTTTGAAAAAACTGATTAACACTATAACAATTAAATTAGTGACATAAATATTTAAATAGTTTAATAAATAATATTAAAATTCAAATCTTTATAATCAGTCTACGAAAAAGACATAATGAACAATCAGAGTTGAATTTTAAAAAATTAAAATGTACAGTTTAAGGAATAATAAGAAAATATGTTGTTGAGGCTTAATTACGAACATCAAACAAATACGATACTAGGAAAATATTTTTATAACAAACCTTTTAACTTAAAAATTAATTAATTCATGCATATTGTAATATTAAAGTACAAATAATTTAGGAAAATTTTAGTGTTATAAAAGTCACATGAACTGTTAATCTGATGACTCAAATATTACGCGACGATTTTCATAAATTAAATTCAAAAACTGGTTCAGCCTGAGTTTGAACGCGCTAAAAGTACAACAAAATCCCTTACATGATCTTCCCTACTAAGAAAGTAAGTAGAACGAAATAAGATTTAAAAACAAGGAACATCTTAAAATTAGCATTAGTGCAAGCAAAAGAGTTAGAAGAATCACGTAATACTGGGTTATATAAGTGAGCTTTCTCCAGTCAATGTCATGGTGCAGGGAAAGTCTGGAGGAACGGGAGGGAAATCCCCAGTTGCAAGGTTACCCCCTACTGCTTGCCCTAGGTCATGTTTAGCCCATAGACCCATTTCTCTTTTGTCTCAAGCTCAAGGCTCAGAATTAATTTAGTTTTATTTTAATAACAATTCAGAGGTATCAAAACGATAAATGAGAAAATTAGACATATTTTGAGGAGTCAAATGTAATGAATTAGTAGAAAAGAAATTTTTTTAACATATCACAATAAAATAACATTGAACACAAAGATATATCCTGAAATAATCTCATGTAATGTGATTATTTTCCTTATTTTACTTGTTTCTTTAAACAAGTTTAGGGATAATAATAATGGGAATAATCTGCCAAGATAACACATTGGTTCAACTCTATTATCACAAAATTTTGGAATTAACTTTTAAAAAATAACTGAAAGAGTATAGAAACATTTTAACCAAGCAAATGAGCCAAACAAACAAATATTCATAAAAACACTTAATAATATTTTTCAAACCAAATATCATAGTCACAAAATTAAATTGATGATAAATAGGACATAAGAATATTTATTAATAACTAACACATCTATAGATGTGCTTGCAAATTTATTTATGTACATTCAATTATATTATATTTAATTATGCAATATAAAAATAAATTCTTATAAATATATTAAAAAGTTCTTATGTGTTTTTTAAATGAGAACACAAATTGATAGTAAATTAATTGAAAACGAATAATTCTTATGAAACAAGGCAATTTTTTGACACACTGAATTACCCATTGATAAAAAACACAAATGAGAACACAAATCCTATGAAAACTGAATAAAATTAAATTTTAACATCATTCTAGAAATCATAACCTATAAGATATAACCAGCACCTAATAAGATCAAAACACTGTAATCTTTGATAATACACTGACCACTCGAAAAGAAAGTTAACACAGATATTTAGTTTGAAAAATATTAACTTTATTGACTGACACTTGTTGGATATAAATTAGAAGCATGCCAATTGTAACGAAACATACATTAAAATTATGTTAGGCAATCATAACAATACATAATACTTTCAGACATGTCTGTACCTGAAGCATTAGTTGAGAATGACACTTGTAGCTCAGTGGAATTATTTTGATCTGGTGATACTAAAGATTCCAGTTCTGTACTAGTTTCTTGAGCTGAACTGGTTGGAACGCTCATAGTCAGCTCGTCTTCACGCATTTTAATTTAGGACAATTGACCCTTTATAATATAAAATCACGTATCTTCTCAATACCATAAAGCCCTGCACAGTTTTCTATGCCAAGGCTCCACAGTTGAGAATCACAGTTAAAAAAATCGAACGTCCCACAAAATGTAGGTCTCTAGGCCACTTCACTTGCACTTCGCAGCAGACGTTCATGTTGAATCAAATCAGCGTCTGGATTTGACTTTCATTATTAATAGGGAAAGTGAACTTGCCTTTTTTAGGTGAAATAATTAATCTATATGACTAAATATAATAAAATGATTTCCTTTCATTTTATAACTTGAAACATTAATGATAAAACCTATCATCAAAGCAAGTGACAGGTTATAATGGTTAGATATTAAACTGATGAGAATGAAGTTTTCCATGTTTTTCTATTTCATTAAAACTTAAATTTTGTTACGTTATAAATATATTTCATGTTAAAATGATTGTCAAACAAAAGAATTATTATTAACGAACATGTTCTGTAAACATTTTGAGTACCGTATTCAATGATGTAAAGAGAAGGATCCCTTTCTACATGGACATTCCGCGACATCTAGCGATGACAAAAGGTACTAAGGTTTGAAGAGTTATCAAATTATGAAATATGTTGTGCTGATACATTAAACCAAGTTATTTACACAATATTGAAATTTTTATTATTTCTGTATACTATCATTTATATTATTGCTCTGAATAAATTTATGTTTTTAAAATATTGCCCACATTAAAACAAAATCTCCTTTATGGAAAGGTATCTGTCCTGATTGCAACACTTGAGTCTTAGTCATAAATCATTGCTTTTAAAGTATGGCCAAACCATTTGGATAGCAAGGGTAGTTATTCATAGAATTTATTTCATAGCATTAAGTGTAGATGTAATTCAATGAATAATTATATCATTTAATACATTGAACAATTTCTGTTTTATAAAATTTTCTAAATTTATTGAAAGTAAACTATTTATACTGTCACTCATCATTGTAAAAATTCTTCACACTAAGAATAATGACGTGAAAAGGTTTTGTTTAACTGGCATAATGAGTATTTGATTACTAAGTTCATAAAAAAGCAAAATACAAATATTTGAGATTTTTGATTCAACCGAAAAAAAACTAAGTTCACAAATTAAAATTTTATAATCAGAATGTAAATCAGAGACAATAATAGTATAATAATTTTAAATTTAACAACAATTTAAATGTAATTGACAAAATAATTATTTGGATTGAGGGTTGGTCATATGTAAGTTTTTGTTACTAATATGTTATGTCTTGAAGATGGAACAAAATCTCGAATTGCTGTTCATGAGAATTAAGGGATTTTTAATAATTTCCTGTGTATAGATATTAAGAATTTTTCTAACCCTATATTGAATTTTATTATGATTTTCACTTTTCACCCTTTGTTTTAACTAAGCTTCCTCTTAAATGTATAGAATGATTTAAACATCTTTAATTTTTATCTTCTGATCTGGGTTTATAAGATTGGTCCAACGCAAATGCCTAACAATTACAATCAAGGGAATAGAGATTATACTTCTTACAGTATACAATAATTATAAAATCATTTTTGATGATATGCAGAATTTTGTTATTCAATAGTATGATGTCGCTTTCAACTGGTATCAACCAAAAGATATAATTAATGTTCTTGTCTATTGTTAATTTATAAAGAAAACTTCGTGATGTAATGTTTAAATATTTTTATAAGGAAGAAAATGGTCCGGGTGGAGATAAAAAAAAAATTCCTCTTAAATAGGGGGAACTGTTTATTGAAGAACCAATGTTTCAACCCACATTGCAGGTCTTCTTTAGATTAAATACAGACAATTAAAATTACATAGGGTAAATATAAGTTTACTTTAATATTTAGAATATTAATAATTAATATTAATGAACTTTAATATTTACCATATGTAATTTTAATTGCCTCTATTTTGCATATTTAGCTCTGAAGAAGAACTGCAATGTGGGTCGAAACGTTGGCTCTTCAATAAACAGTTCTCCCAACTTGAGAGAAATTTTTTTTACCTCCACCAGGACCATTTTCTTCCTCAAATATAAGATCAACTATAATTATTCAAGTATGAGATGAAAATGGTTGACTGGATGATCTTATGTAAAGGAGATGGTTGGGGGGTGCAGTCAATAAGAACACCGAATAAGTGAAGTACTTATATTATGTGCCGACGTTTCGACCTACAGTGTAGGTCATCTTCAGGGCGGATGATGGGAAGCGTGGCCGTTACAGATCGCGGCTAGAGTGTACTGGGCCAGTATATACATATAATTATTCAAGTTATACATTTTTAATTTGTAATGATTCACCGTCAAGCAGTAGTCATTTATAATAACCTAAACCCTATATTATAATTTTTAAAAATAGTTGTATAGATTTAAAGTCAAAAAGCTAAAAAATATGGTGCAACAGCTAAAACTTCAATCAACTAGTGAAAAACTTCAATTCACTAAAAACTGATGCTTTTTAACAACAGACTGTCTAATTTATCAATTCCTCATAGAATAAAAACAATGTAGGCATATAAAATAATTAATTAACAATCAAAAAGCTGCTGAGTTTCATTAATATATATATATATATATATATATACATAGGTTTGAAAACTACTTAAAAGAAATGATTCACCATTCCCTAAGTACTATTTTATGACATTCCAAACTAATTTATACTGCCATTAACTGAATGGCTCAAAACAATGAATCAAACTAAGACATGAAAAAAATGTGAGGGAAATAAAAAAGAATCATGGAAAAAAAATTTATCAATTAGCTGATCAAAATAAAAAATATTTAATTTGTTTAATCATATTATGGTAAATATGGTGAAAATAAATATTAGAGGTCGTTATAATGGCACAATGAATCTTTAATGGACAAATGAAATATAAATTAATACTGAAAACAATAATTAGTTATAAAAGAATTGTTATTGGTTCAAAGGTTAATTAGAAAAATATGTCGATAATATTAATAGGTCAATGCAAACCTGGAAATTCATCGATAATTTTACCACAAGAGGTTACTACGTAGCTCTCTGAAACCAGATTTCATGTCTTCTTCGCACGGACAAATATTGGTTCCAACCAGATGAATTGTTCTTCCTCAAACTGAACTTCAAAATTTCACATTATTATGACAATATCTATTGTATTTACTATAAAGTCATCCAATGTAATATGTAGCCATTCAATTCTATTGCAGAATTATTTTCATTGGAAAGAGTAAAGAAATTGAGCCAAAACATTTAAATAAATTGAACAATCGTGTCTTGTTTTTCTTCCTTGCCTGTATCTTGAGCATATGCTTTGGGCTATAGTAACCATAAGCAGCATTAAGGTCAACAACCTTGACTAAGTGGTGTAAAATATATATACAATAAGGTCATCCAAGATTTGATGATATGTAACAGCAACATCGAGGAAATAAGAATTTTAAATCATCTGTTTTTTGTATCTTTTGTTATGGAAGACTTATAGGGTTCTGGCATGCCTGGCTGCTGAGAGTGATTGTGCTAAAATAATTTAAATCATTGGAGACTTGAGGTTAGTAATTATATATCAGCCAATGAAAATTATTGACTATAATTTTTAATAGTAATTAATAAATGATTCACAGATTATTTTAATATTGTTGTCTACCAAGGTAGGTTCTAAAGGTATAAATATAAATTTACTGTGGAATACAATAAAATTGGTTAGTAAAGATTGAATTTGACAGAAGAACAGCAAAACACCTTTTGAGGAAGAAATAGTGGAACAATGGGGGTTGTATTGTACCACATAATTTTTGGAGTTACCCCTTATACCATACAGCGTTAACTAAAAGATCTAAAATTAAAACTAGGTGATAAAACAATAATTTTCTGAAATCAAATACGTAGATGAAACTCAAACCCAAATGCAATATATAAACTTGTTTGCATTCATCAATCATCACCCAGATATTGTAGTGTCGGCCAAAAAATGTCGACAGTAGCATAACACACATGCTGTGTGAGCAGACACTAACAGTAGTTCCGCATATCATATACATGTGCGAGCGGCAATTAAATTGTTCATTTTCCAGAAAAAAATCTGTTGTTTGATAGGTGCCAGACCAGTTTAAGTCTTGGATATAATATCTGATTAACTAGAATGGAGTAGTGCACAAGAGATGGAAAATCTCACACATGAAACTAAAACCATTCATCTACTGTCTCTAAGACTAAAATCGGTCGGACACAACAAAAAGTCAATTTCTGTCTGGCATATTAAACAGTTTTTGATCAATATAACTTAAGTATATTATAATTTCAACTATTCTACAGCTTTGAAAATGCCAAATTCATCATCATCATATTCTTTTCCTCCTCTATCGCTATGCAGTGTTTACTGCTTTTAGAGCCTGAACCAAGTCTCTCTTTACTGAGCCAACTCTCTCCTTTGGTTCCAGTCCATTCCTCTCCTCCTGAATGCATCCCGTACGCTGTCCTTCCAGGAAATGTCTTCCTTTGGGCCTTTTCCTCTCTGTACAGGTCTCGTACTTCTTCCTGGCGATTCTCTATGTTTCCATCCTAAGGAGGTGTCCGATCCGTCTTGGTTTGTGCTCTTGCAGGATAATCTCAGCTGATTTAATGTCAAGATTAGTCTGTATAGTTTTGTTCCGCATCCTATCTCTCCTAGTTTTCCTTTCTACTTTTTGCAGAAACCTCATTTCAATAGCTTGTATTTGACTTTTGTGCTTTGAGGTCAAGGTCCATGATTCCAAATAGTAAGATAGGATAAGAAGGAAGGTCAATTTATAGACAGCCAGTTTGGTCTGCCTCGTCAGACACCTTTCTTCATCCCAGGAAACCCCGTCGATCCATATCAAACATTTTCCATACTGCTCCAATTCTTTGGACCACTTCTTTGTCAATGTAGCCGCTTTCATTGAGACAAGCACCTAGCTATTTAAAACTCTCAACCTGCTCTAATCTCTGTTCTCCAATCCTCAGTACTCTCATGATTCTTCTGGGTTTCTTCCCTATTCGCATGCATTTAGTCTTCCCCGGGTTACTTATCATATTTATTATAAATAATTTGTCCTGGAGTACATTTATGTTGTGTTGGAGGTCTCGGCCATTGGCTAGTAAGACAAGGTCATCAATGAAGCCCAACAAGGAAAATTTGACAGAGTGAAGGTTTCTGTATCCTAGCTGGAATTTTCTCATCATCAGCTTTGCCCTTCTTAGTGCTAAGTCCAAAACCATGATGAAGAGTAACAGACTTTTTTTTTATTTTTTTTTATAGCATTGGATTCTTTCATTCATCCATATAGCCAGCTATGTATTATTATTTGTTAATTTAGATGCCAACAGCACGCGGATTTCCCCAGATGGTTACTGCCTGTTTTTCCCAGGCGGTCACCCATCCAAGTGCTTAACACGCCCGACGTTGCTTAACTTCAGTGATCTGACGGCAACCGGTGTGTTCAACGTGGTATGGCCGTTGGCGAGTAACAGACTTAGGCTACAGCCCAGGCGGATTGCCAATGTCTCAAATTCTTTTAAAGTGTGGTTTTAAGTTCTAATCTCATTCATCATCTTTTTATAGAGACAATGCTATGTCAAGCTCATGTCAAATTCATAGCTGTGTAAATGAACTAGTAAATACAACTGCTCCCAGCAGCCAGAAGTGTTGCATTCTAACAGAGCTTCAATATAAAAATTAATCCAAAAAATTAGCTAACTCTATTCTTTCTCTAAAACATTGATAGTTCACCGAGTATAATGAGCATTTATACTTATTTCACCTATGTCAAAATTTTTAGACGATAACCCCAAAAATGATTTTTTTTGGCCTTATTTGAACTGAATATTCCAGAATAAAATAAATAAATTAGCCTGCTAATATGCCATGTCTATATAAAAAAGGTGAAAATTAATTTATATAGGATAAAAAAAGACTCACAAATTAGATTATTTTGACGTATTAACACCTTCTTAAAAATAGTGAGTAGGCTTTTTTGAATAAATTAATAAATAACTCTCATTAATAATCTTCAAGTTCTGAAATCCATTAATTTCTAGTGTGTAATTTTCTACCTTAACAGTTGTTTATTGGTCGGAACAATTATTGTCTAATTATTACTATTTTTCTTGCATTTAAGATCCTCATGGATTTTAGTACAGAGTATGATTGGGTTAACAGAATTTCATTGTTAAAGTCATATTATCTGTGCAGAATTAAAAATAAATTCATGTGAAAAAAACGTGATGTAAATTGTTGCTTAAGTCACAAAAATTATAAAATTAATTACTTAAGAACGTTTACCAGGTTTTTAAATAAATATTTTGAATGTTGTGGGTAACATAATCAAGGGTTTTAAATAAAATAAAACAAAAAAAAAAAATTAAATTAACTGTTGTAACAAACAATACAACAGTAAAAATCTATAAATAAATATAACAGTGAGACAATTAAAATTCACAATTTTTAGTATTTATTTATGAAATATTCAAACTTTCAATATCAAAAATAACATTTTATATATAGCTTTTTGGAAGATACTATTCAGTCTATATGAAAACTTGAGCTTTTATACTCAACTGTATTCTATTAAATAGAAATTAGAAAGTTCTAAAATATTCAACACACATTATATTTTACATAAGTTGTTTCTTAGCTCGGTCAATGAGCTCCCTAGAAATAATATGGCGTTGAATTTGAGCAGTTCCTTCATAGATCTGGTATATTTTTGCATCTCTCATCAATTTTTCAACAGGATATTCAGAATTAAATCCATTTCCACCAAACACCTGGAAAATCATACCCAATATATCATTAGTGGATACAGTCGGTCTATTAAAACATTCTAAAATAGGAAACCAAATTAATCATACTTGTATAATTTTTTTTTAAATCATAAATTTAATTAAATGATATAATAAATTTATACTGAAATTCTAGATTAATTAAAATATGGAGGAGAAAATGGTCTGGATGGGGGATTAATATAAATTCTCAAATAGTAAGAAACTATTTTATATAAATAATAAGAAACTATTTATTGGAAATCAATGTTTCAACACACATTGCAGGTCTTCATCAGGGCATATTAGTCAATAAATATGGGCGAGACAAAAAATTGAGTCGACTTCTTCAGTAGACACTTTCTATATTTCTATTTCTTTTCAACGAGAATCACTTGTTGAAGCTAGGGCCCACCAGAATTACAGTAAGCAAATATTATTGTGTTTTATCATGTCTATTTATTCCACAAAAATTACAAATGAGCTATAATATATATTTTCATCTATTAATTAATATATTTTTCTTGTTTATTTAATCATAAAGGCCTTTTATTTTTATTAATATTTCCATTTTTAACTAAATTCTTGCTTTGTTTTTATTATATAGTTTCAGATAGTGTAACAAACTGATGAAACATCATTTCCTGGCTTTGTCATCTAAGGCAAGTAAGTGCAAAGAAGAATAAAAACAATATGAACCTTTCCGATGAGAAAGAAACAAGAAAATTATTAAGGAACTGTAGGGATAAACTAGATAGTTTCATATATACTTTCTATACAAATATACTTGATACATTTTTATTGTTATATTTCAACCATAATCTCCTGACTGGATAAAACCACAGTTAACAATTTCAGAAATTCTAAACTGTTAATTGAATTTTTTAGCCAAATTATGGTTTAAATGTGGCTTAGGATGGTGGGCTTATATAGTTGATAAGTGTAAATAAATAGAATTATAAAAGATTGACTTATCAAATAACTGGATAATATAAGAGAGAGGAAGGTTATTGTTCAAGGATGGTTTATTTACTTTCTAAGCAACCTAATGCCTTATTATCTCTAAATTGTTGATACAAAGTAGCCAAAATTAACTTTATTTAAATAATTTTAATGAACTAATTATGAAAGTTTTTACCTGGACAGCATCAGTGGCACACTTGTTAGCGATATCAGCAGCATAAGCTTTGGCAATAGATGCTTCATAAGTGTTCCTTCTGCCTTGATCA
Source organism: Arma custos (assembly GCA_037127475.1). Taxonomy (NCBI): domain Eukaryota; kingdom Metazoa; phylum Arthropoda; class Insecta; order Hemiptera; family Pentatomidae; genus Arma; species Arma custos. The sequence continues at coordinate 34,674,433 of CM073759.1, forward strand.
ACTTCCCAAGCTGACCTTTGCCAAGAAAGTCTTGCTGTATTCACACCAATTGCCATATCTGCCAAGATGAAAGCTACAGCCTGTTAAATTCAATTTTGAATATTATAAATAACCAAACGGAAAATATTTTTATATAAAAATCCAACTCAAATAAATATTGTTTACAAACACAATATTTCAACTCAAACAAAATGATAAAATTCAAGTTAGTTCAACAGAATGCTATTCGTAACTAGCAAAAATAAAAACACAAATCAGTTCACATTTCAAAGAAGGAATACTCTTTTCTTCTCTTATATTATTTTAATAATAATATAAAAATCTCTCTTCTCGAGTTTTGTATTAAAGAGTTTTCATTTAATTTTTATTATAATAATAAAAATTCAGATCTGGAAACCAATTCCTTGTAAAAATATTAAACTATAAAGTGTTGGAGCAAAGTGATCCTGACCCGCTATTTGGTAACTAGATCATAAAGATAGCAGTATCTCAACTCTTAGTATATCATACTTTGTTTCATCATAAATTCATAATTATATATTGAAGAACCTGACTTATTTTAAGAGGTGTAACTTGTCCTTATTTGAACTTTTAAGATTTTTACTATTTTCTCTGTTGCTATTTCTTGACACATGGAATCATCACTTTCTTTATTTGAACTCTGTCTTCTTCTGCTTCATGTAACTTTGTTTTAGGCAGCTTTAGTTTTGATGTTTCCAAGGCTTTCTGTTTGATATCTCTCCATATAATTCAGCGGTGAGTGGACCTAACAGTGATCTTAGGCTTGCACCTTCAATTTGTTGCTAATATTTACCATTGAACAGGAAATATACTGATTTAAGACATAGTTCTGCCAATTTAGAGTCTTCTTTGTAAAGTACCTTTTCTATTATAAGAATTGTCTCTTCAATAATTTTGGTGAATAATAATTTTACATCAAAAATGAAAGAACTTGACGACACAGTCGAAACCAGAAGAAATACAAGATGAATGGAATATCTTAAGAGAGTGTATTACATTTAATAAATTGAACATAATTTATATTTTCTTAAATTGAATAACGTCAAAATTTTGGAAATGAAAAACTCAAAAGTTATTAATCAATAAATTAATAATACTTTAGAATTGATGTTAATAAGAAGGTAGGTTATATAACAAATGTTTTTCAACCATATAAAATGTCATTGGTTTTATAATATAATTAACTCACCTGATGAGCCACGATTGGTACGCCAAAAGCTTTACGTTCTAAAGCATATTTAGTTGCCTCATCCAATGCTCTCTGTGCAAGACCTGTAGCAGCTGCAGCTACCTATAATACAAAGGAATACATAAACAATATTTATCTAATATAAATAAAGCTAAATATAAACACTAATTATAAAAAAATAGTTAAAAATAAATCATTTGTATCAGACTGACTAATAGCAAAAAATATGAAACTCTTTGTTTAATGTGCTTTGAACTGTGAAGTGATCAGATAAAAAATGGGTGTTTTAAAATGTTTATAAGAAAATTCTTGGTGGTTTTTAAAATTAGATTGAAGAACTTTCAAACTAGGAAGTAAAAGCAGGATTCTGACAAGATATAAGTGTACTTGACCAGATCTATAAAACAAAATATTTCATAATTAACAAATCCTCAAACAAAAGAAATAAGAAAATTAATTTACCTATTACAATTTAGAGATTTCTTAATGAGCATTCACCTAAAAAAGATGACTATTCCAAAAGTTTATAGCGTAATAATATTACAGCAGAAGAGACCATTAAAAACAGGACTTTAAACTTTAAATTAAAATAAAAATTCTACAACTGAATAACAAATAAGGAACCGTACATGATGTAATTCAAATCATAAGCTTCAATAGAAACTATGCATGAATTTTTCAAAAATGCCTGTCAAGAAATTAAATTTTTTAAGGGAGGCAATAAAAATTTAATTGACATAGAGTAATCCTTTACAAAATAAAATAAATCACATTAGGCAAAAAACAATTCACAAACAGAATATCATGTAGATTAAGAAAATATATTGAAATAAAAATACCATACTTCAATTTAGTAAAGAAATATAAACTCACTGGTGGTCGGGTCTTGTCAAATGTTTCCATGGCAATTTTAAATCCAGCACCCTCCCCAATAAGTACATTTTCTTTTGGTACTCGAACATCTTCAAAAGTGATTCCTCGAGTATCAGAGGCCCTTTGGCCCATGTTCATCTCCTAAAAATAAATATGATATTAAATACCCAACTACTATCATCATTAACCTAAAAATGCATATTTTACTGAGTTTAGAAAGTACTATGGATAAAAAAAAATATTCAGAAATATTTTATTTAAGAAAAATTAGGAATTATTTCGTAAACTTACTATAGAATTATAAGAAATACCTGTCCACATAAATAATTAATAATTCCAAATTGTATATCAGACTATATACCAAAAGAATGATTCAATGATTACTATTTTTTTTAAAAAGATATGAGGTTACAAAAATCAATAATTGTCTGCAATTTTGAAGAATTGATTGTAAAACATATTTACCTTTCTGCCAGGAGTGACTCCAGGAAATTCTCTCTCAACAATAAAGCCTGTGAAAGCTTTTGAAGCAGGTGCTTTTGGGTCAGGATTGGTCCTTGCCAGGACAAAATACCTGAAGTAATTGAGTATTAAAACATTAAAAGTCAGAAAAGACAAACAAAATTGTAAATAACTATTTTTTATGATTGAAAGAGAGGCAAAATAAATATTACTGACCAAGAGTCCTCATGTCTCTGTGAAACAACTATTAAAGGAAGCAACTAACCACACAAGTTTGGGTCAAAACATTGGCTTGTAAAATAAATTAAAAAATATATTGACTGCATCCCGACCATTTCATCATTAACATCATAATTGACCAACAAAAATTAATAAAGTAATAATATTAGTTTTTACATTATTTTTAGTATCCAATTTTAGTAAAAAAGTATTATTCATAAGAAAATCAGTTAACTGTTATGCTCAAAATTTGGTCGAACATATATTTGGTTCAATATATGTACTAACAGTAATGGGGACTTAATTTTGGCAACTGAAGGATGGTTTACCATACATATTTTCAACCTATTATAGCCACAATGGGGAAGACAAAAATTACATGGGTCAGTCACAAAAAAAAAATCAATCTCCACAGGCAGGATTCAAAAGCCCTTGGGTGCTGCTCCGAAAAACGCATTTTAGAGACTATTTTATTAAAAATCCAATCTCTAATTTTTGAATTTACTAACCTAACAAGATAAACTTTACTTTGGATTTGAATACTAATTACATGCTTGCATTCAATCATTATTTTGTATAATCATTTTATGGAAAGTAATTAAACTTATTTTAAGTCCAACATCATTTTCATGTTAAAAAAAAATATTATAATTTATTTTATTTTTATATGATATAATTTTTTAAATATTTTATTGGAAAAGAAAAGATATAACTAGGACCGGGACTCGAACCCGGATCTCCCACTTCTCTGTATTTTATATTAGTATATTTTTTAATTATTTACATTTACATACTTTAATTACTTATTTACAATAACGAACAGACTTAGTAATTTATTACAACAATAAGATAAATAAGTTTATAAAAAGCATGCGAAATTTCACAATGATAAGACAATTATAAACAGCTAGCTTGCATTGCATTATTTAATAATATGCTTCATTCACAGTAGCAATAATTGCTATGTTTTCATAAGAAGAGCATATTATAAATGAGTCAAGGACAGCAATTTACATATCAGCCAGGACATAATATTTCTTTTACATGAACTTTCAAGGTAATTGCAACACTTTCAGCGACAATCTTTATAGCACATGAATATATGAAAAGATAGCATTTGGTGAGCTGTGTCAAAATAAATAATTTTGATTCTGCTACACAAATAAGTTTAAATATAACCATTCTTATCTTAAAATCACCAATTTTTTTTTTTCAACACGATGAACATAACCTTGTTGAGAGTATAACAAACTGTTTTCTAGCCATATTTACTAAAATTACTCTTCTTTGATTAAGCAAACTATTGAAAACTCAAGGGCTCCTATAGTCAGAGCTGCCAGACTTCTTTATTTTTGAGTGTTGATCTCTACTTTTTTTTTATCCATAGCCTTTTCTGGCCATCTATTGTCGCTTTGTTCAATTAGATTGGACAAGGTCTACTTTATTATAATTATTTTAGAGATAAGTCTAAGGTTAATAAGAATTGCAAAGTTTGATGTTCTTAAAAGGCACATAGTATACTGTAGTATGGAATATTCAAAGGGTTATTTTGTTTAATAGTTGGTACTTAGTTCCTTAGCACTATTAGGAATAAAATAAATAAAATGTACTTGTATGCTATGGTATCACCACTTTAGAATTTAATTTGAAATAAATAATAAACATGTGTTTTTATTAAACTAATTTTAATTGTTTACATCAATCCAAAAATGTCTAATATCTAATCAAATTTGGGCAAATGTGTCTTTACCCTTGAGTTGTGTACGCCACATAAACTCAGCAAGATAGGAAGTCAAAAAAAGTGCAGTTTGTTTCTCGTCTTCGTTTGTTACCCGACTTGGCAGGTCCCCATAATCATTCAATCTTCTGCGTATTTGCCAACATTCATGGGTTAACAAAATACAAACTGTGGCTCACCGTTTTATGTATATAATCCATCTTGTACAGATTCATTTATCCCTTCCAGCTGTCGGGCACTACAATAATTCCAGGATGGATCTTTCTATTAGGGCAAATAGTGTGGTTTCCGATCTTTTCTGCACCAATTCTAGGAAACAGTTATTTGTCTCCCTGCAGATCCCTCAGAATACCCATTGTGAGAATGATGTGCTGTGGAAGGATTTGTCCTGCATTATATTTTCTTTTTGCATTATAGATTACCATAAATTTCTAAGTATAGGTTGTCTCCACATCAATTTCTACAAATAGGTTGTTTATAATCAATAAATTCTATTAAATTATAAAGTGGTGATACCATAATATACAAGTACCAAATAAAATAACTTGTTTTCCAACCAGTTAGCAACACCTCCATTGGTAATCCACATTTTCTGTCCATTTATAATCCATTCGTCTCCCTTCTTTTCAGCTCGTGTCTTGATGCCATTGACATCTGAACCTGCTCCTGGTTCTGTTACACAATAGGCCTAGCAAAGAAATGTCTATATAGCATTTATTCATAACTGATATACAATTATAATATTCCATACATAATGACTTAAGTCTCAATAATACCATTAAACAACTAACCAGTGTCCTATACAGGTAGACTGAAATACTAGGTTCTGTTTTTTTTTTTAAATTCAAGTAATTAATGATTTATTTAAACAAAAGAAACTGGCTAAAAATTTTAACCAATCCTATCGATGCATGTGTAGTCTTTCATCTTAACTAATCAAAAAGAACAAATGAAAGCAGGAAGTGGCACGATTTAGTCAATACACATTACATATTTATCAATTATTCAGTAATGATTGAGAAAGACACATACAAAAACAGATACTTAAAAAATCCTCTTTCATAGTTGGTTTAGGATAAAAAATATGCCAATTTGGTATGATATCTAAAGGATATTACAACAATATATTATCCTAGAACAGTAGGTATTAGACAAAATTTCAAGAAGATTTAAACAACCCATTCACTGTCCAACTATGCATACCATATCTATATTATAGATTGATTCTTTCACTTACAGCTCTACAAAAAATTAATTAAAGAAGAATACTATTTTTATCTAATGCTTCTTGTCAACATTATATTGACATTTCTTTCCAATCATAAAACCGGTAAAACCATCATGAAATTTTTTTAATAAGGATAACAGAACTTACAGCTAATAGTGGTTCTTCAATCAGCCTTCCCAAATATTTCTTCTTCTGTGCATCATTACCAGCAATCTGTACAGGTGTTTGCTGAAATAATGAAAAAATATTATTATTACTAAATTTTTATATAATGAATTGAAACATAATGACTAATTTCAAGTAATAAAATATTACATTAAATAAAATAAAATGACTATCAGGTTTATTAATAAAAATGTAGACATCTCATGAATTTCTTGTATTCCAATTAAAATAGGAATGGGTGGCTCAAAAAGTTATCCTGGATAAAACAAAAAAATGTGAGTACCTCTTCCAGTATTATTAAATTAGCACTTATTACTTTTTAAAGAAAAATCAAATACGTAACAAGTGATTTCAACAATTTGGTAAATTATATGAGGCCTTTAATGACAAGCCCCGTTAATTCATTTTTTTGTAGTAAAGTCCTCTCTGAGATGACCTCTATATATGGCTAAAACCCGTAAAAATGGGTAAAAAAAAGACGAAAAATTTTCCCTATGCTAAATCCCGACAGGTCCTTAGTTCGACAGTTCTGAACATACAGACCAACACACAAAGTGCATTTGGAGTCGAAAGTGAAATCTCACTGCATTTATAAAAAAGCAGTGTTAAAAAAAACAAGGATTAAAAAGGTATTATTTTTTAGATATTTCAATGATATTGTTACACTATCACAAAATGCCAATACACACTAACACAAAATGCCAAATTTGTGAGAACCTATAATTCAGGCGGCATGACAATAAGATCTCGAAACATACTTGCTGATACGACCCATTTAATAATATTGTAGTTACCTTGAAGAACCATTCTGTTTTGTGAGAAATTCACTTTTTTCAGTTTTTTTTTGGTCTTTGGTCTTTAAATTTCAAAAATTGGACTCATGGGGTTTTACAAAAATGTTAAACCTATGTATAAATGTATATATATTAATGACCTCATATAAATGTTAACATTAAGGTTTAGCCCACCAAATTTATAATCAATTCGTTTATATTTAAAAATATCATTACAAAAATTTTTTGTAAGTTTTACCTACCATTTCCATTTATTATAATTCAATGCAACTTTAACAAAAAAAAAAATCCTGGATTATTATTAACTTATGAAGTTTAGATTCATCATAGGCCGGATCGATAACATCAGAAAGAATACAGTAGAGTAAAGAACTCATTTGGAATATATAATGCATACAATTTCTGTAAAATTGAGGCTATTAACCCTTAGTTGGATTTAGGACTGTAATGATTCTCATGTCCAGTAAGATCGTTTGCTGTTTGCTCAACCTTATTTCCTGCCAATGGCTTTTAAGTTACATCTAAAAATACATTTAAAAAACTATCAATATTTTTGAGTATAAACCATGTTTTGTATTTTTAATGTTTTATATTTTTTTAATCTTCGACAGTGTAGAAATAAAAGAAGACGAACTTGAGAAATGTCAGATTTCTTTTAAAACCTACTGTTGAAGGTTTTAAGTGTTTAAAAAGTCAGGAAAGAGATAGTTTTTAATACTAGCCTGTACCTTATGACTTTTAAGTATGTACGATTTTTTTAATAATTTAATGGCCCAATTGGGAAGTGACAATTATAGGTTAAATAATTCCAAATATTACATTTCATCACGATATGATTAATTGCTTTTTGAATTATGTGAGATCTATTAAAAAAAAATATTTTGAAAAAATTGGAAAGAAAAATAATTTACCCCCAGTCCAGTTGCTTCCAAAGCTGTAGCAACACCTGTGCAGGCCCATGCTAATTCTTCAGCAACGAGACAGCCATCAAATACTCCCATTCCCAAGCCACCTAGAAACAAACAAATCTTTCATAATAATCACATAAGAAAAATTATATTAATATATTAAGTCATAAAATTGGATTAAGTCAGCAGCATGGCTGGCGAAATATTTATCAACACTGTCTAAACCAGAAGAAACCAACAAAGTCTTTTGTAAGAAAGAAATAATTGAACAGCATTGACAAGAAAGGAACCAATAGTTCATATTTTGAGTAAACTCAAGTCAAAGTTAAATGGAAAGTTGGGAGGCTTTTAAATTAGTTAACTTTTTTTTTTTTATGAAAACTTCTTTTGGTTTTACAATATGAATACATTGTAATTTGTTACAATTATTTAAAGTAGTTAAGTTTTTTTTTCATGAAATAGAAACATTTCATTATATTTTTAATGCTTATTTTGACTTCAATTTTCCACTGAAGATTACCTTAACTACTGAAGAGATAGTACTTTTGTGTTGAAATAGGGAGCACTAATCCTATTCAAAACCACCAATAACCTAGTTTTGCATATTTTGAGGGTTGTTTACTTTCTACAACATGTCATCTAGTTAAGCCTCTGTTACATCATAACTATTATGGTTATCAATTTATAAAATTTAATTTTATTGACACATACATATGAATCTATGATCAATGTTTACGCCTGGCTAATTCTACTACATATTTGTTAACAAGAATAATTGAAAATAGGAAGTACCATAAGCTGGAGGTATGTGAGTATTTATAACACCAACTGCATGCGCCTTCTTAACAATATCCCATGGAAACGCTCCAGTTCGGTCATATTCAGCAGCCTTCGGCAAAATTTCTTCACGAGCGAACTTCCTGGCTAAATCTTGAAATTCTCTTTGAGTCTCATTTAATTCTAAAAAAAAAATTCAATACGAAAAGAAGAAATATTAAAAGAAAAATAATTTTTTATGCAATAAAAATATGCACAGATATATCATACTTACCAAAATTGAAACCATTAGGATGTTTCCCTTCAGAGGCAAATGTCCTAACAAATGTCTTGAAACTGGGCTTCAAATTAGAGTTAATGGCCTAAAAGAATATTTAGATTACAAACAGATAGTATAATTTAACAAGCATTTATTCGATATCAAACTACTGCTGTATATTTATACTTCAAATGTTAATAAATATTATCAGTAGAAAAAATATAGATCACAATTTTCTTGAGATTTTTTTAAAAGGATCAAGAACAAACAAAAATTGCAATAAACCTCCTCTTCAACACCATATGTTTAATTAAGAAAAGCCAGGAAGCAGCAAATAGTCCAAATCATATTTTAGTGCATTTCTAAGCTCTTAATGTTTGTCCTAGTTCCTGCTCTTTAATTATTTAAGCTGTAGCTAATAATGATATTTCTTCCTTCAAAGTTTAAAAGTTTTTTCTGGTAATTAAAAAAAAAATGATTTTACTTAAAATTTAAGATGATAATATCCCTATCCAGCAATGGTTTACAACAAGAAACATCAAATTAACTCTTTTCTTAGAAATAAGTCAAATCCAATCACTCTTAGTAAACTAGGTTAGACCAATTAACAGTTATATAAAAAATTAAAATAAAAAAAGTAATACTTCTTTATTAATATTTTCTTGTAATGGTAATTGATTTAATATGATGGTAATTTTCAATAAAAAAATTAAAATGAAGGATCAGTTACATTTTTATATAATTCCAAAATTATACAAGTTGATTTAGCTTATATAGACTATTAATTATTATAAACTTTCACTTTTATCAATTTATTTATTTTTTCACTAAATATTATGTTATAGCATAATTATAATAAAGCACTAAAATAAATGGTTAAAATTATATAAAAATAGTCTGACTAACTTGTCTCAAAGTACTCATCCTGGATTGAAGGTGGGCCTGGCAAGGAGTGAAAACAAGTGATATCAGTTAGCTCTTATCTGTACTGAGATATAGCCGTGAAGGGGCCAATACTGGACTTTGCCCAATACCTCCAACAAGAAAGTCTGATAAGAATGATTTCCCTAAAAGAGTCGAGAGAAAAAAACCTGCCTGACCTCCACTGCCAGTCCTTGACGCAACAGATAGCAGCTGATACGATATATTTTTGTGCTTTCGAATAGCTTGCTATATTCAAGAAAGCTTATTCCTGATTTTAAAATAACATGGTATATTTTGCAACATTCATTTTTAGATCATTCGAGCAATTAAATTCAGAAATCGGACTATTTTTAATAAATTTTATTTTAAAACGAATCGATCAAAGTTCAAGCGCAATGACTTTAAAAAACGCAAGTCATCCTCTTCGTCCTGTTTACTACCCATTCTAAATCAGCACAGGCTAATTTAAAAAAAAAATATTATAGAAATTTAGAACTTGATATTTAATAGCGTGAGACAAGAGAGGATCCAGGATTTTTTTCTGGGGGGGGGCACAATTGGCCCCAATAGCAACAAAATACAATGAAAAAATCCGCCTATGGCATGAAGCAAGTAAAGGCACTACCCAGTAGTAGTACTCAAATAACAAATTCAACTTATAAGGTCACGAGACCATCTCCTTTTCAGACACCTCGAAGGATTATTGGGGATTGAAGAGGTAGTAGAAGAGAGGTTTTGGGAGAGAATAAAGTTTGTCAGGATCGATATCGGGTTTGGGCTAATTCATCTACAAATGGGACATTAAGGATTGTTTTATTCCTAACAAAGTAAGGACCATAGAGGATTTTGAATCGCAAAGATTTGATTCGAGAGGAATTCGATGGCTTAGTGGAGCCCCAAAGTTCTACACCTTACAAGGCCAAATAGGTCTTACAGATCATCGTGTATATGAGTATTATATGATTAAAATCGATTTGTATAACAGCAGTTTACTAGCTGTCGTTGATTCTGGCCAAATCTGCTAGAAACATTAAGCTCATGGCTTTATTCCCAACAAAGTAAGGAGCATTGAGGATTTTACGAAGGATTGTATACGAGAGGAATTCGATGGCTTAGTGAAGCCCTAAAGCTCTACTTCGTAAGTCCAAATAGGTCTTATAATAGTCATGTATGTATGAGTCTTTTGTAATTAATTAGGAGAAACCACAATGCAAAGCCTTATGTTTCAAATCCAGTAATACACCCACTTACCAGTCGACGTTTCGCCTATTCAGGCATTATCAAGACACAAAAACAAAAAAGGGTTATGTGAATCACATCTCGAAGAAAAAGGTGCAATACATCCCAACGATCAACAGCCCAAACAGGCTCCAAACATAAGACAGCACCCCACCACCAAGACGTTTAACGTACAACTTAACACTTTGCATTGTGGTTTTTCCCAATTGCATTATAATAAATAATAGTGTTTCTTTTTGAGTTTTTGGCTCTATTTTATTGAATTAATTAGGAGCTTTGAGCGTTTGTCTAGTAAGTGTTAAAGTAGCCTGAAACGGCGTGCAGTTTCTTATCGTTTCAGTCAAGTAAGCTCAAATTTGTACAAGTAATTTATTACCAAGTATCAGTTTGCTATAAAATGAAAATGTGTAGCGAATTTGTAAAATAAAATGATTTTTTTTCAGTAACTCAAATGACTGCACCAAATGTATTCACAAAACAAAAAGGTGCCGTAGGTATATCAAATTATTTGCTTTCAATCAGACAATTATAGATGAAAAATACTTCCAATCCTGTTAAGAAAGTTGAAAGCTCCATTATCCAACAACTAATCTGAAGAACTGGAAGAAGAAAATCAAATAAGCGAATAATATGGAAATATAGTTCCTTCGTAACAACGTTTCAGAAGCACCAAGTATTCAATATTTTCTTCCAGTATTATCTCAGATTGTATTTTTATGTTTAGTGGAATTAAAATAATGGTATATCAATTTTTTCCTCATATTTCCATTATTTGTTTTGGTCATGTTCTGATTGGTTCTTTCATCACAAGCTTGTTCATGAAATATCTTGGTCTATGCACTATCTTTGAGTATGCTCTAATTTTAGTATGTTTGACTTTACTCTAAAGACTGTCAATTTATTTTTTAGGATTCCGAATTTTTAAACATTATCTCATATATATTTTCTCAAGTTTTATATCTTCTATATTAGTCAATCTGATAACTTTAGTAATTTAATTTATGGCATAATTAACCATTTGATCTCTAAAACAATTAAGAAGTCTCGGGCTAGTGCTGCATTTTTTAGTCCATTCTATATAAATATTTATGTCAACAATTATGGATCTATAATAGATATTATAGAATAACTATAATAATAATACAAAAAGTAAATCTGCTAATATGAACAATATGACATTAAAAACAATACACTTGTGGGGAAACTACCCATAGGTAGCACTCATATAAAGTTCTATAGTAGAAGGTCTCGAGGCCATCTTCTTTTCAGACGCCTTGGAGGGTTATCAGGAATAGTATGGGAAGCAAGTTGAGAGACTAGCGGATTCAAGTGTGTATGGAGCTTGTCATGGAAGGATAGGTATCTATCTAGTTTGGGCTAAATCAGCAACATATGGGATATTAAGATCATGATGGATGAGTTTGTTTGTGACATAATAAGGAGCATTGAGGATTTTACGAAGGATAGAGTAATTTAAAATCTCATTTGTAAGTTTTAAGTTGGAAACTGTATTACATATCTCAAGAAAATCCTGAATACCATTATTTAATTAAGATTCACACTTGTTGCTCCTATCATAGGGATATCACTAATAATTTTACAAAACTCATTTTTAAATAAATAAAAAAAATTTTTACAGCATAACCTAAGACCTCCAAAATATAATTTTATGCTTTTGATTTATATATATATGACCCAATGTTTTGTTATGTTCTAAATGTTAATATTAGTTTTCTCTTTCAGGTCATTTGTACTAGTTCTTAGACTGAGATGGATCCCTAATTTAGAATGTTTGTAAACCTAAAATATTTAATAATAATAATGAAGTCTTTATTTATTCTGGGACAAGTCCCTTCATAATAACAATACAGGTTTTTATACAGGGTATTATTATGTCTTAGAGTATAATGGGATTACATTTTATTAATTCCTACCATTGAGTTCAATGGATCAGAATTAATGAGAAAAAAAAATGTGAATTACCTCTAGTGATGACATTTAAAAAAAACAGAGTACAAGAAATAAAAAATAACAGAAATAAGATCACAATAATTATACAGAGAGAAACAATAGATAATTACAAATGTATTCAAATTACAATGTCAAGTAGAAACAAAAAAAGCAGAAAATGAAACACAAATATGAACAATATCAATTAATATAACTTGTCTTTAAAATTATTTAACTGGATGAGTGAAGCGTCAATAATATATATATATTATATATATATATATATATATATATATATATATATATATATATATATATATATATATATATATATAAATAATGATATAAATATACTTATATATAAATGATATATAATCTTTTGGGAATGATTTTTACTACTTGCTGTATTTTTCCTGCATATTGAATGGTATAATATATGATCCAAGGCTTTTCATTGATACTTATTTTTAATTTTGTCGTTGCTATTGTATCTTATTAGAAATAGCCAGGGATTAAGCACTTGGACCAGTTTACTTCTAAAATTTTGCAAAAAATGAAATATCTTTTCTATTTTTTGTGGATAGTATTATATTTCCTTTCTTGAATTTTCAAGCAGTTTTCTTTCTTCCTTTTTTTAAAAATCAAAATATGGGATTTACTGAAGGTAAAGAAAATCCCAAGGAACTAATTGACACCATCCTTTACATAGATCCTCAAATAAAGCATCAAAGGAATAAATTAGAATTGACAGAAACGAATTTGGAAACTGCAATATAGTGAGAGATTTAACCCAAAATCAGTTTTCTTTATCTTCTTAGTGGATCAAATCTTGAAAATATGAAAGCAAAAGATTAGAAGGAGCAGTTGTTGAAAAACAGAACTTGAGGTCACTGCTTGCACAAAATCTTCTAAATCAGCACTCATTGCAGGCTGTCCAAAGTTTTACCAAGCTGTGGATGGATGCAGAACAGTCAGTCACGAAAACTAAAAATAAATGTCAACAAAAACAAAGTTGCATAAAAACGGTGAGAACCTGAATATAGGCATATATGTAGAGATGAAACCCTTTCAATAGCAGCACACTCCGAACCTTGGCTTAGTTACCAGCAGAAAGAGAGAAAGAAGTGCAGAAGAAGAAATTTTCGACCGAATTAATAAAGCAAACAACTTTCCTTTTTTAAACCAATTTTCCAATGTCGTTATTAAGAAAAAGATAAACCCTTCACACCTGTAATCTAATCTTTGAGTACGTGTTTAACAGAATTTACATTCCCAAGCTATTGTACACAGGAGAAACTTGGTTTCTTCTCAACAAGCATTTAAGTTGAGAGTCGTTACAGCTGGATTGAAATATCTAGGAGAATAGTATTTCGAATTCAGATAGAGTTCACCAAAAATTAAATAATAAAAGAGGATTAAAACCCTTAACCCAAAAAAATCCTTGAAGAATTTGCGAAAATCACGAACCTTGCTTGTTCGTTGAATCGCTAACTACAGAGACGAGTCCAATTTTCTAAATTTAACAAGAAAGACAAAAAAAGGGATCTTGTCCTGGTCTAATTCCCTATTTACAAAATATTGAAGGCGTTGTCATGACACTGCTATCTTGCGAACAATTGCCCTTTCTGTAGTAAACCATGCCTTCTGCCTCTGGTAAAAGTTAAAAGTTTTAAAAACAAAACTTTGAGACAAAATCTCAAAAGTTGGGCTGATTGCCTCTCTGAAATTAGAGATTCAATTAACAATATCGTCATTTTCAAGTGTAGTGGATTCGGAACGGTTTACAATGTTTGGTTTCTTTGAATGAAGTTAATCATTGCTATTCGACTTATTTGCAGAAAAAAAGCTAATATAATAATATCAGATGATAAGACATGTTTTATTGTTAGTTTTGAGACAATATTTATAAATTAATAGTATACCAATACAAATTTGTATACAAGCACCCTCCATTCTGAGGTTAAATCCGAATAAAACTATGAATAAGCCTAATAGCCTCATATTTCATAGCCATAGTCAAATACTTCATGAAATAGGGCTCGTTCGTGCATTCGACCACTGTGGTCGTAAACAATAAATTAGGACAAGTTTATTAATGCTTAAGTTTAAATGTTTATTAAGATTTAGATTTGATCCTCATATTTTCACAATACTATATAGTTTTAGAAAAAAAATCAATAGAAACCAGAACAAAAACACATTAGATCTTAACAATGCTCTGCTATTGTTTTAAAACATACAGACTGCACTGTATCTTTCACCTGTTCTAATGATTAGTTTTAATTAAAAAATTCGATCAATAATTCCGGATTGAAGAAGTACTGTTTCTATAGCATCCCGTAAACAGATTGCTACTTACTGGTTCAGTCTCATATCTTGCAGACTTGCTGCAGCTCATTAAAATAGCAGTCAAATATGGGAGATAGACCATGTACCGTTTCTCAAGGTGGTTTATTTCACGCCCACAAAGTAAAATATAGCCCGGAAACAGAAGCTTTTTTACGGGGTATGTCTTATCAAATATATTCAGAATTAATATTTAAGAATTTATGTTTTTCGTTCTCAAATACTAATAGATTTTTCAAACTTATTGTTTTTTATACAGAATTGATTAGGGAAAGTAAATTGTCAATTTTTCAAAGAAAAGAGGTAGAAAAATCCATTAAAAATGGGCAACCGCTTCCTCTACCTCCAAAAAAAACAGCACTCAGTAATAAAAAAAAGATTTCACCATTAGATGAATTAAAAGTAATAAGGTATATGATTCCGAGAAGAAGAAAATTAAATACTATTCAAAGCTCTGGGGCATTTGAGAGAGACCCTTTCGTGCCATCGTATGAGAAAGGTATGTTTATAGGAATTCATTTCATAACAAGTAAGAAACTGATCGAATAATAATTATTTATTTATGGCTACACTGTCACTTGGCATTCCCTCTTCATATCATTGAATATAGTGAATAATAGCGTGTCGATATTACAAATTGTATTAACAGCCCCGGTGAATATAATCAAATTTTCTTCAAAATCAGTTTCTTGTATTGAAGCAGAAACGTGTTATTTTCGTAGTGAATTAGGGGCTAAGTAAGGCATTGGCTTGAAAAAGAGTTATTGCTTATATTACAACTCTCTTTCAAGCCAAAACGACGATAATGGCACGATTCCGCTTCCAACAGTCAAGGCTCTCTAGAGAAAATTAGACAGATCCATTTATCCACCGGGGCAGCAGATATTTATTCTAGACTTGTGAAGTTTTTTTGAAAATATCGTAGATTTTTTTCCAGTTATTTTCTAAGGTGGATTGTTTTAAGCTAGGTTACTATTTATAATAATGTTAAAGAGGAAAATAGTTGACGGAAAGATATAATGGAGGATGGAGATAGTTAGGGGTGCTTTTTTTTACTGCTCCCCCCAACTATCTCCATCCTCTATTTATAATAATGTTTACTAGTTTCCTAATTTATAATTAGTTACGGTAAGAACTAACGAATGGTGTTTTTATTTCTTCTGTTGGTTATTCAAGCTTGGTATTCATTTTTGCCACTACCAAAGCTGAAATAAATATGATCAGGATCTCTGAATGTAGTAGGATTAAAAAACACACCCACAGATATATATATATATAAGTATATATATAAGTAATGATTAGACTGAATGAATGACGTAAAATAACGGGGGTTTGGGGGCAGAATCACGACACGCATATAGATAACAACAGATTTTATTTCTCTTACGCTGGTCTATATATAGTCTATTAGATGTATTATAAACTAAGAACAACAAAACTTAATCCTAAACTCCTACTGATATTTCCTAAGTGTCCTAATTACAATTTAATTAATTAAAATCTAAGTGTCTATTTACAACGGCTAACTTATATGTATTATATATATATATATATATATATATATATATATATATATATATATATATATATACAAATATATACAAAATAATATATATATATACAAAATTTTATTTTATATCGATTGTTGTAGTATTTTTTTTTGTTATTTATATTATACTAGCTGACCCGGCCACGCGTTGCTGTGGCTGTTGTAAGCGTTTTAAAGAAATCTTACGTTAAAATTTGAATAATGAATGAATGGAAAAGATGAATTAAATAGATTTTTGATTTTACATTTTATTCATCTTATATCTAAGTACAGTATATAATAAATAAATAATTTAAAAAAAACTGATAAGATATAAATATTAGATTAATGAATAAGGTATATCAGGGTTGATTTTTAATTATAACTAATAATATTTTTTTAAATTAACTATTGATTTCAATTTATTATGCGCTAATCGATGACCAATATTCTTTTTTAATCTGTCCTTTGCTAATACAAATAGATTAGATGGTTTACTAACACGTTAGCATGCGACATATAATTGTCCATGGGAGGAACATGGATGTTCTAGGTTCAAACCGGCAATGGACATCGACTGGCCTTGAGACTTGCAGCAGCATGAAGCGTCACTCCTACGATCGACGCTTAATCGATAATAATGGCCGACACGTATGAAAAATAGTTTACATCCTATTCTCAGACCTACTGAATATGGACACAAAATTTCATAAGAATCGGTCAAGTCTTTTCGGAGGAATTCTGTAACAAACACTGTGACACGACAATTAGACATATTAGGTAGAGCTAAGATTCCGGTTGCTTATAATATGATTGCAACTTAACTCGGAGTCTGTTAAACCTACAGAGGTGCATTTGGGCTCAAACTGTAGCAAATTTAATCTTATTTAAAAATGGATATTTGTGTTTTCCCATAAAACGCACCGATTAGGAGATACAGGCCAAAAGCTGAAATAATTCCGAAAATTTCGAAGTTTTTCGGCCACCAAAAGTATTCCCGTCCGTTTTTTCGGTTGCGAACCTGTATGCACACTACTCAGACATGCCCTTATTACATATCAAAAATGCATCATCATCAAGCGTCACTGCTACAATCGACGCAAAATCAATTATATTGGCCGACACTTATCACTTAGGGGTATGAAAAATAGTTTACATCCTATTCTCACAGCAGGCAGATTGTAATGCTTCAATAAAGTGTTTTCAAAAAAAAAAACCTATTCTCAGACCTACTGAATATAGACACAAAATTTCATAAGAGTCGGTCAAGTCGTTTTGGAAGAGTTCTGTTACAAACACTATGACACGATAATTTTCTGTATTATATATTTTTTTCCAATCTAGGTGCCAATAACAAATCTATTTAAGAGACCTATGCTCTATTCAGTAAGCTATATTCAGTAGTCAAAATGTTTGACAAATGGTGACATAATTTGTCAAATGGTGACTTTCTTTGGTTCCTTATTTATGATTCATTAGCAGTGCATATTATTTAAAAATGTATTGGGTAATAAATTAAAGATTACATAATGATGTATCTAATCAATATCAGATCATCTCTTTTCTGTGAGCATTATGAATGGGCATTCTGCCTGGAGACTAAATTCAAATTTGTCATAATTATCATGGATAGAGTTATCCCATGTGATACAATTTTATTGATCATTTTTTACTACCCTGCTGTAATTTGTTGGTAGATCTAGGTGACTGAGAGTCCCTAGTTGCCAAGTGTTAAGGTGTCACCTTAGTTTCCTATATTATTGTTGAATATTTTTAGATAGATCTTTCACTGTGCTGATATGCAAATTCCCAAATAAGCACAGAATATAATGCTTTACACGGAATTTCTATGAATATTTATCTTAGATTACTCATTTCCAAGTTGCAAAGTTATATATAGTGTTCTGTCACTGTTTTTGGCCCCCTTAGCATTTAACCTTACTATTATATATGGTATAGATTTGACAAATATATAAATTCACTTTAATTTAATATACAAAACCGTTTTCAATAAAATTAATCACACCGTTTTAAGAGTTATTGGTGAGAAAACAATTAGACTGCATCAAAATTTCATAAAATGTACCTGTTTTTGGCACCAACACTCACGAATCCTAGTTGTATATGTAAGAAGAGTCGATTGGCTGCTTTACATTCATCGGTTGAATAAATGTATCACTTGTCTATATTCATTATCGAAGACAGTACAAGTTTTGAATGATTACGCTAATTGTTATTAAAGGTGGTATATTAAAAACCAATTAGAGTATAGTTCAGGGGAAACCAATATTTTATTAATAAATGTACTGTTTTGGATGATTATATATATGATGAGGCTAAGCTGATTTATTTATTAAGTTAATTCTGAAAGTTCAATACACTCAGAATTAGGAAAAAAAGATAAGTTGATTTTGACAAATTTACTCATGAAGTTCATTTTTCCTTTAATCAAATTAGTTAAAACAAATTATTAGCATTTCTTTATATTTAGTCAATAGGGCAATGGTAGTAATTTAACCTTGCCACTGATACAGCACAATCCAAGCGTTTCTCCATCGAACTTCAATGCCCCACAATGGTTGCTCACAACCTCCATTGGGCCGATTTGAACGGAAGGATGCGAGCTGTGGTCAATTGTACAATCGTAATGAAACGCTACTCGATTTAAATCAACACTTGAAGAACTTCTTACGCGTTTATTTCGAATTTCACGTTGTTGAGTTGTTTGATTTGCTCGACAATTGCTCATTGTTAACTGAGCCGTTTCATTTGCCATCTGTCTTTCTTCTTGTGTTTGTGATGCACGAAGTCGGGCCAAACTAACACGGCGCTGTTCTCTTGCGATTTCTTGTTCATCCATATTCAATTGATTGGCCATATTCCGAATTGTACTTGCATGACGGTTTCGATGGGAAAGATTAGATCTTCGGTTAAGACCTTGGAAAAATTCCAACGAAAAACCCTTAGTCTCCAAACTAAAACAGATATGCATTTGAGCCTTGGAGGCGGTAGGATGCTTCTTGGGTGCATAATTCATGTTTTGTTTTTTCTCTATCTACCCTGAGGATGCCTGAATGGGCGAAATATTGGACAGATAATTTCAATTTCTGTTTTAGTTTGGAGACTAAGGGCTTTTCGTTGGAATTTTTCCAAGGTCTTAACATTTATGTATGGTCTCTTTTTATTTTTCAATATTTATTAGATCTTCTGGCTAGCGGCATTGTGAATAACACTAAAAAATGAATGTCACAAAAGCATTTAAGAAATTATCGATACTTAAATTAATAAATATAAATGACATAACCTCACAAATAAACATCGATGAAAACATGTGCTCAAATCTCATAACCTAACAAAATAAATATATTCGCTGGCTACTTACCGTTTGAAAATAGAATTCCACATTAAAATGATAAATCAGAATGAAATGAACCGCGAATTCGAATTGATTTTCAAAGTAATCCATGTAAAAATTAATTGCACAATCCGAAATTAACGTTTGGATTGTTTGTCGATATGTACTGCTCTTCTAAAAGCGAGTTCAATATTTGCTGTATAATATATAGCTAGGAACTAATTTATAGGGTAATTTGAATTATTAAACATATACCTAATAAGGATCCAAAATTTCATCATAATGAAATTGAAGATGGAGATGGTAAATCAATTAATCTATTAATAATTTAAAATAGAGGATGCGTGTTTCGTATAGATTTATTCATATTTTAATTTTTTATTCGTAATGCAATAACGAAGAACATACTTACTTACACTTGTGAACCATTCACAATGTGTACTTCATCAAACTGATAAGAGTTTCAAAACAATGTATTTAATGCAATATTTGAAACAACAATTATTGTAAATAATGAATAAATTATTATTACTGTTAACTGGGCAGTTCTTATATAGAGAATTCTAATTAATCTTATGCAGTCACAAAGAACATAACCATTAACAATGTGCACTTCATCAAACTGAATAATCATTTCAAAACAATATATTAAATGCAATATTCGAAACTACAATTATTGTAAATAATAAATAAATAATTACCACACAAAATTATGAAACAAAATAGTATGTGATGAAAAGACTGCAAATGAATCAGCTGTCAAAAGTTGATGCCTTAGTTCACAAATGTGTTATGTGAAAATTTTTCAAAAATGGGTTTTGTTATATAAATAATATTGTAAAGTTGTGATCAGGAAGTCATAGATCATATGGTGATATAAAATTAATAGAGAAGGTTACAAAAATATATTATGTATATATAAATATAACTCAAGAACGCAAGGACCGATTTCGATTTTTCTTGGTTATTCTTCTTTTTTGGCCGAAGACCAGTCCTAAATGGTTCGAATCATCGAAATCAGTCCAGGCTTTCTTGAGTTATTAGATCAGTAACTAACGCCACTCTCTTTTATATATATAGATATATAATGATATTTTATAAATTTTTAATGTTCTTATGGCTTTGGATAATGAAATGAAGACTGAATTGTTTCTCTGAAAAAAAAACAAATATTTATTTACAAAACATATTTACATGTCTTAAATAATCACAATGATTTCCAACAAAACATTCACTCACCTGAAAAAACAACAAAGGAACAGCATTCAAAGCCTTTACTTTGTGTTTCTTTAAAATATTTCAGGATATTGTTTTCAATTTACTCAACACACTTTAACCGTACATTAAAACTGTTCCCTCTCATATCTTTAATTTATATTTATAACAGCTGTTGTGTCAAGAAAGCTGTGACGCTATCGAGACAAAAATAAAATTAAGAAAACGTTCTTATATTAAAGATGCAGTTTTCTTTACACCCCCCCCCCCTCAGGGAGGAACAATTGCGAGTGAGAATGTACGTAATTGTTCATTTATTAACAAACACTGGACACAGCTTTGTAATGTGATAGAGGTTCAATTCTGCTTTCCTGTGGCCCGCATCAACTTCAAGGATTGAATTGGATATCTTCTCTATGCTGGTCGAATTTTTTTTTATTATGGTTATGCGATTTTATAGCGTTTTCAAGAGCAAGTTTCCTATCACTTTTTAGATCTTCCATTATACATCTTGATTTCAATTCACTGGCAGAATATTCACGTTTTCTCCTTCCGATAGGTATTTCGAAGCAAACTTCGTGACCGCGTGTTCTGTTTCGTTATATTTTTCTACACATTTCTGTGCTATAGTAGTCCATGCTGTTTTCTTATCACTTTCATTTATTTTACATCTTATCTTATTGACTAAAGTGTGGTTTAAGGCCGCTAAACACGGTCAGTTTGGTGTATTCATTTCTAACTGTCACTTCTAACAGAACGGAACATTCGCATCCACACGCTCACTTCGGTGTCAGTTCAATGTGCTACCCCTAGGAAGCTCCAGTCCCTCTTATTGTTTTTTGTGTTATGTATTTAACATATTAAACACAATTTTGTGTTTACATCATGTTTTCGGACGATGAATTGTTATTTCTATATAGTTTGTTATGAATGTCCTTTGAAGTTACTTTCCACAAGCATTCCTCCCCTCTGAACAATTCTATAAATTCTAAAAGAAAATCTTTTCCCCAACTAACCACTATGATCTCTACAAGTACAACAAGCCTAGTACACACCAGCGACAAAGTCGCAGAACACGTGTCGCGGGACAAGTCTCAGTATGTATGGGGACATTTTTCTGGTGTCCCGGAACTGTCGCGATACAAAAGTATCGAGTCTCAGTTCTCCGGCCAAAACGGGGAACATGATGCAATGTTACGCAACTTTTCGTAGTCTGTACGTGTTCCGGGACACGAGCTCCAGTTTATACCTTGCCGCCAAAGAGGTAACGTTGTGTTTAATTGAAAATTTTCAAGCACTCCCTTGCCTTTGGTATTTAAACGCGAGAGCATCTCTAGTGGGTGAGCAACCCACTCTTTAGAGACATAGTTCCCCTTAGTAGAAGAAGTATCTGAAGCTCACTACTTCAGTATGCTGTCTTCACAGAAGGTTTTTAAATCTCCAGACATTTTCTGAAAGATTCAAAATACCTTGATTAGTAAGTTATTTCGACTAAAAACTCTTAAATAAAATAACTTAATGCTACATTACGTTTCCTCGTAAAGGAGGAATACTAAAGTGGTCAACTTTGAATGCTTTTTCTACTTAAACTATGAAAGATAGAAAAAATATTACATACATTTTTTCCATGTTTTGGATTGTACATTTCAGAAAAGTAAAAATAAATGTGGGTCAAGAGGAAACTAAATTTTTTGAAGGTCGATATTGACTAGACCATTTAAAGTGAAAAAACAAAAAATGTTATTTTTATTTCTTGAAAGGCCTGAATAACTACAACTTTTACCTGAATTGTTTTTCTGAATTTTGTTTCGTTTAAAAGTTAAAAACATTTGATCCACTTGAAATGGGACTTATTGGATATATATATATATATTGTAAATATTTTTAATTTGAATAAATGGAGATATGAAAAAAAAATAAAAATAGTGGGCGACCATCCTTTGTTAGCAAATGTACTACAGAAACTTGTGAAACTGTGACTTCGTAGGTGCATCACTACAACTCGTTCAGTTTTGTTACCTAAGCATACTGATATCATAAATTACACTATCTTTTTTTAGTATGTTTATTGCATTATGGTAAGTCTAGTTAGTCTACTAATTAACCGGACTATAATTTATTTTTTTATTGTTTTTTAGCATACAATTGTATAATTTATCCATTAATTATTGTTAAACTGATACTATTTTAGCTAACCATGAAGCAGAGAAGAAAAAATTACAAGAAATCATGTCCTTCGGAAGAACTCTCAAATCAGGGAAACCTTATAAAAAACCACTAAATGACGATGAAGAGAGTGTTTCTGAAGAATCTGGCGCAATCACGCAGGAATCATTCCTCCAGGAGAGTATGTCAATTTTCTCATTAGCTAACATAATAATAATAAATATAAAGTATAGTCATTTGGATCCAACATAGTTAATGTATAACATAATGACAATATTTCACCAAAAAATGCGAAGAGGTTAGATTTATATGAGATCTCTTCACTAAATTTATTCCATGGATTAAAGCACTTTTACGCCAAAGGACTTCAATCTAACTTTTGGTCCTGTCCAATTATATGATTCAATTGATCTTTGAACGTTTTATATTGCAATGTTTTTTTTTTTTTGGATTCCTACAATACCACTGAGTCTAAAAATAATAATTTTTATTTTTTGTAGTTTTCCTTGTTGCATTAGCAGCCATTTTGCCTTACATAACATCTTTTTATTCCTTTTAAAGAGATTCCTTCACCAGTTCTTATTTATAAAAGTTAACTTATAGTTATAAAAACTGTTTTAACATTGATTGAAACGAAACCCATTTTAAATAAACAGACTAAATGTTTTGTTCGGTAAATGTTCAAAAAAATGGACAAATTTAAAATTTTCGAAGTCATGTTCTTCTCAGAAGTAATCTAAGCATAGGCTTAATATAGTAACTTTGTATTGTATTAAAAAGATTGATCGGCTTCAGACGACGTTTGCAAAATTAAAATTTACAGATAAACCCTCCATCACTATGTGTTATACTGCTGTATACATTTCCGCTGTGATTTTTTTCCTTTCTGGGAATCAAGTTTATGACTTGCAAACTAATTGAATTTTTTTTAATTCAATGTTTGATACCTTGTATCTCTTTGGCACAAACATTAAAAAATATGAAATTTTTATTGTTTTAAAAAGAAAATCCTTCTATTGTACGCTGTGCAGTATGATTTTTATATTTCCTTTTTGCCTAATGATCAAGTTATTAAGACCCCAATTAATAATATCAGTTCGGCCAATGTTATATCTACAGCCCCGGTGAATAAGTGGTTAAGTATAATTTTCTCTAAAATGAGTTTCTTCTACTTAAGTAAGCGGAATCGAGTTATTTTCGTTGTAAATAAGGGGCTAAGTAAGGCATTGGCTTAAAAAGGAGTTATTGTTTATATTAAAACTCCATTTCAAAAGAAGAACTACGAAAATGGTTATCTGAAAGCATTTAACCCTAGACAAAATCCGACCTAACCCCACTTACTCACAGGAGCTGTAGATATATGAGCGGAGATCAAGAAATGATTACAATTCAGGGTTTACTTCAGAGAGTATAGGATGTAAAAAGCAATCTCAGGGAATACAACGTAGGCCCCATCCGTAAAAAAGGAAATAAAAATTGGGTACAACAGTTACAGACCTACACACCTATCTCAGGTTCTGCACGTTATACTCGTTTATGCTGGAAAGCAAACCCAGAGTCAAAGTGGATGGAAGAGAACCGCGGAGCAAGTTGCCTTCAAAGACAGGCACGAGAGCATCAGCTATCTTCAGAAAAGATTATTAAGGGGAAATCTGGGATAGATTCTTGGCTAAGAACGTATATAGCTTTTTTGTATCTGTAACCCGTATCCAATACCGTGCTACGAATTCCGATTCGTATATTTGATTCATACATTTCGATATGCAATGAGCTGAAGTTAAAGAATGTCCCTTGTGAAGTTATAGACGCTTTCAGATCCTCGTATGAAGGATCCACAAGAATAACAGAAAGAATTATGTTTTTTTCGAAAGGAAGAAAGGCGTTAAACATGGAAGCCATTATAACTCTATTGTTTTTTGCTCTGTTGGATGAAGTTCTAAAAATGCATAAATAATCGTGCCAGCACGATCTGATATTGGGATTTCATACTCTTCTCTACGAAGATGAAGCTATTGCTGTTCACCAGTATGCAATGGAATGCGAGGCTAGAAAGGAAAATATTTGAAAACAAGGACAAGTAACCTTAAAATTTAGCATAGGTTATAGACAACTTTGGTACTTTTCCAATCTAGCGACGACCTACCCCAGCACGCTCCTCTGGCACTTACCTCAACTATTTGGCAGCTGTCAGGTTATGAAGCCTGAAATATATTTGAAATAGTAAACAGACAACAGGATTCTTAGGAATGAAATAGGAGATGATATACAGCTAAAATATGATTTTTTTTTTTGTTTTCTTTCATTTTTACCTATTTTTCTTTGAAAGAGAAACGATTTGCCCGGGGGTAGGTCGTCGCTAGATTAGAAAAGTACCACAACTTTTTTAATTAATGAATTTATATAGACTAATAATTCAAGGTTTTTCTGATATTTATAAAATCTTGCCCATAAGGGTTAATGATTAAATATAATTAATTCATTACAATCAAAAACAAAATAAATAACTTATTAATTTACAGTATTTAATACACAGCAGCCAGTTTAACACACGTCCATAACCTTGCTTACTATGCGTCAAGAGGCATGAGATTTTAATTGTAATTATTTTCATACGTGAATATAAAATTAAAACATGTCTCTGTCTACCGTGACAATACCCCGTTGAAATAATTTCCCAACGAGATAAATTTCAATTAATTCGTTATGTATGAGAGGAAAATAGTTGACAATGGAGAATGAAGATAGTTGGGGGGTGCAGTCAAAAAAACAACACCAAATAAGTACAAGACTTATATTATGTTTACATTTTTATCCTTTCTGTACATTTATTTTCTGTATTTTTTATTCGTTATCTTTAATTATTATATCTGTCACTATTTTAATTTCTGTTCGTTATCTTTAATTTTATTACATCTGTCACTATTTTACTTTTATTATTTCTGTCACTATTTTAATATTCGTTATCTTTAATTATTATATCTGTCACTATTTTAATTTTCTACATTACATGTCACTATATTCATGTTACTGTAACGTTTTTTATATATTTTTTGTTCTGTTTGTTTCTCTCTCATATCCCTGAAGATGGCCTACAAGGTAGGTTGAAACGTCGGCACACATTAAATATAAGACTTATTTGGTATTGTTTTTTTTACTGCATCCCCCCAACTATCTCCAACTATCTATTTTCTTTGGTTAGATTATTTTCGCCAATTATTAGAATTTATTTTCGGTTAGACTGGGGAATGTTGTCATTGTATTATCTGTTATCACCGACTGCCCTCTTATCTCCAGTTTCCTCCATATACCTCTTGATACTCGTCGTAAACAAGTCATATTTGTCTGGCTTGTTTCCTATTAAACTTTATCCATCTTTATATCTAGATTATATGATAATAATCTATTGTTGTAGATATGAAATAAGTAAGACTTTTCGGTTTTTAGACTATATTGACTAATTTTTTTTTCCATTTTCCCCAATTGGGGTGGCATTGGTATATTCCATACAGCCACATCTGGACTCATTTTGAAATACACAAATATTACACATTTAGGATTGACATGGATACACTCGGAGCTCGGCTACTTCCCACAATCCCTCAGTCCCCTCTCCAATGCCAAAGCCTTATTGATCTTTTTTTTTTTTTTTTTTGAAATCTCCATTTATTCATATTAAAAAAAAAAGAATATTTACAAAATATATATATATATATATATATATATATATATATATAAATATATGTATATATATATATACAATACATAAATAGATATATATACAGAAATAATGATAATACTTTTCCTACCCGGAGATATTAGTTGTCATTATTATTATTATTCATTATTATCAATATTATAATATTGTATTATATATTATTATAATTGATCATTATCAATTTACAACATCTATAAAAAATATATCAAATATATTATACGAATATCAAGGTCCGTGTATAGATTTTCTTTTTTAATTTAAACTAGCTTTTGTCCGTATTATACACTTTTCAGGGTCGATTTTCAAAAAATAAAAAAACACATATTTCTTTATTTATATTAGTTCATAAAAATATCTAATTAACATGAAACATAGTTGATCTTGGTATTGAATGAGACCTGGACATAAGATATCACCTTTCTAGGATAGGCATAAGAGAATTACAAAGATTCTACTTAAGAAAGGGATCTTAACAAACTATTTTTTTTTTTTTTTTTTTATAATTATTGGTAATTTTTTATGAGTTTCTGGGTTCAAATCCCGATCGAGGGCCTATCTTTTCTCTTTAAAAAATAAAAACATTTTTTTTTACCAATAATTTCTAACAATGGACATACCGATGCCTTATTTACAAATGTGTTAAGTGCAAAATTTTCAAAAATGGATTTTGTTATATAAAGAATATTGTAAAGTTGTGATCAGGAAGTCATAGATCATATGTTGATATAAAATTAATAGAGAAGCTGTAAAGGTTACAAAAGTATATTGTGTGCTTAAACTTGAACTGTATTTCTTGTGTTAAATTATTATCAAATTTGGCTCCTGTAAAATATTGTTTTCGGCACTTAACACATATGTGAACTAAGGCATCGATATATTCTGTTATCTTTATTCTAAAGATTCTACCTAGTTTTAATATTAAAAACCATTGAAAGGTTTTGAGATAAGTGAACTCTAATAAAAGTAAATTTAAGTAAGAAATCTTATCTCTTCATAAAAAAAAATATTTATTACAGTATTTTGTCATAGTTTCTTTTTATTAGTTTGGAAACAGGTAGTTACCTTACTATCTTCAGGTAGTTCCGTACTTAGAGTTTACTACCTACACCTGGGAAATTCAGCACTGTACCTTCCTAAACCTTCCAATTGCCGAGTTTGAACTGATCTTTTCTGTTCAAAGCTTTCAGACCCCAATATATCTTCCCAAGACTACCTGATAGGTTTGTTATTCTGGTACAATTTTAAATTATTTATACCTTCTGCAAATTTTAAAGTTTTATTTATTATTCAATTGGCTTTTCTATTTTCGATATAATTTTAATAATTTTCATTAAGCGATGCCTTAATTAAATGAAATTAAGTTTTAAATAATTTTTTTTGTTTATTTCATTTTTTTTGTAATTGTAGGAATGGTTTCGAATAACGGTCGTTTTAAAAATGTATATCTTTCGTGACCGGAAGTGGCATTTATGGTTAAATTACGTTGTAGAAATAAAGGTTCGATAAGACTAATAAAAGAAATAATAAAAATGGAGGAATTTGAAAAATAATTTATTAATAAATTAGGAAAGAGTGGACAGAAGTTTTTATTGTTAACTTTACACAATGAATTGAATCTTATTTACATCTCTCTGGTTTAATTATTCCAGTACCCTAACGTCTGAAATATGACATACATAGATAATTTTAAGGGCATCTCAAAGACGGTTTAATTGTTTAAGTGAACTATTAGAATAATAACATTGTTAAATAGTTATTAATGGACTGTTCGAGTTTTTAATAATTTCTTTCAAGCGATAAATATCTCTACATACTTGGAATAAAAAAGTACCGTAAAACAGGGCTACTTTGGCCCAATTTTTAAAAATTTTTTAATCACGCTTAAATTTTTTTGTAACTTTCCTATATCTAAGCTCTGGTAACTTTTATTACACAACTAGACTACACTAAATTTAATTTCTTATGAGTTTAACAAAAAAAATTAAGTTTTTCTTTATTTTTTTTTTATTTTTTACTTGGGCCAATGTTACCCTCATGTTTGGGTTACTTTGGCCCAATGATATTTGACCTAATTTAAAGCATTGTGGAATTAGGTTGGGCCAAAGAAAGACTAGGGTTAGTAAGAAAATTCATTTATAAGACAGAAAAATACATTTAAACATTCTTGTTTTCATAAAATGGTACAAAAAACTAACAATTTAGAAAATACACATTTACTTATGTCTCACTAATTGCTGACAAGGAAGAGTCCTCTTTTCATCCAGTTTTGGAGGGTGGATTATCTTCTTTATAGCAGCCCATTCTTAAACAAAGTTTTCTTTACTGCTGGCCACTTCCAAAATTTGTTAGTGACGCACTGTAACAAATGCAACAAATGTAACAAATGCACTCAACATCAGCACATTCATCCGTCACATTCACAGTTATCCCAGGGAACTCTAGCCCGTTCCATTGCACAACAACAAAATTCCCT
Organism: Arma custos; assembly: GCA_037127475.1. Lineage (NCBI taxonomy): Eukaryota > Metazoa > Arthropoda > Insecta > Hemiptera > Pentatomidae > Arma > Arma custos. The sequence continues at coordinate 34,703,977 of CM073759.1, forward strand.
TCTTTTAGATTTGCCTTTACATTTTCTTTAGGAGTACTTTCTGGAGGTGTATTGGTGTTTTCTTCTGGAGATTCGTTACTTGAGGATTATAGCCATTTTGGGAAGTAGGTGGTACAACTGAGTCAACCAATTTCTTTTCATCATCACTTGAAAAAACGAGGTCGCTGTGGCCTGAAGAAATGAGGCTGTAGTTATCACTATCTTCTTCTGTTGATGAGACCTTATGTTTTCTTATAGTCTTCCTCTTCAGGAATTTACCATTTACTTTCTTTTTTTCAATTCTCTCTGTTGTATTTTTTCAAGTTTTTGTTTTTCTCTTAATTCTTGTTTTTGATTTTTTTTCATGTCTCTTTCTCTTTTCTGTTGTTCTTTCCGATACTTTTGCATTTCTTGATATTGAATATCTTGGACTGTTCTTACCAGCAGCAACTTCCAGTTTTTGTCTTTAAATTGTTCTGGGCTGAACAACCTCTTTTCATTTTTGTTCCAAATGGTGAATGAAAGTTTTTCCAACCAGATCCAAATCAACAGACACATCCTTAGAAGGTAACCGTTTTAAATCTTCTTCTTTATTAATAGAATGTATTCCAGCCTTCTTAAATCCAGACTTAAAATTTCTTCGGCTCCGTCTTCCGCTTCTTCCTAGCTCCTTGGGATCTGTTTAGAGAGTCCCTTTCTAGTGAGTCTTCGACCCCCACCTTTAGTTAATTCTTCAGTCACCTTGACCATAAGGGAACCATAGGGGACACCCTTCTACTTGCGTGACCTACTTCTCGTAAACCAACATTGTTCTTTGTGCAAAACAAATTTACTTTCATGATGCCGCCCCTCGTAATGCATAGCAATAACTACAAAAATAAGTTTTCAAAAGCACGACTTACTTTGGCCCACAATACAGGTGGGCCAAAGTAGGTCGTATTTTTGAGGTTAGTAGAGCTGTTGTTATTTTATATTTTTTTACCAAAAACCTAAACCGTAATGACAAATACAACTATACCACTGCCTACCGTACTAAGCAAATTTGTTAATTAGGTACTTACCAAAGTTGTAACATACGTGGAACAGTTTCGAAAGTTGAAAGTTTGAGAGTAAATAAAACACGTGTTTTCACAATGTTAAGAAATCCAAAGGTCCTGATACTAGCAGACAATTATCGAACTATTTCATGTACATCAGTGCCGACTTGGGGCTTCAGCCTAGCAGAAACTGCAATAACTAGTTGAACAACTACTACTTGAAAGTATTTAGAGAACGTTTTATCTTTTCCTACATTTGGGCCAAAGAAGGACCCTAGGGCCAAAGTAGCCCGGTATTACGGTACATTGTTGCATTATGTTATTACATATAATTTATGTAATGGTGGTTTTATTCGGGTTGGTCCAATGTGCGTCCTGGATTATGAAGCAGATGTGGCAGATACATTCTTTATCTTCTACCAGCTGTCAAAAGTTGATGCACACAACACCATCTACTGGCAATACTGGAACCAACATTTGATAGAATGAGGCGTTAATTATTACGCTTATAACTTTAGAACGCCTGGACCGATTTCGACCAATTTTCTTAGTTATTCTTCTTTTTTGGCCGAAGACCAGTCCTTAATGGTTCGAATCATCGAAATCGGTCCAGGCGTTCTTGAGTTATTAGTTCAGTAACTAACGCCACTCTCTTTTATATATATATAGATTATATGTTGGATTCTATTCGGCAACTATTCTGCCTTAAATTGTATACGAAATCAAATTCAATTAGATAAAATATACACTTCATAATTCTGTTATTAGCATTTATTTCCAAGGTAAACAGCTGACCTAACGGTTTATAATCAATTAGTGCCTTTATTTGCATATAAATAGGGTTTGAACTGTTATGACCGAAGAAAATTATCATAAATTCTTATTATTACATCTTCACTGAGTGTTCAGTGTTTAAAAGGACTTAAGATGTAACACTACTTATCATACAACTCCAGAATAGTACAGGAAACTACACTTTTGCTACCTAGCAGTATTCGTGGTAATTAACTGCTTTATATCCAATTGTAAAATTCACATTAATTTTGAATTGCTACTCTTGAATTTTTGCAGGTTTGCATATTTCTAGAGCGAGTGGACCCAGTAATAATTAAGACTCATTAAATTAATTTAGGCACTGGCCTCAACTGAAAAGGATCTGATGGATTTTGTTTTTTCTTGATCATTCTTAATGAGTGGGTGTATACTGTCATAATAATTTTAAATAATACCAAATTTAAGCAGTTATCGTTTTAATAATTCTAATTAATATTAAAACAATAAAAATCCCAATTAAAAAAACAAACAGTTAATTGCCACAGTTGCACTAGTGCAACTTATAATCCAGTATTAATTTAGTATATATTAAGACAGTATTTATTCTGTATTTGCACCCAACTTTCCTTTTATCTCTGAGATATGCCAATAAACCCTTTTTTTTGGCTTTAATAACACATTATAAAAAGCAATCCCTAGTTATAATAACAATGATTTTTTTCTTTTAGTGATGGAAGAAATCGATGAAAGGAGAAAATTTCTTGAAAGAATGGAGAGTCTCGGCCAAGGAAAAAAATATAAAGATAGGATTGAACAAGAAATAGCAGAAAAATATAGATTAATTGAAAAGATGAACAAAATGTTTAAAGAATTCAACACCAAAAATGATGAATGTGATAAGAAATCTTTTTTATGATGATATGAATAACAAAGATGATACACTTAGTAAATGAGGAAGGATTAATACTGCAGAAAGAATGTTATTAAAATTTTTGGTGCAATGCCATTGATGATTTTTAATAAGATATGCTTATTATTATTAAGCTGCAACACATTGGCGGATTTTCATATGAGCTGTTACATTTGAAAGTGGTATAATCCATGTGGATCTAAAAAAATTGTTTATTCTTTTAAACGGTTTTAATGACTATTATTTCATAATAAAATTTAAAAGGTGTATAGGGTTTAAAACATCAGTCTTTCAGAAAGAAACTTTGCCCATTATAAAAATTGTCAAGGTAATTCTAATGAAAACCTTAAGAAATCACAAATACGAAAAAATGGACTTATACCACTTTCAAATATATTAGCTCATAAAGCTAGGTGATTAAAATAGAAACTAATTGAATGATACAGTTATTTTGGATTTATTTGTTCGTTTTTGGCACAAAATAACAGAAAATCAAAACTAGATGAAAAAATTACAGAAATAAACTTTTAATTTGATAATAAACTTATAAAGTGTTTAATATTTACTAAATTAAATATTTGATCATAAATGCATTGTAATAGTCTTTTGTATATCACATATAAAATACAACCATGGTCATGTACATACATTATTAAAATAATTTTAAGAGAGACAAAATTTAAGAAAGAAAGGAAAAAACAGAAATATTTATCACAATATAATTAAATATTTTTCAAATAAAAATCTACAATAAGATAGGTACATAGATAGCATGGAATGTGTCATACACAAATTAGTTTCTAATTAAATAATATCTGAATAATACTCATCATTACATAAAATATTTAATACAAAATATTTTAAGTAAGTAGAACAATTAACTTGATAACTCTAAATTCCATTATTACATAATGGAGAGTTAATTACCAAATCAAAAAATCTTAAAAATCAAATAAGTAATTAAATATATAAGGAAGTTTTAATTACTTTAAAATTACTAACAGAGTATTATGATGTTTCATTAATCTGAATTCAATAACTACATCCTTTTTGAATATTACATACATTTATGAAATAGATATAATACAGTTCATTAAATACAAATACTCAAATACAATCAATTCAAATAACAATAAAAAACAATTCAAACAAAATAAAAGGAATTCAGAAAAACTTATAAAGCAACATGGTAACAAGAGTACTTAATAATTTTAACAAATGCAATAATTATATAATAAAATATTAGAACAATCGTTTAAATGTAGTCCAATTTTTTTAAATTAAAATTTTTAAAATTAACAATCACAATATGAAATATGACAATTACTAGTCAACTCAGTACAATTTACTTAATAAAATAGAATAGATTGGTTTTAATTAGAAACTTTTTCATTTTTAGAATGATATTGGACATTTCCAGGTTGATATTGGACATTTCCAGGTTGATATTGGGGTTGCTGAGGCACGTATTTTTCCTCTGGGATCTGATTTACTTGCGCACCTTGATGAAGAGGAATAGCATTTTTGGGATCAATTTGTGTAACACTTGGTTTGACGGGGTGTGCGTTTTCATATGCCTTGGGAATTTGATTGTTTTCAGGAATTTTTCCAGCATTTGGTGGTATATTATTAATGTTATGTTGCATTGGCAGAGGGTTTGGCACTTGCTTCACAACTTGATCAGGCGTTTTTAAAGACGGAGGATGTTGCTGAGGAATTGCATTAGGATCTTGATGAGATGGGACGTGGTATGTCTGTTGGGGAACTTGGTAGGGTTGATGTTGCTGCGGAATGGCATTTGAATCAACTTGATTAGGCTGCGGGTGATATTGATTGGCATGAGGAGGAGCTTGATGCTGAACTTGGGCTGGATGAGGTGGTACTTGATTACTGGGTAGAGATCCTTGATTGGAATATGCTGGGGCATATTGTCCATGTCCGGGAGCATACTGAGGAGGGGCACCGCCTTGTGGTGGGTATGGCATGTTCTGAGCATAATACTGCTGTTGCTGCATGTGAGCATCGGGATGCATCTGTGAAATTAAAGAACAAAAAACTGAAATGGTTTTATGAGATCATTAATTTCTCAGGTTAAGATATAAAAGCTAACATCTGAATTCAAAGAAAGTTTATAATAATAACCATCCACAAAAATGACGAAAAAATTCTGTATAAATTACAGCTTGCCTAACAATTAAGAACTTAAAGATGGTTAAATCCATGTAAAATGTACTAAAATTTGAAGACATCAAATAACTATTCTAGATCAATGAAAAATGTAAAAGCAACTAATCCGTAGACAGTGATTCTGATGGTAAAGTGCCAGCCACACAAAAAGAAATGGAACTGATTAAAGCCATAAGAGATTCTTTCACATTTCACATATGCACATTTAAAACTTACTATTTATAACATTATCGCCAGATAATGGTATGAAATACTTTGATGCAGGTCCAAAAAAATATTGAACAATAGGACTTCAACTACTTGAGGATTTCAATAATCTTCTGAAATGAAAATATAGGAAAATATTTTGATAATTAATAATTACCTCTTATAGAAAGAATAGCTTAAATCAGAATGGTTTTAGGAAGGCGGGCGGTCATATGAAATCTGAATGAGATCATGTAAGAAAATAAAAGGTTGTACAGTGTGATGGGATGGTTTTCTGAGGAGAATATCTGAAAATTTGGTGTGATAGGTAGGAGAACAGGGAACGAGAAATGATTTGTGAGAAAGGTTTTATTGCTGCAATCTGAGACCATATTAATGTTGAAATCACTAGATATTATTTGATATAGATTGGTGTAGGTAGAGACCGGATGGACAAGGGGGATTTGAAGTGTTGTTGAAAGAATAAGAGAAGATTGATAAGGAATGGCCAATAGAAGAAGAGAGGAGGTTGTTGAGATTTCAGCAAATATGTACACCTCGGTGAGGACAGCTAGAAGTAGGATATTGAAGAAGGAGTTTTGCCTCATTCAGTGTACTGTAATGTTATTTCACTAACAAATTACTTTAACACTCCTTTTTTTAATAATATTTTAGTAGCAATTTATATATTTTTTTCAAACAAATTCATGTTTTGACAATTAATACCAAATGAATATTTTTACAAGGCTTCTTCATTTTCAATAATCAAATTCAATGATTTTTTTTCCAGTACAGTTTATCATAGTACTTTAATGCTATAGCTGTCGAAACAAACTAACCATAGAGAGTATTCTAGAAACATGTACATTTTTAGCAGAGAGTTAAAACCAAATAACACATATAATACACAGACATAATAATAATAATAAAAACAAAACAAAAAACTAACAGAGTCTGGGGAAACTAAGAAGAAACTTCAAATCCGAAAACATAATAAATATTTAGAACATGACATGGAAAGATAAAGAAAGAAGATAGAAAAGTAATATTGAATACTTACTTGCTGAAATTGGTGATCTTGGTGTGCGACTGGAGGAGGCATCATACCAGGTGCATATGGTTGCAACTATAAATAAAGTAGTCATTAAAAGAGTTAGTTCATAAACAAAGATAAAAAAAAAGAAAAGAAAAAAAGAAGAACATAATCAACGCTTTGTAAATGAACATCATTCTTTTGTACTGATGTTTTATCTCCCCTACTTAGCATTTTAATCAACTTAACTATAAATATTTCAAGTAAAAAAGAAAAAGAATCTGAAAAAAACAGGAACAATTTATTTATTATTTCCAAATGTTCAACTGTATTCATGGCGTATTTATGAAGAACAAATACAATGCTTCAAATTCTTCAGAATGTAACCTGCAATTCAATATTATTATCATTAATACCACACCTAACTTATATTACTAATAAATATTAAAATATCGATTATTCATACTTTTATTAATGAACATGGTGATATATGAAAAGATAAGAAGGTCTAGAGTTGCATGACAATTTAACAAATGTGTAAGTATGCTGCAAAAGTATTTCCACATTGTATACTGAAGGTCAATATATTTCTGTATTGGATTCTAATAATAATAGTACCAACAAGAACAATGTTTAACAATCAACGGTTTGTAAATATTATATGAGAACTATGAAAACTTATATTTTTTAAATATGAAATTTTTTTTAAGTTAAAAAATCATTCAACCCTCTTATTTATAAATGTCACATCTGTGAATCAAAAGCAGGAATAGGACATTTTAAATCTAAATTATACTCAAATGTTAAAAGTAAATTAAATTATATTTAAACATTTTTTATATTTAAACATTATATTTAAACATTTTTTTTCATGATTCTTTAGAGAACATTGGCCCTTACAGTTTAAGTCTTTAATGTAATCATTAACAGAAATTTGGAAGATTGGAGACCAGCAATTAAAGAGCAATAACAAACTATTCAGTATCTTGCGTTTTTGTTTTGTTTTTCTCATTTATTAAAAAGAAAAACTACTCGACAACTCTTAAGGGCAATAAGTAGTACAGGTCTATATCACACTGCCCTAGGGATCTCTGGGCCCAACACCACCCTCCACATTGGAGAGCAAAGCTGGACCGCAGGAGATCCCAGCGCTTCTCTCCCAGATACATCACTGGATTTGAGACCAGTGGAGATAGAATAAGATTCAGCTTCATCAGAGCAAAATTAAATTGAATCAAATAAAAGTGATTGATATATTTATATATTATTATATTTTTTTTACTTCCTCGGATTTTTTAAAACTGTATATACTGTGATGTCTTATGTAATACATTAGTTTAATTATAAAATGATGGGAAAAATAAACAAAGCAAAAAATGAAATAAATACTTATAATAATGTAGGATTAGCTTACCAAGCCTTGATCAATCAAACGCTGGATTTCTTCTTGCCTCCTTCGTTCGAATTCTTCATATTCTTGTGGAGTAAACTGTGGTTGAGAGTCAATAGTTTCCCATCCCTCATCTCTGTTAAAATCTTTTTTCTTAGTTTGTTCCAAAAATTCTTGGTAGCTAAAAAAACAACAACAAAAGAATAAGAAAACAAATTAGTTGTAACGATAAGAAATGTTGAATCAAAAATAATGTTTTCATTTTTAAATAACGAAATACCCTTGTAAGTTAATTATAAGATTTTTAAGATCTGAAATAATCAACACTATTCAACTAACCTAATGAGCCTATCACCATTGTTATCAGATTCCTTGAAAACATGTTCTCGCATTCTTTCCATTTCTTCCTCTCTTTCCCTCATATCATCTTCAGGCACTCCGGCTTGATACAGTTTATCTAGTTCCTTCAAAAATAATGCTTTAACTTCTTCCTCATCCCAGAATCCATCGCCATTTATATCTGTAAAAATAAAAGAAAAAGGCGATATGGTAAATAAGTTTATGAAAATTGGTCAAAATAACAAATTAATCATTCTCCAGAGACGAGTTTTAGATTATAAAATCTGGTTATTAGTATTGCTTCGCATCAGATAGTTCAGGAGTTAGGTTACCAATATCCTTCTTTGAACCCCAGTTCACAGTGTCTTTTTCATTTCTCATCCACATTTAAAATTATAGATATTAAACTCCAACTCTTGTTTGCGACAGACATGTCAAATAGATGAGGACTCGTGCTTACTTCTTTTGAATTTTCTCTTGAGGCGGTGAGAAAATTCTGATCTACTTTTTCAGTAGATTTTTCAAATTTTTCCTTTAGCATCAGTAGAAATATTGTAGCCAGGAGGATCAGGTTCTTTCATAGATAATTTATTTATTTTTACTGGGGTAATCATTGAAACCTATAACAGCACTTAGGCGACTTCACTGAACATAGGTAAGAAATCATTATCTTGCCAACCCTATAGTTATGAATGTATCTATTCAAAGCACAATGAGCACGAAGATAAGAATGAGATAAAGAAACATAAACTTAGTTTTTCTTTAAATAAATTGGAACCTGGAAAAATACCGTGAAAATCTGAGGAAAGGTATTAATTTTTTAATCTCGTAAATGTGGATAGAAAATAATTGTAATTTGTAAATCCAAGGGATGGATATAAAGGAAAGTCCACCTCAAGTTAGGTTTCCATTTTCAGTACGAGACTTACCCTTAACAAAATATGGACTGAATCACAACTGGGAACTCTTAAATTGTTTGTATACAAAAAAATTAGTCAATCTTTTGTTAGGAAACATTTACAAGAAAAAGTTCTTAAATTTTTAGAAGTAAAGTAACTAACAAATGAGGAGATAAATAACATCTAAGCAGTACATTATTTGAAAATGAATTTGGTAGAACATAAAATTAAAAATAAATGTTAAGGGTTAAATTTCTTTCTCCAAAGGAAAAACCTTAAAAGAATAAAAGAATCAAAAAAGACAGGTCAGTATTAACCCAACCCAAAAGAGTACTATAAAATATATATTATATTCTATCAACAAAAAAGGAGATAAAATTACCATGAAGTAGGAAAAATGTTTTAGGATTGAACTTCTGATTCATATGATCTTCTTTCTCCCAAACTTCTTCTAATTGTGCTTTACTCCCTGGATGATGAAGCTGTTAGGACAAATATTAGAGTGATAAGTAACAATATATCCAGTTAGATAAAAATAGAAAAATTAAACAAAAAATATATACTGGCTCATGTTGTGCATGTTTCTTTTTTTGTTCTTCCAATTCCTGTAAATACTTTTTTTTGTGTTCTTCATCCATCACTTTAAGTTTCTGTTCAGTTTCAAATTTTTTTTGTAACTCATATTCTTTGAAATCTTCACGCCTTTTTCTGTCTGCTTCAGCTAAATCTTTCCTCACCTAGAAAAAGGATGCATGATTAGCAGCTATTTAATAATCACAAGAAATAGGTAAATAGGCATTAAAAGAGATGTTTAACTGCCAAAAAAAAATATTGTTTGACAAATTCCACTCAATACATGATGTAGAAAATAGAATGACGATGTGGCAAAAAGTTTGAAGTAAAGGCATGACCAGTAATGACAATGTATAAAAAGCTTGGGCTAGTTATTACAATTTTTTAAAATAATAAACAATGTAAACCCTTAAAGTTTGCTACACCTGATGAACTCATATTGAAATGGGTAAAATCATATAGAGATAAAAACATGTCTAGACCAGTGGAATGGGATGGAAACTGCAGACCCTCCTGAGGCTCATCCAGCCTCTTTAAGTGAGTGCTTTTAATTGGGATAAAAATCTGGCGGTTAAGTGTGATTTTTGACAATGTGTCCTTGCACAACCCTTGTCTTTGAAGCAGTACAGTCTACTATGTACTGAAACCATGATCCTTCATGGGGTGTAGTGTTTTTTTTCCTCTATCAGGTAGACAATTATTTCCACCTTCTCTTTTCCATGTTTCAAGAGTACAAATGTACTCCATACAAATGATCCATATTGTGATTTGTTGTTTTGAAAGTAGTTTATGGTTTTTAGAAAAATGTGCTTTTTTCTTACTTCAAACTTATATTCCTTGATTAAATGATTATCGAAATCTACTCCTTAACCATAATTACATTATCTTTTCCATACTAAAGCTCATGATAACTTGTATTGTTGGAAAATATTAAAACTGAAACGAATAAACAGTTAAAACTTGTTACTCAACTCGAAGCAACAACCTGTGGAACAGATACCGTAAATCCTTTTACGGATTCAGGAAGCTTCTGAATAAAACCCATTTGTCTGTTCATATTATAAATTTATAATAATTTATTTTATTGTTATATGATATAATTTCTTAAATATTTTATTTGAAAAGAAAAGATATGACCAGGATCGGGACTCGAATCCGGGTCTCCCACCTCTCTGTGGTGGTGCCTTAACCATCTCGGCCATTCTGGTTCGCTTCTCGGTCAGTCATATCCCCTTCTTTCCACTGATCCTATATCACCGTGTTCTCACAATTTGCGATGTATACACGGGGAGAATGTTAATTGAACATTACTTTATTTTTGGATCTTGTTGACTTAAATCATTAAATATGATTATAATTTATTTTTTTTTTTATAAGATATGATTTTTTAAATATTTTATTTGAAAAGAAAAGATATGACCAGGACCTGGACCGGGATTTATTATATTTCTTTTCAAATAAAATATTTTAAAAATTATATCATGTAACAATAAAATAAATTATAATAATATTTAATGACTTAAGTCAACAAGATCCAAAATAAAAGTAATGTTCAATTAACATTCTCCCCGAGTATACATCGCAAATTGCGAGAGCACGGAGATATAGGATCAGTGGAAAGAAAGGATATGACTGACCAAGAAGCGAACCAGGATGGCCGAGATGGTTCAGGCACCACCACGGAGAGGTGGGAGACCCTGGTTCTAGTCCCGGTCCTGGTCATATCTTTTCTTTTCAAATAAAATATAAAAATTTATAACTTTCTAGCAATTTTACAACAGAGTTTGTCAGAAAGATTTACTTTAATAAAATAAACTGAATTTCTGGTTTTGTTGGACTTCAATACACATTAAAAAAAACAGTAAGGGGTCATCAGGATTCACAATATCAATTGAATCAACAGTATTCAAACAAGTGGAACAAATTCATTTTCAAAGAGCCATTTTGGAAAAGTGTAAGCCAATCAGTAAAAAGGAAAGACTTTACTAAATTCATTTTGAATAGAAAAAAGAAATGAATTTATTACATGACCGTTTACCTGTGTTATAAGTTTGTGCAAATCGGCAGATTCAAAAGTGTGTGGATTTTGATGATCAACATGACCTGGATCAATATGATTTGGATTAATCTCATTATGTTCTAAATCTTCTGCTTGCTTTACAAGCTCTCTCAATCGCTGTAATTCAGTACGCTTCAGTTCATCCAATTTAGTACGAACATGGTGATTAACATATTCCAGTTCTGCAGCTATTTTGCCATTCTGAAGAAATAAAAATAAAATATAAAATAAATACCCATATGTTCGGGTAAATTAAAAAGGAAATATATTAAATAAAGCATTAATAGATTAATCCATTTAGATCAATTAAAATTTCAAGTTGGATATAAAAAGCTGAGTCATCACTGTAATAATTTACATTGGTAAGTAGAACCGACTAAAGGGAACATTTATTTTTCAATTTAATAAAACAAAATGAATCTGATTTCTTAAAATCAAGCTATGAATTTCAGTACATGAGTCAATATGTCTTTCTGGTAATCCAATACATAATTCATTCAGTTATAATTTTGTATAAATTCAGGAGTTATTCTGCATACAACCTCTTTATCATGAAAATTACCAACAATTAATCCAAGCATACTCAGAACAGAAGGGCATTCTAAACCTAGTTGAAATATTATCTTCACTGCAAGTCTTTATATTTTCATTAAGAGAATGGGATACTTAAGAAACCCTGCTATTCCATATACGGACATTCATTACACATTGGTATAGAGCCCCTAAGAATGAATATAAAATAATTTTTCATATAAAGAGTGAAGTTTTTAAAATAGATCGAAGTTGACTTCTTGGAATTATAGAGGTTTCATTTCAGTGATTATTTTATCAATTCACAATATAAAATAAATGTTAAAATAACAAACTAGATACATACTCTAAAGTCAGCCTCTTCAGCTGTTTCCAATTTCTTCCGAAATTCAGGATCAGACTCAAGAGCATCAACTACTTCCTTCAAGTATCTATTATATTCAATTCCCAATTCATCCTGGATATCAGAATAGGAGATTAATAATTTATTTAAGTCATGATTATAAATAATACAAACTCAAATCACAATACTCACCAAGCTCACCGGTTTTTCATCACCTGCAGTTTCAGTTTCCACAGGTTGCTTAGTTTTAGCAGGAGGTGCCACACAATTATGAATTATAATAAATACCAGGAGAAAATGATAACTGCCAAGTTGTAAAGGCCCCATCAGGAGAGATAGGGAACACCAAAACAATTGACTAGAGAAATGGGAGGGGCTGTCAATTTTACTGGAAGGTTAATATTAAAAATTCCACCGAAGAAAATTAAACAATTAAAACAAACAAGGTAGATGTGAAATCACAGTTACAGATTGCTCTAAAGATTACGTGACAAATACTTCAGAAGGACACGTCACACAATTTTCACTCCAATATTTACAAATATTACGAAATCCTTCACAAAAAATAGTTAAAACAATTAATAAAGTGTGATTTACACAATTCCATATTGGTTATGAGAAATATTAAGAATTTTTAAAAAATATATCTATGTATCAGTGTAACATAATGACTTTCCATAAAAAATAATTTAATTTTGATTATCAAATTATTTACTTGTTATTATTTCTTAATATACGAAAAACGTAGAAGAAATGAGATAAAATCTGGTATCAACAATATTTAAAGGTATTGTCGAGGTGAGGGTGATAAATGTCGGAGGTCTGCGTACATGTGTATTAAAAATGTATTAAGAGTTAGTGGATGGGTAAACAGATTTTAAGATAGTTGGATTAATTTGTTCATGGGCCAAACTACTTATGAATTGCAAAGCTAATGATGTTCGCCCTAGCAGCAGGAAGGTTCTAAGTCTAGTTCAAATTCCTTCTATCAGCAGGTGAGCGGAGAAATGCAACCCAAGGGTATTCACGCATATACCATTCAATCCTCTACAAAAAACGGAGGGTATTAACCACCTCACTTTGTAGAGGATTGGACTAGCCGATGAATATTCTATATTTCATCTGAATATGCTAGTAAGATGTTTGAGAATCTTGCTAGGAACTTATAAAAAAAACAAAAACAGTACGGACGATTAAATTAGTGAGCGCAACTATAAAGATTCTGCAGGGTCAACAGGGTGATTATGGAGTGAGGAAGCTCAAGTGCTCTATATTATTATACTAAATATTATTGTCTCGAAATACAACACGAAGGGTATTCGTCTTCAGACGCAGCAGGTATGGATCAACAACTTAATGTACTAGCCATTTGACTTTGTGGAGGATGGAGTTTCAGCGAAGAGACATCGCCCTTAAATATTAATGAAGAGAAGCACATGATAAAAAGGTTTATGGAATAGGTGAAAGAAGTTTAAGATACGAAAAGAAGCAAGAATGCTTGAAAAGCATGCCAATTCTATTCTAATGTTGTATCTTCAGAACCTTACTTTGTATACGTGAACAGTGAGAAATCAGGGTGTTAAAGACTTGTCTTAGTAAACAGTAGATCTCAAAGATATGAAGTGTGGTTAACATAATTTATTTAATTTTGAAATGTGAAGGGATTTTATTTTTTTTAACTTCATTAATAAACTTTTATTTATAGCTACTTGTAATATGTGATTGTTAATGAGATGATGAAGCTAGTGGGCTTGACTAAAACTCTTTTACTGCATTACGTATGCTGCATGGGTGCATTTTAAATGTGATGTGGGCAATTAAATTTAAGAAATTTTTGAGTTGGAAATTTCACAATTAAAATAACGTTATGAAGAAAAAAACAGGAGATGCCGGAACACCAGTGGCAACCGAACATCATCAATGACCACCTTATCACTTTCAGTTCCTCTATCAAAAACCTAGGCATTACTGTTGACCAAAACGTTTCTCAGAAACTCCGCTTCGGCATTCCCAAATACCCCGACGTTCAATAAGTTCCCTGAAGTTATTCCATCGTTCCCGACATCACACGCAACCTATCCGTAAGCTCCTCATATCATCTCTCATCTTCCTCCACTTTGACTACTGTAGCGTGGTATACGGAGGCCTTTCTAAGTGCTTAAGGACATATTAAAGCGAATAATGAACTTCTAAGATTTGTCCTTGGTACCCCGAGGCGATCGCGCGTGGCCCACCTTTAAGATGATTTAAAGTGGCTCTCCTCCCACCTTCCGAAGACAATATTTCCTCGGTTCATTCATATACCAATCCATTAACCCTCAACCCCCGCCCTATTTCTACAGTCTCCTCCAATTCAAATCCTCAGTGCAGCACCATGAAACAAGATCTCACCTTTTCGATCTCTATACTCGTTCCTACAGAACCAAAACATTTGAACGATCCTTTCGCGCCCGCTCCACTACAGTGTGGAACTCAATCACTCCTATCATCCTCCATGCTTTTTCATTATTCTCATTTAAATCCTATTTTTTCCAGCATCTCTTTCTTCCGAAAAATGATGCTCTCTTGCAGGTTAGTAATTTTCTTAAATGAATCAGTATTGAATAATTGTTTCTGTTTTATTTTCTTGTAAAGCAGATATACGTTATGTAAAGAAATTATTACATCCTAGCAAATGCATTAAATGTTAAATTTTAACTGTTTTTATTACTTTATTTATTCTCTTTATTTCTTTAAGATCTTGTCATGATTCGTAATTTGTATCTATTTTTTTTTATTTAGTTTTTGGCACTTTATAAATACTTTATGTTTTGTATTGGGTCGTAACGGATGAAATGTCAGTTTCGTTTATTTAGTTTTCTTTTCATTAGGGATTATATTATTGGTACACAAACAATTATGTTATGTATACTGTTTGAAAGATCATTTAATCCTTTTTCATAATCAGTCTTACTTTTCCTTTTGAAAGAGAAGCGACGTTTTAAAAATAAATAAGAATTTAAGCGTGGCCATAGCGTCACGGAAGCGTTCCGAAACATTAACATTGTTTACGATGAAGGTACAGTGAGTGAAAGAACAATCTTCCGTTGGTTTGAAAAAATTCGGTTTGGGGATTGTGACCTTACCAACAAAGAACAGGGTAGGCGGAAGACTAAGTTGGACAACGAAAAGTTTGAAAGAGCTGGTCGAAGCGGGCCCTTCCCAAACCACTCGTGAATTGGGTGCACAACTTGAATATAAATCCTTGATACAAAGTGCCATGACCGTTTCCAGGCACCTTAAAGAGCTTGGTAAGACAAAAAAGCTGGAAATATGGGTACCACATGAATTAACCGAGGCCCAGCAGCTCACCCAATTTTTTTTCCATTCTCCGGACCTTTCTTCTGATTTTTACTTTTTCCGTTGTTCGGATAATTTTTTAAAAACTTTGACAACGAAAATGCCCTGAAATCGGCCTTCCAAGACTTCGCTTCTTCGTTGACACCTAATTTCTACATAGCGGGGATAGAAATGCTTGTTTCCCGTTGGGAGAAGTGTTGAAAGTGAAGGATCCTATTTTGATTAATAAAAGTATTGTTTAATAATTTTTTGCTAATAATTTAAATTTACAACTTCACTGACGATGATGATACAACCCAATATTATGTAGCCTTCTGGCCAGGTATATATTATGTTGCTTACTCTGTTCGTGTTTGTTATTCTAAAGGAAGTTAGTCACAGAATAAAGTTACTTTTCTATTCTACTAAGATAATAAGTGGGGAGTATTGTTTAACGCCTTCCTGTCACTCCAAATGTGGAGTATGGTTTTGGCACTCTCCATCACAATGATATGGTTCTTGCGCCCTTTAGTGAATTAGATTACACACGCAAATGTTAAGTAACAGGATTATTATAACTCAGAATGAAAGGCAGATATTTATATCCCTGAACTGCTTCCCAATAGGGAAGCTGTAAAATCAGAAGCACGCTCACTCTATAAAGCGGGTATTTTCAATCGGAAGGAAAAACCAGAAGGTTGGGCGTGATCTTGGTCAAATCATTTTCCTGCAAAACCAATGGCTTAGAACCAGTGCAGTCACGACCAAGTACTGAACCCATGACTATTCATTAAAATCAAAGAATAATTTCAGGACATTTTACAAGTGATATTGTAGAACTAACTTGGAGCTACACGCACAATAATTTGCATAGATAACCTTACTAATGTATACCACTATGCGTAACCTCTTTGTTTGAAACCGACTAATGTCTCTTTTATCAACATGGTCAAATGTTGACATTTTATTCCATTCCAGATATCCCTTGGTAGGCTGTTCTATATAAATGTATATTCCTTTTGTCATTCCATGATATTTTCGAACAATGGAAATCACTAATGAAACTATAGAAACAAATTCTAAAAAAAAAATTGAAGAATTGAAAAATGCATTAAGACTTAAGATTGCTGAAAACCAGAGTTATGCAGAAGAAGTTGCAGATATTGTAGTTACTAGAATAGTTGAAGAAATTCTAAGGGAGATCATTATAGATGTTCACAGAGCCATGAAGTTAGGATATAGTGATATGGTTTTTGCAAAAATCTATGATCATTCATTGGATGAAGTTGATTTACCATTTTACCCTAAAAATGTTGACAGTAAAACTGAAGATATTAATTGTCCTAAGTGTCATAAGTTAATTCATGCGTCACGCTTTGCTCCACATTTAGAAAAGTGTATGCAACTTGGTCGAAGTAGTTCTCGTATCGCAAGTCAGAGAATTGCCAGTAATTCAAAAGAATGCTCTTATTCTGATGAGGATGATGACTGGAAAGCTGAAAAGAGCAGAAGTGTGAAAAAATTTGATGGGAAGAAAAAGAAAGATTCTGTTAGAAAACAGAAGCCTTATAAGACAGATCTTCCAAAAAACCAAAAAGATGCAGGGAATGGTATCTCTTCTAATATTAAAGATATCTTTCAATCCCCGAGTAAGTCAGGGAGGGAAAATTATGGTGGAAAAAGTTCTAAGGATCAGGATTCTGAAGTATGGATAAGCCCAAACAAGGTAGGACCAGGAATGGGTGATGATAAATCACCCATTTTGTCTACCAGG
Source organism: Arma custos (assembly GCA_037127475.1). Taxonomy (NCBI): domain Eukaryota; kingdom Metazoa; phylum Arthropoda; class Insecta; order Hemiptera; family Pentatomidae; genus Arma; species Arma custos. Next base: position 34,721,309 of record CM073759.1, read on the forward strand.
TGTGGAGTAAAGTCAGATCATACAGGTAAGTATTGTGGCAGATCTTTAAGATGCCCCCTTCATTCAGATGCTGAACGAGCAGTAGCAAGAAAATTATTATCTGGTGAAAGCATGGATATAGATGTTGAAGATGTGGATTACTCCAAAAATGTATTAGGTAGTTTTTCACAACTAAACTTAACACCATCAACCCCAACTTCTAAGAAGAAAGAAAAACAAAAACATGGGACGCCAAAGTACTGATATAAGTAACACTAAACAAAAATTCTTTTTCTGAATTAAACTCATATTATATCAGTTTAAGGAGGAAAAAGTATTTTTGTTTAGTGTTTAGAAGTAACATAATGCCCATTGCTAGTTGATAGGTGTTAATGAACAACGTAGGTTTTTTATATCTAATTTTTATAGTTCATAATTATTCCAATAATTACTTAGTCATTATTGATTAAAGTATGATAGCATAATGGATATCAAACAAAAGAAAACAAATAAGATTTAATTCAAAACATGAGTCCCTAAGGTCTAGCATATTCGGTTTAATAATATTTAGATTTTATAATTGTTTTATATATATAATATACTTCTCAATTTTTACCATTAGTTGGTAATAGCCAAACATACTCTGGTATGGTGGCTGTTAGACTTGCTTTAAAGAATAAAAATTAATTAGTAAAATATATGTATACATACTTGAACCCATTCATATATTTTTTCAACATTTCTGCTCGCAGCACAGGATTGAGGTAAATGAAATCCTGTTATTGTTTTTATTTCTGATTGTATTGTTTAAGAATTATAATTTTGATATAAAAAAATTAAAATTATGCAGTGAATTTTGTAAAGATGCCACACTGGACTTCATTTACACATCGGAAGGTAGATTACTTATACCGATGTGATGTCTCAATGAAAACTTAACCTAAGACTCACTCTATTCCATTTGCCGTCTGATGGTATAACTTATTTATTACCCTGTTGCAACAGACTATTCATCTTATCCTAGTCCACCTTATTTTTTTCTTAATGTTTCAATATTTAAACAAAGCAGGGAATTAATTAAAGGCGAAAGGATTTATGCAGGTAAATAACATATTTAAGTTTATTTCTTGGTCTAAAGTTAGGCATAGTTCTATTTTATCATATCTATCATGGTTTGAATCATCTTGTTTCAGAAGTGGAGTATCTCAAGAATAAAACAAGGAAATAAGTATTTTACCCTAAGACTAAACTAAATCTGGATATGCCTTTGTTTATTTTATTTTATTTTTTTTTAGTTTTGGTTAGCTGGATAGAAAATTTGTTATTGCCAGTTCAACTTTAGTCCTAGACTTCAGTAAACCGAAGTCTTATTAGCATTCATAGTATAACTCCATGATATATAGAAGCCGAAAGAACTATTTTATGTTTACTAATTATTCTCTTATTTTTAATAAGTAAACTCATTTAGTTTCTAAATTAAAATGTTATAGTTCATGTGGCAAGTTTCCAACCTAGATATCCACTGGTCTCTCTGCGAGGAAAAATAATGAGAAACCTATGGTCAAAGAATTTGATCCCTCTCCTATCAATCTATAGTTGTATGTTCACTCTCTGGATTATGTTCAATATCTGAAACCTTATCTTTCATTGATATTCAAAAATAGTAATTTTAATGTTACTCATTTCCCTACATCCTATTTTAATTAAGTAAATTAAATTATTTATTCAATAATAAATATTTGTATAATATTTCAAGTTTACTATTGGCAACCTCTAGATTTTTTTTCTCTTACCATTATTTAAAAAAGCTTTTTATTTCATTCCCTTTTATTAATGTGAATAAAAAGTAGCTGTGAAATGAAAATTCTTGACTTGGTAAAAACTTTTGTTTTTAATTTTACTACAAAAAATTGATTCATTATGATTTCAATTAAAAGTGTCACTGAAATAAAAGAATTTTCTATTGATATTAGTCGACATCAATACCTCTGAGCCTCTGTTCTTCCACTTATGTTTCAAATACAACCCTTTTTGTTCTGTTTTCTGCAATTCTAGAAATATGGCCGAAACTTCTCACCTGATGTTTTTAGGTAGTATCCTCGGCTGGTCAGTCTAAACCCTAAACTTGATCGTACAGTTGACCTCATGTGGTGTCCATTCAACTCTTCTTAAATATCACTTTCTTTGTGTTTGTTGAAAATATCTTTAAGTGGTGTAATTGTTCTTGAGGGCATTGATGTACAACTGTCAGTGTTTATTCTTTTATTTACTTCCTCATCTATCCATCCATATGCACTATGGTCAACAGGCAAGTACTAACCTAGCATTATTCAATCTTACGACTCGGTCTCCTTGCTCACTTTTTCCTTCTCTTGTCTTTATCTTTGATTTTTTTTTATTTCTGCTGGTTATGTTGATAGTTAGCAATTACCAACATACAGTTATTTACCAATGTTATATTTATGGAGGTCAGGAAGGAGACTATGGCTGCTTAGTATATTTGCCTGATGCCACGGCTAGTTTCTAATTCTTTTTGAAAGGCATGGAGCCTGTAAATTTACCCAGAGCTTAACTTTTCAACATAGTTCAGTGAGGGTGTGGGAGATGATTTAAATGGAAAATCTCAAAAAGTTGGTTGAGCCTCGTGGATAATCTTTGACAACCACTTAGTATGTGGATGAAACTTTGGATTTTAATTTGAGTGACAGGCTATTTTTCAATGTTAAATAATGCCCATCCACTTGTTATTTGAATAGTCTTAGCATGAACAACCATTCTCCAAACTCGAAGCACATCGAGTTGGTAAGACATCCTCAGAGCACATAGGAGATCCACTCTAGGGTCTTAAAAGGCCTCTTCATGGAGAATAATCTAGTCCCTAGTAAAGAGATTTATTAAATATAAATAACAGGAGAAACTGTTATTTACTAAAAATTTCAGTTATCTAGTAGAAATTAAAAATATCATTTGTTACTCCTTTTCCTCAACAATTTACATTTTTTACTATTTTAAACAGATGCTCAATCATTAATGGTCCCAAAAACCATTAAAGTTTATTATATTGACCATATCAAATCATATTACAAGTATGTAGAATTTTTTACTTGTCAGTATGTACATGATGGGCTGTCATATGTAAAATATTATGTTATTATTTATTCTAATTTTATTATTGTAATATATAATGTATATATATTTATTTATTTGTATGCATATGAATGGTTGAAATAAATGTAGTTAAAAAAAATAATAATATATGTACATATTAAAAATAAATATGTAATTATTTTATTACCCTTTACTGTATAATAATTAGATACATAAGGTTTTATTTATGGTAGTTTGCTTTATGTATGCAACTTCAATGGTTGTATTGTTTTAATTTATTTTCCTTTTTATATTGAAATATGTGGATGCTGTCTTACTGTTTAAGAAGTCTTAATAATAGTTTTTAAATCATGATCGATGCAATTATTCAAATACATTGACTAGCGATATTAACAGAATTTATAAAATTATCAGGTTCAAAAATACATTTGTAATTTTTGTATTTAGTAAAAATATCATACTTTGCCGCTACTAAATTGTAGTAATAAGTCATAATATAATTAATAGTTCTGTTATATGTATGTAAAACAAACTAAGATGATCAGGAGCAGAATAATCTTTAAATTTGGAAGCAGAATTACTCTCTTTGCATACATTTTTTTACTTGTTTTAATTTTAGTTGATTTTTCAAGACCGATCATTCAATTTAACTTTTACAAAAAGGGTGAAAATGTTTTTCTCAGTAAGTAATGTGTTTTTGATCAGATAGGAAAAAAAAAGAAAACTATTTACGTTAAAATTAGAATTAACATTAGATAGCAGTTAATGATCTCATCTTTTTTTTTAAAAGGAATAATAATTTATCCTACTATAACTTGCCTCCAAAACACATGTCATAGCTGTAAATGTAATTTTACAGTTTCAACTAACATATCACTGTTTGTTAATCAATTGAAGAGGGAAGGGATTTAACTTTTTTTATAATCAGAAGCTGTACAACTTTCTATGGAAGATAGAAATCAGTAAATAGGCATCAATACTATTCAGATTGCTGCTGAGACTACCTTGTAGTCATCATAAGCAATATCCATTACAGAGGATCAAACACATCCTCCCCTGAAGAGTGTAAAAACTTTTTTTTCTTGTGTTTATTATTATATACGCAACAGGAGCAATTGATGTATGAATTTAGATCAATTAATGTGTACTTATAATGTTACCAAAAAATTTAATAATTCAAATTTTCAGGGAGAATTTTAGAATCGTAACTTGATGTGCAAGGGCATCGTTGTGATACAAAATTGCTTGGTTCCTGTTGACCAAAGTGGAGTATTTTCCAATAAATACAGCATAAGCTTTGTCTGTCTGTTCATAGTTAAGGTTTGAGTCAAGTGCCCAACCATCAGGCAACCTGATCTGGGTTCATCTTAAAGACCCATACTCACATTGTTGAAACATGATCAAATGTGAAGCTTATTTCGAAGGACTTGACTCTCATGGCAGAAATAATGAATGATATTTATTTCCCAAGAAATACAATCAGTATAGCCAGTGATACCACATAGTGAACAGACTTCTTCAATTTTAACTAGTTCCATGTAAATTAGTTCAATATAAAAGAACTATTATTAATTGGATCATAAGAATGAAAACATTAATAGATATGTTCCTAGTGTTCCATAAAATCATTTCTAAGTACAAGTTATTTAATCGAAGACCTAAGAATATCAACTAATATTTTCCAAATGTATAAACCTTTATCTTGTAGGAAACCCTGGCCTGCCTAACCTTGCACTTCATAATTAATGATCTATTCTAAATCACTAGGTGTTGTCTTCACTCCTAGTTTATTATTAACACCTCCAAAGATGATAATCTATATGATACAAAACACAGACTAATTTACATGGATACAATCAAAATAATGTTAGTGCTAGTATTTTTATTGTTTAACTTTAAATATAAACACTTATTAATAGTAAACAGATAAATCATTAAAATGAAAAAGGAATAAATGAACCAGGAATGTTGTAATCTCTATTAATTCAAACAATAACCAGTTTAAATCATAACATACAATGATATTTTTAAATAGAAAAATGAGAATCAGAAATTTCTATTGAATCATCATAGTAAGTTCTGATTGGAGTTCTAAAGTTTATAAATATATAAACAAAAACAATGAATAAGGAGGTAATAATTTAAGTAAATAACAATAGTAATATTTGATTTAATTTTTTTTCATGAAAACCAGTTACTATTCCTCTATAACATATAAATACATAATAATAATATACAATAATCTATCAGGCATTATAAACATTCCATTTCTATACATTGTATTCATTTTCACAAATCACCTGAATAACATATATTGCAATAAACACACAGGTAACATACTTGGTCATGATAAACCATCAATATTTCAACTCTGTCTTTTAAAAAAACTCACACAATATATTACAAATAAAAACTATAAGTTTGAAGAATTCCTGAATTAGTAAAAATGTAGATCACAATATTCCCATACACATGTTGGATACCACCTTATACCATACATATTAATATAACAATAAAATAATATAACTATACATCAAATATATTTAGAATATTTACAAAATGTCATCAAAGGTTGAAGGGTAAAATAATTAATTTAATCAATACAAACTACATAAAAATGATGACACAAATTGAAATAAGAGAAATAGATTTTACCATTAAGATGGGAATCGAGACGGATTGTACACAGAAGGATGATTTGGATTCCCTTGTAACTGAAATAGAAAAAACAATAGTTTATACTTTTGAAAAATGTTTGCTTAATAAGAATTACAAGTCATACATTTTTTAAAAAGTTGATAAAGAATTTTATATCTAATTATTAATTAATATACATAATCTATTCCAGCAATTATCTCTAGTAAAATTCATTGCTAAAAGATTTTTGCTTCATTTTTACAGAACATAAGTGATCACCGCTGAATTACGTGGTATAAAAATGATAATTATTAATTAAAATTAAACTAAAAGAAATGGACAAAATATTTATCTTGGTTTAAATAAACCACAGGATTATGAATGCCTAGAAAAAAGGCATTTTATATATTCTCGAATATATTTTAAATTAAACATTATAGATCAATAATTATTCCTTTAAAAGTGTAGTGTTAAAAAGAATGTATTAGGCATATCTCATATAAATCTTGCAAATATTTGAGAAATATAGGCAAAGAAGACTATTTATCCTAAAACATTTGAGCAAAGTACCTGATTCATGTTGTGTCATATTATAGGACTGTACCGAATGTATGAAACTCAATATTACAGCTTCCTTTATTTTTATTTTGAGTAAAACTGATTAATAAGATTTTAAGTACGTTATCATCAATTCCTTTTAACTCTGATTACCATCTCTCAGTAAATAAATAAAATGAAAAGCTATTAAGAGTGAAATAAATTAGCATTAAATATGAATCATATATAGTTCAACACTGCCTGAAGTCTGGTAAAAAAGAAAAAGTACTTAACTTTATTATTTATTTTGAGAATATATTAGGCAAAATGTTATTTTAATTACAATCACTTACCAGTTACTGTGATTTGTAACTGCAGAAATAAAATTACAAATAATCGTAGACGAGCTAAATCATTGTGTACCTTAATTTTATTTAGCTTACCATTGTTTTTTTATATTGTGTGAATGATTTGCTCTTAATGTAGTAAGATTATGTTCTAATAATTATTTGAGTGTAATTGTTTGAAAAATTATAGGGGATAGATTTTTTATTTTTGGGGCTTAACATCCTTGCCAATCAAATCAGACAGGAATCGGAGACGAAGTTAATTCATCAAATTAATAATTTACATTATTAGTTTTAAACAAAGTGCTATATTTATTAGTTATATTTGCTATATTTAGTTTATTTGTGTCTTAAAATACTATCCAACATGCATTTAGTCTAAAACATGCATACAAATCAATACCAGTGCACTTGTATTGTGAAAAAAAAGACTCTAGCCACAAAGACATCATGCTGTGCTCCAAGGGTGCACTATATTGAAGCATAAAATTAAGCATGTGCTATGATTGGTGCGCTCTATTAAAGCGTGTGATTAAGTAAAAGATAAGTCATAAAACCAGGAGGAATAATGTTTTGCATTATTTGATTTCACCAATTAATTATTTTTATTAAATTCTTTATATAAACAGTAAGAAACCAATGTTTTGACCCACATTGCAGGTCTTCATCAGGACTGAATAAATGAGATACAAAGAAGTTTATATATATATATATATATATATATATATATATATATATATATATATATATATATATATATATATATATATATATATATATAAACACACTTTATTGAGATATTACAATCTGCCACTTTAAAAAGAATTTTTTTTTTGTTTGTTTATACAGCACTGATGAACTGCAATTTGGATCCAAACATAGGTTTCCACTAATTCTACAGCCCTTGTGAATAAGTGGGTGGGTAAGTCTAATTTTCTCCAAAATAAGTTTCTTGTACTTAAATAAGAATCGAGTTATTTTTGTAGTGAATAAGGGTCTAAGAAAGGCATTGGCTTGAAAAGGAGTAATTGCTTATATTAAAACTCCATTTAAAGCCAAAAACTACGAAAATGATACGATTCCGGTTACATGAAAGCAGTTAACTCTCTCTGGACAAAATCCGACAACCACTTATTGACCGGGGCTGTAGAAATAGTCTCTTACCATTAGATAATTTATTTTGACCACTAACTGGACAAATATTTTATATCTACAATGCTCATTATATCTCTTATGCCAACATTATTTTAAAATAGTCAATTTAATCTTTAACATTTTGATAATTTATTAATATTAAATTTTAATCTGTGATGACAAATAATATTTAATTTTAATCTCTGATGACAAATAATATTTAATTTCAATCCGGCAAAAGAACCAGTTTTATTAACTGTAAAAATTTCACAGACGACTATTGATGTGGTTGTCAAGAGCATTACTCAACTGAGTTTTCTCGTGAGTCCAAGGTAATTTGAAAATTCTAAACCTTAAACAGATTCCTGAATATTTTTTTAAGCAAACATCATTAATGATAATTATACCATTAATACTTGAAGCGTTTATGGAACTATAATTATTTCTTAACAAATATAAGATAAATTACTAAATTAATTATGTATCTTAAAGAATTATTTATTTCAAATAGAAAAGAAATATAATTTATTTAATTTAAATCATAAAAATTAAGTATCTTAGTAAAGTACTTACTCGTTGCTGATAATGAACTTGATGTGGTGCCATGTAATACTGAACTTCCCTCGACAGAGAGCTCACAGAACTGCATCTTGAGAGCTAAAAGCGCATGCGCAACACAAGCAATGCTATACCACCACAAACCACACCGACTACATACTATCAATTTAATTCTTTTTATACACTGACAGGCAAAAAATTCCACCCACTTGATTTTTTCATGTTTTCATATAAAAATATTTTTGTTTTGGATTGGTCTATTATTTTTAATAAATAAATATGTATTTTCTTTATTTGTTTTCAATTCTCACTCACAGAGATAACATGGCTGGCTTTTGTGGCTCTGTGAGCTTTGGTCAACTCTGGTCCTCTTACTGGGCGAAAAGCCATTAATCCATGCTCATTTAATCTTATCTGAGCAGTACGTTCAGAAATTTGCACATATCAAACTTCTTCGAGCTAATGAATCGCTTGAACAAAGGTAAGGTGACGGTTTTGTAAAATTCTTAAAGTAAAAAAACGGCCATCCTGTGGTTCTGTTACCCTAGGCCGTCCAGAACTGGGTCTATGGCGTCTCTTTAAGTTTCATAGGGAACTCCGATAGCATTAGCTGTATATCTAATGAAACGTCCCTCATCAATAAGTGCCACACCACGCGCAACATCCTCAGCACGAAGAGGCATTTTTAAACCTAAAATGGAAAAAAATTAAAAGCCGGAAACTAAGAAATTTGCTGCAAGAAACGGCACTGAAAAATTGACACTGAATAAACATTTTAATTACACAAGGTCACCTGTGGTCTAGTGGTTAGCGTAACAAACTACTAAGCCGAAGATCGCGGGTCCGTAGCCCGGCAGGTGACCCTAGGATTTTTTAAAGAGAGTAAAAAATCCTTAGTTACACCGTCCTTCGGAAGGGACGTTAAACGGGGGTCCCGAGCCTGTACGATGTCAGGTACTCGTTAAAAATCCCTATCCTAATTAAACCTGAATAGGCAAAATTTAGAGCTCCCAATGTAGTATCGTCCGATTAGCCATAGCAGCAAAAAACAACGTTAAATGAACGAACATTTTAATGACATAGAAAGTGAACATTGGAATCTACAGTCCTTTCATTGAATTAAGGATTAAGGCTTTTTATCCTCTATATCGACATTCCTAATTGAAAACCAATAAAGAAAATACATATTTATTCATTAAAAATAATAGACCAATCCAAAGCAAAAATATTTTTAGATGAAAACATGAAAAAATCAAGTGGATGGAATTTTTTGCCTGTCAGTGTGTATCATTATTATAAAAATAATAATGATATATAAAAAGACTAACTTTTATACAATATTGAGGAAGAATAGTGGCATCAGTACTTAACATTTAATCTTATAGTGCTTATATTTTTAATGAAAATATTGATAACTTTCTTTGTCATTTAATATATTACTTAGAATTTTAAGAAAGAATACATCTTTCAGATAAATAAACGTGGAATAAAAAAATCAACAATGTTATATGTATGACAAAATAACAAAGCGCATAAACTAATTATAAATAAATTTATATCTAATTAATAGGAGTAACTTAGTTAATTCTTGAAAGCGAAAACTAAACTAAACTAGAATAGAAGAAAATCAGTATGATGATATTGGTGATGATACTATTGTAGAGCGTGATGGGAAAAATGAAAGATATTATGAGCAATCATTAATGAAAAGATGCTTATAAAGAAAAAATTTATTTATCAAGTTTAACTGAATGGACAGGACAGACACAAGAGCTTCTTTTTTTAAAGTTAATCTAAATCTCATTGAATTAACCTACTTCATTAAACAATAATATTTAAGTACCAGAAACTAACCTAGGAAAGAACTTAGGAAGGTAATCAAACAATCCTTAACAAATGGTTTCTGTTTTTAAAAAACTACGGGCAAACAACAGATAGATTTTAAATAAAATTAAACAAGGGATAGCTTAAAATATTTATTAAATTATCACATCTCATGCCTCAATATTGTATATAAAATTAAATCATGTATTAACAACAAAAAAAAACATAAATTATTCAAATAAAATAATCAAAAAGTGCAATAATTGAAATAGTAAATGTCAAATGGTTTGTAAAATAAATAAAACAAATCAAAATTGTAAAACAACACAACATAGTGATGTTGCTAAGGACCTCTGGCCTCACTTATTTGTCCCGAAAAATAAACTTATAAAATACAGCTACCCTTACAATAACCTAAATGAAAAATATGTTATATTCAATATAAGCTATATGTGTACACACACACACACACAGGTATTTGTGGTGTTTAAAAAGATTCACTTATGCAAAAATCGGGTGGAAGAATAGAATGCAATAACAGCTTGGGGAGAAGGCAAACATAATGTTTAAGATTGTATCAACAAATTTTTCAATCGATAATAAAAAAAAGAAAATTATAAAATGCTTTAATTGAGTCAAACTTTTCAATTACAGAAGCTAATCAATGATCTGTAACATTTCCTGATGTGAGTTTTATCTATTATGTACCACAAGCTTATGAGTTATCATGTATAGCTAGTAGAAAGAAATATAAATATAATTTTGTGTACTGTAAAATGATTGCCAATATTAACAGTGTTTTAAATGATCAATCGAATTTGATAAGAGCAGCAATTCACATTATCTGAACAAAATCAATAATTGTTATATGTTTGCCTCCCTTCAAAAGAACTAAACAAAAAACGGAAAATGCAGTTGAACACCTGAGAAATTTGTAGGGATGGAGATAATTCTCTAGTTAAGACTGTCATATTGTCTAGAAATTGATATATCTGTGGCACCTGTGCATAGTGGGCTAAGTCGAATTTTGTGAATTTCAAGCTATCTACTTAGAATCGTAATTTTTTTCTCTTTCCTTGTGTCTAACACGCTAAGTGTTCCATCCATTGCAATGAAGGACATTCCTTTGTGAATCGTGGGCTGATACTCCAATCTTGAACTTAAAATAAGTTCAGAAAAATTACGATTTTAAGTAGGTAGCTTGAAATTCACAAAATTCAACTTAGCCCACTATGCACAGGTGTCACAGATATAACACAGTGATTGTATTAAAATAAAAAATCAGAATAATAATAACCATAGTGGGTGTAAAATAAAATAAAATTTATAATTTAATTTATTAAGAAGTTAAGTTCATAAATCATTAAGGTCTCATGAGTTTATTAGGTGCTGTTTGATACATAGTATTAAAAAATAATTTTAAATTATTTCCAAAGGAAGGTGCTATGAAAAATATAAATGATAATCAATCAGGATTAATAAATAATTTTTATCATACATTAATAATCTTATAAACATTTTAGTTCAAATTTCCTCTGGATAAATGATCATTTCCATTATAAACACTAATTGAGGATTAGTTAGAACCATTGAAAAAAATTAGCCCTGAAGATGGCGTAAAAATTATACTGAAATAAATAAATATTAAGTTTGACTAATTTGTGTAAAATTCATTTACCGCAACCACCCCTTCCCCCGACCATTTCTTACATCAACCATTTATCAATTCATAAATAGGTGAGTAAAGTAAACGTGATTATCAGTGATGAATCTTCCAAGGAGAATTTGGTCTTTAATCATGAAGAAAATTCATTAGTCTGACAAGTAATGACTTTGTGGCTCTAACCGAACAACAGATCATTTGTACATTTAAATTACATCCTGTGTTTAAAACAAATTTTGATAAAGAATTATAAAAATGTTTACTGCAATATGATTGAAGATATATAAAATTCACAGATTAACGTTAAAATTTCTTATTTTTCTTTTAAATATTTAATTGATTTAGGAGTTTAATTAATATTATATTTTACATTCCGTATTAATTAGTGATGTCTCCTTCCCTACTAGGACAGACAGGATTTTAACTAATCTTGAATATAATGAAAATAAGTCTTTTGATTCCTACTTTATTATTTTATTAAATTTTATATTAGAAGCAGGATCCTAACTCTGATTCAGATTAATAAGCTAAGAAACTAAGATATCTATAAGATAGAAGATAGGTGATTAATTAAAGACTAGATAGGTGAGAATAGAAGCACCTATCTATCAAGACAGTTATATAATTATCTTAATTTATAAAATAGATCATCAACTTTAATGAGCTTCATAGGGATTCAAACAATGAGGAAAAAAAAAAAAATGAAGAAAACATGAGGCACTATCAATTATACATCTAGTATGTATAGAGAGAGAGAGAAAGAGAGAGAGACAGAAACCTCACTATAAATATTCATATCTTTACCTAATACTAAAGAGTGTATTGTGCAGGTAATTAATGGTTAGTGGTGGACATATAATAAACATGCCTGGCCCAAACAATTAAACAAAGCAACAATCATTGTGATATACAAAATTAGAATACTTAACTTTTCATTGTAAACAAGAAGCCGAACACCTTCTAGATGTAGTATTAATTAAAATGTTAAAAAATTAAGGCATTATTGTTTCACTTTTAGACCCAGTTCCTAGTAGTTCACTTTGACCAGCCACCAGAAGTTTATCTTTATCATCCTTATTTATTAATCATTGGTTATAAATTGCTTTCAATAGGTTCTATCCATAAATTATCAAAATAATAAATATTTACATTTCATAATTATTTACAATACTATAAAAAACGTCATTAGCTATTAAAAGGCTAGAGTACTTCAACAATTAAAATATATTAATTTTTTGCTGCTATAAAGGCAACAGTTCTTAAAGAAGAGAAACATAACTAAATTCTTTCAAAACTAATTCAACCTAAGCAAAAATATACAGCAAATGGGGCAAAAAAGTGACTATTTCTTTTGAATCAGTACATCTATTAATTCACAGTTTTAGTCATCATGTCCAAATCTAGAATCTATCATTAAACACAGACATGATAAGCCAAATAAAGAGGATTTTTTAGATTCTAATTAGATCAGCACTATAAAAAATAAAAGCCTTGATGAACAAAAGGTATGGGAAAAATTTTATATAAAAAATATATAACAAAAATAAAATTCTTTCAAGTTTCCACGGCCACTATTTATACAAACCACTGAAGATTTTTGTATAAATAAAATTATTTTTCAAATAATCTTTTACCTAGGAGGTGAAAAATTAGGTAAAATATTTTATTTTAGAGAGAGGAATATGAATGCAAATTTTGAGCTATTTATATTTTAATAAATACAAAACATGAGATGATTCTCTATAAATAGACATGTAAGTTTCAAGGTTGATTTTGTCATCTTAGACAAGGACAATTTTATTTTATCTGATTGAAGTTAGGAGTGACTTAAGGATAATTATAATTGATATTATAATTATATATATATTTTCTTTTTACCATATCCCTATCATTATTTTTTTAAAAACACGGTTTAAATTGGCAGGTTACTTCTATCTTCTAAAACAGGAGGTTCTTCTAGAGCAACAGTTTTAGCATATCCATTTGTTTTAATTTCACGGGTATTTTGCTGTTATTATATTATTTTATTATTTGAACCTTTATCACTAAATAATATGTAATTCACTTTCATTATTTATTTGTTATCCATACGTTAATTTATTTTGTAGAATTCTCGAGCTTTTTGTTTTTTCTCTTGTTAATCTTTATCTTGTATCTCTGATTAAATTTTAGTCACCGATGATGGGTCAAATGTTTGTGCCAAAACCTCAGATTTCAGAAAAATAAATTTATATTGACTGTACGCAGACTAATCATTCCATATGTGTACACAAATTGTTCGTTCTACAGTTCTCTTGAACACCAAATTTAATATTGTTTTTTATATAGGGTTTCAGTCTAATATAAAGAGTTCCTCCACCAGTTTCTGGGTATACTAAAATAAAATAGCACTAAACCATGTTTTTTTCCCGCGACCATAGAACTGAAATGACTTTGAAGAAACTTATCTAAAGTCTACTTGAAGCTGTTAACTTTTCATATAGAGCACGTACTGATATTAATATTTATATATAATTCAGACATCTCAAAAACTTACATAATGGTGTTATAAAAAGGATACAAAATGTATTCCCAACCCTCTCTGTTGAACTTTGACCTAGTGCAATACTGTTAGAGAAAACTAATTGAAAGAAGCTAAACTTTCCATGAATTTTCATGAAAATGTAATATTTTTTCTAATACTGGTCCGATTTCATCAAATCTTTTTAAATTATAAAGACAATACAATTTATTTTAAAGTGAAATATTTTTTAGCCATCTAATTCAATTTAGAAGGGTTCTAGAAATTCACAAAGCCTTACAGCAAAGAAAGTGCAGAATGGGAGGAAAAAGGCGGGAAACCAAAAAGGCAATTTCCTGGCCCAAAGACAATTTGTTAACTAAATTCCAACCCACTAACTTAATTTAGTACCTAGTTAACACTTAAATAAAAATTTCAACATAGAAGGTCACGAGGCCATCTTCTTTTCAGACGCCTCAGAGGATTATCAGGAATTGGAGGCCATCTTCTTTTCAGACGCCTCAGAGGATTATCAGGAATTGAAGAGGTTGCTAGGTTTGAAACTAGTGGGTTTGAGTGAAAATGAAGTTTTTCATGGAAAGATTGATATCGGATTCAGGCCAAATCAGCAACAAATGGGACATTAAGGTCATAATGGATTATTCAGGGCCGTATCGATGCTATTAACCAAGCTTTCGCTCATCGTGCTGTGAGCTTCTAGTCAATGAAGAGCGGGTGGTGGTTGGTGTTGGTGTATTTATACCTGGGGAGCGTGGTCTCGATTGAAGTCAGCCTTCCCATTGGCTGGCCTGGACCGGTCGTGTTGTGTTCGTGTGTGTTCAGTGGGATGGGTTTCATCTGTGTGTGGATAGTAAGGTAATGTGTCCAATGGGTCTTTTGTTGGATGGCAGGATATCAGTTTTTGCTAAGTTTATAGCCATCTTCGTTATTGAAATTGTTGGGTTCTTTGACGATTTTGATAGCCTCTCTTATGCTACAGAGATAGTAATTAGCATCTTTTACAAGGATGATGGTGTTTTCGAAGGGTATGTGGTGGTTAGTGTTGTGGAAGTGTTCAGCGGAAACGCCACAGTCATTATGAAAAAAGACCAATACCTACAAAAAATGAAGGAAATCCTCAATGATGGCACATACAAGAAACTCGACAAGGACCCTACAAATGGCATTAACAAGAAAATTCACACTATTATCAATACCAGCATAACTAAGATACTGAAAACCAAATGACTCATAATATCCGAGCCCACTCCACCAAGACTATGGACAACCCAAAATACACAAAGACGGCATCCCTATGAGACCTATGATTAGCACCATTGGCCCCCCTACATACTATCTTTCCAAATACATCTCCAGACATAATCAAAATCCACAAAGACAAAACAAAACACAATATCCAATGTCGGCAACTCTAAACAATTTGTAGACACCATCAAGAAAACCATCCAGATCAAGGAACAAGACATCCTGGTGAGCTTTGATATCAAGTCGCTCTTCACTAAAGTCCCTGCCAATGAAGCCCTGAAGCTCATGAAGAACGGACTAAGCGAAGAGGAGTACCAACTAGCGGAGTTATGCATGAAGGAGACATATTTCCTATTCAATGGAGTTTACTACAAACAATTGGAAGGCACAGCCATGGGAACATCATTGAGCTCACCTGCAGCAGATCTGTACATGGAAAACTTTAAACAAAAGGCACTCTCTACTGCAGCTGAAAAACCTGAATGCTGGTTCAGATATGTGGGTGACACCTTCTCCATCTGTCTGGAGACACGTAAGAGACGCATTGGACAGATTCTTGCTCCATCTCAACAGCATCCACCCAAACATTCAATTCACCATGGTGTTGAAGAAGGATGACAAACTTCCCTTCCTGGATGTCCTGGTTCAAAAGAAAGGAAACCACTTAGGACACAGCGTATACCGAAAGCCTACCCATACAGGCAGATACCTCCATGCCACTTCACATCACCATCCGGCTCAGAAGGAAGGAATCACAAACTCTACTTAACAGAGCCGAAATGATAGCTGAATCGTATCAGCTTTCGACAAAGAAGAGGCACTGGAGAACAGCCTTCCTGAAGAATGGATACGAATGAGAAACCATTAGCTGAGTAGAACACAAAAGAAAGCACAAGAAACAAGACAAAAACTAAACAGACAATGAATCTATAACCCAGACAACCATCCCTAGTCCTACAGAATCCTAAAGACAAATTGAGACTATGTACCCCAGGCATTTACAGTATACCCTGTTTCTGCGGCAAGGTCTACATAGGACAAACAGGAAGGACCATCCAAAAAAGAATCTAAGAACACATATTTTGCGCCAAGTATTTCAAGAAAGAAAAATCGGCTGTAGCAGAACATTTCCACTACGCTAACCACCACATACCCTTCAAAAACATCACCATCCTTGTAAAAGAAGCTAATTACCATCTGCGTAGCATAAGAGAGGCTATCGAAATCATCAAAGAACCCAACTATTCCATTAACGAAGATGGCTATAAACTTAGCAAAAACTGGTATCCTGCCATCCAACAAAAGACCCACACATTACCTTTCTATCCACACACAGATGAAACCCACCACATTGAGTGTGGTTCGGTGGATGATCAATGGAAGGCCTGCTCCAGAGCCTTGGACGAGACGGCAGCAGTGACCCTGGGGCTAACTCCAAATGAGTCCCACTCCCCATGGTTTGATAACGACTACAAGGATGCAACTCCCCAGAAAAACATAGCATACCGAGCCATGACACAGAGGGACAGGAGGAGTAGTGTTGAGATGTACAGAAGACTACGCAAGGAAGAAAAAAGACTTCACAGCAAGAAAAAGAGCACGAAGAGCTGAAGAAAATTGCGGGAGTCTTTCCGCCGGGTCAATAAAATCAAGAAGCCTTTTTCTAGTGTTCAGGCCTATTGCCTGGACAAAGAAAGCAACCTCCTCACTGATAAATCAGAAGTTCTAGTGAAATGGAGGAATCACTTCGAGGATCTCCTGATGGACTCTCATCCGAACACCATCGCCAAGAATGCCGACCGACCAGCAACTGGCCGGTGAAAAAGACATTGAGATAGATTTCGAACCGCCTAGCGAGGACGAGATTGAGGAAGCCCTCAACAAGCTGAAGGATCACAAGGTTCCCGGGTATGATGGACTCTCTACGGAACTGTTGAAATACGGAGATGGTGAAGCAGTGAAGGCACTTCAGGATCTTCTTGTATCAGTGTGGACAGATGAAGTGATCTGAGTAGAAGAGTTCGATTAGATGCTCTATCCACAAGAAGGGTGATCGCTTGGTATGCAGCAACAACAAAGGCATATACTTGTTGACTTACAGATACAAAGTCTTCAGGCGAGGCAGGGCATGTGGCTCGCAAGAGTGAGGAAGATTTGCCCAGTAAGCTGCTGACTGAGCCTCTATACACGAAAAGAAAACGAGGAAGACCCAGGCTTAGATGGAGTGACCGAGTAGCGGCTGATGCAGGGAACATCCTTGGTGAACGCAACTGGACGGCAGCTGCTCAGAACCGCAACGATTGGCGGAAGCTGCTGGTGGAGGCCAGGACTCATCACTGGGTTGTTGGGCCAAATTAGTAAGTTAGTTAGAGGATTGGGCCAATGATACTGCCTTGTGGAACACCCGAAGATTGAGGAAAGAAGGATGAGTTGACATTATTATGATTTACTGTGAATGACCTGTTGGAGAGATACGATTGGATAATGAGAAAGTATGTAGGAGGTAGAAATTTAAAGAGTTTGTAAAGCATCCCGGGGTGCTAGACTCGGTAGAAAGCCTGTTCAACATCAAGGAAGACCACCGGACAATACAATTCATGTTTTAAAGCCGAAGAAACCACATCCATCACACGATGACATAGTAAACATACCAAAAATTTAAATGAAATTTGTCTCCAGCTTTTAGGTCTGAAGATCTACATACCAAATTATAATTTGAAAGATAATTAAAACTATCTATAAAACTAAATTAAAAAAAAAATTGTTAATCAGACCAATATTAGCGAAGATAAAATAAGATATGTAGGCCTGTGAAATTTAATCATTCACATTTTTTTTTAAACTACAATCTCACATTTTAAAAAGAAATTCATATTAGCTGGCAAAAGCATTATACCCATAAATAAGCTTTTTATTAATGCGATTGTAAAACTTTCATACTCAACTGTATATACCTTTGTTTAATCATTACCTGTTGTTTGCTGTTATCAGAAGAATCTGGTAGAATTGGACCAACAGGTGCTGGAGATATGAAATCTATTGGTGCATTCTCATTTCCCTCAACTGAAAATAAGAGAAATTGTGAAAATTAAAATAGTTTAAAATAATAAATTTATGGGTATAAGAAGTGATATTAATTGTAAATAAATAAGTGATGACTATACAAAATAATCCACTCATCCACTCACTTACAAAGTATAATCATCACTCTGTATCATAACAATTATAGAAGCTAACATTTTTAACGGCCGTTCTCCTATGCTTAGGATATGCAAAAATGTTAGGTCTGTAAAAATAGTTCTTTAAGTGGTTGAAAAAAAATATTCAATAAGACCTAAACAAATATTTTTTCCAATACTTTGACAACTATACATCTCCCAGGAAATTAAAAGTACTCATTTGTGATGAAATTAAATTATCTAACAAAAAATCATTTTAAT
The DNA here is from genome assembly GCA_037127475.1 of Arma custos. Lineage (NCBI taxonomy): Eukaryota > Metazoa > Arthropoda > Insecta > Hemiptera > Pentatomidae > Arma > Arma custos. The sequence continues at coordinate 34,740,302 of CM073759.1, forward strand.
CAATTATCATCAACTATCTTAACACATTGATTGTCACGGCAATTTTCAGAAATCTGGCCTAAAATGACAATTTGATTTAATCAAATTATATTATTAAAAACTCTAATTCTGATATATAACGAGTTTGATCGTAGCTGCACAAAAATGGCAAGTAAACACAGGACAAGATAACTCGTAGTTGGCATCCTAGAAAAGAACGCAAACTACGAGTTATCTCATAGTTGGCAGTCAACGTGTTAATGGTGTAAAGATTACTTCACACCTTTTGTAAACCTGCTGAAAAGAGGCTTCTCTCACTCACTCCTTGGCACTATGGTCCTATAAGGACCTGGGCTTCATCAACCACTGCCTGCCAATCACTCTAGTCCATAGCTAGTCTTCTCCAATATCTGACTCCCAGCTGGTGCAGATCGGCCTTCCTATCTAGTAGATCGGTAAAGTACATCTAGAAACCCTAATTTAGAAGATCATCTAGTACAGGGCCTTCCTTTGGGTCTCCTACCAACAGTCTTCTGGGCATTCTTGTTTCCGGCATCCTCACCACCTCAATCGAGCTCTTTTTACGAAAGACATTAAGTATAGTTCTCCATAAAGTTGTCGGAGTTCTGCGTTATTACGGATTCTCCATGCTCTCTAGTCATAGATGGGTCCATAAATCTGCTGTAGTATTTTTCTCTCCCAGACATTCACCATTATTTCTACTTTTTTGTTCAGGACCCAACTTTCACAACCATATGTTGCTATTGGCCTGACAATGGTTTTATATAATGTGATCTTGGCCCTTTTTGACATTTGCCCAGTTTTTAAAGCCAGTTTTGTATTGCATAGTAACAACAATTACCAGCGGCAAGTCTTGCTTTTATATCCTCCTCTATCTGGTTGTTGTGTGTTACTATTGTGCCCAGATATTTAAAATTTTGTTTGCTTAAAGTTGAACTCCATAAATGGGACTTGTTCTTCTACCACTACATTCCTTCTTGAGGTACACATGTACATGACTTGGCTTCGTTTATATGCAAACTCATTTTTTCTCCTGCTTGTTTGAATTCCTGGCTTGTTGGAAGAGGCTTAGGCTAGTGAAAATCGGTTGGTTCAGTTTTCCTCCCAGAAACCTCAGAAATTCTACAGAGATGGAATTATGAGATTATATTACCAGAATAGTGTGTAAAAAGGTCATAGATCAAGGCGATACATTTATCTTTGATTAGTCTTTGAAATTTGAAGGAATGTCATTAATTAATGAAATTTGTTTTGAAGATGCAAGAGGGATGTAAGGATCATCTACAAAAATCATAAAATTAAAAATACATACCCGGTGGAGGAATGAAGTAGTTGGTTTTCATTACAGATGGAACACTTGGAACTAAGTTGGCAGGGGGTAACGATTCATTTTTATCCATGTTGCCCATCACATCCACATAGTTTGACTTCATTACTGTTAAAATAAAAAAATATATATAACAAACAAATATTTTTATTTCTCTCATTTCCCTTAAGCAGTTTCCAAAACATAAAAAAAAATGGGAGGAACTACTGAAACTGTAAATTTATTTAAAAAGCTACTTCTTTAGAGAAATTAAAATTTTAAATTGCTGAATTTGGAATACATACTATAATTAAATTAGTTTAAGGTAAGGTCATTATTGAAACATAATTGCTCTTAAATATTCAAATACATCGGAAGCAAGATAAGCTAAATATTACCAGGGATATTAATTGTTTTTGTTTTTATAAATGATAGTAGAAAGAACGTAAACAAGTTGAATTAGATTTATCTTTTATTTTCATGCACCTTCATTCTTTTTTTTTTTAATTTAATTTATTGATATTTACAACTATAATAATATTACAACAAGTAAATCTGCTAATATGTGCATTATGACATGAAAAACACTTGTGGAGAAACTACCCATCGGCACTCCAATAAAGTTCTATAGTAGATGGTCTTGAGCCTCTATTAAGAAGCCATCTTCTTTTCAGACGCCTCGGAGGATTATCAGGAATATTATGGGAAGCAAGTTGAGAGACTAGTGGATTCAAGTATGTATGGAGCTTGTCATGGAAGGATAGGTATCTAGTTTGGGACAAATCAGTAATATATGGGATATTAAGATCATGATGGATGAGTTTATTTGTAACATAATAAGGAGCATTGAGGATTTTACGATCCTTCATTCTTATACATGTGATTTAACATATAGACTGGTTGTGGTGACCTTAAATTTGCTGATTAAATAATTTGTCTTTTAATAGCAACATCCTCATCAATACACTTTCGCAACGAGATTTTGAATACTTCTGCTTAGAGATTAGGGTTTAAAATTAAAGAAATGGTAATAACCAGTGAACACTCTCCAGGCTAAACCTAAAAAGCTTTTCCCTTTTTCATTTAAAGAGAATAGCAATAATTTTGGTTTATCTTTGCTATCATATTATTTTATTCATCATAGCATTATTATTTTATACAATTCAAGATCAAACTTAAGTTTGAATAAGATTTTCACCTTCTTCCTGAAGCACATAGGCATATTTTTGCAATAGTATTCTATTTTAAAAGTAAGACTCAACTCTGCTGATGAAATTGAAGGAATATTGCAAATACATAAAATAAAAAGTTATTAAAGAAAATTAATAAAACAAAATAAATGAATCCTCAGTAAATACAATCAACAAATAAATTTAATTACATCCAATTTAAAACAAACTTACATTTGCCCTTCTGGATCTTATATTTATTAGAGTTCTGAGGAGGAACGTATTCAGTGACTTTTGGTGGAGGTTTAACACTTCCACCACTTTCACTTTCACCATCCAGATTGACCCATTTCTTCTTCTGCTCATCCCAAATTATCTAAAAGTAAACCATTGTAAAAGTAGTTTACAACAAAATGAAAATACATAAATATATTTAACTTAGCTTCTATTATGGAAAAAAGCTTACCGAAGGATTACTGTCGTCAGGCAATCTCATTTGATTTTTCGGACGCATAGCGATTTTTTCCCAAATTCCTCCGAACCAGCCACTACTCTGCTCTTCATTTTTTGCCTTGTTGTCAGACCCTTTAGCAGTGTCCTTCTTCTTATCACCACCCACTTCATTCAGCTACAAATAAAATACAAATAATATGAATCCTAGGTTTATAAAAATGTTTTTATATTTAACATAAACTTTTTAACTTCCAAGCATATAACATATAAACTACTAATTATGCAATTCAATGCATCCAGAAAAAGTAATGAAAGGATAATAAATACAGCTTGGCATTCATTCTGATCAGTAATAAACAAAATCTTTTTTTTTTCTAAGAGACCAAAATTGACTAGATTTTAAATCTTAATGGAATTAATACAGGCGATAGGAACAAAGTGGGATTCAATAACACCTAATACGAATAATTTTAGAGAAGCTCTACCACTTTAGCATATTTTAAAAATGATAGGACATTGAAAATAAAATTCTTCAAAGATCTCATTATATATTTTTTGAATGATAATGAACTATGATATGATTTACGATTCCCCTTTTTTATACAAATAACGTAAAAGGCAAGTTTTAAACGAAATGTGTGAAACTATCAAGGCTGAAAGACCTTTAACAACAAATGATTCAATTGTCTGGTTTAAAAATGAGCAGAAACAACTAATAACTACTGAGTTTATAAAAGAAAATACATTGAAAAAATTATGTAATATAAAATAATATTGGGTTAATATAAATGATAACTATATTATTATTTATAATTCAATAAAAATTTGAATAAAGGTACATTGGTGAATAAACGTAATTCCTTAGTTTCTACTATTTGTTTTCTGTTAAAAAATAAAACTAATTGTTAATAAGTAAAAGTAAACAAAAGGTAGTGGTATATATGTGGTAATTACTAAAGACTAGGTTTATATGGAATAAAAATTTAACATGATCATACAAGTATACTTTGAATGCAAAAAAGAATAAACCCAGAAAATATGAAAAAATGAATAAATTTTATAGAATAAAATTAGTATTTAATATTTCGAAGAGAGCTATCACTTGGATAACCTCAATGGAAAATTAAAGTTGCAAATAAATATTGGAAATATAAGACGTTCATTTTTATTTCCTTAATAATAACCAAACTACTGAATATTTTGAATTATCAAGATTTCATATTAAATTAGGTAGTGATTAAAAAAGAAAATAAATTTATTCAAAAGCGTCGAGATTTTCCAAGACCAAGCAAGCATGTTAATACATATAAATCCGGACCCTAGTAATTACAAGGTTAACTATGACTTATCACTCTGCTGAAGTCCAGAATTCCTGATTCCATTCTTTTTTCCAATTAAGAAACCTTTAAACAGTAATGGTTTAATTAAATAACCATATTCATTTAGAAAGCCAAACCATACTTATAAGGAACAAAAATTAATAAAAATAATACACAATTATAACTAATACCGACCAACTACTAAAGTTTTATTTAATTATAAATAAATATTACCTTGGTTAATAAACTTTAAAAATCTAGAACTTCATGATGAGGATCAATAAGGAATGGAAGACAAATAAAAAGATTCTTTTTCATTTATTAAACATTACCTAAAACTATTATAAAAAAGTTTACATCATTAACAGCTAATTAGAAAGTCATAAATTGCTTTGTGGCTTATGAGACTGAAACTGAGATCTGTCCAACTTCCCTATCGGTTTATCTATTGGAAAGGTTCCACCAAACACTATTTCAGGTTTATTAATTCTTTGTTTTTGAAAATTTGTTGTAAGTGTTATCAAATTAGAATTGTGTTTACAATAATCACTACATAAGAACCGGTTTGACTTATTTGGGTTCGCCGAAAGAAAAGATGAAGCAGTGGGAGTAATGATTCGACTCTTGATGATTTGCTCCCCAATAGGTTTGATAGATAGGTCACAACTGCAACAAGGAGGAAGGGAACTACCCATCGGTATACTTACAACTTTCATCGTCGGTTTACTATCATCAACAGCCTGATCGAAAGCATGAAATAAATCACAACAAAATTATTTCTAAGTAAGAATCACATTGAATAAACACTTGTGTCATTTTAGAAAGAAAAAAATAATTAAATAAAAAATAAGTAAGATAAAAATCATAGTAGTACTTAATATGATTGGATCACTGAATTCACTATAATATAATCCATATACAAATTGGATAACGAGTGTATTATACCTACTAACCAAATACTAAACTTCAAATAACTGAAATGCAAAAAAAAAGATTATCAACAATAAACAAATCAGGAAAATTAGTAGCAATGATTTCAATAAAAAAACAATTTTGTTTAAAATAATATATTTGGATTAAGGGGTGCAAGTCGTTTTTAGGCAATAATGGATTTGTTATATTTTTTCTATATGAAAAATATTATTGATCTTGAAAAACGGGCTCACATAGATGTTAATACTGTTTCATTGACATCTCTGCTTTTTCTCAAATGTGACATGAACCCCCTTACCCAAACACCACAGTAATACCTTTAAAAGCTATTGTTACTAAAAAATGTGGAGTCAAATTCAGACAACAAACATTCAATTTAATTCTGTAGAGAAAAAATGTAAAGAAAAAAAAATTCTAATCATACTAATCCACACAACTCCAGCATCTATACTTAGTTTTAATAAAAAACTATTCTAGCATTCAGTATACATAAATACAATATTATATTTATAGTTACAAATACCCCCGATACTTGCTATCCCCCTTTAAAGGAATTAAACTAAAAAATATTCAATTTTTAAAATAATAAATATAATCTATGATTCAAAATATTTCAAGTTGGTTTCTCTTGCACTAATATACTTACATATTAATTAAGTTTTGGGATTTAATAACTAACTTTTTGTTTAATAGCCATGTGCCGTACTTAATTGCACCATGAAACGATTGTTTCATTCTCTCGTACATACACCAAATTAGGTTAAATTCTTTAAAAAAAATTAAATTTTTTTTTATTACATATTATATATAAAATATTTAAAAAGATTAGAAAAACCGATAATCTATTCCAATTCAATTATGAAGTTCAACCTTAATTATATTGGTCTACCAACAAAATAAAAAATAACTACTAAAATACAAAATCGAACTGGCATCACTTCTGATTCAAATATGCCAATTCAAAGTTCTACCAATGACACTGATCACGATAATTTTGGAGAATTTATGTAGCTACAGATGTATGACTAATATGGATAACAGATAACATTAAACATTTAATTTACTAAAAATATTTCAAAAACAAGAAATATAACCTACTGACATTGAAAGCACCTATTAATAAAAAATGTTAACTATAAATGTAAAGAAAGAGTCATGCTCAAATCATCCAAATAAAATTAAAACAGTAAATTTAAATACATCTTCACACTTACTGGAATAAGAAATTCATCCAGAGGAAATAAATTATAATATAGTCATTAAAAATTAATTAATTTTTTTTAACCGAATACACAGTACTCTTTAAATTCCATAAATTGTATTTTTCTGTAAATGATTCAAAAAGTTATCAACTGAGGAAAAAAACTAACACAGCACTAGTCTAAGCTTGTCCCCTGACATATGCCAAAATGGCTTGAGACTTCCTTGCTATACTACAATACCAGTCTTAAGTTATAACAAGGAGAGAAGTTGGATGAATATGTTATTTTTAGGATAAAGGTAACTGGTCTCTCCAATTACAGAGAGAACAGCTTAGCAGGTCAAACTTAATTTTCTTTCAATAAATTTTAGACACACTTAATTAGATGGTTAAAAGTAAGATTGTGACAAGCAAAAGGACTATTTTACATTAAAACAATGTCCAGTGGTTTCATTAAACTGTATGTTCCAACTGTATCTCCATTGTGGTGCAACATTGGATTGTATAAATTAAAAGTTTTATGACTCTACACTGTTAGAAGAAGCAATAATTAAACTTGTCTTATTATATCTGTTGGTTTAGAAGAAGAAAAAGAAATGAAGTCAGAAAATGTAATAATAAAATTAATAAACATATTTAACAACTTGTTAATAACCATATAACCTCTTAGGGACAGCAATTGTCTAAAATAGAAACTTAGATGAAAAGATTACATAGAGAGGAGTTCCAAATTAGACCAATATTTAAAAAAAAAAATTTAGGTCAAATAGAATATCGTTTAGTCATTTATTTTCAGATTTATTTTCATATTCTCAGCTTTTAAAGTTACATAAGTTAAATAAGAATAAATATAATATAATATATCAATTAATTGAAATAGTTTCAATGTACTCCAATATTTTTTAAAAATTTATTTCAATTAAACCTTAGGAAAATATTAAATTCCTTTGAATTTGGAATGTCTGGCAACAGAATGCAACAGGCAACTCCACAAATTCCTACCCCTACATACTTTCTCATTATACAGTGCTATCTCATTAATAGATCATTCAAAGTAAATCACAAAAATGTCTATTCATCCCTCTTTTTCAATCTGCTGGTGTGCCTCAAGCCAGTATTCCCAGTCCAATCCTCTACATAGTTTATACAGCAGACATCCCAAACCAAACTAATACCGTCCTGACTATGTAATGGTGATGATATATGTGTATTAACAGAAAACACTAATCCATTCAATGCAGGCTATACTCTTTAATACCAAATCACATGGGATTAAAATAAATTCTCACAAATCCCGTCAAATTGCCTTTACCCTTAGTCATAAAATAAACAATTCCTGTTCGCCAGTATCCTTTAATAATATCTCACTGATTAGAATAAATCTGATACTTAGGACTACAACTTAACTGAAAAGACAAGTAATTACCAACATTTCAGGCTTCTTCAACACTTACAAGACAAATGCTTTTATCTCCAAATTAATAATAAAAGACTCATATGTATGACAATTTTAAGACCTATTTGGACTTACAGGAGTAGAGCTTAGGGTATAACTCCCACAATCAAATTCCTCTAGTACCCAATCCCTACGATCCGAAATTTTAAGTAAACTCCTCAATGCTCCTTACTTTGTTAAGAAACAAGTCAACCATAATGACCTTAGAGCAAGGGCGGATCCAGGATTTTTTTCTGGGAAGGGGGGGCACATCGGGCAGACGGGCAAAAAAATCAACAATAACTTAGAAATAAACTTGTAGTATTTATAGAAAGGTTTCAAAGGTGAAACAATAGTTTCTCTCATGTTATTTCTGTTATTTTATTCATATACTTTAACAACTATCATCACATGATTTGCCTATAAGTATGTTCTGTAATGGATTCTCCACAGTACACAAAAAACAGCCTGGGAGGGGGCACGTGGCCCCATGTCCCCCCTGGATCCGCCTATGCCTTAGTGTCTCATTTGTTGTTGGTTTGGCCCAAACCTGATATCAATCTTTTCATGAAAAACTTTATTCTCACTCAAACCCACTAGTCTCAAACCTAGCAACCTATAATATTATAGTAGCTATAATATTTTCATGCAGCTCAGGCAAATTTCTAAAAAATTCCATTTTCAAAAAATCTTTTGTCGTTTGAGACAATCCACATTTGTAATGACCAATAATCAAAAAGAGCAATGTTCGGCAAATGTGGGTGCAGTAAAATACCCTTTTTCAGCGTTTCTTAATAATTTTTTAAGACAGCTGCAACAAAAGATGCTATAGAATAATTTTTAGAATAAATTTTAGTTATGTTCTTTCTCATATAGTATATATTATGTTAACATATCTTCATATATGTTTTCTCATAATGACCAGCTCAAACAAATCAATCACAGGTTATCCTGACCATCCATAATGGATTCTCCTGAATCTTAGTAGATCAGAATATGCAATACCTCTGTGGTACCACAGGATCAACATGATCCATTTGAACCATAATTTCAGCTTTGGTGTTGATGTTTAGGTTGATAGCTACTATTTCCTGAGCTAATATATTTTCTTCTTACGATTACCATAGAGTATCTCCAATCACAATTCAATTCAAAAAAATTTGTTTGCCATTTGAGCAGCTGCTCGCAAGAGAAAAAAAAAAGACTTTTCAATCCTTCTTGGTTTCAGTTCATAAGGTCACCGACTGCCTTGCCTATGAATCATTCCCTCAAATTTTAATCAAACTTAAATTACTAGTTGTGCCACTCCAAATGATTCGACAAGTTCTTCTTGTGTTTGGCGGGGAACTTTATCAGGTAATATCTTCAAATTATTTTGGCTGTCCAGAACAAGGCTTGTCATCTATACAAAAATCACCATCCTTCAAACATTTGAAATGTCAAAATTATTCCTATGATTTTTCTAACAGGAGACTCTCCTGGGGCACACTCAGTCTCTATAAGGGAGAGAAAAACCTGCACACTTAATTGAGGGGGTAAACTAGGAAGTTCAGCATGATCTCGGCTAAAAATAAAATATGTTGGCTAAGTAACCGACTCACAACCGTTCATGGGCTGTAATAAATAGACTTTTTTTTTTAGTATTATTCAAATCCTTATGATCCAAAAAAAGGAACATTTGAAACACATACACTCTTAAGTAAAGTTATGAATACATAAATAAAGATGAGTTCATGATAAATTAAATAGTATAATTTATAGATAAGAATGTAATTATACCTTTAACTGTTCTTCGGTTGTTTTAAAAAAACTGTTTCTTTGATTTTGTGGTGCTTCTGCAGAAGGTTGGACGACTGCAGGCTGTGTTTGTGCTCTAGGTTGTTCTCCCCACTGCGGGTCTGGTCCACTAGATATTTGAATGGGACCAGGCATTTCATTATTTCCTCCATGTCCTGTTTGGTAGCCTGTGAAATTTATAGCCATCATAAAATAAAGAAATTAATGGCATTTTTCAATGAGTAGGTATATTTATTGTTACTAATACTGCAAAAATTATTGATATTGTAGTTATACTTTTTCTAGAAAATTACATATGATATGTAATAATAATTCTACAAATTACTTTTTTTTAAGTATAAATATTACTCAAAGTGCATAGACATTATAAAAAATAAAAAAAATGCCAACATATTGTTTCTTATTTAAAGAATTAAATATTGTTAGAAACTTTTAATTCTATAAAAACTTTTCAGAATTATTCATGTAAATGGTATCCTCTGTCTTTTTATAAACTTGGTTATTTGCCAAATAAATCAATTCAATGTTTAATTTAATTTTGTTTTAACCCAAGCACTCTATTTAGTAATACCTAGAGTTTTTAAAATGGTAGTTTCACAATTTACAAAATAATCTTTTCCAGAACTGAAGGAGGGGCTCGGGAGGTGTGGTGGGGAGATGGGATTCATTGCCATTGCAGGGTCAAATAAAACTAATAATCCGAAAGAATCCAAAAAAAAAAAAAAATCCGAAACAGTCTAAAACACAATGACAATAACAGTCCAAAATAAAGTCCAAGAGCAGTCAAACACAAAACCACAATACTAACTCTGAGAGAATAGAATGATAAAACAGTAAGAGCAAACTAGGTCATGACAAGGGAAAATGGCGAGTGAGGTGAGTACGGTAGTGGGGGAAAGAGCATGGCTTCCCCTCAGCATGACTGGCATGGACGTGAAGTATAAAAAGTAAGAAAAAAACCAAGAAGCAATTTTTGTTATTTTTTAGACCTAGACCAAATGAAAATCAAACTTGTGAAGATCAAATTCATTACAAGCATCCAAAAATATATAATATAAAATCCGTTAATACAGTGGCCTGGCTGAGTTATAACAAATAAAAACTTTCATTTTTGTTAAATAAAAGTAAAAATATCACAAAATTCATTTGATGTTTTTTTACTAAACATTTTTTTGTTATTAATTAATTATAACATATCAAAAGTAAATGGAATTCCAAAACAGTTGCATGCTCCTTGTTAAATTTACTAAAATGTGCTTCTCTGAATGATGTCACACCAAGACATATAAAGACTTAAGGTGTAAGGAGCGAAGAACTTTTGGATGCTATCAGCAGCTGAGAAGGGACTCGATGAGTACAGGGATAAAGTTCAATATACTAATGTCAGATTATTAGTTTTGCTATAAGAAAAGAGACCAATGATTTTCATAGAATAACAAGAGAGCTGTGGAACTCAGAGGATTTATATTAATCTCCTCAGCATACTTTCCTTAAGACTGGAAATCTTATCTAGGTCATTGCTGCATCACTTTTATATTAACAGTTGATGCACTTCTCGAGAATATTTATATCTAGATTCAATCGAACTGATGCAGAGTTGTTGTCTAGCCCCCCTGTATTAAAAATTTAATATCATTAAGGAATTCTTCCTCTTGCCATTTCTAGCGTCAAGGAGCCTGGAGGCTATTTTGTTTAGTTTCAATAGATTTTCTGCCATGCGGGTTATTGGACCAGCGATGGAGGCCCAGTATCCTCGGGAAAACTGGTCTCATAAATATTTATGTTCCCTCAGGAGAAAGGGTGACCTAGCTATACCACCTGGTACTGGGTTTCCCCAACCTGGGAGACCAGTGGCTGATTGCAGATGATTGGGCGATGGGGCTGCCAACTCCCTACGCCATTATCATTAAGGAACTCGATGGAAAAATGTTGGAATATATCAAAAAGTAATATTTTCATGGAGTGTTTTTCATTTCCATTCACATTAAATTCCTGTGATAACATAATTATTAAAATTTTAAAAAATATGTACCTGAAGGCATCGATGGAGCTGGTGCAAAGCCTTGATGATAAATATTTTCAGATATCTCAGGTTGAAACTGTAAAAATAAAACCTATGTTACTAAAATTTATGTTCACTTGAATTTTATAAAAAATGCAATTTGATAAATATATTATATTTTGAATTTATAAATATGAATTTAATGTTATCATAAAAACATCTAATCATTACTACTTCATATTAAAATTTGTTTACCTTATTACGTTATATCCCATATGATACAGAGGCAACAGGTAATTTGGCCATAATTATAGAATTTAAATTAAAAGTAAAACTAATTCGAATTCTTACATCAAACCATTTAAATTTAAATTTATCAAAATAAAAATTAAGTCAATGAGACTGATAATGCTCAGACTACTACAACACGTGAAGTATATCAAGTATATATCTTGAGTTTTATTAATTGTTTGATAAGTTAACTTATTATTACAACAGAAGTAAAAATGTAAATAATAACAAATTTATGAGATGAAAATAGTTGACTGGATGATCTAATGTAAAGGAGATAGGTGGGGGGTGCAGTAAAAAAAAACACTGAATAAGTAATAAACTTATAATTATGTGCCGACGTTTCGACCTACAGTGTAGGTCGAAACGTCGGCACATAATTATAAGTTTATTACTTATTCAGTGTTCTTTTTGACTGAACCCCCAACTATCTCCTTTACAATAACAAATTTAGTTCTGAATGTGGGAAAAGAACCCCAAAAGTTTATTTATTTTATATTAAACAAGTATTATTATTTACTACAACCAAATTCATTTATTTCCTTCATTGATTCATAAAACAAAAAATGAAGTCTGGTTGCTTTAATATTTTTTCCATAAATTTGACAAAAGTAAATAATTTTTGTTCCTTAGGAGCTTCAGAATAATACTAATTAATCTTTTACGTTAAATTCAAACATATAAGTTTTTATTTTCAATAACTGATGTAATCACGGATCCACAGAAGGTAGAACATCCAGCATGCACCGACATAGGAAAATTAAATAAATTACTGTTTGAGAAAAATTTATTGCGTTAATAGCTCTTTAAACTTAACCACAATTAATATTCTAATTCTACAACTTGTAAACAATCAATACTTCTTCCATACTTATATCAAAGAGAAAAAAAATTGAATTAATATTTTAAATAAAATTATAAAACAAAACAAACAAAAAACTTACCTGCTGTCGACCTGACTTTTGAGGAATTGGCATTTGAGGTGGCTGAAAAACCTGTTGTTCCATTGTGTTCATCATAGGGACTGGTTCTGCGTACAAAGGTTTTTGCTCCTCAGGAACCTGTTTTAATTAATCACAAAATATCACTTATTCAGATTTCATACTTGACTACTACACAAATGTTTATTATTTCCAACTAGTTAAAATGAAAGCCGGTTTTCATAAGAACTGTTGCAGAATAAATTACAAAATAAATAAGCCAAGTTCAACAAATATTAAAAGCATAATGATGGTAGGTAGTAGAGCATAAAGCAAAAACCTGAAACTTCATCACATAGTCTTACTAATATTATAAATGTGAAAGTTTGTATGTTTGTCTCTCTTTCACGCAAAAACTACTGGACGGATTTGGATGAAACTATACAGTAATATAGGTTATACATCAGAATAACACATAGGCCATAGCAAGCGCGGATTTAAGGGGGGGAGTGCACGGAGGCACGTGCCCCCCGACAGTTTTTTAGGTACTGTGGAGAATCCATGATTGTACATAATTAAAGGCAAATCGCATGATCATAGTTGTTAAAATAACAGAAATAACATGAGTGAAACTATTTGTTTTACAATCCAACTAACCTTACTTATATTATAAATGTGAAAGTTTGTATGTTTGTCTCTTTTTCACGCAAAAACTACTGAACGTTTTTGGATGAAACTTATTGAGTAATATAGGTTATACATCATGGGCTACAGCAAGGGCAGATTTATGTGGGGGCATGCGCCCCCCCCCGTTATAGTACATAATTAAAGGCAAATCAGGAACTTAGCATCTTGAAATTTGTAGTTAGGTTCTTTGTATAGTTTAAGAATGAAATTTGGATAATTCCACCCCAAGGGTTTCCCCTTGAATACAGTAGGGGTTCAAAGGTTTTGTCAGTTTTGATGTTAGACATCTGATATTTTGGATGTATGAGTAACTTATATTTTAAAAAAATAATTATTTATTTAGAATGATCTTTCACGAAACTTTATTTGGCAGACCAAATTCCACGCGAGCGAAGCCGCCGGCATAAGCTAGTATTTCATAAAACTTATAACAAAAAACACTGGTACTACAGAAAAACATTGTAACTGAAAGCCTAGAAAGTACTTAGCTTGGCTACTAGATTAGTTTAGATTTACTTTTGCACTAAGTTATGGCATTCATCATAACTCAGTAATGTTTACTTTTATAAGGATCACTGATTTAATCTCAGTGCTGATCAAAATTCAGTGCTGGTGTAACTATCACAGTTGTAATAAATAAAAATTTCCAAGTTAAAAATAAAATCTCTCCTTACATCCATACCCTCCCAACATTAATCCTTAACGATCACCCCATCCTGTTCAGCTCCTCTGTGAAAAACCTAGGCATTACTATTGACCCAAACTCTCCCTGGATATCCCACACCGCCTAAATATCCAAATCCACATCCGGTCAATTAGTTTCCTGAAGTTATTCCATCGTTCTCAACATCTCCTTACACAACCTTCCTGTAAGCTTCTCGTATCATCTTTCAACTTCCCCCACTTTGACTACTGTAGCATGGTATATGGAGGCCTTTCTAAAATGCTTAAAGACAGATTAAAGCAAATAATGAACTGCTTTCTAAGATTTGTCTTTGGTACTCCGAGGCGATTGTGCATGTCCCACCTTTGTGATGAGTTAAATGGCTCTTCTCTCCCTTCCAAAGACAATATTTCCGCGGTTCATTCTTATACCAATCCATTAACTCTCAACACCCTACTCCAATTAAAATCCTCAGTCCAGCACCATAAAACAAGATTTCGCCTTTCTGATCTTTGTATTCGTTCCCACAGAACCAAAGCATTTGAACGTTCCTTCTCGCCCACTCCACCACAGTGTGGAATTTAATCACTCTTAACATCGGTCATGCTCCCTCACTATCATCATTTAAATCCTTGCTTTTCCAACATCTCCTAGCTTCCCAAAAATCTGCTCTCTAAGCAGGATAGTCATTTCCTTAGAATGTTATGTACTGAATAATTTATTGTGTTATTTAGTTGTATTAATTTTGTTTTTAAGAAAATGTACATCAAGTAAAGAAATTATTACATGCTAGCTCATGAATTCAATAGATGTTATTGATTTATCTATTCTCTTTAATTGCTTTATATCATGCCAGGATTCGTAGTGTTTATTTACTTATTATTATTATTATTTGTTTATTTTTTTAAAATTGTTTTCTGTCCCTTTTTATACGCTTTATGATTTGTATAATGTAGCGTTCTGGCCAGATATATATTACGTTTCTATTTCTGTTCATTTTTGTTACTCTAAAGCAGCGGTTCCCAAACTGGGGGGCGTCAGGACATGTCAGGGGGGGCACGAGACTAGTTGAACTTTAAATTAAATTTAAGTAGTCTTTCTAAAATTCTAAATTAACCATGATGCTTAGAAAATTGACGACTTTGATATAAAGGACAAACCTTCATTTCGGTTAAAATATTTCAAAGTGTATCCTAGTGTATCACGGGAAGCTCTTCGTTTATATTTGCCTTTTTCAAGCACCTATTTGTGCGAAAAAGCATTTTCAACACTTATGGCAATTAAAACAAAGTATCGGAATAAACTTGATGTTGCTAGTGACTTGCATTGTGCACTTACTAAAACTCAGCCACGAATAGGCATGCTAGTAAGAAGAATGGAAGCCCATCCATCTCACTAACCAACCTGATCTATTTTTCTCTTATTAATAATTGTTGTATTTTATAAAAACTGATGTTGTACCTTATGGCAGTATAAATAAATGTTTTGTTTTCAATGTAATACTTATTTGTTTTTGTTTTGTTCCTAGGCCCACACAATTTATTGTTAAGGGAGGGTGCGAGAAGCTTTCATTTCAACAAAAGGGGGGCGTGGTACAAAAAAGTTTGAGAATCCCTGCTCTAAAGGGACTTAAGTCACAGAATAAAGTTACTTTTCTATTTTAAAAAATTCAAGTCAAAACCAAAATCAGTAGGATATCTACTGAAGTTTACAAGCATTGATTATAAAATACAAACCTTATATGCTTCTTGAAGAAAATCATTATTTGGGTTTGCCTCAGGGATAGCCAAAGGTGAGCAGTTATTACTACGAGAAGTGTAATCATCCTTTGACAAAAAAAAAAGGAAAGATCATAATTCACAAGATAATTTGAAAATAACAATAAATAAAACCTAATGAATATAATAAAATCTCATAAGCATTGAAAATTTATTTCAGTATTTTTTTTTTACTTTTCAACTGTCCCTAGGTGTGACAAAGAAAATAAAGTACTGTAATTAATTCCTAAATTAGTAAATCAAAATTAATTATAGTAGCTACAGGGGAGCAGGGTACAGAATTACTAATCTCTAAGTCCTGAGTTTAAGTTTGGCTATAGCAGATGAATTGTTTATTCTGTTTTAAGCCATGGATCAACCCAATGGGATCTAGATACCTTCCAGGAGTTCACACGGCCTCTATAAAGAGAGAACCCTTAAAGGGGGAGGGGGGTTGGCAGTTGAATGAGATATCAGCCAGTACAACTACGGTTTAAAAACAGTACAGCCTCAAGTTGAGTAAGATATCAGCCTGCACAACCACGGTTTAAAAACAGTACAGCCTCAAGTTGAGTAAGATATCAGCCTGCACAACCATGGTTTAAAAAAAGTACAGCCTCAAGTTGAGTAAGATATCAGCCTGCACAACCACGGTTTAAAAACAGTACAGCATCAAATTGAGTAAGATATCAGCCTGCACAACCATGGTTTAAAAACAGTACAGCCTCAAGTTGAGTAAGATATCAGCCTGCACAACCATGGTTTAAAAACAGTACAGCCTCAAGTTGAGTAACATATCAGCCAGCACAACCATGGTTTAAAAACAGTACAGCCTCAAAATGAGTAAGATATCAGCCTGCACAACCATGGTTTAAAAACAGTACAGCCCCAATCATGAACTGAACCCTTATAACCTTCATGGGTTGTAGTGGTGCAGGTTAAATTAATTTCTTCAACACCCACTAGGAGTCAAATTTTTGGCACACAATTATCCTATCTTAATGTTTCAGAGGTCCTTGAATTAACAAAAAATGTTTAAAGGCATTGGTTAGAGAATCTATATACCATTTTTTGTCACTATTACCTCTTAAACCGGCTGACTAATTTTGCCGTTTTTTTTTGTATTTGTTTTTTAATAAGGTTTCAGGCCCCCTAGCTTATGCAGCCAATTAGCTACTTCATACACAATATTAAAAAATTACATTTTTCTAAGTTCTTCTTTTAGAAGCCTGTTAATGTATAGAATATTCATAAATAGTACACCCCTGAGAAAAATCAGGAAAAAATTATGATAAAAAATTAATATTAGTGCATAAGTCAAAATGTGCACATTATTGGAAAAATCGATGAAATACAGCATCTTCACTTGAAAGGTAATTAAAATCTGTACAAAACAAAAGCAAAGTATTTATCTAAATTGAAAAGATACCACTAATTAGACTTTGTACCCATGTTTTTCAAGTATTTAATGTCCCTTTAATTTTCAAACAGCTTAAAACCTATACATCTGGGGCATAATGTTCATTTACAGCATAATTGAATTGCCTACATACCAATATATAGAAAAAAACCCCAAAAGATTATAAAGAATAAGATGATCCAGAAGAGATTTTTTATCACCACTTACAGCATCTCATCCTTCATAATATTTTTAACATTCAACCAATCCTTATACAATAAGAACAAAAAAGATCAGATCAATATTAACTAAGAAACAATAAAAAGTTTTCTTGGATATTCGATTTTCTAGTCTATAAACATTCAAAATTATTCAAAAATTGATCGAGTATATTAAAAATTCAAATTTATTATTGCATTATGAAAAAATTAATCGAACCAAAAGTCTTGAACTAATTATATGAAAAAAAGAAATGCTAAGAAATAATATATTCTAGTTAAAAGATACAAAATGTTTATTTACTAATAATAATAATTTACCGGTAAATTTCTAGAAAGCTGCCTAAGGCTGGAAAGCCAATCAGGATCTCTTTCAGTATTTCCGGAAAGTGCTAAAACGGGATCAAACATTTTCAACCTTGCTGAGAAATCAATAACAGTTGTGAGGAGTGATTTAGCAATTGGAGTGGTACCGCTGAGCATTTCTTGAGCAAGTAGCTCACAATATTGTAAGGCGTTGCGAATTCGTCCACTGTCTATTAAGCGGGCTGCCAAGATCAATTTATAAATCTGGAGAAAAAAGATCAATACTTTATTAATACAACAATTAAATGATACTATAAAATGATACATAAAATATTTAAATAAAAACCTGTAGTGTGGGGATGCTAAACGATGGTTGCCGTAATTTCAAGCCATACTCGTAGCACATTGTCAACATAATAGCTCTACAACTGGCAAATTTGGAAAATTCTTGATCAGGAGAAGAACCTAGCAAAACTAGTTGGGCATCTGGTCTAAATTCAGAAAATTCAACTTGAGCAGTGACGTAACAGAAATGGGATGCGAATAACCTTCCACTGACATCTGAAAATTAAAAAGTTTACATTATTTGTTTAAAAACCTGCATCACTGACAATAATATCGTCCCTAACATTTCCAACTATCGAATGTGAAATAAACACAGTTTTTGTTTTCGACTTATAGCAGTTGCTTTAGAATTGATAATTGATATAAAATTCATATAGAGGCATCTATCAGATCACAAAAACAATGTAAAACGAATGTGATAGGTTTGACTATGGGCACTAATTTTTATTGAACCTTGAAACTGCTTTTTTTTAATTCTCCTCAAAAGTACCGATTTTCACATTCGATAGTTGGAAATGGTAGGGACGATATGAGGTTAGCAGAAGTTATTGAAGTATTTGTAATAAGGCCTATCTTTTAAAAAAATGTTAGCTATGCACAAAAAAAAAAAAATATTGATTTAAGTCTGTTTTTATAATGATGCATCAAAGAGAAAAAAATCCTGAGCAGCAGATGCTGTCACAATGTTTGTATTTTCACTAAAATACAAAATTGAAATATTAAAATGACAAGGATGGGAGGAGAATGATGATATTCCCAAAAAGTATTTTCTAACACTAACTCTGTGATAGAAAAAATTATTAGATACTAAAGAATCAATGAGCCCATTGTATTTTTCCTGGGTTCCTTTCTTCCTTTCCTTTAATACATGTTCATTTTAATAAGTAAGTAAAAGGGGAAAAGGAAGGATGGCTTCTGTCTTGACATAACCTAAACACCTTAGAACCATTTATTATTGTAGTTATTCAATATTAAAAAACAAAAACATAACATAGTTCCTATTATACTTCCTTATTTAAAATATATGTTTTTATATTCCTACTTACTGAGTGAATCTCCTAAAGTGATAATTGCCTGCCGATCTAAATTGGCATTTCCTGTGGGATTACTTAAAATCATTGCAAGGTGCGGCCTCCAGTCAGACCATTTCTTATCAGCGCAACACTGAAAAAACAATAAAATAAAATAAACTATGATATAGCATTAGTTCAACCTCTCAATGATTTAAGTTAAAAATTTCATAAGCATAGAATGAAAAATTTCAAAGGATGTGGAAATAAAATTATTAATGAATTAGTAAAATAAGTATATTTTACCGTAGCAGCTTGGGGGACAAAGCCAGACATCAATTGATAAAGCGTTTGAAGAGGGTCATTATGGGGTATACTGTTAGCAAATCTCAACATTATATTGTTATGTGTCCTTTCATCCATCTTTGAAGCAAGAAACAGTGCATGGCCCCAAGCATCATTATCAATTGCCCAATCTGAAAATTCAGAAGTTCAAAAAGTTCAGCCTTAAATAGGTAAGTACAAGTGCTTTTACAGAGTATTTATTAACTTAACTATTCAGTATATCATACCAAGAGTTTTTTCTACCTCCCGGAAATAAAATAAATGAAGAAAATGATTTTAATTTCAGCCAAAAAAAATAAAACCTACCTAATGCTTCAGCTTTATTTCCTTGTTGTAGCAATTCCCTGAATCTCGCAGTAACTTTTTTACCAGAAACAGCAGGTGGACTTGCGGCATCTTCAGTGGATTCATTTCCATTTTGGATAGACTTCTTGTAACTATCCATTAATAATTCAGCTACATCACTTCCATTCACCTCCTTAAAACAACACCAACAATATTAAGTACAGAAAAATGAATAAAATGAGTAAAAATTATTGAATAAATACATATTAATGAATGCATTGAATCAAAAATGAATAAGTAATAGAGATTTATTCAAGTACAAACCCCATTTCCTTTAACAGTCATATAGATGAGATCATAGAGGAGTTTCTCAGAGCTCTTAACAGATCGATCAGAAATTCTCTTGAGATATTGAAGAACTGTATTCCTGTGAGTAACACCCCTAAAAAACCAAACATCATAAATGTTAAAAGACATTATTCCATTTAAATTTGAAGCAACCAATTAAAAAATTAAATTACAATAGCCTAAATTATTTTTTCAAAAATTATAATTAAGTTTGTTAAGATTTTATATAAGGTTGTAAAGGATCTTGACATTATGTGTCCATCGAAAATAAAACACTTTATTTCTTATAAAAATAAACAAAGTCAATTGGATAAAACAAAAATTATATTGTACAGGAATAATACTACAATGATGTAGTAGCGAGATTTGTTGTGAGTGGATTGAGAGAGGAAGAGTGGATAAACACAAAAAAAGGTAAGAAACAATTGTATTAAGACGTGATATAAAAAATAAATAAATAGTTTTTTAAACTACATTAAATTATTTTTAAAAAAATAAGATTCAAACAGAGATAAAATAGCAAAGAATTAATGAAGGATACAATTTGTCTGGGGGTGCAGTCATTAATAACACTAAATAATGTTAACTTCTTTATTATAAGTGCCAACGTTTCAGCCTACAGTGTAGGCCATCTTCAGGGATAAGAAGGAAAAACAGAAAAATAACTATAAGAACATTGCAGTAATAAGAATTATAGTCGGCACATAAAATAAATAAGTTAACCTTATTTAGTGTTATTAATGACTGCACCCCAGACAAATTGTAACCATCATTACTATCTTCCAGTCAACCATTTTCCTCTTTAGCAAAGAATTAAGATTAACTTACGGAATAAATGGGCCAGGACTTTGGAAAAAGTCTTCTGAATCACTGTCTAATGATATCTGTGAAAGATGACATATATTAACAGTTGCTCGTTGTTTATCTAATGGATAATGTGGATCCACAACAATCAAACGACCTTGTCCATCCATGTTTCCTAAAAATATAACCATGCCATTAATTCAATTATTATATTTGTTAAAGCAGAACAATCTTTTTAATTTAAAAGAAGGCACATAGGAAATATGACATAAGTTCATAAAATTATATGAAGAATGTACACAAACTCAAAAATCCTCATCTCTAAAAAAAAAAAAAGCTTACTTATAATTTCTATAAGCCTGTCCATAAAATAAGTAACAGGTATTTTTGTTTCCTGTTATTTCGAGACTTAATGCTTCTAGTTTGTAATTTTTGCACTTATTTCCTAACAACAAAAAATATAAGATAGGTAATGTACCTCTAATATGGGCACTGTCGTACAATCTAGGAGTATAATCCACTTCTTCTTCCCTGGTAAGATCATCGACTGTCTCTTGAGGGCTAAAGAAAAAAAATGCAACGTTATAATAGCATATTTGTAACAATGATATTACAATATAATAATACAGCTCTGTTATGAAGATAGAATTTTTCTAGAATTCCATAAAGCATCAGGCGGTAGTGACTGTTTTTTCCCCATTAAATCTGTTTAACCTAGTCACCACTCCTCTCAAAATAAACATTCTAATACAAAGTATCATTAAATAGAAATGTTAAACTTAAATTTAGAGTTTTTCATTTATATCCAAAGGGTAAAAATATATAAGTTGACAAGAGTCGTAACTTATCTTATTAATACACGTCATTTTGTTAGATATTAATAACAAAGAAAAAGAGGAATATTATAAAAAATTCCATGATAAGACTATTAAAAGGGCATTCTTAGTATATATCAGAATTAATATTAGGAAAAATGTAATCAAATATTGTAAGAATTAAAATCTCTGAATATATTTAAATATTTTAACCTTGAAATATATATCTGATTTTATGTTCTATATATATTGTTATGTTTAATCGTAAATTTTTAATAATTTTCATTCAATTTTGCACAGAACAAAAAAAAGGTTAAATAAAGCGGGGGAAAAAAAAGTCAAAACCTGGCAGTCAGATTACTATTGAGATAGTCGAGACTTGCAATAGTAAAATAAAATAACATTACTAAACACCTTTAATGAAAAACGGACTGTTTATATTTACCAAAACAGTAGTTTTAGTAATATCATAACAGTAGATGAAATAAACAGAACTCAGCTGGTTTGAAAAGAATAATTACTGTTATTTCTACTTACGTAGAGATACCCTGTCTTTGATGGGAAGAACTCTGGCCTGAATGAACAGAGGCTCTATCACTTGAAAAAGCACGTGCAGAGGTATCCTGGCCAAACCTTCCTTGCATGTATTGAGAATACCATTGAGCATAACCAGCAGGGTCTAAAAGTCGCATCCTTTCAAAATATTCTGCGGTTCGTTGGGAATATTTTAAATTATAATCATGAAAAGAAGAAACCCCTGGTGCATTTGAAAAAAAAATCATATGTAATTATATTAAGATGACAATAAAAAAGTCGTTAAGTTAATAAACAAACATAATGTTAAAAGTATTTCATTAATGATGGCCAAATTATTTGACCACATGGTAAATCTATGCTTATTAAAAAAGCTTAATTTTCCATCATGAATTTTTAGATAGGCCCAATTTCTCACTAAAAACAATGAAATGGTTGTTCCTAAGATTTGTTTAATGTATATGTATTATCTACTGAAGTGAACTTTCCAATAATGGCATTTTTTAATTTAATTTTGTTTCAATAAATCTTTTTTGGTTTTAATAACAGATAACTAGCAATGAAGTAGAAGTAGATATTTCATCCCATGTACAAAGAACATTTTTAGGGTTCTCCACAAAACCATTTAGAAAATTAAAAATAATAATAATGCAAAACTTCCCCAAAAAAGGTAAACAAAAGTTTGGTTTTGTAATGCAATATAATTTTTGACCATGGAGGACTATAGATCTCCTTAAGAATTATTTAAAAGTATTGACTTTCCAGTTAAAAAATGCAGAAAAGGAAATGATTGAGAATGACACCATAGTGTCGAAACGTTTTGTTTATAAAGAATAAAATAATTGACTGGAAGCAGGTTTTTTTTCTCGAAGATAAAATCTAAATTAAAGTTCCTTGGTTAAACTATTTTTTAAAAATAACAGATTAGAAAGAATAGTTAAGAAGATAAACTTACATGAGTCATGGTAGTAAGTTCCATGCATCATTCTCACAGGATGTTGTTTTATTTGATGTCTATAATCAGATCCTGATCTTGAGGATGGTCTTGAGCGCTGGTTCTCTCGGTAATAATCATCATATTCACGCCCATAATATCGACGATGAGATCTGTCAAGAACATTAAAAATTAAATTATTTAAATAATCAATAAGTCATTTCTAGCATTAGGACTTTATTTACCTACCTACCTTAAATTCAACATGTTTAAACAAGAAGAAAATAAAGAATTAGTCTAATGGACATAAAATATTACTGTCTTAAACTATACTTTTGTAATGTTAATATCAACACTAAATGTGATCTTGGGAATAATAATGCCTTAAGAACAGTTTAAAAAGCAAATGCTGGCTTAGATACCAGGTTATAATGGTACCTAATAATATTTTTTTTCAAGAATTTAATACTTTAAAAAAACAAAAAACATATCAAATGCTTTAAAAACAAATTTATTAAGATTTGAGTTAAATCTGCACCCTGGGAAATAAGCGGTTAAGTAGAGTTTTGTGCAAAATGAGTGAATTCTACTGAGAGAAGCAGAATCATGTGTATTCTCGTATTGCATAAGTGGCTAAGTCACACCTTAGCTTGAAATAGAGTTATTGCTTATATCAGAACTGCATTTCAAGTCAAAAACTAAGATTATGACACGATTCTGCATCCCTCAGTACGATTGACTTATTTTGGAAAGAAAATTCTGTGGTTGACTTGACCATTTATTCACAGGAGCTGCAGAAACTCCATTTTGTTGGATCATTATAATCTTTTAAACTTAGATTCAGTCAGTGATTTTAAACCCAGGTTATAGTCACCAAGCAAGTATGAAGCAGTGAAAAGATGTAAAAAGGATTTATTGGCAATTATTCTCAACATTTATATTTTTATTACCTATTAATTTGACACGCACTTTCATTAGTTATTTTTTTTCTACATCATTATTTTAACTTACTATGAGAAAAAGGAGTTAAAGTAGCTTTAATGTGCTTTACAAATATTTTAACTTAACTTAAGAGGTCCTCCAATTTGAGGAAACAAGTTAATAAGATATGTTTTTTGTTTTTTTTTTGCCTCTAAAAAATAAAACTTAATTACCTAGACAACTAACAACTATATTGGCATAACCTTCCACGACATCATGCTTTTAAATCAATTTAAAACTGACCTGATATCTCAATTATAGAAAAGTCAATAATTCAAAAACATAATTTTATAATTAAATATTTTCCATGCGAATTTCTAACTGATGATAATTATGTTTGTTTTTAATGATTGGATGAATATTGATATATCAAGGTTTGCTGTTGGCATGAAATTCAATTAAATATAATTGTATTTTAAATGTAATTTATTATAACAAAATCTATATTGAAGTGAACAGAATCTATCAAGTTTTAACTTAAAACCTTATTTATTAGTTTTTTCTTGTTTTTTTTTTACCAATAAAATTTATTGAATTAAAAAGGGGAGAGAGACCCTGAGACTAGAATTTCATAAACCAGTCTTGACTCCCGTTAGATACAATTTAATTCAGTTAATAATTCATCAGGCCTAAGAAAAATACAGAATAAAATTTTCTCTGTCCAATGTAAACACTAATAAAAAATGCTTTTATTTTCCTATATTGTAAAGTAAAGGCTATTCGAATATCTTTAATCACCAAAATGTCATTATATAAGCTTATGCAAAACAAAGAAAATGAGTTAAAATATTGTTAGTTTGATGCAGCACTGTCAAACAAGCAGTAATTATTACATGTATTTTTTTTTTTTTATTAATGCAACAATACCATGTAAAAACAAAACTTCAATCCATAAGATAAGGAAGAAATAGTTGGGGGTGCAGTCAATAAAAACACCTTAATAAGTGTGACTTATTAAGGTGTTTTTATTGACTGCACCCCCAACTATTTCTTCCTTATATTAGAAGTTACAGTCAACCAATTCTTCTCTAACTTCAATCCATAAGATATAGACAGACAATAAAGACAAGCTGTCCAAGCAGAGTTTTTCTTCTTAAATCCACAACTTTATTATTGATCTAACCTGAAGCGCCTCACTAGCAGTCACACAATGCTCTAAATTTGTGGTGACTAAGCAGCATTTGCAGAAGGTTTTACTAGGAATAAAAATCCAGCTGAAGCGCATGAAATGCTAGTGGAAGTTTACGGTGAGAATGCTCCAGCTAATAAGTTCAGGGGAATGGTTTCGACATTTCAAGGATAGTAATTTTAGTGTTGAAGAAATTGCTGACAAGACTTGCCCTAGGCAGCCAACAATTATTTAAGAAAAATCAGGTGTTTCTTTCAATATGGCAGTCCGTGCCAAAAAGTTGGTAAGACTTTTAGTGAACAGTTAGCAGATTATTCAAAGAGAAAGAAAGGCTGAATACAATTACTTCTGAGACATATTTGACAGTTAAAAAAGACATTAAAATATTAAACATCAACCATAGAATAGGCTTAATATTTGTGTAATGGACAAGTGCCAAATGACTTTAAACTAAAACATTTTTGAAAGGACTTTATTTTTATTTTTATTACTAGAAACCTTATTACACCTTTCATACAACAAAATTAAAAAAAAAAAAAGACACCGGGATGTAATAAAATGACTATGAAAGAAGTCTAAGTACATCAGAATAATATAGGAAGAACAAATAAAATATAAATTAAATCATGCATACCTTGAATCATCACCTCGATAATCTCTATAGTCTCTATAATAACTTCGATCAGGACTGTATTCTCTTGTTCTCCGACTAGAAGATACATTATAAATCCAATGTTACTTTAATACATTAACTCCAATTGCAAAAAAATATTTAAATATGTATTAGTTCTAAAAAATATTAGTTAGCAATAAAAAAAAATTATGCCATGCCCCAAAACATTCCCAAGCCAATGATAATATTATGAATTACCTTTCTCTTCCGCTCCGGTGAAAGCCTCTTCTATCTTCATACTCATCATCACTTCTATACTCAGGAGATCTAAAACAATGTTTATTTATACTTAGTTGAGTTGCAACTGTTTGATTTATCCCCTTATATGAACGCACCTATGCACACAAATGTGTATATGTGTGGTGTATCACTAGGTATCAAAATTCGCAACTGGGGGCACATTGATACCATCAGAGAGATGAACGTCTAAAGCTACGTCCACACTATGAGACATTTGCTAGGCAATAGACGAGACAAACCTTAGTCCGTCTCAGCAACGGTCTAGGAGCAGCCGGATTAGTCTCGACTAGCGTCCACACTACTATTTCAGTTTCTAGACCAATCTTAGTCAATACACCATGGAGAGCATTGATTTGTGCAGAATGATTTCTTGCTTTATGCTTTAAAAAGTGCAAAATAAAATATTTAAACATTTTATTGCCTGTTATTACTTACTTATATTAACATTCTTGCATTTTCCACAATCAACGAATATATATTTTTTTCAAATTTCAGTAAAAAACAAAACAAATGCGATCAATGAAGAAAATAATGAAAATCAAAAACTGACTATTTTAGAACTTTTGTATTTTTGAAGAATTCACAAGTTCAGTTTACTTGCGTTTCTCAAAACATATAAATTAAAAAATTACAATAAAAGTTTATTTAAAAATAAACACATTATATAGAACAGTTTTTTTTTGTTTTGTATTTTTATACAGCTTCTCAAGGAAATCAGAAAGAATACAAAATTACATTTTAAAAATGACTAGAATTATAAAATTATACTTAAAAATTGTTTCTAGGAATGTCGCTTTATTTTGAACAATCTCATAATCCGTATCATGCATAATTGCATTTAGCACAGATTTCACGTCCAAACCATTATTCACATTAAAAAAACTTTTTTTCAGCTATAATGACATAAAATAAGATAGCACACTGAAATAAAACAAATATATGCAAGAAATAGAAAAGTAAAAACTGATGCAATGATTAAAGGTTGCGCTTATCTCTCATATAAAAATCTAATTTCAGTAATGGTTAAAATAAAGTGAAATTCCAATTTATATGCTAGTTTAAATTACCAATGACTTACCAATTTTATATTTAATAATTAAAAAAAAATATTTTAAAAATGACAAATGGATGAGCGTTCTCATCTAATTTCTCAAATACACTTTTTTTTACCTAAACATTTATTGTAGGAATTTTCGGTCAAGACTGTGGTAGGATTGGGTCGAAAGAAGATGGAAATAAAAGTTTATTCTCAAGAAACTCAGAAAAAGTACAAATTTACATTTTAAGAACGACAAGCTACATCAAATTATACTTAACAATTATTTCCAGGAAAGTCGCGATATCTTAATTGATTTTGTTGTCTTTATCACATATTATTGAATTTAGCAGAGCTTTCACGTCTAAAGCATTATTCAAATTAAAAATATATTTTTCAACTATAATAATAGAAAATAAGATAGCACACTGAAATAAAATACAAATTTGCAAGAAATATAAAATTAAAATGGATGATAAGGGGGAAATAGGAAAATATGTAGTGTGAGGAATGGAGAAAGACTAAAGAGAAAAAGATATAATAAATAAAATATTAAGATAAGAAGTACCGACTGGGAGAGGAGCTGCTGGGTGCACCGGCTAACCAACAATGAAAAGTACGTTACGGAGCAAGACGGAAGAGCTCTTCTATTGATTAGCTCTTCCGTCTTTCTCCGTAACGTATGGTTTTAGCCGGTGCACCCAGCAGCTCCTCTCCCAGTCGGTACGTCTTTTCTTAATATTTTATTTATTATATTTTTTTCTCTTTAGTCTTTCTCCATTCCTCATACTACATATTTTCCTATTTCCCCCTTATCATTTTGGCATCCATCATATGTTGATAATCAAAGAGTTCATATTTATAAGCACTATTTTTAATTTTTCAAATTTATTAATCCAATCAACTATTTTTCAAATAGTTATTGTACACAATAGTTACTGTACAATAGTAATACAATAATACACAATAGTTATTGTACAAATAGTTCCATACTTATATTTTCAAATTGTTTACATTTCTAACTGTCATTCTACGAGATACCTATTCATTTCTTTCTACATATTCTTGTATTATTATGTTTCATACATTTTGCTTATGTAACCTCTAGAATTCCATTATCATACATTTTATATCTTTAATTTACTAGTTTTTTTCTAAATCCTTCATGTTCCTCCCCTTTTTTTATATGTTAATCTTCTCATTTTGTATCTTTCGGTTTACCTCCTCATTTTTATTTCCCTTTATATTATGTTTACTTTTCTATCCTTTCTGTACATTTATTTTCTGTATTTTATTTTATATTCGTTATCTTTAATTATTATATCTGTCACTAGTTTAATTTCTGTTCATTATCTTTAATTTTATTAAATCTGTCAATATTTTAATTTAATTATATTCTATCACTATTTTAATATTCGTTATCTTTAATTTTCATATCTGTCACTATTTTAATTTTCTACATTACATGTCACTATATTCTTGTTACTGTAACGTTTTAATATATTTTTTGTTCTGTTTGTTTCTCTCTCATAGCCCTGAAGATGGCCTACATTGTAGGTCGAAACATCGGCACTAACAAAATATAAGTCCAGTACTTATTTGGTGTTTTTTTTTACTGCACCCCCCAACTATCTCCGTTCTCCATTTTATCATCCAGTCAACTATTTTCCTCTCATATAGAAAATTAAAAGACTGATGCAATAGTTAAAGATCCCGCTTACCTGAAAAATAAAAAAAAATCTAATAGTAATAGAATCATCTGTAATAGTTTGAATCAAGTGAAAATTCAATTAATGTGTTTGTTTAAATTACCAATGAATTAAAAATTCTACATTGCACAATTAAAAATGAGGTATAAATATAAAAAAACTACTTGAATTTACGCATTCCTCATCAGATCCACAACACTTTAACCTAACTATTTATTGTAGCAATTTTCGGCCAAGACTGTGGTTTGGTTGGGTTATGAAAAGAGGGAAATAATGTTAAATAAATTAAGACCGGTCATCTAATTATATAATAATTAACATAATTAAATTATTTTGTATAATTTTAAGTGTACACATGATAGTTACGATCTATAATTACAATAATTATTATTAAAATGTATTATTCAGATTTGGCCGTGTCTCGGCCCGCTGGTCTAAGGTCTCCCATACGGAGCGGGATACCTTAGACCAGCGATTTTGGTCTCAGAGACGGACTCAGCAACAGGGATTAGTCTCAGCATTGGCTCCGCAACCGCCTAGCTAGACCAGCTAATCCGCGTCTCTGAGACCAGGTCTAAGCAATGGTCTAGTAGTGTGGACGTAGTTTAAGACTGGATTATCTAATGATTAAAAGTGCTTTGATCACAATTTATATAATAGCAATAAGGACACTATTATCTTACTTTAACTACAATCCCTGCAGTAATAAATTTCAACTTAAAAGTTCCTGCTATAGTGATTTTTCTCAAGATGTGAATCATTTTTAAATTGAAGGCTACCTATGTAGAACTTGTATCAAAAAACATTATTATTATTATTATTTAAGTATGACCCTTATTACTATGCACTTCGGCCTAAAGAGGCCCATTGTGCTTGAGTCATTCCACCATCTCTTGAATTTAAAACAAGATTATATAAAATTATAATATGTTTGACTTCTTTACACCAATTAAGTACCTTTGCTCTCGACGTCTTCTGGGTCTGTCATCTCGTCGACGATGATCTTCGTTTCTCCTATCACGATCACTAGAATAGTCTCTCTCTTCTTCTTCATAGCTGCTGCTAAATAGAAAAATATCTACAATGTAATAATCCTCAAGAATAGCATAATTCTTAGATGTACTAAGATAATTTAACATAAACTTTTAACAGTAAATTGCATCAATCAAATTCCACTAGTATTTGATAAACATGAACAAAATAAAAAATCTTATTTATTTACAGTTTTTTTTTATATCAAATTTGCAATTTCTGATACTTACTCAGTTCTGCGGTGCCTCTGGTGCCTTTTTTGTCTTCCAGGTTGTCTGTAATCATCCGAAGTATTACCACCACTCTGAACTTGTTCACCCACAACCATTCTCTCTAATCTTTCCCTTTCTCTATCTCCTATAAACCAAGAAGTAATGGTCAGTACAATATTTGCTTAGATAAACAACAACAAATTTGCTTGATACTTTTTAATATACCATGTTTGAGTCATTTTCCTTGAAATGTAATTATTGCTGTTAAAAATATTTTTTCCCCTAAAATGTTAGTTTATTCATTTTCAACTTACTAAGTAACTAGTTTTACAAAGTATGTATCATTTATGGATTACCATGAGATAACCCTGGCATTCAACAGTGCCTTAAAAAGGGGCGAAGAGGTGAAGTTGTAGTCGCTAGACATAGATCCTCATTATTCCAGGACCTTGTGATTATCTTTACGACCAGCTTTTACCAACTACAAATTTCTTCTATGAAAGTTCGGAAATGTTTATTACAATACATAAATCTAGCTTTTACCAACTGAGGTAACTAAAAAAAGTAATTACTTATTTTTAGTTCTTCTTTGACATTAATAAAACAATCCTCAGAAAGGAAAGAACAAAGAGTCAGAATGAAAATATTCTGGGAAAAGAAAACATCCAAAATATGCTAGCAAGATCCTTACGTGGTCTGAAAGAAGAAAAAAACAAACCAAAAACAAAACATTTTTTGCTTGTTTACCTTAATGATTATCACATTTTTTTTTTTAATTACTTGTAAATCGTTGTTTCAAAATGAAATGCAATTTTTCTCTATTCTATTCCAGCTAACATTTTTTGTTCGTTACCTATAACCTTTTTTTTTTTCATCTAGTCTTCAGAAGACCAGCATTGTTTAAAGAATTGGTTCAGATATTTGTACTTCATTTTTTAATTTCGAATAAAAAAATACCTTTGATAGTTAAAAAAACCTCTAAAAAATAATAAAAAAATAATGTTTGATTTAATAACTAACTTTAAGAGCATGATGCACATTTTTAAATATGAAATTTATAAAAAAAAAAACAATAGTACAAGACACAAAAATTAGTTCTATAATAATAAACACATTTTAAAGAGATTTAAATGTGCACCAATATATAACATAATTATAATGGTATATTTTATTTAGTTTATCCATGCTATCAAACTAGGAATTGTCTCTATATTTAACTGGTCATGTAGCAATTTGAAGTAAGATGTTTCTCTCTGTACTCCTTTAACTTTTTTCAGAGTAGGATGTGATGTATATGTATAAACATAAGTTGGCTAAAGCTGAACAATCTAGACCATTCTGGATTGGGGATATCGAAGTTTGATAAATGTTTATTGATTATGGTGAAAATGACAATAAGTAATAAATAAGTATTTCAATAATGAGCAAAATTTCATAAAGAGACATAAAATAATTACTAGAATGCAATTATTGTCCGAACTACAATGCCGTAATTCAAATACTGGAAAGTAACTAAATTTCGCCAATTCAGGCATCATCAGAATTCACACCAAAACATTCACATCAATAAAGATAAATGCAGCACACCTCACATCAAGAGCCAAAAGTTACACTAATCAGAGGCAGAGACAGGCATTCCAAGATGTTTAATCACACACTCAGTGTTTCAGAATAGTAGTAAGATTTTTTCTTTCTTTCTTAATAACTAAGGTGTAGTGTTGAAAATAATAAAACAATATGAAATTTACAGCACTGCATTAAACCACCAAGTGAAACACTAAATTAATAAATTTGGACGTATGAAAACAATTCATTGATAGTTTGAAACACACCTCTTGCAGTAGGAGCATCTTGGGGAGGAGTCGGAACTTGTCCTAGCACCACCCTTCCCTGAAGAGGCTCAGCTTCACCAGGAACTTCTCTTCTTCTTTCCTCATCGTCATCTCTTATTTCTGAGGAAAAGAAAAAAAAAAGTATAAGAAAAATTCATTTTGAAAGTACATATGAACAAAAAAATTCCTGCAATAAACTTCGACCTTGTTTTCAACTCTTTTTCTGGCTTCAAAAGATATTGATTAAAAAGAGAGTGAAGAAGAAATGACTCCTCCATTACTTCATTAAGGTCTACCTAAATCTTTTCAATAGCTAAGGCTAGAGGATCCACCCATACCAAAGCAACCAGTTTAACTTAAAAATAATTGCTGAGAAAAAAAAGGGGTTCCCCGTTTGGCAAGGCGAGAACAAGTATTTGCCAGTTTTTTTTTTTTAATTCAGTGTACTCAGTTTCAACCCAGGAAGAAAAGACAGGAAAATCAATTTTCACATAAATAATAAGAGTACATTTGGTTTATTCTCAACACCCAGACTTAGGAAATAGGCCTGATGGCATAGTGCGTACCAAGCTACAATGAGGATTTCCAGTGATCAGGACCTACCTCCTGGAGCTCCTAAGAGGCAGCCTTGCACTTGGATACATGTATTGGCAGCCAATCCCATACACCCATATCAATCTGCATACTAAGCAGGGAAATCCTGTGAGGTTGCCCAATTTAACCTTGTTTCAAGATTGGAAAAATCTCTGAAACAGGGTGAAACTACAATAGGAATCTTCGTGGATATAGAAGGGGCCTTCGACAGAACACCCTACAGCATTATTCCTAATGCTCTGAGGTCAAAGAAGATTGAGCCAATTGTATCCAGATGGATTAACTATATGCTGGAGCACAGAACTCTGATCTCTGAACTAGGTGGCACCAAATTGTGGATCAAGCCTAGAGAAGACTGTCCACAGGGAGGTGTACTCTCACCCCTGCTTTGGTGTTTTGTGGCTGATTCTCTTCTAACATCGATCAATGAAGCAAGCTTCTACGCACAGGGGTATGCTGATGACGTAGCTATTCTTATAGGAAGCAAGCACCATGCGTACTCTCTGACCTTCTCAAAACTGCGACTCAAATCTTGTAGAGTTGGTTCTTGGTCAATGGTTTGAGTATATATGGTTTGAGTAACCCGACAAGGTGAACGTACTGGCTTTCACAAGAAAACAGAATGGTAATTAGGTTACCAATGCCTAATGAAATCCAGTTGTGTTTGAACAGCACAGTGAAGTACTAGGGGGTGATGCTGGACAACAAGCTGATGGTTTGAATAGAATAGAATAGAAAACAAACTTTATTTTGGGACCAAGTCCCTTTATAATAACAATTATGAACAAAAAAATAAACATAATATACATCTGGCCAGAAGGCTACATAATCATGAAGTAATTATAAGTGACAAAAACATAATAAAAATAAAAATAGAAATGAAATAACTAAAAAGTACGAAACGACAGGATTTTAACTAATTAATAATTGGATTTTAACTGTCGAAAATAAATATATTAATACCAAAAAAATAATTATAAACAAAATTAATAAAATAGTAGCTAATAACAAAAATACTAAATGAAATAAATGAATGGGATATCATGCAATAAAGTATTTACATTGTCTTACATTACATCTTCTTTGTGAAAAATGAACAAAACACATAGGCAACAAAATTGATTATTCAATACTAATTTATTTAAGCAGATGATTGACCTGCTTAGAGAGCATCTTTTTGGGATGTCAAGAGATGCTGGAAAAGCAAGGATTTAAATGAAGCCAGTGAAGAAGCTGGTGGATGAAAGGAGGGATTGAGTTCCACACAGTGGTGGAGCGGGCAAGAAAGGAATGCTGGAATGCTTTGGTTCTGTAGGAACGAGTGTAGAGATCGGAAAGGCGGGATCTTGTTTTGTGGTACTGGACAGAGGATTTGAATTGGAGGAGGCTGTAGATATATGAAGGGTGTTGCAAGTTAATGGATTGGTCAAGAAAAGCACTAAGGAAATATTGTTTACAAATGGGAGGGAACAGCCACTTCAACTCATCATAGTGATGTGACACCCGGGATCGCCTCGAAGTACCAAGGATAAATTTTAGAGTGCAGTTCATTATTCACTTTAAACGGCCCTCAAGCATTTTCGTGGGAGATGATAAGGGATGATACAAGGGTAGATGCAATACGGATATAGTGAAAAGAGATGCAAACCTGATCAGGGAATCATTAAAAACAATTATAGTGGCATATATGGGGCACAGTAGGTTCAATACGCATATGTTTAGGCTTGGACTTGTGGATATCCCTCGATATTGCTTCTGTCATTTAGCGGAGGAAACACCCTATCGTGTCAAAGTCAAAGTCAAAACCTTTGGACATGATAGGGTCACTGACCCCAGGCATTGTGAATTACTCAATCCAACAAACATACTTAACCCTCCATCGGTCGCAACTGATCTAAGAAGCATCGAAGACACTTCACTCGCCCCCCTCACTAAGCAGTGCGGAAACCACGTCTCTCTAGTACCTTCCTAACTACTTTATTTTATGTAGATTTTATAGTTTCATAGCATCGGTTTTCAAAATTGCTTTTGAGTGAGCCTGGCAGGGACATTGTGACCAAGCTCGCTATGACCAAATTGTCTGTAGTTTCTCTGTCTTGTATTTCAGATATTTTACTATACTGTCGCAGAAGATGTTTGACTTAAATAACCAGAGGGATCTTGAGGAGATCAGGAAAATAATGTTAGCTGATGATGGTGATTTGGGAGATATTGCTTCAGAAGATGAAGTGGAAGAAATAAAAGAGGATTCAGGTACAGAGCAAGACAGTACTGATGGGTCTGATGATGAAGAGGAATATACTCAACTATTAATGTATGCCGAAATAACAAGCGTTGTCCAATGGTCATCTTCTACACGATGATGAATCTGGCTGGGATTTACTCTCTCATTGTCTACCTCGGCAATGGTCTGCAACCATTGAGCAGAAGGTTGTTCCTAAAACTGTTGGCCCATGAGCTTACGGTCCTAGAGCTAAAGAGAAGAAGCCTTATGAAAGTTGGGATTCCCTCCAGCCTTCCAATCCGCCTGAAGAGGTTCTGTCCCACAAGCGATGATGATGATGGAAAAAAAATCATCCCTCTCCCCTTCCAAGAGATGTATGTGCATGGTATGTACTGTTGAATCTGGTATTAGAAGACTTACCAAGATCAAATGTCTTCATTGCAAAAAATCTTTCTGTCTCAGCCACTCCAACTACATCTGTGACGAGTGTAAAATTGTCAATGTTCAAACTTCTTCTGAGGCGCTTGGATCATGCGAATCTGAGGTGTACTGAATATATCTATATCTAATAACTGTACCTGAGAAGTAATTAAATTTTTCTAAAATGTTTATTTAAAGTTTTAAAAAATATTTTGAAGTAATTGTGGTGAAGGGTCAAAATATCAAACTATTTTATTTCATGTACTCGTACTAATAAAAAGAATTTGTTTTTAATAGCCCCCTAATATAGATCCCTAGAAAGTCTAGTATGCAGAAAGATCCTCTAGATTTCAGTGGGATGAAAGTTATGGCAATTAAAAATTGTGTGTTCGTTAGGCTCAATGCGACAGAACTCAGGTGGATAGATATTGCGACCGAAGGAGGGTTAAATATGTTGGATCAGCCAAGCTAAGGTTGTAAAGTAATATTTCTATCAGGGCACACAATAGATCAATACTCATCGCAGTGAAAATCAATGCCCTTTAAAAAAAAAAAATTACCTGATTCTCCAATCGAAGAGAGGGGAGAACTATGCCTAGTCAAGCTTGGGACAGAAGGAGTAGCGGGAACTTGATTTACATCTTTTTCTGACCAATTGTCCATTTCAACCTTCCAAGGTTCACACCCTTGGCCTGTTACCAGTCGATGAAGACCAGGAGGAGGAGCTTCCCCTACAAAATAGTTTTTATTTATTAAAAAAAATAACACAAAGGAATATCTTAACAACAAAAGAAATCTGCTAAGGGGTAATAATACAGTACTGATATTAATGATAATATATACAATAGTAAATCTTATCTAATGAAAATAAAACTTCCTTACAGAATTATTTGCATTTGATTGGCTTTTCTTATAATCATTAATATATAATTGTATTATAGTTTGATCCATTCTATTACATATTTAACATTATGTTAAATATCCAAAAAACTATGTTGGAAACTACTGTACAAAAACCTTCTTGCTTTGCTTAAAATATTAATTTTATCTAATATTTAAAACCTTGCTGTGCTTAAAATATTAATTTTTAAAAACCTTCTTCCTGTGCTTAAAATATTAATTTTATTTAATTTTGAAGTACTCATGTATCATATAAATGGGGATCCGAATGTTTTCAAACAGTCTGAAAATGAGTACTGGGAAGGAAAATGTACACTAATAAATAACTGCATGCATGGTCAGAAACCAAAGGAAGCCTGGATGGTATTAAGTCCATCAAAAATCCAAAACGAACAAACTCTATAGACCTTATTACACAGAACAACTGGAGCAAATACTTTTCTGGATTACTCATTGAAACAGACAATGTTGAACCGATCTCTGTGGAAGAGATGGAGGAGTTGCTGAAAGGGATGAAAAACGGACTATCTTCAGGTCCAGGTAATATTCCTGTTGAACTTATTAAAAATGGGCCACTTGAACTTAAAAACTACCTGGCTGGTCTTATGACAACTGCATAAGAAGTGGAACTGTGCCAGATGAATGGACTGAAGGGCATATAACGCCCATTTTTAAGAAGGGGAGTAAAAAAGAAAGCTTCAGGGGGATCACAGTTACCAGCAACATCAGTTGCCTTTACGGCTTCTATCTTAAGAACAGGCTAGTTTTCGGGTGAACAGGTCATGTATTGGCCATATATTTACCCTCATGCAGCTGATTGAAAAAAAGTATGCTTGCAATAGCGAGGTGCATATGGTCTTTATAGATCTCCAGAAAGCCTATGAAACGGCATTATGCAAACTATGGGAATCACTGAAAAACATGATTGATGTGCATAGTACTCGTCAGGCTGTTTCTGATTACAGAGTGTTAAGATTAGAGGAGAAACACCTGCATAGGAGAAAAAAAGAGGGAGAAAGAGGAAGAAAGAGAGAGAGATTGAGGTCCTGAGTAGACAAGCTAACACTAGAGCTTTCTACAAGACAATCAATGCCCAGCGAAATGGATTTAAACCAAGATCTAATACTTGTAGAGGTAAGGGCGGACAATTGATCACAGATAAAGAAGGGATTCTGGAAAGATGGTACGACCGTTTCGGTAGGTTGCTGGGGAGTGTTCAGAACCCTGCCCTAGGAGATAGTTACGGCTCTGAAACAATTCAAACTTACAAAGAGTGTGAGCTTGTTGACCCACCAGATGATGAGGAAATTGAGGCTGCAATTCAGAAGCTTAGAAATAACCACGCACCTGGATGTGATGGCATACCAGCTGAACTTCTGAAGGCTGTTGGAAATGAAATGATAAAGGTGATCCGAGATCTGCTACGCAGTGTTTGGATAAGCAAAACTCTCCCGCATAACTGGAGCATTGGCCTTATCCTCCCTCTTTACAAGAAAGGAGATCAAATGCTTTGTGATAACTACTGTGGTATAACACTCCTATGCTCTGCCTACAAAGTACTTTCGAATGTGGCATACCAAAGACTACTCCCCCATACCCTGAGAGAGATAGGAATGTACCAGTGCGGATTTATGAATGGTATATCATGTATTGATCAAATATTCTCTCTGAAAACTCTAATGGAAAGGACTAGAGAGTACAATATAATGACCCGCCACCTTTTCGTGGATTTCAGCAATGCCTATGACTGTATCACTGTAACTGTATCAAAGTATGGAAGAAATGAATGTCCCCACAGCATTGATAAGCCTTGTGGAATTGCTTATGAGGGAGTCGAGAAGCCAGGAAAAGACTGCTGTTTGGATACGTTGACGGGAAAAGAAAACGTGGGCATCCACGACTTAGATGGGCAGATGAAGTCGAGAGCGATGCAGACAGCATCATTGGATCCATAGCTTGGAGGATCTTGGCACAGGACAGAGAAGAGTGGAGGTGACGCCTTGATGCAACCAGGACCCGTGCTGGGTTGTAGAGCCAATGTTAATTAATTTTTTTTTAAATTTTATAATTTATGATTACCAATTTAATCCTAATTTTACATTAACATATAAATTATTAATTTAGTCCATCTGTAAATTTTTAATTTCCTATATTGTTAACTTATGCCTAAATGTATTTTAATGTAATTTTGTAAATTAATCATTTAATAAAAATAACAAGTAATGATATGTAATATGCTTATTTAAGCATGTTGTACATGCCAATATTAATAAACGGTCCCTCCATGGAGTTCACATGGGAGGAAAAAAGCATAAGAGCTTAAAAAGAAAAGTAATTTGAACATACAAATTTAATTAATTTAAACATACAACAAGGATATTAAGTTTGTTTACCTTCATCATTAATTTCTGTGTTTTGTAGGTAAGTACTATTCTCCTTTCGTGAAGAAAAATGTCCTGTTTCTAGATACTGGTTCCTATCGACTGCACAATGTTTTTGCGTTTCCTGTTCTACTTGCTAGAAATAAACAATTTGGTACTTTAGTATCTATAAAAAATAATAATAATAATAATCACATTAAATTATATTTAAAGCCCTACGAATAACTTACTTCTTTTGGAGAATTGATAGAGAGAGCCTGTAAATCTTGAGCAATATTTTCTTTATTGTCAGGATACTCCCGATTATCGGGGATTCGTTCTTGATTTTCAGGTAACAGAGTATTATGAATGCCTATGGGTGAACTAGTTGCAATAGGAGCCATAACATTCATATTTGCAACTTGGAAAGAAGGGGGATTTCCAATACTAGGATTCGCCTTCACGATACCATTAGAATCAGAACCTTCTGAAGGTGTAATTGTATGATGATTAGAATTTGCACTAGGTGGCGGCAGCTGCACAGATTGTGTAATAGGAATCCTTTGTTGAGGTGAAGGAGTAAACCGTTTTGTCCTAGAATCAATATTTTGGTTTACTTCGTCTTGTGAAGGTATTTGCTTCATAATCAAGTTTTGAGCCGTATTGAGGTGGTGATGTCCTCCTAATGATGGAAAACTTGCTTCTTTTTCCAATTGCTGCTGATGATGTGGAAACATATTGGTGAAATTTGATGGTCCTGAGGAAATCATCTGAGCATTATAACCATCTTGCACTGGCTGAGAATAAAAAGGATTTGGCTGAGCAGGTAAGTTTTGATTGATTGGTTTTGGTTCAAAATAGTCATTGATATGATTAGGATGTTGTTTAACCCCTGTATGTGGCAAATGCTGAACTTGAAAAACTTTAGAAGCTGGAACCATGTTATTTAGGTGTTGACTGCCCAAATTAGACATTTCTGTAGGTTTTGGCTTACTTTTAGATGATTCATAACTAAAACAACAACAAAAAATGCATCAATCAAACTCCATAAAAAATATAAAATTGTAAGGAAGCATTTAAAGTTAGATGACATGTCAAATATGTTCATTATTCATTGAATCTATCATTATTTTTTAAAAGAAACTACTAAAAACAATGAAAATTTTTTATTTTTTAAACAATTAAGACTTTTTAGAAACTAAAAGAATGCATGAAGTTCCTCTAATATTTTACATAATTTTTCCCTAATAAAAAAACGTTCTGTAAAAAATAAGGAACTGTCTGCCTATGTCTATTTTTATTTTTATTTTTTCGCAAATTAGAGAGTGACATATCACTCTGGCATGACTTAAATAATCATATAGAAAGTCTTGATTTTACTTTAGATAAAATCTTTAAAAAAAATTTACCTATTTCTAATCAATGAATTAGTACATAAATTATAAAGCAAATTAACTGGATTTACTTTGTATAAGTGGAAGAAAGGCAGCTTATTCTAAATCACTATGCATACCTAAATTGTTTATTGTCAGGAGGTGCTATTTCTCGATTTTCAACTTGATTGAGCATATTATTGTTAATAGTAGAATATAAATTTGAAGAACCATGACCTCGAACTTCTGCAGTATGATTTGACTGAGTCCAATCATCCCATCCTTTCTCATAACTTTCATTTGTGGGTCCTCTATTCTGTTGACTCACATGACTACTCAATCCAGTTTCCTTTCAAAAGGGAAGTTACATACCATTATTAAATATATTCAAAATATATTTTAATTATAACATGTTATTATACCAGTTAATCGTGGAATTTGAATCGGCTAAATCGAAAAATCACATTTTATCAACAGCATTATCATTAATTATACATAATTTAATTATTTTTTTTTAACAATCTTAACTTGGAGCAGACTTCATGACCACATAGGAGAGTTTCACATTGATTAATGGCATAAGTAGAAAAATAGAGATTTTTTAACAATAACAATTTCGTTATTTGTCCCTTAAGAATAACAAAACTGTATTCCAATAAAAAAACAGAAACATACATTTTACAAAAATCAATAAAAATCACATATGTATAAAAACAATTGAAAAATAATAATAAACAAGGAAAATAGTCTTGTGAAACATTAAAACACATACAAAAAGACAATAATTCAATATTTTGAACAACCTAGGAAGCTTTATAGTTGGCAACCTTGATAAGAAATAAAAAATTAAATAGAATATACTTTTACCATCTATAGGTAAAATCCTGGAAAAACTCATCCTGAAACGAATATATCCCATTCTGGATGCAAACCGCATTATACCAGATCACTAGTTCGGATTCCGAACGTCCCACTCCAGTATCCAGCAATGTCATCGTGTGGAGGATGTTGTTTCCTCTATACTGGAACATAGATCATATTGTTTGGCGGTATTTCTTGAAACACTTAAAATCGTGGAACAGGCTTTTGACCGAGTCTGGCGCCTGGGATTGCTTTACAAACTCCGCCAATTCCTACCTCCTACATATTTTCTCCTTATTCAATCCTATCTCACTAACAAGTCATTCAAAGTAAATTACAATTACGTATATGCATCCCTCTTTTCTCAATCTGCTGGTGTTCCTCAAGGCAGTATCCTCGGCCCAATTCTCTACAGTTTATGCAGCTGACATCCCAACCTATCCTAATACTATCCTTACCACGTATGCAGATGACACATGTCTATTATCAGTCAACAAACTGGAGGATTAAAATAAATTCTCACAAATCCCGTCAAATCACCTTTATCCTCCATCGTAAACCAATGACTGTATAGTTCAATAACATCCCACTGATTTCTGTAGAACAAGTTAAACTTAGTTCACCTTGACAAAACACTAACTTCGAATCCTCAAACTAGACTAAACCGACAAGAAACAGCTCGCCGTTTCAGGCTACTACAACATTCCTCTCGTATCCAATCCCTGCAATCCAAAATCCTTCATAAAATCCTCAATGCTCCTTGACCACATGACCTTAATGTCCCATTTGTTGCTGATGTGGCCTGAAACCCGCTATCAATCTTTTCATAACAAAATTTATTTCCACTCAAATCCTCTAGTTTCAAACCTAGCTTCCACTTCAATTCCCGATAATCCTCCGAGGCATCTGAAAAGAAGATGGCCACGTGACCTTCTTAGTTGAAATTGTGATTTGAATACTACCAGGGGGTAGCTTCTCTACTTGTCATTATCTCATGTCATTATGTATCACTTAGCCTATTTACTTGTTGTATTATTGTAATACAACTGTAAATATCAATAAATAAATTTTTAAAAAATAGAATAATATACAATTTTCGAAGCAATCAAGTTACGAGTGGCTAGTTGACAAACACTGAGAAAATAAGAAAAACTAATAATAAAATAAAAACTACAAGAATCCTTGTAACTTGAAAAATACTAACTTAATGTTGTTTTATCGTTTGGGCCTACTTGAGAAAATGAGGGCTAGCAAAAAAAAAAAATTCATCTGTATCAAACCATTACTGGTAAAGACAGAGTCTTTACTTTTTCATTACTGATGGTAAGGGTAACAGATGAATCCTGTGTTCATGAAGGAAAAAGTTGGTTTTCAGAATCAAATTTATGAACTCAGATCTTACATTTTAGAAATTTGATCTCCTACTAAAATCTACTTTACAGAAATAAAACCTACTTATGAGTGTTATATCTCCATTTTTCAACAAGTTTCATCAATTTATCCATAAAATTTTATCTAAATTAAATTATTACAGATTTAATCAGATCAAAAATGTCTACGTCTGCTGACTTAAAAGCT
Source organism: Arma custos (assembly GCA_037127475.1). NCBI lineage: Eukaryota > Metazoa > Arthropoda > Insecta > Hemiptera > Pentatomidae > Arma > Arma custos. The sequence continues at coordinate 34,782,733 of CM073759.1, forward strand.
AAACGAATCCCAAGTGGATTACTTATTGCTAGAGATCCTAACTAATGTTTAATACTAAATATTGAGTGCCATTTTATGAACAATACCTTTGGAGGTGGCCTATTGAAGTTTTGAGAAACTGTGTTTGTCCATCCGTTATTCCAATCAGTGTTGTTCCAATCCCATTCATTGAACTCAGTTGACATGGTAAGCCTGCATTAAAAAATAATCAAATTCTTTAGTGAGATAGTTACTCAAGTACCAGAGAAAGTGTAGTATTGTTATTTAAAAAATACCAATTTTAGTTGCAAAAAGTCCTATATTCAAAATTATAAGTGAATTAAGTTGTTACTGTGATCAATTTTTTAGTTTTAATTTTTTTTTTTAAATAATGAAAACGTTTTGACCTCCTAAAATAAATAAAAAAAGGGAGCGGAGTAGCTCAGTGGTGGAGCACTGAGTAGCCATGCCGGAAATCCTGGTTCTAATCCCGCTGCAGGCAGTTACTTTTATTTAGTCTGTTTGGGAGATGGATCATATGGGATCTAGGAACCTCCTGTGGCACTCAGCCTCTATAAAATATTATAAAAATAGGGTACCCAAAATAAGGGGGAAAATGGCGGTTGAGCGTGACCTAGGACAAGTCACACCTTGCAGAACTGTTGTCCATGAAACAGTACAGTCTCTACCATGTACTGAACCCCAGACTTGTTCACGGGTCGTAGTGGTTACAGGTTTTAAAATAAATGATTTCCTGATTTGGTTTGTAGCCAAAATAAAGAATATTTAATAATTAGTAATATAATCTAATGACAGATTTCTGTCTGATGGCCTTTAAAATTTTCATCAGTTATACCTCTGTCTTGGTGTATATAATGTGTTATTTTAATTGTGAACTTCTCTTAAGAAAATTATTTAGACCAAACTGATATATGAATCAATGAGGTCAATGGTATTTTATTTTTACCAACATCATCGTTTTACAGTAATTGTAAACATTAATTACAATGGTTTTTTTCGTTGTTTCTTGATTGATAGTTTATTATACTGATTAATTAATCTATGAAAACCTACATATACTTCATTAAGTTCATTTGATACATATAATGTTTATGTTGGGCATGAAAATATGACACATGGGTCTTTCCCGACTGAAAAAAGGTCATTTTGGTTAGTTATCTTTTCTAGGAGAAAGGTTTTGGTCAATCAAAACCAGTATTAATTATGACATGGAAAAGTGGAGAGAATGGAATGTAATTAGGCCTCACCACTATTCACCCCTCTTATGTCTTAATAATATTGGTAACTGATTTATAACTTTATTTTCGTCAATAGATACAATTTCTTCCAAAATCTGTTTGCTATAAGTATAACCTTATTGAGTTGAAGAAACAAATAGTTGTGATTGTTATTAGTAATTTTTGACAAGAATAGGGTACAAAGAAAAAAAATCTAATTTTTGGTCATATTCACTCTTTTCCCATGTTTGTTCCAATTTATAGTTGGTTCTGTATTTAATTTCCCAAATTTTATATTGACGTCTAGAAATCTGTTAGACTTTCTAACGTTTCCAAAAACAAAATAAAAATTATGCATGGAAAACAGCCAGTGATGAGGTATTTGTCTAATAATACTATTTTTTGATCAGAGGTAAACAAAAACTATAAATAAAATGTTGAAACGAAAATTGATGCGGAAATCATGCCCCATCTCATATTGACTTCAATAAATTGTTTAGTAGTTCCTCTTTCCCTCTTGAACACACACCCATTCTATTAACTCTATCATCTGTCATTATGTGAACTAGGAATGTAATGGAATGGAGAATTTTTAACGATCCAAAGTTTTAATTTCAACTAATTTATACTCTAATAATCTTAATATCCGCCACAGCTTTAGTTTGCATTTCGGCTTTAAGGGAAGGAGATTTCTCTATTATCCTTGGTGTTACTTTTATATATTTTTTTTTCACTGAATGGCCTTAGAGACCCACGTGAATATCATTATTTTCACTTCTTTTCATACCCCTTCTCTCCTTCCTACTTTCTTCCCACCTTTTCCCCATTCTTTCCAACTTTCGTCGGTGCACGCTATTCCTTTTCTCGTACCTCTCTTTCCCACAAGGACCTTAATTTCTTTTAGTCTTTTCCCATAGTCATCCCTATCGAAACAGTCTTGGTCTGTTATTTTCAGTCTCTCAGTTTCTTCCTTCATCTGTTAGATGTACCCTCCAGCACTCTTGTATCCTCTCATTTTATAGAAGATTTCTCTATTTAATCTCTTCAAGTGCATCTTCACCATATGTCCGTAGAACCTTTATCTTCTTATTCTTAGGTCCGTTTTCAAATCATTTACTTCTTTGAGAGGAAAATGGTTGACTGGATAATAAAATGTAGACGGCACATAAATATAAGTCTAGTACTTATTTAGTGGGTTTTTTTTACTGAACCCCCCAACTATCTCCGTTCTATATTTACTTCTTTGTATATTTCCTTATTAGGACTTGGGATTCTATAATTTTATTTAAATAATTATAATTTTTTCTTCTTCGAATAAGCCACAATATTACTTTAACTCTCTGCTTCTTTTTGTCTCCACTATGTTTTTTCTTCCTCTCGTAAGTCCAAGTGATCCCCCTCTTCTTTTTAGGTGACTCCTGAAAACCCATAGATTTGTACAATTTTTCCTCCAGAGATGATCTCTCTTATATCGACTGGAGTTATCATCAGCTTCTTGTCTTTTTCCACTTCTGCAAATCTTGTATTCTTTAATTTAAACTTTTTTTTTCAAATATATTTTATTGTATACATATCTAAGGTTTTTTTATCCCACTATTATGTAAAAAAATGTTTAGTCATGCACGATGGTTTTATCACGGTATCATGTAGGCTTGGAAAAGTTACTTACGCCTGGTTGATTTTAGAAAAATTTCACCAAACTTTCCTACCCACCCCTCAATCCCTTTGTCTTTATGTTGTTAACCTCTTTAGAACCTTTATTTTATTCCTGATATTTTAAAGTATAAATTAAAAACATTAAACATACCAAAATATTTAATGATCTAAAAGAAATTGCCTTATACATATTGATTTAAAAATTAAAGATACTTTATTCCCAGTATTTTTACTATACTTAATCCATGCATATTGGACTATTTATTTTTCCTTATAAATATAACCCAAATCTGCTGCTCAGATTGTTGACAGGTGTTTGCGGAGTGACTGAAGAATGCATTATGAGGAAGGATTGGAACAATGTAAGTTGGTCCGACAATGGGTGTATCCCTCCCCCAGTGTTCTGTAAAACAAGTTTATGAATAAGATTGTTCTGACATTAAACTCCATACATGAATTTGATTTATCTACAATTAAAATTGTTTTTGTAGTGTATTCTTAATTTTTCCATAATAAAACACTGTCATGTCATTTGACCACTTAGAAGTTAGAAAATACATGTGGACCCCAAAAATTCAATGAGTGTGAAAATAACAATTATCATAAAAAGAAACACCCAATTGATGAATACATTTGTAAAATCAATTTATAAAACAACCCGCTTATAAATAATCACATTTGCATTAACTTAAAGTAATAATAGGTAGAAGCACATACATTTTTTCAATGTTTATATATTAATAACATTTTAATTGCAACCATCTTTATGGGTTTGGCAATTCCATTTAATTGTCCCCAGGAATACTAAAATTTAACTTGCTTATTTCTTGAGGGATAAGTACATAAAAAGTATCTATAAGACTTTTAACTCAAACACTAGAGCATGTTGCAGAACAATGAAGAACAAATAGTTTGATTCCAGTAGATTAGGTTAAAGATGTAATCTTGTGTGAGATTCATATTTTGCTATCTCCAATGGCAATCATAAAAGGGGGATGTAAAACATTATTGAATAATCTTATTAATAATAATAATAATTCATCCTAACAAACTACCCAGACTGATTTGTGAGATATATGTTGTTATAATGATTCCCAAACCACACCTCTTACTATTTCTGGATTCGGATATAATGAGAGAATAGACAAACTCATACCAAACTATTTTATAAGAAAACTAGCTTATGTAATCAATGCCAGTTGTTTACATTAATACATTTTGTAATTTACCTAAGTTAACGATGTGGATTTAAGATACATTACATTACATAAAAGTGTAACAGTGGGAAATAAATACGAGGCCAGTGTTCGAGAGATTTGTTTTTAACCAAAATACATATGCATACAAAATATGTCACAGCACCAAAACTACTTAAAAGTATACAGTTCAAATAGGAGAGCAACAACTGAATTAAATTTTAATGACTCTGCAGAGTAATTAGCTATCAATCAAATTAGGATAGTAACAGTAAACATTGAACAAAATGATTACTGATTATGTATTAATCAGAAATAAATGATAATTATTGTCATATTTATAGGACGAAGAATATTCAGGTCCAATTTTATTGAAATAGCAATATTTAAATTTGTTGGGCACTCACAGATGTTAGAGAACACTTTATAGAAGATCATTCAAGAAACTGATTATTATTGTTAATACTGAAGAACAGCATGGATATATTGATCCAAAACGCGTATACTGAATAGAGTTCAATAAAAACAATTTAAGTTTAATACACAACCTAATTCTAACTTTTTCGGTTCACTGAAGGGACTGAATCCTAAACGTCATTAACAAACCAGGCCACTAGCCCTGCCAACTTAAAAAAGGCATGTTGGATATTGGAAGTCAAAATTCAATAATTGCTTTTCAACAAAACTATTCGAATTAAAGAAACGTTCTGGCATTGCATATAATTTATATTGTTACGAAAGTCTTGTTATTGGATATTTTAGATAAATGAGTAAAGAATTTTAAATAAATCTTAACTTATATTCCATACCTCTCTGGTACCGTCGATCACTTAACTTCAGCGACGTGTACAACCTTCTCAGTTGTAAGTTGACTAGTTTACTTATTACTATGTCATACTCGTCGTGACTGTTTACCGCTCAAATCTTCGTTGATTCATTTATATTTTACTTCTAGTTGTCTGTAGTGATAATTTATAAAAAAATACGAGCTATGGTTTTAATGACAATGATAGCAAGGTTGTCCGATGGACTTCCACTAGCAGCGACTATGCAAGATGACGAACAAGTATGTAATTCGTAATCAGTCTATTATTTTATAGCTTAATTTATCAATTGTTAAAGTATAACTAACAAGAAAACATTAAAGTCAGGAAGAAACACTCTGGAATATCAAAACCAAGCCAAGATGTTATTTAAAAGGTTGACAACACAGAGCCCATCTCAGTGCACTATCGAAACTGGTCCATATTTATTCCAGTAAGTATATAATATTTATCATTTATTTTCCCATCTATTATAAATATACATATAGCAGTATAAAATTTGAATTGTAATGAGTATTTATGTTACTATAGCTATCTTATTGAGAAAGATGTATGTTATCTTGTTCTCTGTGAAAGAAATTTTTCAAAAAGGATTGCATTTTCCTATCTTGAAGATATTGCCCAGGAATTTCATTCTCAGTATGGAAGAAAAGTTAACACTGTCTCTAGACCCTATTCTTTAATTGAATTTGGTATGTAATTTTTGGGAATTCAGGTTTTACAAAAATCATTTCAAAGATCTGTATTAATCTTATTCTACTTTTTTAGATACATATATCCAGAAAGCAAAAAAGATTTTTACTGATTCTAGGGTTAGAAGAAATTTAACATCACTAAATAGTGAATTGCAAGATGTGCAAAGAATAATGGTTCAAAATATTGATGATGTGCTCCAAAGAGGAGCTGTCCTTTCTGGTAAATCCATATATGTTATTTCATTTCTTACTTATATATTCTTAAAATTTATGAATTTATTTAGTGATATGATGTTTTTAAAATAATTAAATTTAATGGATGGTGTATTATTTTAACTGTAGACTTGGTCTGATAGATTTTTGACTGGTTAGTCCAATAGACTGACAAAGTTATTCATGAAAGAAATGACTTTTAGATAAAGTCGCTATCCTTTAAACATATTAATTTATTTATTTTTTTAAAATTTAATACAACTTATATATATCAATTATTAATTGGGTTGGGGGAAAATGGTCTGGGTGGAGGTCAGGGAAAGAATTTCTTAGATAGGATTGAACTATTTATTTAATACTAATGCTTCAACCCACATTGCAGTTCTTCTTCAGGCCTGAATAGACAAGATACAAACAAATTAAAGAGTTGTAAAGAATAAAATACTATTGTAGTAAACCATAAAATTATCGAATAAGGATTATAAAAAATGAAGGAAATATGGTAAAATACTAGGACACATATAGAAATATTTATATTTCTGCTTTTGAAGATGCATTATTTAAATCTTTTAACACCTATGGATGGACCCTGTGACCTTAATTGAGCTTACCCAGCCTCTATAAAGTGGATATATTTAATTGAGGGAAAACCTGGCTGTTGAGCTTGATTTCGGACCAATCAGCTACCTGCACAACTCCTCTATTAGAAACAGTTCAGTTTATATCATTTACTCAACCAAGGACCTTTCATGGGTTGTAGCAATACAGTTAAATATTTTAGTAAGCATTTCATTCATGCACTTTCCTCTTAAACTTCTTCATTATTCCATTAACAATAAAAATGTCATACAACATCTGGCAATTGATGATATTTTAAGCCTTTCTGAAGTTTCATTAAAGCTGATTGGACCTAATAGGATGGCAAGGTTACAATGGTGAGAGCTAATAAGTTACTTATGTATTATAATAGATCCCAAGTTCAGGCATAGGCAAAGCATTCAGTTATCAAAAAAAAAAAGTATCTTTACTCTAAATACTAGAGAAAAATTAGAACGTTTAAAATGATTTTTTTCCCCTGAAGAAATCTATTTTTTTTCATTTTTAATGCGTGGTACTAATTTCAAGAAAGAATTTGAAACTTTTAAACATGTACTCATTCTTGCTTTTTTTTTTAATTATTTCTGTCTGAACTATGGATCTATTATAATGATAAAATGTCACTGAGCTTATCATTAAGATTAAAATCATAAAAAGGCAGAAATATATAATACTTAACAAGTATGTAAAAAATACTATAATCTATTGCTATATGTGGGGGAACAATAATAAATAGAAAACAAATAACAAACACTAAAGAAAGTTAAAAACAACGGGAAAGTAGTATGGCATTCAAATCATAACATTGTATGTACGTACATCTACTACTTTACGATATTTTTTATAGCAGAATAAATAAAAATCAAAAAGAGTCGTAAATTATATTATCAAGGGTGTAGTTAATTTATGTCAGGAGTGTATTACAATTAAGTTTTATAACTCTCTTCTATATTATAAAATGTTTTTATTTATTTTATAGTTTTACAAATAACTTATAACATCTAATGAAATATGACCAGCAATAAACCAAGTCAGTTTTGGGAAATTCCTCCAATAATAATTACGGGAATTCCACGATTGTTGTTATCAAAGTATTTATTATAGATAATGAGAGTAAAGCTCACAATGTTTGAATAATATTTTTCGCTAATTTGTCTCTTTTTTTTTTTTTATTATTATTATTACCATTCTTGAATAACAACAGATTTTAATATAATATTTCAATGTGTATATATTAATAAAAAAAAAAAATGATATTTATATTAGTGTAATTCTATTTATTTATTTATTTTTTTTTTTTACAGAGTTGGATTCTAAAGCTCAAAATTTATCTATGCTTTCTCAGAAATATAAAAAGGATGCTACTTATTTAAATATGAAATCAGTCTATGCGAAAGCTGCTGCTGGCTTTGTTGTTGTTTTTGTTATTGTTATGTATTTTTGGATTTTGTAATTGAATCTAAACTAGAATTCATTATCATGTATAATTTGTTATATATAATTTATATTTGTACAGAAATATATAAAGACATATATTGTAAATTAAAACGGTTTTTAGAATACAATTCTTTAATATGTAATTTTAAAAAATATCAACTGATCGAGTAAAGCACAATTATTGGACTGATTAAGTATACACTGCATTAGGGATAGGTGGCAGAACAGAACTCTATAAGGATTTGGTTCAATTACCAACTAATTAAGCACTATAGTTGTATCGGTAATTATTAATATGAATATATATACATATACAAACAATCATGTCATTTTACTTATGATGGTATCATAAGCGAATTTGTATTAATACACGAGTTCTTGCCCTACTGGATCAGTTGATTACCTGTTGGTGGTTGGTGTAATCAATAAAATATACAATTGTCAACATTTGTAGTTGGTGTTTTACAACCCTACATTTGAGAATAATTGCCACTTCATCTATTCTGCTGCTCTAATACACGAGAAATAAACTTCTTTTGGAAGTGATAAGTCGAACATGGGATCCAGATTTTTATCAAATATGATACCATTAAGATATTTTATATTGAATATGTTGTGTAAACAAAATTATATATTCATAGAAACCCTATGACTTAGGGTAAGATAAGCTATGAAGCAGTGTTGTGCAGAATCTTACCAAATTTGTTAGTTAACTTTAATTTTAATTACCAACTAATGGTTAGTAGCTGGTGCAGTTAACTGCAAATAGAGGCAATCAATTATAATATATAAAGTACTTATAAATTATTTTTCTATTTGTATTTTGTGAGCTAAGTAAGTAATTATATTTATAGATTTATGTAGGGGTTTGAGAATAAAAAGCAAAATTAACAATCACCAAACAGGCAATGTTTCGTTATTTTGTTTGGGCATAATAGAAAGTTTTATTGATATCACTATATGCAGTAATTAAAATGAAATTAGTTAGAAGTTCACAATGGAATAAGATAACCATAACAGACAATAAAAAATAATTTGTTTTTTAGTTTTCAAAAACATGTATTGTATTGTATGCAACTTGGCTCGATTACATTTCTCTCCAAACACATGATCATAATCATCCTTCTGCAGCAGTAGGATAATGAAACCATGATAACAATATTTAATGAGCTGTCTATATATTTGTTAATAATGACCCAACTTAATTTTGTTTGTCTGTTATAAGAATTTCTATATATTTTTTCCTTAATCTAGAAAAATATTTTTTGAAGCATATAAAAATAAAATTTCTTCATCAGCACTTTTTACTTTTATTCTCTCTAATTTTTAGTAAATTTTATTATTGCTAAATCTGAGAAAGAAGATCGCTTGTTAGTGCTTTTGAACGAAAAAGGGCTATCCTTTTGTTTAAAAGTAAGATAAAGCCCATTACGATAGTCATTTGAATTTGGAGTCGAGTTCAGTTTCCCTTCATGTATGCTGAGTCCAGCAGAACAAGGATGTGCCCACTGAATGAGAAGGAGACAGTACCACCTGAATTGCGAGAGATTTTTTCAATTTGTTTTTGGGATTTTGTTCACATTTTGGATTGATCCTGAATGTTTAGTCCTGTCAGGATATAAAAATAATATAAAGTTTTATTCCTTGAATTTGGCAATTAACAATTTTGTAACAATTACTTAATACATGTTGAAGTGAAACAATTTACACTGCAAGTTGAATTAACATAATAAATAAAAGCTGTAATATATTTATAACAGTAGGAAAAAAAAAAAAAAAAACCTACACAAAATAGAAAAATAAAATAACAGTAAAATAAATAAATAAAAAAAGTATAATACTTGGTAGTAAAAATAAACAATTTTAGTACAATTTTTTTTTTCCATTTAAGGAATAAAAATCAGGATATAAAACTATACAAAATATAAATGTTTGGCTGCAGCATTTTCAGTTGAGGTTATCTCAAACTTACTACACTAAGGTGCATGTTCTGGAAAAAGATTTCATATTTAAAGATGCCTTGTCAAGAAACTCCCTATATTCTGAGGGGGTGACTCAAGACATCCTCGATGAATTGGAATTGTAATTCATTTTCCAAAAAAATTTATGAAGATAAATCGTTTATCTGAGAAATAACACTATAGTCTAGGAAATTGTCAATAGTGGCGAATGGTCAGATTTTTTCGAAGAGCAATGATAATTATTGTACCAAGATTATTTTTCTTAATTTTCTGTAATGCTGTACTACTTATACCATGGTCTACAAGAATCTTCGCAACGAGGGAGAAGGGATCGCATAAAAATCCTTTGTGTTCTTGGGTCGAATAATGGAACCCAATTTGCCTCAACAGAGCTCAAAAATTCGCTAACTCTTGGAAGTTTAGCTATGTAACGTCCCAGATTTTCTTAGCGTAATGGTTACGCGGAATCGGCGACTGAAAGTGAACATTTTTGCTAGGCTATTAGCGCAAGGATGAACGATGTTGAGTTTTAAACAATCTATTACAGAAAAAGGAGTTTGCCATGGAAGACCTAATCTCTTTGGATATATGTAATTATAGCTAGGTTAATGCATGATTTTTTCGAAACCATCTATAACATCTTCTAATTGAAATCTATGAACTTCGAAAGAAAACTACTCATAGTTTTGATTATTGGTCTAGTATTTAATATCATAATTAAAACAAGCTTAGCTAAACATATGCTGAGTCAAAAGATATGTGACAAAGGTATTTATTATGTACGAATAATGTAAGTTTACAATCTTAAAAATACTGCAAAAATTTTGAATCACCTCATACAATAGCTTGTGCTTCGCGGACTACGTGTAAGTGACGCTTCTCTGTGGCATTAATAGCTTTTCTAGCATAAACAATTAAGCGTTCTAAGCAATTCGACGTAGAGTGAGACAACATAGCTCTTGAACCTACAGGTTTACTAGGGGGAGTAGTTGTTCATCTAGGCATTTTCAACATTTGTAAGAACCATAGAAACCACAGAAGAAATTTAAGTGGACGGAAGTCGGAAAAATTCTTGAAATGTGAACAATTAAGTAAAACGTTTTGATGCATTCAAGAACTAAAAATGCTATCTGTCTCCACTGTAAATTTAGCAAACATGTGCGTCCTCGGAAGGTTACAGTAAATAGAAGATCTCAACCAGTGAAATTTACCCTTTGTATAGCTACGAAAATTAAAAAGAAGCTGTTCAGCTGGTTTTATTTAAAGAAAAGTTGTGTTTTTGTGGATAGAAAAAGCGCCTCCGGTATCCTTCACTATTTCAATCTTCATTCCATTGATGAAATTGATGATTATCTTTATGAGCGGAGTGTCAATTAGGATACTAATACGAAATTAGTATGTTCGACAGATCGAATATTTAGAATTAGAATAATTTTTTCGGGGGGTCACCTATGGTTTAGTGGTTAGCGTACCAACCTACCATGCCCAAGATCTTGAATTCTTACCCCTGTATGTGGCATTAGGATTTTTCAAAGGGAGTAAAAAAGTATTAGATATTGTATTCTACGGAGGGAACGTAAGATGACAGATCCGAGCCTATGCGGTGTCGGATACTCATTGATGATCCATCTCCTAATTAAACCTTGATAGGACAAAGTTAGGAATCCCACTGTATCATCCTCCGATTCCGAGTTGGTTTCAACTCGAGTTGGTTTCATTTGTGCTGTTGTTTGGTCTGATTTGAACTTTATTTTAAACGGAAAAAGTCCTTGTAGCTATGTCTTGAGCAATTTGAGAGTATCAGAAAAAATATGGCTATTTATGGCAGTGGGATCATGAGCTGCATCATTGAGTAAGCAATTGATGGACTGAATGAGGGAATAATCTAGGAAATCACCACTTTCACAATTTTTTTCTTCTTTATGTACATAAATAAATCCTTATGTACATAAATATATTTTTCTTAAATATATCAACCTGTCCTGATTTATTAGTGTTATCTTGCTTGTCATTTTAAAATAAATTGACATTGTTAAAACTCAACTATTTAATAGGAGGAAAAGTGTTTATTAATTTGTTTTTAATCAAGATCAAATTGATTTTCTAAGAATGAAATTAAATTTATATTTATTTATATAAATATAATTAAATTATATTTATATGAATAATTGCCGAAATTATTCACCAGTATTTGAGTAAACTTTAGTAACTCAATAAGACTGACATAATCAGCAACAAAAAGAGAAAAGAAGGTAGTATTGGTCTGAAAATAACTAACGCACAGGAATTTGTTTAGTCACAAATTCTTCTGACCCTTGATTGTACTTCTACGTGTGTCGCTAGTTATGGTTGATGTCACTGAACTTCACTTTTTAAAAAGTTATTTATTGAAAAAAAAAATACAGTTAATTAACACTGACTGAATATAAACACTAAACGTACAACTAAGTATAAGAATAAGACTTAAGGATGACGGGATACAAGGGGGGTATATATACTGGAGTAGGGTAGGAGATTCGTAGAATCTAGCGATAGTGCAGGTGTCACCTGGCCATAACTCCTTCCTGCCAAGTTTGAAGTGTCCTCACGAAATAAAAAGAGGGGGTATGTGAGGGTATACCCGAAGTTCATGTGGAGGTTCTGGATTCGGTTCATCGATATCCATGCGTTCAGATTGGTCTTCTTGAGATTGTGTTACAGTAGTTGAGTGAAGATGATGATAAAGTTTGAGGAAGCAAGATTTGGTAAGGAAGCATGCTGAAGGAGAAGGAGGATGACGATCACAGTGAACAAAAATATAACAATGAACATTGTGTAAGCATCTCGTTTTATTGATGGATCTTCGAGTTCTTCAAGAGGTATTTGTTGGATATTGATATCATGAAGGTCTTCGAAAGTGATGTTAAAGTCTTCGAGTCAGGTGAAGATAGAATTTCGGAGATTCGTAAGGGTAAGGTGTTTTCAATGTACGAAAAAGGAAGTGGGAATTCTGGAATATATTCAGAGGATTGTAGTTGAAGAAGGGAAGGAGAACGTAATCCTAAACTAAGACTAACATTCGATTTGACAATGGTCAATAAAGAATGATTATATACTAAATATTGATTTATAATATTAATATGCTTGATAAATGCCTTAGGAGTAACTAGTTGGTAATGATTACAATTCTTATTATTGTTATTATAAATAAAGCTGTTGATACATTCATTAGTAACTAAAGAAGTATTTGTACAATAATTATAGTCTAAAATAAGGTTACAATTTCCTGTATACAATTTAGTAGTGCGTAAAATAAAAGAGGGATAAGCATAAGAAGTATATACAGAATTATTAAATGTATATAGATATGATAATAAAAAATAGGTCTCAACAAGAGATGACATTAAAGGTAGTTGTACAAAGTAATGAAGATGAGTGGATGTTAAAGAACAATGTACTTTCCCTATTTGCCATAGAATATATGGGGAATTAGATATCATTTTTACGTGTTGAGAAGTTATAAGTGCCTCTATTTCTGAGGAAGAAATAATACTATTATGAATTATCTTAGATTTACAAAATTCTAGAGATGTATCTAAATCATTAATTAGAAGTGACAAAGTTGAAAATGGTAATGAATAATCATAATTGTTTTGAATATTGTGTGTTACATTAGCAGTTAATAATTTCTTAATTTTATAGTTGTTTATTCTGATGAATTTCATTTCTTCATTAAATTCATTAATAAATTTGGAATTAAGGGAAATTTGATTTCTTATGTTGTTTTCTAGATGTCGTTCGTTTGTTTCAAGTGAGCGTATGGCTGTGTCATAATTGACTTTATCGTTAGCATCGAGGTTACCTGTTATCCAGGATATAGCAGTTCCTAGTCCATTAAATAAACCACGCCTGTTTCTCTTAGGAAAGGAATTAAAGAGGATATTTTGGGCATAATTAAGGTGGAATTGTAAAATTTGTTTTTGGGAATTCGTTAAAAGAGATTCAATAGATTCGGTATAATGGGATTTAATGAATGGAGTATAAGGATGATAGGTTTGTAAGATGAGGGCAATATTTGTCAATTCTTCATCGATTAGAGTTAAATTAATGGAATGCATATACGTATGGTATTCTGCTAAGATGTAAGAGTTTTGAATTTGGATTGGAACAATGCCAGGTCCATGCGATAGGTCTGTTATTTTATACGGCGCTGCTAGTTCCAGGTATAGGAGAAGTAGAATGATGTTCATTCCTGAAAGCATGATTTTCATGTTTACTAGGTCGTTTCATTTGACTAGGGTGAATTTTTATTTGCTTTTTACCTAGATGGGCCTTTCTGGTAACAGAATTATAAATGACTTTCTTATAACGCGGTTTAGATTTGTTGCGTTGGTTAGTCCTAATATAAATTTGTCCTTCTGGGATGTCAATGTTTTTCCTACTTTCGTTAAGTTTATTTGTCCTGTTTTCTTTTTCTTTTTGTATGATTTGTTTAATTGCATTGTGGATAAGTTGTTTTTCTTTATGATATTCGTTAGTCAGTTGATCAAAAATTAGTGGTTCTATAGAAGGATTTTCTGAAGTTTTACCGTATGTTATTTCATTAGGAGATAATTTAAGTAAAGAGTTGGGAGTGTTATTATATGCAATTAGGGCAAGTTTAATTAATTTAGGTAGAGGAAGTGAATTTTCTTGGTCTTTGATTATATTTAAGATTTCGGTAAATGTCGAATGTGCTCTATTGATTAAGCCAATGTAATTGTGATAATGAGGAGTTGAGAAATGAATATTTATGTTGTTATATTGCAAGAAGTTTTCCACACATTTGTTAGAGAATTCGGGGCCATTATCCATTTGAATTTCTCGCGGGATAGGGAATAGACTAAGGTATTCTTGTATACAATTTACGATTGAGGTCGCATTAGTTGTCGGGATTGGTCGAGCAAATAGTTTTTTTGAAAAAGCATCTATCATAGTTAGAATGGCATGATTTGAATAAAATAGCACATCGATTTGTAATTTCTCAAATGGCTTAGAAGGGGTGTCTGTTATTTGAAATTTTGGCTTAGGTGGGTTTCTAGTAATGCCAGTTAACATACCAGGCCAGTACACCTTTTTCCTAAGGGCTTGGTACACGTCATTTATGCCTCTATGGCATGTTTTTCCACAATGTTGATTGATAATGTATTGTAGTTGTTCGTCTTTGTCTTCTTCGTCAGTTAGGAATGTGAGGTATTTTTTCATTTTTAATGTGGGGAATTTATTTTCAATTATTTTTTGGAATTGCATGAATATTTCATGTAATATTTGATTTTCTGTTTCGGAATTCGGGTTTGAACAATATACTCCGTATGTTTTATAGGGTTCGAGATATTCCAAACATGTCTGTTCTAAATCATTACTGTAAGGCCAGGCCGTATGCCAAATGTATCTCTTTTTCAGTCCGTTAAACAATGATTTAATTTCATTTTGATTATGATTTCCTCGTTTTAATACAATTTGGAATTTTTCAACGTTTACTGCTTTATTGGTATCATCTAAAAGGAGTATTTGGTCGTTGGAACTGATCTGAGAGTGTACAGTCACTATACTACTATCATCATTTTCTTGTATTTGGATGTTTAAATTTCTTGCTAATTGTTCAATGTCATCTGTATCAACTGAGGGATTGTGCCTTGATTCCAAAAAATTGTCAATTACGTCTGTAGGATTTAGTTCGTCATTCGTGTTACTTATGGCGTTTAGGTCATGCGGGGGGTTTCGTGAAAGGGCGTCTGCCACAATATTATGTTTTATTTCCTTGTTTATTTTATTATTTATTTTCCTTGTATTGTTTTTATGATTTAATGTCAAAATTATAATCTGAAAGTTGGCATTTCCAGCGCAGGATTTTTCCGTTAGGCTCTTTCATATTATAGAGATACTGGAGGGGTTTATGGTCAGTTTGTATAAGAAATTTACGTCCGTAAACATAAGGTCTGAAGTATTTGCAGGCCCATACGATGGCTAGTAGTTCCTTTTCTATAGTACTTGAATTTTGTTCATGTTTGTTTAAAGTACGTGAAGCATAGGATATTGGTAAGTCTTTTCCGTCTATTGTTTGAGATAGTACAGCTCCTATCGCATAGTCGGAAGCATCTGTTGTAATAGTGAAAATTTTATTAAAATCTGGCATGATTAAAATAGGATCATTTTGTAATATAGTTTTGAGTTCATTAATAGCATTTATGTAATTGATGTCATTGATATCTATTGTATGATTCTTCTGCAGTTGTTTTGTAATAGGCTTTGCGATTTTTGCATAGTTCTTAATCATTTTTCTGTAATATCCTGCCAGTCTTAGAAATTGTTTTATTTGTTTTTGATCCTTTGGAATAGGAAAATTTTTTATGGCTTCTACTTTCAGAGGATTAGGTCTAATTCCTTCTTTTGTAATAATGTGTCCTAAATATAATAATTCTCTTTTAATGAATTCTGTTTTGTCTAATTGCAGCTTTAAATTATATTTTTGTAATAGATTAAAGACACTAGTTAAATGCTTAATATGTTCCTGTAAGTTATCAGAGAAAATGATTATGTCATCCATATAAACCAATGTATTGGGGAGGTTGGCAAAAATGAGGTTCATGGCTCTTTGGAACGTTGGAGGAGCATTTTTTAGACCGAAGGGCATTCTAAGGAATTCATAGTGTCCGTTTTCTGTGCTGAAGGCAGTTTTTGGAATTGATGCTGGATCCATTTCAATTTGGAGGAAACCAGAGGTATTCATCTATACCTAAGTAATTTTTTAGATTAACTAGAATATACTCTGTTCCACAAATTTTTCCGGCTGGTGTGGTTACCGTGAACTTTTCAGTTATGCGTGGGATTTCTGGATTTAAGATTTCTGGATTTATGTAATTTTGGGAGGATCCGGTGTCTATCATCCACAATCTATTTTGGTAATCTTTAAAGTAAGGTAAAGTTTTATTGATCGAATTTAATTCGAAGTTCATTGATCTGTTGGCCTTACACAGTTGTTCTGACTGTAGCCGGTGCCGAAAAAAAGATGTTCTCTTCTTTGCTCCTGTCTTGCTTTTTCTTCTTCCTTCTCTTGCACCTGTCTTTCTGCTTGTTCTTGCTTTAATTGGCATTCATGTAATTGCGCCTCTAGACTTTCAATTTTTTGTAAAAGATTGGATGTATTATTGTTTAGGATTTCTTCTCTTATATGTGCAAGTTCATAAGGGTCCTCTCCCAAATGGGTTAATTCATAAGGGGAAATCATTTTTTTAGTATTCGGTCTGTTCCAAGTTCTCATGGACACGGTATTTTGTGATTCGTGCTGCATTGGCCGATTATAGGTATTAAAATGGTGCCTAGGATCATTGGGATTATTCAATGGTCTTTGTCCACTTGGTGGTTTGTAGAATTGTCCACTAGGTGGTTTTTGGAATTGAGGTCTTTGTTGGAAGGCAAATGGTTGTTGCGTTTGTTGACGAGGAAACGCGGGTTGTTGATTGAATGTTTGGAATGGTTGGTAATATGTAGGTTGAAATGGTGAAGAATGATGAGATGTTGGTTGAAATTGTGAAGGAAAGGTTCTCGGTATTGGTTTAAAGGAAGGGGAAGTGTGATTGTTGGTTGGTGGTTTATTTTTGTGATACATCTGATCAATTATGAAAGAGCATTTAATATTTAAGGTCCTTCAGTATTCCTCAAGTGTTGTGGGGTTAAAGGTCATAATGTGATTTGAAATTTGCCAAGGGAGACATGAGTACATGTGATGGATAATTTCTTTTTCTACATAGGATATGGCGGAGGTTAATGCCGCACCTGTCAATCCATCTATTTTTAATCTCGCAAATATAAGGTGTCTCAGATTTTCTAATCTATTTAGGAAATCCACTAGTGTCTCTTTATTGAATGGTCTTGTAGCATAAATTTCGGATTTTAATGATTCGTATGATCGACTGTCAGCAAAATTTATTTTAAGTGTTGAAAGGAGGTCCGCAATTGTATTTATGTTTTGTGTTAAAATTAGAGTTTGGGCTGAACCGGTTAGTTTGCTTTTCACTTTGTTTAAAAGTTGTACATGGTTAACCTCTCTTTGTACTATGCGGGTATCGCATACAAAATTATGTACGTTTTCAACCGTTAATGTAAAGTATAGAAGGTCATTTGGATTTCCGTCAAATGTCGGAATATGGTCATAGTCTTCACGTCTGATTTCTGATTTATTGATGCCATTATGAGTTTAATGAATTACACAATGAAAAAAATAAAAAATGTTAAAAGAATTATTATAAGAATATATAAAAAATAATGAATACGTATAACTTAAACTTAAATGATAGAATTAAATGTTTGTTACAAAAATTCTTTTACTCTCACTGGTTACTGAGAAGTCCAGCTATTGTAGATTCCTACGGGGTAGATGACCTCGACAAAATCTGGTACAGGTTGAATAGACGAAGTGAAGGGATAAATGATCGCTTCTTTTATTCGTAATTCGAGTCCCTGCTGATCGGGCGCCAGTTATGGTTCATGTCACTGAACTTCACTTTTTAAAAAGTTATTTATTGAAAAAAAAATACAATTAATTAACACTGACTGAATATAAACACTAAACGTACAACTAAGTATAAGAATAAGACTTAAGGATGACGGGATGCAAGGGGGGTATATATACTGGAGTAGGAGTAGACACCTGCACTATCGCTAGATTCTACGAATCTCCTAGATAGTGCAGGTGTCACCTGGCCATAACTCGCTCTTTGGAATATTTCGCTAACCTAGAGGTTTAACCATGCCTTGTTTGAATTCATGGTTTTAGCATCGTTGTGTCAAGCTGTAAATAATGCCTGAAGAAGTCTTTAAATCGAGGTACTTAATTATAATATTTGGTATAATATATAATATTCCAAGAATATTCTATGCTGAGATTTTTGTTATAATAACGTATCACATTCCCCAGTATTTTATAATTTGGTATTATATATTTTTGATTTTCGAAGATGAATGGTTACATGTTCTATGTATGTTGTATTATCTTATTGCCTTAAGTTTGATGCTTATAACAACAATTACATTGTTTCATTTTATATTTTAACGTGAAAAAACATTTCTGTGAATGTCATGGGCTAATCTATTCTTTTTTAAATCTAAGATCTTAGACTATTCTTTGCATATAAAAAAGATAATAGATAATAAAAAAAAAGCCACCCTTAAAGAAATATATCACCATTGATTCATTGATTATAACTAGATTTTACAGAGCTAAAAAGTTTGTGGAAGTTTATTTACCACTATAGGTAAATCTTTATACAGTCTAGTGTCAACCAACGATCTTATCTTAGACACGAAGAAGATCTGCATGTTGATCAAAACAGTTTTCTCTATATACAAGAATTTTCTTGACCTCTACCCGGACCATTTTCTTTCTCCTAAATCTTTATCTTGTGTAATCCCTATGAAACTTATCACAAAACCTATGTACCTGATGTCTAGTGTATAAATGAGGCAGAAAGCGATTATGATGTATTTATGCATCCTTATGGTCTTGCTATAACTTGTTTTCACAATTATAAATATATAGTAGTAAGTCCATAAGTCTGATTTCCAGTTATCTAATTTTTTTCTGTATTCTACATTTATATATATATCTAAGTCAACACTGAGTTTATATATCTAACTACTAAGTACATTGTAGAGACTACTGTTTCTAGTGTAATGGTTGTATTGGGGTATGTAATTTGCCTAAGATCATGCCAATCTCCAGTTTTTCCCCCTATTTTGGGGTATCCCTTTATAGAAGCTGGGTTAGCCCCTGAAAGGTCTCCAGATCCCAGAGGTTCCTTCCTCTGCAGTTAACCGATTTTTTTTTTTTTTTTACACTTTATTGAAATATTGCAATCTGCCACAATAAGTAATCAGTGGGCAATAAGTAATAGTGCCAAGTAGCTATACAATCATTCCTTAAAAACATAACAAAAATAGAATAAATAAATGTAATAAAAATATATACATGCGGTAATAAAAACAAAATAAATGCGAAAATGATAATACAAATAAAATAATTGCTATATGCATACTATAATTACACTATTTACAATTTGTTTGGGGTTCCCGAATTAAGCTTCTTCCCCAGGAAAGAGGGCAAAACAGGAGTCTGGGAGGCCCCTGTCCCCTTTCCCAGCCGTGTCACTGGTTAAAATGCTGAAAGGTGCCTTTGTCGGTTTGAGGAAGCCATTTCAAGGTCTGGATGAGATGATAGAATGGCTGTGTCATCTGCAAACGTTGAAAGGAAGGTTTCAGGAGTAGTTGGGATATCAGTGGTGTACAATATGTATAGGATAGGACCCAAGACGCTGCCTTGGAGGACTCCAGCTTGAATTGGGCAAAGATTGGAGTATTCATTACAACAGGGTAGTTGCAAGAAGCGATCAGAAAGGTAGGATTGAAGGATTAAGAATAAGGATTGAGTTAACTGGGTTTTGAGCCTGAACAGCAAACCGGAATGCCATACCCGGTCTAAAGCTTGTGCTAAGTCCAGAAATGCGCCTGTGCAGTATTGTTTGCTTTCAAGAGTGGAGGATATGTGATCGTCAACTCGGAGACCCTACTGGACCGTCGAGTGCCTGGGACGGAATCCAAACTGATGTGAAGGAATGTCATTGGTTTCGATTATGGATAGGGTTTGTTTCAGGAGGATTTTTTTCAAAATTTTTGGAAAGAATAGGAAGCAGGCTGATGGGTCGGTATGTCGGAAGATCATGTCTAAGAGATTTGCGGACTTTTAACTTTTGTTAGAGGGATTGGATCTTAGAGGGATTTACAGCTTAAGGAGGTAAGGATAGAGGAATGGGTGAAAAGAGGAATTCAGTAATGTTGGAAACATGCGTAGGGTGGATTCCAGATTGAGGGAAAAATGTTTTTGAGAGGGGTTTGGCAAATTCTTCTGTTTTGTCCTCATCTGATGCAGCCCAAGAGCCATCTTCATGTCAGAGGGGATGGGAAATAGAGTGGTATTTGAGGATCTTTTTGGTAGCATTCCAAAGGAATTATCAGAAGCAGATAGTGTGGAAAGATAGGATTTGGATTTATAGGTTGTAAGGTTCTTCTTAACTAGTTTGGTGAAGTAGTTATAAAGTCTCTGATCATTAGGATGCCTGGTTCTTGGTAAGGATAAGATCCCTAAGATCTTGCGGTAATGGATTTTTATTGCTGATTTTGAAGGTAGGATGGGATGAAGATCCAGTCTAAACTGCTTGCTGGATCAAATCGGTAAAGGAATTGACGGCATCATCTAACTCCTCAGGTGTTTTTAGGGAAACTCTGAGGTCAGTGGTGTCGGATCCAAGCTGGTGAAATAGGTTCCAGCCTACTGGCCCTAATAAATGTTGGCGGAGGAAGTTTGGATATCAGGGCTATAGAAAGGGTAATGATCAAAGGACTTTGATCGGAGGATTGTTCATCAAGCCGTTCTATGGAGTAGTTTAGGGGACCTAAGCCAGCATGGATGAAAAAGTCTTAATTATATATATTTAAGTACATATTTTTATTCTTCCTTTCAGTGATTTATTTCTTTATTTATTCTCTAGGCTTGGTAATTGTGAAGTTTGTGCGGTTAATCCAGCTAAATATACTTGTCCTGAATGTGAAGTAAAAACATGTTGCTTGCAATGTGTAAAAATACACAAAAAAGAACTTGAATGCTCTGGGATAAGAAACAAAGTGAAATTTAAACCTATCAATAAAATGAATGGTTTGGATCTTCAAAGTGGTAAGTAATTATCTCTAACTGTTGAAAAAGAGTCAGTCTATAAGCAATATCAACTTACAATTTACTGCTTAATTTAATTTACATAATAAATCTTGAATTCTACAATCTGTTGAGAAGAACTTGGTAATTTTTAGGATAACCCTTCCGTTCTAAAGTATATAATTTTATATCCCAACCTGTTACTTGTATTGTGTCAAAAACAGATATAATATGAATTTTATATCTATATTAAAGTAGTTCCTGTTTTTTAATTCATAATATTTTGTATCTGAGTATTTTACTGTTTCTAAAACTTGTAATGCATAGTTCTATAAAAGATTTGTATAATTATTCTGTTATTCGAAAGATAGTGTCAATTTTTTATGAAGAATATAATAAAATACCTTGGCTCTTCTATATAGGCTTGTGCTCTGTGAAAAGTCTATAAAATGGCAAATATCGCATTAAAACTGACTAGGATAGGAAATACTATCAAAGATAACCTCGGTAAGATTTAATACGTCATGAAGAGGTACAAGAAGGTTGTTGACAATAGTTTAAAAATTGTCTACTTCGGGAGAAATCCAAGTACAATTACTTTTTGAAACTGATTACTGGAAAACCAATCAGAAAATCAAAAAATGTAATACAAAATTAAAATAAAAAACAGACAAATTTACAATAAAGAGAAATAGGCTTATGGAAAAATAAGTGAATACAGGATAGATAGCATCTAATAATAAAAAAATTATATCATTATGAGTGAGGAATATTTACAGTAATTCACCAATCGATCAAGTTGAATATATCTATAAATTATTTATTGATTATAAAGCATTTGATTGGGAATTTAGAAGCCCTATAATTGCATACAATAAACAAGACAAGAGGCCCCTGTCTTCCACTCCAAAAAATCTTACCTGGTAAATGGTCTTCAATCATATAAAAGGATGATGGTTTTATAAATTCTGATTTTTAGATTTTGGGACAAAAAACAAGAGCTTAGTAATGTTGATAATGAATAATAAAAAGCATTTCCTGTCTTTAATTGCACCTTTCAAAATAAATTACAAAAATTAATTTATAATAAATTAAAAGCAAACATGTTAGCTGTATGACCAAATTAATGCTGTACAAGTTCTTTTTATTGTAAGACCAGTAGTTGCTCATGGTATAGAAGCATGGTCTCTTAGTACAAGCATCAACCTACTTGACAGTTTTGAAAGAGCAATTTTGCAGAGAATTCTAGGTCCTGCTTCTAAGAATGATCATTAGTCTTCCTCCAAAATGTTGAAGTTTTCAAGTTAAGTTATACCTTTGGATGAATTAAGCTGTAAAATTTATATGTTATCTTCATAGTCATGATTTTTATATTTATTTAGTTAAGATTTATTTAATATTTTTGCATTATCCTTATTAAATTTGTTCTAATTTTCAATATATATATATATATATTTTTTAATATGGATTTTCAATCAATTACTCATTTGGAGGTCTAGTGTAATTTGCTATCATCTTGTTTGATTCCAGATTATCTGTTGTTAGAAGATGCTACCAGATCAGTAGATGGTATTGTGAACAATGGAAAAGGCTTGAGAAAATCAAACTTTTACAGCATGGTTGGTAATTTTTAAAATATTATATACTTAATAATAAGTAAGTTTTTATTTAAGAAATTATACAAATACCATTTGGCGCATGTTGTATTTGTGCTATTCTTTTAAAAAGTTGCCCTAAGGGATTCAGGTAGGAGGATGGATGAAGAAACCTCTCTTTGAAGGTATGCCTAATGTGTTTGATCTCACTGTAGTATAATCCATGCAGATAAATAGACAAATTTTCAACAATTCAATGCCTTTATCATTTAAGGCTCCATGTAACCAACTATGCCCTGAAAAGAAGTATGATGATGCTCAAATTTGTAAACCAGGGAGATCACATGTAAGTAAGGAGGCCTTTGACTGAGTCTTCTGTATCCTACATTGAGCACAATGTAGGATTCAGAGACCTCGGCATCCAAAGGTGGCTTCTCAACAAGGTAAGCAGTGAAATTGGACCAGTATGAAAATGCTTGACATGAAAGTCACTGAAATTTTACCGAGTGTTATAAGTCATTTTACCCTGATGAAGAATGCCTCTGCATTCAAAGTTCTGCTCTTAATGGAAATTTCATCTAAAGGAAGTGGTCCTTTACTAATAGTTTCACAAGATAAGATGTTATCTTGACTATGCAATTGGTTGAAGGTTAACTAAGAGGGGGTGGGATTGCATTTTGTGTGTGCAAGTCCAGGGAAAGTTACTGTAATGGTTAACCTTATTAGTAGCAGTTATTTGCCGATCCCAATTCTTAGTTGCGTACAACCACTGAGACTAACAATTGAATACCTTTCTGCTGGTATAAATTAAGTAAACTAACAAGACTTGATTTATTATATTGTCAATACAATATCATTAAATTTAACATTTAACAGATGTTTTACAGTACTGAAAGTCTACTCTTCCTGTAGACCAGAAGGTCAAAAGGGGCACATGGGCCATTAAAGAGTTTTAGCCTCATCTTTTTTTAAAATTATATTTTTAAATCTACCTTTTTGTTTAAGTGGCTAGTTTTTCTTTTTCAGATGACCCTTGGCTGTTAAAAATTATATATTTTTCATATTTTGATGAGTATTTAAAGCACTGTGTGGTTGTTATATGTATATATATATATAAAATCATTAATACCTACCATTTTTTTTTTTTAAGGCTCGTATGAAAATTAAAACCGCAGCTAATAAGAGGAATATAGACCTAAATTATCTCCCAAAAAGTTTCAGTAGACATAGGAAAAATACAACTTACTATCACTGGAAAAGTGATAAGTTATTTTGGAAAATAGAATGGATTTTTCCTGAAGCGGATATGTTTTCAATTGTCGATGAAAGGTTAGTATTTTAAAAGCCTTAAGATTTATGAGCATAGTAGGCTGTTGTCCTGACCATTACAGGACAGATGACACAGCTAGATCTGTTTGGAATAATAGAAATTATGTGTGTGTATTAACTTATAACAAGTTATAATGTCAAACTTTAGAAATCTTGGTTTTTAATGCAAATCTTCTACAAAAATGTTGTTTTATTGTTCACTAGCATAGTTATAATACCCTGTCAATACAATTACTAATGTATGTTATATGTTTTAGGGTTCCAGAAGAAGATTTGATTTCAAATGTCTTAGATAAATATGTTAATTCTGAAAAATGTGATCTGAACTTGAAAAAACTGTTAAAGCTGTATTTAGAAACTGATAAAGATGACATTCTAGTTTTATTAAAACTGGAGAAGTATGGGACTAAAGCATTTATTGAAGTAGATAAAAATGATTCACTCATGGAAAATTTGAGCCTGCAGTCCATAATTGAACATCCAATTTTTTATGTGATATTCAAAAGATCATCATCCCAGTATAATATATTGAAAAGAGGTATTTATCTTTGAGCAATGTTTTAATTTTGTTTTGTTAAATATTTAATGAGATGTCATTTAGCAGAATGAAGCAAGCGCTCAAAAAATGCTAAAAATGAGTGATGGGTTTCCATAGTAGTTTTTCTGTACTTACATCTCTCAGATCTCCTATAGCTTACTCATTAGTCTTATTGAGTCTGAACTAAATGATACGTCATCTGTTTATGGTTTACCTCATTGTATGTACATTATTTACCTCTGATTATTTACCTCTTAATAATCCTTCTCTGTCCTCATGTGACAATATATTTTAAATTTGATGAATTATTGCTATACACAGATAAAATGTTTATTAAACTTTAGTTTTTCTAATACATATTGACCAATGTTCATCCTTAATATAACTGCCCCCTTAACAGTGGCATGACTATCTATAAACAATCTGGGAAAACTAATTATTATACCATTTTTGTTGGAAGTAGATATAGTAAATTAAATTATTATAAATTTGATAGTCAGACATATTGTATGTGCTACTACTAAAGTACTGTTGATCTGCACCACCTTTTCATCCACTACAGTCAGGCATACGACAGCATCAGAAGAAATGAGCTCTATGAAAACTTAAGGGCCGTAGGCTGTCCTCTGAAACACATCAGGTTGATAAGGATGATCTTACAACATTGCAGAGGCTTGGTCAAGGTCCAAGGAGAACTGTTTGCAGACTTCCCCATTCCTACCCAGTCTTGTTTAACATGGCCTTGGAAATGATCATTAGGGTGATGGGAACAAGAACTGACAGTTGCATATATAATAAAGTGTCTTAACACCTTGCTTTTGCTGACAATGTCATAACTCGGACAACACCAAATGCAGTTTCAGAGAAATATGAAAAATGTGAAGAAGCTGCTAACAAAATAGGGCTTTAAACAAATAAGGAAAGGCAGAATATATGATATCATCTCTGATATGGCGAGGACGTAGTTTCGAAAAAGTTTCTAAGTTCAAGTACCTCAGCACGATAGTCACTGAAAAATGTTAAAAAAAAAATTCTACTGGGCTCTCAAGATAATTCTTCTAAATCGAAATACATCCCGAGATATTAAAATGCGAGTTTATAAGACTAATGAGGCATGTACTCTTACAAAGGGACAAGAGAGTTCCATTAATGCTTGGGAGAGGAAAATCCTGAGAAAATTATATGGTCCAACCAAAGTCGAAAATATATACAGGATAAAAACTAATAAAAAAACTTAGAGGCCTGTATAAAGACCCCAATTTAGTCTCATAGATTAAAAAAGGGAGAATAAGATGGTTGGGTCATGTGCATCAAATAGATCAGGAAAGTCTACCAAGGAAAATAATGGAGGGACGCCCAGACCGTAGAAGAGAAGGAGGTAGACCCAGACTACGATGGCTTGAAGATGTTGAGCTACAGCTTCTGGGAGTGAGAAGATGGAGAAAAGCTGCAGAGGATCGAGTGGAGGAGAATTGTTGAGGAGGCCAAGGTCCTTCAAAGACCATAGCACCATCAGAGATAGATAGATAGACTACTAAAGTACTATAACACTTAGATTCTGATACATAATTTTTTTTTCTCTAAAATTCCATTGTAACTTTATTTAGGTTATTACTGTTTCATGATTAAAATAAGTGTATTAATCTTTTTCTTTTTTTCAGATAATCGAAGTTTGAAGTTTTCAAATAACTATAAAGGTACAAATTTATTATTTGGTTCTGTACAAGCAAAACAATAATTGGATTTTTGAATATTTTTAGAAGAAACCAGGTTACTGTATACTACATTCAAAATGGTATGTTTGCAAAAGTTAATATTTGTTGTTCATTGAATTATTGAACAAAAGCAGATATATTTCTTTTATATTTTACATAACTGATGTACCTTCCAGTTAAAAGAAGCTGAAAAAACAAAACAAAATGTTTCATCATTTTAAAGGGAAAGAAATGATTAACTTTTGGAAACTTTACTCATGTGCCATGTTTTGTGTAGATTTAGAATAGTTTTGATTTTGGTGTATTATTTTATAACTATTGATGTTTTTGCACTGATAATTTTTATGATTATTTATGAAGAAACAAAAATGTGTTTGTTGAGTGAAACTTTTTGATTTTAAAGCAGTGTCAAAGATACCTTTACTTTTTTAATCATCTATATGAAAAGTTCTGAAAATGGATATGAATAATGGATATTGATGTTATATGCCTTAAATTTTGCTATTATTCCAATGAATTCTATAGTAAAAATCCTACATGGTGAATGCTTTTTGTATCTTCTGTTAAATAATTAGTTATTAATATAACTAAACAATGATTAGTAATAATGCAAATGCTAGGTTTGGGACCATAAATCATGAAATACATTTTAATGGAATTATATTAAAATGTAAAACAAAACATACCCTTCAATATCTTAATTATTTCTTAATGTATTAAAAATATAATTAGTTTAGAATAGTAATATTTAATCGTTTATGATAGGAACCTTGTAGAGGGATAACCTTGTAGAGGGAGTAATGCTAAAAAAAAAATTTTCTCCAACTTTCAATGAGTTAAGATCATCGCGGTTTTATCCCTCTACGTGTGACAACAGCTTCCTTGTCTAGTGAAGTCCCTTCCAGATAGGA
Source organism: Arma custos (assembly GCA_037127475.1). Taxonomy (NCBI): domain Eukaryota; kingdom Metazoa; phylum Arthropoda; class Insecta; order Hemiptera; family Pentatomidae; genus Arma; species Arma custos. The sequence goes on from CM073759.1 coordinate 34,810,339, forward strand.
GTTGTTGCTAAAATTACTGTAGCGAGATAAGCTTAAAATATTTAATTTTATATTATTCTTTTTTGTTTTGTTTTACTCATTTCATACATATTAGTCAATTTTAATAAATACTGTTTCACGTAAAACTAAGATTATCATGCAGTTGTTATATTTATATGTATTTTCTCTTATAACATCTTTATTTTATTTTTTATTTACTTATATATATATTTCTTTAATATATAGATAAATAATGAATTGCTCTAGTTGTTCAATAAGTGCTTTGTAATTGTTCTAGTTGTGCTATAAGAGCTTCATATTCTGGTGCTTAGTTTCTAGATGTGTTAGTTATAATTTGACCTAAATCAATGTCCATTCCGTGTGTTTGATGTAAGTTGGTATTTCTAGATAAAGCGCCTGCAATGTGATTAGTTTTGCCTTGAATATGTTTGATATCAAGTTCGAATTCTTCAAGTTTCCATATCCATTTCATAATTTGCCTGTTTCCATTTTTCATGTTAAAAACCTATGTTAGAGACTTAGGTCAGTCTGTAAAAGAAATCACTAACCATATAAGTAGGACTTAAAATCTTGAGTTGCCCATACTAAAAGTTCCTTTTCTTTAGTACTGTAATTTTCTTCCGCTTTATGTAGGAAGCTATCGGATGTTCTGTATTCTGGGAATTTATTTGACTTAAAACTCTGCTTTATTGAATGCATCGGCTATTAAAATGAATTTTGATTTCCAATCAGGATATGCTAGGATTGGAGTGTTAGTCATGAGGTGCAGGAAATATTTAAATGCTGATTTAAATTCTCTGTGTCTTATTCCTTTGTGTTCATTGTGGCGCTAAGAGGTCGTGTTATTTTCACATAATTTATCGCTTAAATATTAAATGTCGCTTTTCCCAAAATATTCTTTTTCGTGGCTATTTGCATCATTATTGGGAGCATAAGCTCCTATTACCACAAGTTCTACCTGTGGCCCCAACCTGGAGGAACAGAATGAATTGGGAGCATAAGCTCCTATTACCACAAGTTTTACCTGTGGCCCCAACCTGGAGGAACAGAGTGAATTGTCCATGACAGCTTATTCGTTGGGCTTACCCACTTATTTTGGTGCTGGCCTTCAAATTTGTAGGCCGTTCCACCATCCGCAACCTGGTGAAATCTATCGGGTGATAGCTTTCACCAAGCCATGGGTGGTGAAAAAAAAACAGGCCAAAAATGTTTAAACTGATCAAAAATATTCAAAATTGCTTGTCAATTTTCTATATCAATTTTTATGTAATTAAATGGCCTTAATTCAATGGAATTGTAATGGTTTAAAAACCCATTTCAATGATGTAAAACTTATAAGAAGTTATATAAATCTGTTTTGTATAGCCCTTCAGGGGACTCACCTCTTAGCTCATGAAAACTTCGCAATGAAACATTATGAAATATAAAGAAAATATGGTCTAAACCCTTCTGAAGGTCTGAATCCAATTCTTATAAAATTAATAAAACTGTTTTGACTATTCACTATCCGTTTCTAATGAGTACTAGGTTTTTCTCTGAAATTTATAATTCTTAAAGACAAAATACAAACCCTTACTCCTAATGGTCCTTGTCAGGCCCTGATAGCATCCACTATAGCATGATAAAAACTTTTCCAAAAAATACATTTATTTGGCTCCTCGACTACTGAACATGAACTCGACTACTGAAAATATATGTCCATGGGGAATTACCGAATAGATGTAGAGATTTAGTGGCAATTCTAATTCTGAAAAGCGGCAAAGATAGATGGTTACCTAACAGTAAGACTATGACCAGGGAAAATAATTAATAAGGTAAATTAATAGGGTGCCAGGCCTTTGGCCAAGTTATTAAGATATTAAATAATCAAGAGTGCATCGCGGCTGACGGCCGCCACCTACGTGATATCATCTTTCAAACTTAATGTAAAAACTAGATTCTGTACTGAATTAAACAATATAAACATAATTTCTGTAAGCTGAAGTGTTTTTGTTTTACATCCCTTTAAATGGTGGGGTTCATACCTTTTGCCCCACCCTGTATAACAATATTTCCAATCTATAGTGTACACCATAAGAAATTTAAGATAATGAAAATAAAATAAAAAAAAAAACAATATAAAATGAGGTAGGGAAAAAAATTAATTATTTTAAAAAGGTAAGTTGCTCATTAGGCAGACGGTAGGGGAGTGTCTCTCCCCTCGCCAAGCTACTAGCCGAGCGCAGTGGGGGACACTCCGCAAATTCGGTCTTATTTCCTCTTCTTCAGAGTGTGAGACCTCTCGTCAAATGTAATTTTGTATTTTCCTTTGTGCTGCATAAATAAATAAACGAAAACATATATTTTTTTATTTATGCTAAAAATAAATGAAAAGACTATGAAATATATATAAGTTTTTGTTTATTTATATATAAAGCACAAAGAAAAATACAAAATTATGTTCAATGTATTTATACGTCCCGCCCGGTTAACAGGTTAAGAATGGTATATCTTCAATTGAGCGGCCTGCCCAATTCCAGCAGGGTGACTCTCTGAAGTTTCCAAGCTGTAGACATTTGATGACTTATCCGAAAATGTCCCTCAAACTTTGGATCTAGCTTACTTGCAAATCCACATTCTCGAGAAGATAGTGGGTGAGCTCTTTGTAAGACCACATCTCTTACTTAGATGTGAGTTTCTCATTGTAGATAGGTTGTAATAATGAGTTTGTCGAGCTAAGGCACTTCTGTTGTCCGTATGTAAGTAATCTGGGCGTTCCTATTGGTACACTACAAACTGTCGAAAAGCCCTACATACAGTGGAGGCGTTGGCTGTTCTCAAAGGTATAACTTCTATCCACTTCGTAAATATATCCATAAATACTAACAGATACTGATGAACACTTGATGAATGAGACAGAGGTCCTATTATATCTGCTGCGACAATATCCCCGGGTTTGGTATAGGACTTCAAGTTCAGTTTTTCTTGTAGTGCTCGCTGCTCTGGTTTTACTTGCTGACAGATTTTACACTGCCTGATATATTTATAAATATCTTGGTGCATGCCTGGCCAGTAGTAAAGGCGGGATATTCGGCGAAGTGTCTTCTCAGTTCCTAAATGTCCGGTGTCTGGCCTATCATTGTTTTCTTGAAGTATATCCTTGATATAATCCTTAGGAATAACTAGCTTCCATTCTAGGAAATCATCATCCGGCGCTCATGACTGGTCTTGCCTAGAGTGGTGATAGAGAAGGTAGCTATCAACTTTCCAATCAGATAAGTTCTGAGGTCGTTCCAAGACACTTTTCATTTTGCTCTTCATTCGAAATAACTAGATGGAAGTTGAACTCTCATGCCTCTCCAAGTTATGATAGCTCTAGCTTCTTCAGCTGTAGTTACATCTGGTTCTGGTTCCTCTTCTGTGCATTGTTCCTCATTCACTTCCCAAAGCCTCCAAAGGGAACAATCTTTGTATTGGTCTGACAATTCCTCCATTTTGTGGGTTTTAAACTTGCTACTTCCAACACAAGTTTATTTAATCCAACATTAAATTTTTCTTTGAATTTCTCCATCTAAAAATAAACTATGCACATTCTAGCTCATAATAATTTTCCTTGTTGTTAGCAAACGTTTAGTTTTCAGGCCATGACAATTTAATGATGCAGTATCAGCAAATTTCTCTTGACAATATTCGCAGATTAATTAATTTGAAGTATGAAGTTTTAAATGCACACTTACATTTTTTTTGTGTGTGAATTCTTTCAAACAAATAGAGCATACGAATTTTTCTGAGGAAATGCTGTGGCATGTTGTGAGTGCAGCAATTTTGTATCCGGATGAAATATCCGAGTTAAGGGCTGATTATTCGTTATCAGTGTGAATGGCCATCCTGTCAGGTACATAGATAGTTTTGAGATGCAGAAGACGATGGCGAGCGCTTCTCTGTCCAATTGTGGGTAGTTCCTTTCGGTTTTCGTCAATTCTCTCCAGACAAACGTGATTAGACGCTCCACATTTCCCATCACTTGCGACAGGACCTCCGCCATGCCTGTTGGGCTGGCATCGCAAGCCAAAGTGACCGGCGGGGATGGGTCATAAGGAGAGAGCACCCTGTCACTTGCGATTTCCGCTTTTAGTTTTTATATGGATTTTTCCGTCCATTTCCATTCATTTCCTGCTGTAGTAATCTTCTTAGTGGGTATGTGATGGTGGATAAGTTAGGTATAAATCTACCATAATATGTTACCATGCCAAGAAAATGGTGTAGCTCGTCTGTGTTTTTTGGTTCCTCCATATTTTTTATCGTATGTACTTTTGTCAGGCATTTTGAAATGGTATTGTGGCGAACGCAGTAACCCAGGTAACGTACTTGGGTTTGAAAAAATGCGCATTTATTTTTATTAAGGTGTGTAGGTCATACTTTCTTAGTCTTGCTAGGCAGGCAACTAGTCTTTCTTTACATTCTTTCATGGTCTTCCCATGGATTATTATGTCATCAAAGTATGACATAACTCCTTCCAGACCTGCCAATATTTGATCCACAATCCTGTTGAATAGGCTAGGCACCGCACTGTGGGGCAAGATACCTTGGAACCTGGCATTAAATATTTAGGTATTTGTTTAGTTTAAAAATGCAATATATTATTTTCTTTATATGTATAAATAAAAGGCATTTTCGGTCCTACAAATATTTTTGATATCTAAATTGAAATAATGTAATCACACATCATAACACATATGTCTTCTCTTTTGGATGATGATTTCGATTAATAATTCGGATAAATCGGAATCACTGGAATATTCTGATGACTCCAAGTCTCTTCTTCCTTATCCGATGCACGTGATGAACACAGCTGAATCACTAGCGTCAGGTCTATGGAATACTTGCTTGTAGAAGCTATGGCGGAGCCGTCAAAACCCCATTTTGTTAATAGACATAGTTGGTATAGTTCTGCATCTTGAAGTGCTAATATTGCAGATTGATGTGACTGGATCAATCGTTGTGTTGTGTGGTCAATTAAACCTGTAGTGGGACGCTAGCAACAGTTTCTGTAACACGTATACTATTTGGATAGCAGAGTTTCTTTGCTGCTTGGACATTCTTGTAGGAAGGGAATATTTGTGGAGCACTATCCCTCACATATTGATGTCGAGATAACTTTACTGTTATCAAAACAGCTACAGCATCTTCTCCGGACGTAGAATTTGGTTGTGAGTCCAGCGAAGATTTATATGCATTTCTATATTTAGTGGCCCGTTTCGGAGATGTAGAAGTTATTTCATGAAGAATTTTCGATGCAGGTACTTGCCCTTCTGACCTTAAACTCAACTTTGTTGCATATGTCAATACAGATACGTGAATCATATCCCTAAGTTCTTTAGTTTTTAACCGTTTTGTTCTCTCTGAGCTATTATCAAAGGTAACTTCAGGACGACCACGCCTTTTCTCAGTTTTACTAGGAAACGAAATCGACCCCTCCAGCCATTGTTTATTGTAATTTTGATAGCATACTTCCATTCTTCGAGCTTTTGTGTAACGAGACTTACAATCTGTCTTCAAATATGAACTTTTTTTCAGAACCTCCTCTTGCTGTGAAATTACATTTCAAGTACGTTTTTTTATTTCTTCGTACAAATAATCAAATTGTTTTCCAATTTCACAACTTCTCATTCATTATGTCTATGAGCACTTTTCTTTTAAAAAGCATTGCGCTCGAAGTCGTTACTAAAACAGAAATAAATTACATCACACTTTCAATAAATTATAAAGAAATAATTGATTATAAATTAGTGCCCACCTCGCTGTCTAAAATTCATTTTTCTGAAAAAAGGCAGCAAATTTACATGATTCTGAAATAAGCATTGATCAAGCTTTGCAGAACTGTAAAAATCAAAGTTTGCACGGCCTTGGAACATAACTGAAAACCTTCATGATTCTGAGAATTCGATAAAAATTTTAAGATTCAATCATAGACAACATCAACAGGAATTAAATATTATTATGTGTAAGTTTTTATTCATCCAAAGTTCTTAAATTATCTGCACATACCTGAACTTGAAGATGCCATAAAAAATACTCGTAATAATTGTGATCTGTTGACAGAGTGACATTGCAAAACTACCACAATTACATAAACAATTCGCAGGTCTCGACTCGGTCAAAAACTGGCTACAAATGAAAACGATCGGAAGCACAGTGGGGATCAGGAAGGTTTAGCCGTGTGCTTTTTTGTCGCTTACAGTAGTATTCTGTCGTTTCAACAGATGGCGGTAAGGAAATATGCATTTTTAATTTTTGATTTAATGTCAGGTTTCTAGGTACCCTGCTCCACTGTGCGCCGATTTGATTCCAAATGACAATCTTTCCTTTAGGTAAGTTCCTCAGTGTGTTGAAATGGTTTGTATCATTTTGCTTTCGTCGCAGACTTTAATATGTAACTATGCTTTTTATAAGTTAAGGTTACGGAAATATTTCAAGTTCCTTAATTATTTTGATCAATCTTCCTTATGGGATAATGTGCCGATTTTAATTGTTGGTTTACTGCTATCTTGTATTCTACTCTTAATCGCAACGTTCCATCTGGTTTTGGTATTATGACAAGAAGTGATTCCCAATCGCTTGTCTCTACATTAGATATGATACACGCCTCCTCCAGGTTATCGAGTTCACTATTTACTTTCTCCAGAAGAGAGTACGGGATCGGCCGTTCTTTGATGAAGACAGATTTTGCTTTATCGCGTAATTCGAGAGAGCATGTAAACCCTGGAACGCAACCGATTTTCGGTTAAAAAATGTCTGCGTATTCATGAAAAATCTCTGTGTATTCGGGGTCTGTTTTAATTGAGTTGACTGTTGGATTAAGATCTATTTCTTCAACCCGTATGCCTAGGTGTCTTATTCATGTTCTTCCTAATGTCTGTGCCAATTGGTCCTCATCGCCAATTCTGTTGTGTCGCCGGGCTAGGTATCCACAATATTAAAAAGCACAATATCTGTTTATTGTAAATTATTGAATAGAATCTTTTGTCCAAAATAGGACATTTCATACTCTGCTATCTGCGCTAGATTTTATAGTTGTTTTAAACCCTGTATCGCTTTCTTTTGATTTTGTACATTCGGGCCAGCATTGCTCTGGCGATGCAAGTCGTCAACATGACGATTTAATGATGCAGTATCAGCCAATTTCTCATAACAATATTCGCAGCAAATTTCTCTTATCAACATGACGATTTAACCCGTAATTGGTAATATCTTTCTAACACACACTCCCAGTAATATCCATCTATGAGATTAAGTTTTTTTTTCTTCTGCATTTAGGGTACAAAAGACCAGTAAACAATTCTTGTTTAAATTTTATTTTTCTAAAACTTCATTTAATAAAACATTACAATATCAATGAGGATCACATTATCAATATGTAACACAAACGAAAATAATAGATGAAAATATAATATAACACAAACGAAAATAAGAATACGAAAATAAGTATATAGTTAGAATTTGTTAACATTTAAAAATGTAATAAAATAAAATTTTAAGATTTAGTGATATGTACATGTTTCGAAATCAATTAAAAGAAAACAAAGTTACAAATTTTGTACACACATATTACAAATTTTATTAGAGCATTCCAAACAATTAGATGTATTGCACTTTACACATTTGTAATTCATCATTCTATTTTTCGTATAAGGACAATAATGACAGTTTTTCTTTTTTCTAATCTGTCACTTTTATCCAATTTCTTGCTTTGACAAGGTTCTTCTTTATCACCTTCTGGATGGATGGTTTCTTTTATTATTTTTTTAATTCCTCAGGCAAATTGGATATGTTGAATCGAGTCTCCATGTGTTTTCTTATGAGACTGAATCCAAGTTCTTTCAGGAAATTAAACCTATCCATTTTTGCTGGTTGTATATTCGAAAATACAACATGGCTATTGGAACAACCCAAAGAAATTAGGTGATAGAAAATTACCAGTGGCCACCTTCTGATACGCTGGTTTGTCGAGTAATTACTACACTTGTAGTCTAGCGTGTCAACACCGGATTTAGTGGCATTGTAAAATGATACAATTTGGGGTTTGTCGTTTCCTTTATCCATGAACTCTGAGATCAAAATTCGCAGATAAATTAATTTGAAGTATGACATTTTAAATGCGCTCTTAAATATTTTTTTCTGTGAATTCATTCAAACAAATAGAGCATATGAATTTTTCTGAAGAATTGCTTTGACATGTTTTGAAATGTCTAGTTAAATATAATTCTTTTGCGAATGTTTTGTCACAAACATGTTGTATCCACTTCCATACCGCACATAACTTAAATTAAAACTTGTCTTGTACAATAAGATAAAATAAAGTGTCTAAATATCCTTAGTAGTAAATATTGGGTTGTAACATATAAAATGTCAGTGAAGTGTAAATTTAAATTATTAGCAAACAAATTATTTAACAATACTTTTATTAATCAAAATAGGATCCTTCACTTTCAATACATTTCTCCCAATGCGAAACAAGCATTTCTATCCCCGCTCTGTAGAAATTAGCATGAAGTCTTGGAAGGCCGATTTCATGGCATTTTCATTGTCAATTTTTTTATTTCTTAAAAACATCCAAATATCGGAATAAGTAAAAATAAGTTGGAGAAAGGTCCGGAGAATATGGTGGGTGAGGAAGGACCTCACCCCGTATTTCCAGCTTTTTGTCTTGCCAAGCTCCTTAATGTGCCTGGAAATACTTGCTCATGGCACTTGCTCCAAGTTGTGAACCTAATTCATCAGTGGTTTGGGAAGGGCCCTTGCTTTGACCAGCTCTTTCAATTTTTCGTTGTCCAACTTAGTCTTTGGCCTATCACGTTGTTTTTTGGTAAGGTCATAATCCCCTGACCGAAATTTTTCAAACCAACGGAAGATTGTTCTTTCGCTCTTCAACATAATCAATATTAATGTTTCGGGACGCCTCCGTGATGCTATGGACAAGTTTAAATTCGTATAGAAAAATTATGCGAATTTCCACGGAAGACATAATTTTATTCTTTTTTTTTTTCTCTTTATATATTTATCCACACCTGCCAAATAAAAACAATGACAATCAGCAGATTGGCTGACAGTAAAATAATAAATAGCAACTGCTTTGACCTTCTGAATCTGGGCCAAAAGCAAATTTAAACGAATGGTTTTTCCAGTCCCTCCTGGAGCATCCAAAAATAACAAACCACCTTCATCATTTTCAATGTTTTTTAAAACGGTGTAGAATACTGTTTTTTGTTCTATGTTCAAATTAGAAATATTTTCAGTAAGTCTGTTGCAATAAAACTGTATCATAATACATATCTCGTATTAAGTCATTACTAACTTTTCCATTTCTAGTTGGTTTATGTAACCTAAAGTCTGATAAATATTTTCCAGTTATTACAATTACTTGGTCTTCCACCTTTATGAGGGCTTCGTTATAGACAAAATTATTATATGTGCCATTAACACGTTCAGTGCTAATAGAAAAATCCGTAACTATTCACAAGTGTGACACGGGGTCAATGAACCCAGTGTAGTAACTATCCACAAGTGCGTCGCGGGGTCAATCTGCCCCGTGTCCTTTCCTTAGTTTAAACGTATTCAGCTTGCTGAAAATTGATTAATTTAGGAAAAATCAATTGTTTTCCCACTTCATAGGTTTAGGTCAGTATACCACAGCAGCAGGCCCCATTCTTTATTTATAACTTACGGTTATATTGTGTTTTTTATTCAGATTCGGTTTTGAAAACCGATTATATTTGGGAGTTAGTTATAAATAACGAATGGGACTATTAATTGATTTATTCAAAAGTTCATTAACCTAATTGAAATTGTACTCGTAAATAAATTATTTTTGTTTTCAAATAAAGACACCTTTTCCCTTCTTGAAATTAAATTTTATGAGATTTTATACACAGGAAATGAATTTAATTTTTTTGTGAGGTTCGGTACCATCCCCCCCTCCCAAAAAAAAAAATATCCTTTTACATATTATAGGAAAATAAAACTCACAACAACTTTTAATAAAACTTACAATAACTTTTATTTTTATTTTGATATTTTTACATTTAATATACCTATAACATTGCTTTAAAAAAAATTAGTAGTTGAGGAAAGCAAAAAAATACAAATTGAATAAAAAAAAAAATACAATAATTGAAGCGATGTAGCATTGGGATCGTCAATATTTATTTGACAATCATCAATGTTGCCAGTTTGGCCTTTCGAAGAATGGCTGGAAATCTTCTGATGAACATAAGCTAAATCATCTTTGTCGTCTGAACTTGACGACTCATCAGACTGGAATTCAAATTCATCTTCACTACTGTTATCAAGGCTTGATTCACTTTCACTGGAGGATGGATTTTTGAGCGATAAAGCCAAGTCAACCAAATTCCGACCACGTGAGGTCATCGTGAAAAATCATGTGAATGAGAAACTATACTGAAGACTGAAGAGAAAAAAGGAGGGTGGATAAGCAAACAAACAAAGGGCCGTCGCAACAAAAAGGGGAAGGGAGCGAATGACTCGTCATTTCCTAGAAAAGTAGCACGGGGGGAAAGCACAAAAAAGGGCCGTCTCAAAAGTAGAGGGAATTGAGAGACTCGTCATTTTTCGAAAAAAGTAGCACGGGGTCTTTTGGCCCCGTGCCGCACTAGAGGTCTAATTTTAAACCTCAGTGCGGCCCAGGGTCATTTAACCCCGTTATGATTTTTTATCGAATTTTGAGAGATTATTGAAGTTTATAACATATAGCCATATTAGTTGCACCCTTTGAAAAAATTAAAAGCTTAAACAAAAAAAAAAAATGCGGTTAGTGTTGCTTTTGGCGGGCTTGTAACTCGGTCATAGAAATTATTTTCATTAAAATATACCCTTTCACCATTTTCTAAATGAACGGTTAGGTGTGTTACAGTAGGATGCCTTTCATGGAGAAGAAAACCTAAAAGCCGCCATGCAGCTTCGTTGGTGCTGACATACCGACCGGACTGATATGTGTGTACTTCATCGATTGGATTGGTGTGATGTGTATTTTTGAAATTGAAAATTGCTTGGTCATTTCTCTTATTTATGTATTTACAAATGTATTTTATTGCTCGTACGGAACTGCAAGCTTCTATGTTGATATGGGCATTAAATAATTTTGACAGAAGTGGGGAATAAGGGACTACCCACCTATTATCAATATTAATGTAGTATCCGTTTCATAATTTTATCAGTGCTGTTCGACTCCATCTTCTTGCGACCTTCGACGGTATAAAGGATATCCGTTTTTGTTATGTACGGTATTTTTTTGAAGCTGGCGTGGACGTTTTTTGGTGCATTTTCCGTCTTTCATGCATGGTGATTGAGGGTTTAGAAAGCCACATGGAGTGAGGATCATATTTTTAACAATGATTCCCTGTAAGGTCTTGTCATTAGTCTCATCAGGTATTTGCAAAAACTGGATGACCATAGGTCTCAATTATGTGTTCAGTGTCATGTTTGACTGGTTCCTTAGTTGGTGATGGTCTTGTGAGTCCAGGGAATTCCTTCAACAGGTCTCCATATGGGTGTCCTTCCGATATTGCTGATATTATTGCAGGTATTTCTCTTCCTATTTTCCCCCGTGAAGATAAGCCAGTAGTATGGTCGATCAACTGGCTACCCTTCAAGTCGACTAATAGGTTAAAGTTATATATGAAGTCGGCTCCTATTATGGGTTTAGGTATGTCAGCTAATACAAAATTCCACTTAAATTCCCTTCTAAGGCCTAAATCCAGTTTTAGCTGTTTCTCTCCATAAGTCTTGATTCGGGTGCCGTTTGCAGCAAATAAATCAAATTCTGAAATAGTATTTAAATCCTTTCTAGGTGGTGTGAACATGGATATCGTAGCCCCTGTATCAATCAAAAAGAACTCTAAGGCTCCAATGGCATTGTCAGATGCGTCTGTTTCGACTAAGAATGGACAGTTTTCATCGATGGGAACAACACAGCTGTTGGCAACATCATTTTTTAAGTTTTTGAACATTTCTAAAGCTTCTTTAGAAAAGGGGAATTGTTTGCTGTTTACTAGAGGCCTTATTTTTTCTGAAAATCGTGATATCCATTTTGAATAATGTGCAAATAAACCAATAGCTCTTTGAAGATAATCCGCATCATTTTAAGGTAATATATCTAGAAGTGATTTAAGTCTATCAGGTTCAGGTTTGATTGCGTTATTTTCTATTAGATGTCCTAAGATTCGAATTCAGCGAATTGAAAATTTTGATTTTTCATTATTTATTGTGAGACTATATTTTTTTGCTACATTTAAAAATTTCCCTAGGTTTTCATCATGCTCTAATTGTGTTTTACCAAAAACCGTCACGTCATCCAAATACTTAAATATTCCACTCAAATTCTCAATATCGACAATAGAGTCCATTGCTCTTTGAAATGCTGCTACACCATTAGTTACGCCGAAGGGAATGCTTTTAAATTGATATTGTTACGGGCTACTGGGTATTAAAATGAATTAAACTACTGCTAAATTAAAGATACCAATATTTATTAACAAAGTGGCAAACAGAATACAATTAAACTATTAACAATTAAATTATTAAACTGATATAAGTTTACAATAACAATATTTTGAATATTTATTATCTAGGCCAAACTCCTATTTAATTATTACAATAATATAATATATTACTAATTCTCAATGACTTAACTATTTACATACATTTGTATGAATATTATAAAATTACACTACGATTTATAACTACTAATTAACACTAGCTAGTTCACTAATCAAAATCCACCGACTGTAAGATTCTCCAAATATGACAAACTGACACACATTAATACTCAGAAACGGTTTGTTACACTCACGAGACTGCCACAGTCCACTGATACACTTATTACACTGGCCGGTTCAACACTGAATAGTTTATCACACTGACACTCACTTATTACAGTTCATCACAGTGCCTGGTCTACTCTCTGACTGACTCACTCGAGGTGAGGGGGGGTTTTAAATAGGCAAGGCCGAACCTTCTAGAACACGGAAGTAGGGGAAGATTGTTCTGGGATCGTCTGAGAAGGTTCTAATTCAATCTTAACTTCTCCCTCCGACAGGCTTAAGACGCTAATCCTTTGTTTCCGTCCTTCTCTTTGTGGCCGTAACAATATAATTGCCTTGAGGCTTCAAATGCGGTGTAAATTTTATCCTTTTCAATTATTGGAATCTGGTGATAAGCACTTCGAAGATCGATCACCCTGAAATAATTGTACTTAGCTACTGAATTGACAAGATCACAGATTCTAGGTAAGGGATAAGCATCAAGGTAAGTAATCCACTACCACTCTCTTGCGGTGATGAGTTTGTTTGACCAGAACTTGAGCACGCCAAGGAGAACAAATTGGTTCAATTATGTCATCAGATAGTAATTTACTAATTTAATTTTTAATATATTCCTTATCAGAGGCGGAATGTTTGCGTGATTTTATTGCGATTGGTTTGATTTCAGGAGATAAATTTGTGAATAGTGAAACAGGTGGGATTTTGGCAGCTGAGAGATTACAAAAAGACAGAGAAGCTTTATCACCCCCAAATTTCACGATGACTGAGTCGTGTTGTCCTAAACTATCATGCCCAATTATTAAATCAGCACATAAATTAGGTATAATAGCTAAATGTACGTTAGAATAAATGCGACCTTGAAGTTGGAGAGTGACTATAGCTCGTTCCTTAATGCCAGCTAGGAGATCTGCAGAGTCCATAGAGACATTCCCATATGCAGATCTGTATCCTGTATGCTGGAATAATTTGTAAGAATTTACAACCTTCGAACTGATAGACTTTATTATTAAAGCATCTGATCTGTGACCATTGACTAGAATAGGCATCGTGGCTTTAGAAAGGCAAGAAGGGTTTAAGCTTTCTTCCATCACCTCACTAAGTAATTTGGCGAAGTCTTTCTTCTTTAAAGCGTGCCCCTCCTCGCTTTGAATTTTTTCAATCCGCCACATGTGCACTCGCTTCCTCCAAGCCACCTTTAAAGGTTTAAAAACCGCCACGTCAAGTGGTTGCAGCAAATGAGTAGCATTTGGAAAGAGTGGTATAAGTACGATGCCTTTCTCATCACAGAACTGGCTGAATTGGTAAGACAAATGCGATTTGTGTCCATCTACGAAGAGTATGACAGTTAACATGAGGGTTTGAGAGGATAGCCAAGGGAAGAATATGTCAGCTATGAACTCAAAAAAAGCTTCGCAAGTCATCCAACCCGAGTCGGTTTTTCCCAGTCCCCACCCTGATGGATAATTGTCGGAAATTTCAGCTGGAATTCGCTTGTAAGGGTATATAATTGTCGTAGGAGCAAAGGTGCCGGCAGCGTTTCCTGCAACAAGTACAGTCAAACACTCTTTGTCGTCAGCATTAACATGTTGGTAGACGTTTTTGTCTCCTTTTTTTGCGAGGACCTTGGGTGTTTTAGGTGCTAACATGAAAGCCGTCTCGTCACAGTTAAAGACTCTGAAGACTCTGTTGGGGTCAAGGAGAATGTCGGCCCAACCTTTTTCTTTTAATTTGTCTCCAACTTTTCCAAACCATTCCCTTATTGCTTCTTCGGTGACGGCTGCTCTAGAAGACGTTAAGTTTTGCGAGGTTCTTGAGGCTATTCCTTTATTCCTCTTCAAAAAAAGTTTTTCCTGGCTTATTATTCGCCTTAAAAAATTTGCAGTTTCGTTTTAAATCATTCAAGTATTTCTGAATACTGAAGAGCAGCTGCTCGTGAGTAATGGGGAATCCAGCCGCTGCAGAGTTGTACACCCATTGGCATATTCTCCCCTCTTCTTCTTTTGTCAGCATAGTGGCTGGGCCCATCTTCCTTGCAAGAGGAGATTTCCCGGTCACTTTATTTGCAAGAGTCTGCCGAGGGACTCCAAATTTCTTGGCGGCAGCACGTATCGGTGTGTCATGGAGAAACGCATTGCTAAGAAGAATATTGTAAATTTTATTTTTTATTTCATTTATATTTATATTCATCGTCAGTTACTATAATAGATCTTCTTATTAAGTTTTGAGTAAATTGAGTAAAATCGGCTTCCTTTGCGGAGTAGGCATCTGAGAGGATAAGAAAGTGTCGAAAAATCGGGTATAAATCGAGATTAATATGTTATGAGATCCAAGAATCGTCGAAATTCAACTACATTTGTTGGATGGGGAATATTCCAAACAGCTCTGATCTTTTCTGGAGATTTATGGATAGCATTATATTCAATTATGTGACCTAAATATTTAACTTTTGTCTTAAAACAGGAGCACTTGGCACGATTGACATGTAAATGGACATGGACGCAGATTTTCCAAACATTCTTCAAGTGTATCTCCGTGAACATTGAAATCATAAAAATATGCTTCAACACACGTTAGTCCCCTGAGTATTTGTGCCATGTGTTTATTAAATTCTGCCGGTGCATTTTTAATGCCAAAAGTAAGTCGCTTGACCTTGAACGCACTACTATGTGTTGAGATTGTCTGGATCTTTCAGCTTTCTTCATCTACCTGGAAATGTAAATAAGCCTTAAACAAATCAAGTTTGCAAAAATACCTGGTTTCGTAAGTTGTCCAAAACTTCATCTATTCGTTTGTTGGGGAAGCTTGTTGTTGGACAAGTCTTTCATTCACCAAATTTGTATTCCTCCTGGGAGATGCTACCAATGGAGATCCCCAGTCACTTGAAGATATGGACACTATTATTCCAGCAGTTTCCAATGCATTCAGTTCTTGTTCGACACGCTCTCTAAGTGCATATGACACGTCTCGCTCTTTCGTGAAAACAGTTCTTGCATCTTTTTGTAACTGCAATTTGATTTGAACATTCCGAACACATCTTATTTTCTCCTCAAATATATTAGGAAATATTTTTATAACATTATCAGTTATTGAGACGATGAGGTTTGATGCAAAGATTTTCTTCACAGGTTCTCTACGCCAGCGGCCTGGTACCAAAAAAGGGACTTAGGTTGTAATAAATTGAACATCTTCTAGCTTCTAAACATCTTCTTTTTACTTTATCTTTTTCTCTATGTAAAATTCTTGGTTTATCGAAATTGAATGTATGTAATTCTTTTTTGCAATGTGTAGATAGTGCAGTGTTTGTTTTGGCATTTGGTCTTAAATTATTTTTGTGATGATAAATTTTATTTTTTAAATGTGGCTTGTATGTTCTATATATTGTTTATTGCAATTATTGCAGTTTAGGTTATACACTACATTTATATTTTCTAATAGTGGTATTTTATCTTTTTTACTCTTTATTATGTTTTTGATTGGGTTTGTAGTTTTATGTGCTATTTTTATTTCTGGTATGTCAAAATTTTTGAAAGTAGGTTCTATTTTTTTTTCCTATAGGCTTTTGATATAAGTTACACTTCTATATTTTATTTCGTTCTGTTTAATTAATTGATTATGTGATTTTGTGACTATTTGAGTTGTGCAATTATTTGTTTGGGGGTCTTTTTTATTAATATCTACTATTTTGAAATAATTAGTTAACTTAGATTAGGATGGTTTGATTGTTGATATTATGCTACTACCCTGGTCTATTTTTTCATTATTACCAGATTCATTGTTAGTCATTATCTATATCCATTGTTATGCAACTATTTCTTTTATTTTTAATTAAGTTATTTTGTTTATGCCATAATTCCTTAATCAGTTTGATTGGAAACGCATTGCTAAGAAGAATATTGTAAATTTCATTTTTTATTTAATTTATATATTCATCGTCAGTTACTATAATAGATCTTCTTATTAAGTTTTGAGCTATATTTTTTATTTGATGTTTAGAATGGTTGGAGTAATAATTTAGTAATTTATTAGAAGTTAAATCTTTTTAAAACCATTTAGTTTTGATTATGTTATTACTAGGGTCTCTTTTGATGGTCATATCTAAAAAGTTTGTTTCTATTTAAATTGTAAAGAGCCTCAAATATTTCAATTATCAGTGGATGTCTTGAGAATCTTTTTTAAACCATTAAGTTTTGATTATGTTATTACTAGGGTCTCTTTTGATGGTCATATCTAAAAAGTTTGTTTCTATTTAAATTGTAAAGAGCCTCAAATATTTCAATTATCAGTGGATGTCTTGAGTGGTTTTAATTGCGAGGAGACCAGAGAGGGAGACCGTGTTTATCGTAATAGTGCTTGTATTTGGTATTATTACGTGTAATGCTTTGGCGATAGCTACTAGTAAGTTCTGCTGTGTAATTTGAACTGATTATATTCATTGAGTAGCCTATTACTGTTTCCTGGACCCACAGACAAAGGCAGCACCAACACCATTCTTGTCTTTTGAACCATCTGTGAATATGTGAGTAGCTGATGGGAAATCATTGCAAAGCATTTCTAAACACTATGGGGTTAGTTTCTTTTTTAACCATCTTTGTTAATGTAAGATTGAATCTTCGGAGATATGCAATCCACGGTTCTTTTAGTGTTAAACTGTGAGGTAAAATATTAGGTATTGTAATATTTATCGTGTCTATTATTTCAATTACTCGGTGTTTAAATGATTTGGAGGTACAGATTTTACAGATTCGTGTAATGGATGCACTGGGGATGCTAATATTGAGAGATAATAATTCATGGTGAGATAATTATATTTATTATAGTAAGAATAATAATTCCCTGCGGTATTTTAAACGTGGCTATCCACTTTCAGAAAGTATACTAAGAATAGGGTTAGAACGGAAGGCACCAGTTCCTATCCTGATGCCTGTGTGATGAACACTATCTAACATTTGTAGAGTTCTCTCTGAAGCCGAACCGTAGGCCATACAACCGTAATCAAGTTTAGACATAACTAGACTTCTATATAGCATGAGCATGCTAGTGTGCTCTATCCCCCCCATGAAATATTTCATAACATTTCATGAATGCATTAAACATGAATGCTGGCATGATGTTTTAAGATGTTGTAAGTGTGTGTTCCAGTTCAGTCTAGAATCGCAATGTGAGCCCAAATATTTTACCGAATCTTTATATGGAATTTCTTCGTTATTGGTAAAAATTAACATATGGTAAAAATACAGAATTATTGTTACAATCTATTATTTTAGTAATATTTACGGTTACATATTGCTTAAGGATAACTACATATCTAATTTTATTTTGTTTGCTTATAATTAGTTTGCAATATTCTAAGTTTCCGTTTTCAAGAATAGAGGAAACACATTTGGAATTAATATTATTTAAATTTAGACAATAGAAAAATTGCCAATAAATATACGGTTGGCTGTATAGAGATTTGTTTTATATTTTATGCATAGATCAGATTTTAAATCAATCTCATAAATAGTTTGATTGATTACCCTTGGTATTGGTAAAATAAAATATCCTTTATATGAGTCATCGTGGACTGGTAATTTTATAAAGGTATGAACAATATTGTAATGTGTAGAACAAAATATTTTACTTTAAGGAAGAAATAGTTGGGGGTGCAGCAAAATATTTTACTGTTTGTCCATAGGACTTCTGAATTATTTGATATTAATTTTATATTTTTAGGCAAATTTCTGATTACATCAGTCATTAAATTGGAATGTACTATTCCCATTTTGCAAAATTCTAAAGACAAAGTTAGCTTTTAATTATTATTTAATAAATGCATAAAATGAATGTATAAGTCGTAGGCCTTGTCATTCTGTTTTAAAGAGTTAAAATTTTGTTTATTGATCATAAAGTTTTTGTTAATTGTCTATATATTAGTCTTTGGTTAATATGTTGTTTCAATGTTATCTTCAATTTTATAGTTATTCTTTTTTACGTTAGAAATTATTTTATCATAGTAATCCTTATCGTCAGCGTCCATATTACCTGTGATCCAACTGATGATATTACCTAAACCGTTTATTAGTCCTCTTTTTTGACGGGTATTTATGTCTTTAAATTGAATTAGTTGTAATTGTTCATTTGCATCATTTATTAGGTCAATTAGTAGGTGAAACATTTTATGACTTTTGAAATTAATTAGGTGTGTTTGTATGTTTGTTATTTCTACTTCTAATAGTGTCAAGTTATAAAAATGATATGTTTCATAGAATTGATTGATTACTCTAATGTTGTTTATAGAATAGTGTAGGAGTCCTGGTGTTTTAGTCAGATCTATTACTTGTATCGTCTGAGTCTTCTGAAGATGTATTGCAGTAAGATTAACCAGCAAAGAGTCCTCATCTGAAACAAAGTATAGTTTCTTTCTTCGTTTATTAGGTCTGCGAATATTATCAACATGGGTTTGAAATGGTGGACTCCTTGAATTAGAACGTTAACTTTTCTAAATGTATCACGATTTTTAATTTTTGCTTGTGTGTGATAAATTCTTAGGTCTGTTAGTTCAGGTGGATCGTCTCGATTTTTATTTAATTTATCGGTACTTTTTTTCTTTTTATTTGTTATTTTGTCACGTGTTATTTTGTGCAAGAGTTGTATTTCATTGTGATATTTCTGAATTTGAGAATAATAGTAGTTTCAGGGGAAACTAATAACACACATATAAAATGTAACTAGGTTTATATTGAGCACATTGAACATTAACTTCCATCTTCTAAGAGGGAGAGAACCTTCTCATCTCTCCACTGCCAACTATATTACACTGTTACCAACACTTACAATAATAATATAATAATATACAATGAAATATTCTCATGCCCCCTCTCAATTTCAAGTCCATACACAAAACAACAAATCACTTGAAATTGCAGAAATATTAATAAAAAAAATAAAAATTAATTTAAACAAAGCTGAGATCTAAAAAATGAAAATTTATTGCTATTGAGCGCTTTAGTAAAAATGTCTGCAATTTTTGAACATGTATTTACATATCCAATACTAATTAAATTTTTAGAAACAATATCTTTTATAAAATGAAACTTGATATCGATATGTTTCGAGCGGTTAGTGTTTTCATAGTTTTTAATCATACTCAAAGCACCTTGATTATCAACAAGTAAACTACACTTAATGTCCTCATCTTTGCCTGGGTACAATTCACTCAATAGTCCTTTTAAGTATAAAAGTTCAGTTCCAGCCAGATTGCCCGCCACATACTCGGCCTCCGAAGAAGTCAGCGCCACAGATTGTTGCTTTCGAGATCTCCATGATTTGATGTTTCCACAATGATAAGCTGCAATTCCAGAACAACTCTTCCTGTCTATCCTGTCTCCTCTCCAATCCGCATCAGAGTAGCAAACGATCTTGGGTATATCTTCCTGGTTCCTTATTTTTCTATAGATTAACTTTTTCTCCATAGTCCCTTTTAAATACCGCACAACTCGTTTAGCAGCATTCCATAAAGTTTTAGTAGGCCTATCCAGGAATCTACTTAGAAAAGATGTAGCAAATGTAATATCCGGACGACTTATTTGGGATAAATAAATCAAGCTCCCGACCAATTCACGATAGGGAACTTTAATTACTTCATCAGAGTCTTTGACGTCTATTTTATCTTCCATTGGTGTGGGACTCGATTTGGCTTCTTGTAGTCTAAATTTGGTGATTATTTTTTGAATCAGTTGTTGTTGACTTATTTCAATTTTTTCCTCTGAAAAGTTTAGCTCAATTCCAATAAAGCATTTTAAATTTTCCAAGTATCTTGCATTAAATTCTTTTTTCAAATTTTGAATAGTTTTTTCAACTTCATATTTTTCTCCAAAAACAAGGATATCATCCACCCACAGTATTAGCCAAACCCCTTTCTTAAAAAACAGACAGGCATCAAAATTTGATCTTGTGAAACCTTTGTCCATAGCAAAAGATGTAAACCTCTTGTTCCAACATTTTGGAGCTTCTCTGAGCCCATATAGCGCCCGATTTAATTTAAAAATTTCACTTTTTTCATTTACTCCCTCTGGTTTGTAAATATAAACGTCACTTTCCAAAACACCATTCAAAAATGCTGTTGGTACATCTAATTGTCTGATATGCCAATTCTCTTGCTGTAATGCCATACTGAGAGCAAGTTTGATTGTGGTTAATTTTGCGACCGGAGAATATAATGTGTCATGGAAAGTATCAGCTTGAAAACCCGTTGCCACTAACCTGGCTTTCTTTGTTCCATCACTTTTGGTTGTAAAAACCCACTTTGTCTCAATAGGTTTTGAAGTTGATGGGATGCCTTCAATAGGTGTCCAAGTATTGAAATCCTCATGTGCAGCCAACTCTCTCCCTATAGCCTCAGTCCAACCCCTTTTTACTGCCTCCTCATAAGTTTGTGGATCATCCTCCGTTAAAAGACAAAAAGCTGTATGCAGATGAAAGTCTTTTAGGTATGTAGGAATTTTTCTTATCCTTTCCGATCTAATTTTCTTTTTTTCACCATTTTCTTCCTCAAATCCGTAGAACTCTTCTTCACTGTCTGAGAGTACTTTCTTCTCTGTGTATTCCCTTTCATTTTCTTCTCTGTTCTCTTCTTCATTAGATGGATCATAAGCCGGGGTCCGAGAATCATTATCCAAATACTTAGTCTGTGTTTCATCAAACTTCACATCACGAGAAATAATTATCTTACCCTTCTCTGGGTCCCAAATCCGATATCCAGCACCAGAATAACCAACCATTCGTCCATCGCGGCCTCTAGGTTCAAGTTCGCTTCCCTTTGGCAGTTGAAGGTACCAGACTTTACATCCAAAAACTCGTAGCTTTGATAAATCATTTTTTCCATAATATATTTCAGCAGGTGTCCATTCAATGCAACTGTAGGGGATCGGTTAAGTTGATATGCTGCGGTGCGAACTGCCTCTCCCCATAGATACTTTGGTAAATTACTATCAACAAACATTGTTCTAACTTTATTCAGAAGAGTCTAATTCAATCTCTCCGCAGCTCCACACTGTTGAGGTGTATACCCAGCTGTAAATTCCTGTACAACACCATTAAATCTGCAAAACTCCCTAAATTTGTTTGACCGGAATTCTCTCCCCTTATCAGAACGGATTCTTGATATATTGACTCCTTTAATCTTCATCATCCTGTGAAAATCCATTAATTTTTCTTCAGCTTCTGATTCTTCTTTAAGTAAATAAATGGTTGTAAAATGAGAAAAATCGTCTAATATTGACAAGTAATACCTTTCACCGTCCATTGTTTTTTCATTCACAGGTCCCCACACATCTGTGTAAATAAGTTCGCCTATTCGTGTAGATCGTGGATATTCTTTTCTAATAACAGGTTTTCTTTCCGCCTTACCTTTTTGACAGGAATCATATACTCTATTAGAGCATGGTAGATTTAAAAGTTGTAATCCACGTCGATTTAAGTGTCCAAGTCTTAAATGCCACAAATCATCTGATTCCTTGGATAGTAAACAATCATTTCTTTTTGTAATGAGTTTAAAACGAAACACAAAAAGATTATTACACATCTCACTAATTATTGGTTCGGGTTTCATTATAATTTTTGCAAAATTGTTTGTAAATACAACATCAAAACATGCTTTGTTTATCTTCTTCACTGATAAGAGGTTATATGGAAGATTGTCCACAATCAGTCCATTTATTGTGAGCTTCACACCTGTTTTATCACAATACACTTTAAGAATACCTTCTTTCTTATCATATATATTTGACCCGTTAGCAATTTTTATTGGGACCGGTTCAATACACTTCACTTCTGACATTAAATCCAATACATCCCCACGAAATAAATTATGACTTGCTCCACTGTCCAGTATGAAATTAACATAATTATGTTTTCTTGGGTTTTCCTCTGCAATCTCCTTAGATAATGCTATAAATGTTATTTCTTTGTCTATTTCAGTCTCAGCCAGATAGCCATCATCATATCTGGCTTGATAAACCCCTCTTGACAGGTAACCTCCTCTTGAGGAATAACTTCTCCCTCTTGGTGGGAAAATTCTCCCTCTTGGTGGGAAATTTTCACTTCTCAGCTGGAAATTATAACTTTCACTATTCTTACTTTTGGGACACGAATATTTTAAATGTTCCGTACTTCCGCAACCGAAACACCGTCTAACTTTAGCTCCGAACGAAAACTCCTCCGAAGGAGGTAAAACAGCTGTAGTATTATTGAACTTCAACTCAGCATCCAGAAGTTTGCTCTTAACAAACTCTATTGTTAATTGCTTATCTGATGTTTCTAATACCGTAATTACCGTGTCGAATTTTGAGGGCATCGTCAAAAGTAAATGGCAAACTTTATCGTCCTCGTTCATTTTTGTATCAGCTGCCTCTAGTTCCGCCATGATCCCGACGAATTTGATGAAGTGGTCTTGAAGTGGTGTGTTTTCACCACACTTTAATTGGATTATCTTTCGACGTTGTAACTCCCCCGGCTTATTTGGAAGGGAATGGGGTTGTGAAAGGAAGGAAAGAATAGTAACACATAAGAAGAATAAAGAAAATTAGGAGAACGTACTCTTACTAAGAACTAAGCAATATAAATAAAATGACTATATTTATTTTTATTTAATAATAAAACCAAATTATTGACAAATATAAAAAAAAAATGTTTAATAAATTAATAATAAAACCAAACTGTTGAAAAATATTAGAATGGTTAAAAATTCTGTAATTACTACACTACTGGTACAACCAGTTCCCCCACTTATTTGCTAGGACAAGAAAATAAAAAAAAACAATAAGGGAATATTATAAGTCTCAGAACAAAAATTATAGCCTGATACTCCACGGTAATCAATGAGTCTATCCCCAGAAATTAAATTGTTCACATGTACCTTGTATAACGTGTAGCGATCCTCCCATCTGATCGGTTCCGCAGTAACCAACACCAATTGTCTCCAACCTCTCACACTGCGACGTTACACCTCTTTGCACACGGGACAGACTGACTGACTTCTAAGCGATCGCGATCTCCCTCTCCCACGCTGGCCACCGTCTAGACGCCACCTCAGCATCCTTGACGGTCTCAGCCCCACGATCGCTCGACTAAATGATTTAATTAAACTTATTTACGGCCAGTCCCGCCACGGTTCTGTTACATCACCCTCCCCTTTACAAAAGAGTGGGACCACGGGGTCCACTCATACAATACGCCGTGGAGTACCAATGGTGGCTGAAACTTAATCCTACACTACACTGTATACACTGCCACTATATACACTCCAGTCAGTTGGTGCTGGCTTCTGTGCGCCCACCGGGTCGATGTATGGTCCTGGTTGTCAATTCTTCCAGAGCTCTGGCATCTTGTATTCGTTGAGTAGCCTTGGACTGTCTGTTTCCCAGCCACTTGCGTAGGCCCCATGTTCCAAGGACACCCAGCAACAATAGCGCCAAGGTCGTTGTGGCACTCCACGTCCACCATCTTCGGTTAACCCGTTCTTCCTGTATCCTTTCAAGCGCACGCCGAAGGGCCAAGACCCGAACTTCATCAGCGGCCCACTGACCCGCTCCCAGGTCTCCTTGCTGCTCCAAGGACTTCCAAGCCTCTGGTAGGTCTTCCCTCCTAATTGTCGTTTTTTCTGACCCTATGTGTAGAGATATAGGGTCCACGATCTGTATTTCCTTCTCCAACGTCGTGTACGTCGTCCCTCTGGAGCGGGGGAGCAGCCAGTAATCTGCTGTTTTCAGTGTACAAGACTCTGTTGCCTCCCATTCTCCATCACCGTCCAAAATAATCTCTCTGGGTTGCTGATTTCTGCAATTTATAGTTGCCTTGGTTGGCTCGTTGATACTAAAGAGCCATTTCTCTCTTGCCTCGTCCCAAATCCAAGTATCCAGTTGCGGGTCACGTAGTGCCCTCCATTTACACAGCGGTTGACCACTCTGCTCATCCCCAAAGAAGAGAGTGCTTAAGCAGGTCACTCGTCTCCGCACCATCAACGGAAACAGCGCGGGGCACACCCACGGCTGGGATGTCCGGCACCGTGACAGGTCCCCTTTCTGCAGAAGTGCATAATATTGTCTATCCACTGACACAAGAAAACTGTCCACTGACGTCTCTAATACCACCTTGTGCGGCACATCCACACTCCGTATCGGCATAGGTTGTACCCTATAGAGCTTGAAGGCTTGACCTGACCTAATCAAAGGGAGATCTATAACAACATGCACCGAAGTGGATGTGGCCACTCCATGGACTGCAGCGGCCTGGTAATAATGGTGGGCATCCTCGGGACGAGTACCTGTGAACAAACCAATTCCTGAGGGCAGTACATTGACCACCGTTTGGAGAATCTCACTCAAGGAGTGGGGAGACAGAAGGGCCTGACTCACTGCCCCCCATGATACCCTCTCTAATCCCAAATACAATTCCCTCAAATCACCACTGGCTTTCAGAGCCGTCACCTCCATATTTCGGAGGTTGGATATCAAGGCTAAGGATAGGTTAGTATAAAGGGAAAGCCGGTCTACTTGTGTCTCTAGGGTTAACATCCGCCGGTGGGTAGCTTCCATTTCCTTCTTCAACATTCCTGCGAAGCGTACTAGGTTCCTCGTATTTTCCTCGGTTCGTTGTCCCAAATTCCGTGTGACTGTGAGGTGCTCCGTGGCCAAGTGGATCAATCGCCCTTGTTGCATTGTTAGCTTCCCCAGATCGTCCCTTATCCCTTCTAAGTCGTCAGCATCCGGATTACCAAACACCGCTTTAATCACCTTCCCTCCAATGTTTAGCAGCCCTCTACTCCCTCGTTGAACCGGTAGCAGATTCCTGATGGACAAAACAGCTTCATCCACTTCTGCGACCATCTCCTTGGTCCTCTCCACCTCGTCCCAGTACCCCCTAAGTTCAGGGATATGGTTCAGTGTCCGTCGGTACTCAGCTTCTATTTCCTCTATTACTTCCCTCATCCGTAGTGCTTCACCACACAAGCGAGTCACGTTCACTTCCACTATTACCCGCCATCGCTCACTGCTCACTACTACGTCCCTTTCATCCAAAAACCTCACACCGCTGTGTCCCAGGGCCAACTGCAGCACCAGCCATCCTGTGAACACTGTCGTTTAACATTAGATTACTTTCTTGGCCTCAGCAGTATGGGGGATCGGGGGGTGACAAGGGAATCATCCTCCTCCGGGGCCCACGAGGTGTCACGTGGGTCCTCAGGTGTACCTGGGTCATCTTCTGTGCGGGCCCAGGTTGTTTCTTGGGTGTCCTCTGGTGAACTCGGGTCATTCCTCATCCAATGAGGAGTAACGTGATCGACTATGCCCCGGGGGGTTGACACTTTTTCTGGCGCCCTTCGCTCCGTTACCGGGGACTCCCTGCGGACAGTTGAGTAAGCTCCGTCGGCTTGACTCTCCTCTTGGTTGTCGTCCTTGACTTCTTCCATTTCATCCTCGCTGTCCTCGTTCCAGTGTGGGGGACATTCCTCCTCACTCTCATTTTCGTCCCGATGTTCATGTTCCTCCCAGTCACTCTCGTCTCCACTCTCCTCCTCCTCCCTTCCTAACTCAGTAGGCCTATCACCTATAGCTGGTTTCAACCGATTGATGTGTACCACTACTTTTCGGCCCGATCCCAACTGTAACTCATACGTGACTGGGGAGATCTTCCTGATTACCTCATACGGTCCCGTCCAAGGACGATGAAATTTCTTGCAATGTCCCAGCTTTGTAATGGGGACATGCAGGAACACACACTCCCCCACTTCGAGTTCTCTGTGTTTTCGCCCCTTGTTCCATTGCCTCGTCCGACGGGTCCATGCCAATTCCATCCTCTTCGATGCCTCCTCATAAGCCTGACTTAATCTCTCCTGCAGCCGTTCCACGAACTCTTCTGCTGGCGTTTCACCGTCCAGTGGCATGATATTGAAGCCCACAGGCATCTGCACTTCTCGTCCATACAGAAGGTAGTTTGGCGAGTATCCCGTGGACGAGTGCGGGATGGCCCTATAAGCCATCAGGGCATAGGGTACCCATTGATCCCAGTCACGACCGTCCCGTCGTACATAATGAGCCACCGACTCAGCCAGAGTTCGGTGTAATCTTTCCACCATTCCATTGCCCTCTGGATGGTAGGGGGTTGTCTGAATTTTCTGTGTCCCCAGCAGCCGACATGTATTTTTCAATAGGGAGGAAACGAAATTTCTCCCCTGGTCAGTCAGCAATCGATCGGGGGCTCCGTGCCGGGTTACTATTGCCTCTACTAAGGCCCTTGCCGTCTCGTCCGCTGTGATTTCCTTCAAGGGTATTGCTTCGGCGTACCTCGTGAAATTGTCGATCATGGTGAGCAGGTACTTATAACCTCGCCCGCTCCTGGGAAGCGGACCGACGATGTCCATTGAAATTTGCTCAAACGGCCTGGTCGGGAAGAAAGGGGCTTCCAAAGGGGCCTTCAAACCTGGTGGGGATTTCCTTCTCTGACAGCTATCACACCTCGCGACGTATTCCCTTACGTCTGGACCCAGTGTGGGCCAGTAATACCCCTGCTGTACTACCGACGTCGTACGTTCTATACCCGGGTGTCCAGCCCATTTGGCTTCATGGCACTGCTGTAAAATGGCCCCTCTTAAAACTGTTGGTACTGCCAACTTCCAGTCCCCCATGCTGTCACTACCGTTTTTCCAATACAATACGCCCCGTGCATCCTTTCCTCCTGATCCTGATTGTTGTGCTAGATCTTGGCACCACGAATCATCCCGCTGGGCTATCTGTAGCTCGCTCTCATTAAACCCCGGTGTCTTCACTTGTACTCCCCGCACCGCCCTGCTCAAGGCATCAGCATTCGTATGCCTCCTCCCCGCCTTGTGCTCTACTTCATAATTGAACTCCTGGAGCCTTAGTGTCCACCTCATTAACCGAGAAGAAGGCTCCTTTAAGCTTAGCATCCATCTTAAAGCCGAATGATCAGTAACAAGCTTGAATTCCCTCCCAAGTAAGTAGCACCTAAACTGGCGGGTTGCCCAGATGACCGCTAGCAGTTCCAATTCGGTGGCCGAGTAATTTTTTTCTGGGCCTCGTAATTGCCGGCTGGCGTAGCATATGGGTCTTTCTTCCCCATCGCGCACCTGAGACAACACTGCTCCTAATGCCATCGAGGAGGCGTCGGTTGCTAAGATGAACGGGTCATGGAAATCGGGATAAACTAGAACCCGGTCAGACACCAAATGCTTTTTTAGCTCATTGAAAGCATCCTCTGCCTCCGACGTCCATCTAAAAGTGGCATTCTTTTTCGTGAGCTCAGTCAGTGGTTGAGCGATTCCCGCGAATCCCGCTACAAACCGGCGATAATACCCTGCTAACCCCAGGAAGGACCTTACTTCTCTCACGCTCCTTGGCCGAGGGTAGGCTCTCACTGCCTCTATCTTTGTGGGATCTGTTCTTACCCCATGCTCACTTACCACATGTCCAAGATAGGCAACTTCCTTCCGCACAAAGCGGCACTTCTCCCTGTTGACCTTGAGGTTAGCCTCTTGCAACTTACTGAATACATTCCCTAATCTACGTGCTTGCTCCTCAATAGTCGCACTGTAAACAATGACGTCATCCAGGTACACGTAGCATTCTACCCCTTTCAGCCTACTTAATAGGCAATCCATCAATTTTTGGAATGTTGCAGGAGCCCCAGCCAACCCGAAAGCCATCCTACGGTACTCGTAGTGGCCACCTTCTGTGGTGAACGCCGTCATTTTAAAAACGTGAATATAGTTTGTGGTATTTTTGCAACCACCCCACACCTGACACCACTGTAACTCCCCCGGCTTATTTGGAAGGGAATGGGGTTGTGAAAGGAAGGAAAGAATAGTAACACATAAGAAGAATAAAGAAAATTAGGAGAACGTACTCTTACTAAGAACTAAGCAATATAAATAAAATGACTATATTTATTTTTATTTAATAATAAAACCAAATTATTGACAAATATAAAAAAAAATGTTTAATAAATTAATAATAAAACCAAACTGTTGAAAAATATTAGAATGGTTAAAAATTCTGTAATTACTACACTACTGGTACAACCAGTTCCCCCACTTATTTGCTAGGACAAGAAAATAAAAAAAAACAATAAGGGAATATTATAAGTCTCAGAACAAAAATTATAGCCTGATACTCCACGGTAATCAATGAGTCTATCCCCAGAAATTAAATTGTTCACATGTACCTTGTATAACGTGTAGCGATCCTCCCATCTGATCGGTTCCGCAGTAACCAACACCAATTGTCTCCAACCTCTCACACTGCGACGTTACACCTCTTTGCACACGGGACAGACTGACTGACTTCTAAGCGATCGCGATCTCCCTCTCCCACGCTGGCCACCGTCTAGACGCCACCTCAGCATCCTTGACGGTCTCAGCCCCACGATCGCTCGACTAAATGATTTAATTAAACTTATTTACGGCCAGTCCCGCCACGGTTCTGTTACAGACGTAAATACAATTTCGACAGTACACTTTTACTTTCAAAAACATTCTCAAGACATTTTATCATCTGATACGACGTTGACGCATTCTTCAAGTATTCAATATGTTTGTCAGATACACACGCGATTATAGTAGACCGAGCCTTGGCGTCATTCGCCTTTATTGTCTTGTCCTCATTCGATATATCTTCGATTTTTACCACATCCAAAACTCCTTTTTCCTCGAGAATATTAAATACCCGAAACTTCCAGGTTGAGAAGATATTGTCACTTAATTGCGGAAACGGAATCTGTGAAGCCATGATGCCTTCAATTCACTCTTGGGAATTTTAAATGATCACACTTCCTAATACCGGTAAACTAACACTGACTGGGTGACTGGGCCCATAACCTTTGAGAATAATAGTAGTTTCAGGGGAAACTAATAACACACATATAAAATGTAACTAGGTTTATATTGAGCACATTGAACATTAACTTCCATCTTCTAAGAGAGAGAGAACCTTCTCGTCTCTCCACTGCCAACTATATTACACTGTTACCAACACTTACAATAATAATATACAATGAAATATTCTCATACTGAACGTATAGTTCTGTAATATTAATGTCAGTTTGTTTATTATTGTCTTGTATAATCCCAAAAGTTATTTCGTTAGGAGTTAGTTTTAATTTGTATTTAGTGTATTATTGTATGCTGAAATTGCGATTTTTAATTTTTGTTCTAATGTATACTTTTTCTTTTCATGTGAGATAAGTCTTAACAGTTCGGCCAACGTTAGGTGTACCCTGTTAAGTAATCCTAAAGAGTTTGAATGGTTCGTAGATGTGTAATGGAGGGTTATAT
This sequence comes from Arma custos, assembly GCA_037127475.1. Classification (NCBI taxonomy): domain Eukaryota; kingdom Metazoa; phylum Arthropoda; class Insecta; order Hemiptera; family Pentatomidae; genus Arma; species Arma custos. The sequence goes on from CM073759.1 coordinate 34,840,483, forward strand.
TATTATAATCACAAAATCGTTTATCTGTTCTGTTTCTGTGTAATTTATTTCTTTTATATATCGTGAAAGAGCGTCTGCAACGTAGTTTGTCTTTCCGTTTATGTGTTTTATCTCGAACTCAAATTACTGTAATTTCCAGACCCATTTCATGATTCTAGTGTTTCCCTTTTTCATGGAAAATATCTATGTCAATGGTTTGTGGTCCGTTTGTAAAGAAAATTTCGTTCCGTAAAAGTAGGGTTTAAAGTGTTGTGTGGCCCAAACTACAGCTAGTAATTCTAGTACTCGTGAGGCGGATGCTACTGGATGTTCTATATTATTCTCGTCTTTCTTTGATAGTACTAGACCAAGCGCTTTATTACTAGCGTCGGTTGTTAAAATAGATGTTTTATCCCAATCGGGATATTTTAAAATTGGTGTATTAGTCATTAATTGCTTCAATGCTGTACATACCTTTTTTGTTTCGTCTGTTTTAAAAATTTTTGTTTTCAAAGACTCCGAAAGAGGTTTGGTGATTTTAGCGTACCCTTTTATAAATTTACGATAATATCCTAACATACCCAAAAATTGTCTTGTCGAGTTTTCATCATGGGGTGTCGGGAAGTTGTTTATCGCTTTTATTTTTTGTGGGTCGGTCGTTAAACCTTCGTCAGTAACGATGTATCCTAAACATTTTAATTCGTCTTTGAAAAATTCTGTTTTGTCTAATTGAATGGTCAGTCGGTTTTCCTTGAGTACTTTAAATATTCTCTCTATGTCTTGTAAACGTTCGTCTTCGTTTTTTGAATAAATTATGACATCATCAACATAAACTAAAGAATTTGGAATGTTTTCAATTAGAATAGTCATAGCCCTTTGAAAATTGGGTGGCCCCTTGCCCGGCCCGAAAGGCATTCTTGTAAATTAAAAATGTCCATTGCCAGTAGAAAAAGCAGTCTTAGGAATAGATTCCTGGTCCATTTCAATTTGATGGAATCCCGATGTTAAGTCAATTGTCAAGAACACTTTTGGCCCTCTTAGTCGATTCAACAAGTCCTCGATGTTCGGTAACGGGAATTTGACTTTTATTGTAACCTGATTAAGCTTTATATAGTCAATGACCATGCAATATTTTTTTTTCTCCTGATGCGTCCATTTTTTTCGGCACAATCCATAAGGGAGAGTTGTAGGGCGACTTACTCGGCCTAATGATACCATTGTTAAGTAACTTACCTACTTCCTTTTGAATTATTTTTTTAAATTGCTCCGGATAACGATAATTGCGAGTATAAATTAGGTTATCATTTGTTATAATAATTTTATGTTTTAACAAATTAGTTTATTTTAGTTTTTCATTGTTATTTTGTATGATTTCCCCGTTTTCGCGTATGAGTTTTATTAGTTTCGTTGTTATTTCCAGTTTTATGTGATCGCTTCTGATCATATTATTTATTTCCTTAGTATTTTCATTGAAATATATTTCATTTTTTAATTTATATTTTTTATTTTTGAATTTGACTTCCATTTTTTCTAAGTCTATTATGGCTCCTAGTTCTTTCGTGGTTTCATATCCTAATAATATATTGAAGCGTTCGCTAAAAGGGTAAACCAAGAATTTAACCTCTCGATTAATTTCTTCAGGTTTTGCAGGTTGAGGATAACACCTTGTGTTCCTTCTGCACATCCCGTAAGGGTTTTTATCGTAAAGGTTTCCTTAGTTAATTTAGCATTACGCGGTATACTTTCAGGAGAGATATAATTTTTTGTGGCTCCAGTATCGATTAGCCATTTATTGTTAGTGAGGTCTGTAATTTGAGGTAAATTGTCTTTATTACATACTTCATTCCGGTTCTAATTTTTATTTTAATTCCGTTTTTGTTTTTGATCTAATTATGCAATGTTTATTCGGGTGGTTTCCCCCCGTCCGAATCTACCTCTAAAAAATGGTCTCTTTCCTGTTCTAAAATATTTACTCTTTCAGTTAAATTTTGTATCTGTTCTAATTGTTGTAATTTTTCAGTTATTAATTTAATTTGTTCGTCCTTTTCATCTTCTGTATGATGTACCCTATTTGATACTGTTCTCATTGAAACAGTGTTTGATTCTTGTACTGGTTCTACGGGCTCTTGTGTATTTCTCCAATTTCCCGAAGGAGGTTTATTAAAAAATCTATGCTGTGATTGTGGATCCCACTGCTGATTATAAATAGGTTTTGTATTTTGATTTTGGTAACTTTGATTATAAGGTTGCTGTTGATGTTGATAATTATGTTGTTGATAATGATATTGCGGATTAAAATTTTTCTGTGGTTCGCATCTGTGGTTGTTAAATTGTTTATTATTTTTATAGTTCAGGTCGAAATATTTTCCTTTATAGTTTGATTGTTGTTTGTCCTTTTTGTTGTTATTTTGTCCGTATAAGCGGTGGACAATGTGTGATGCTTCATTCCGTAAAATTTCAGCAATGTCTTCTACAGTGTCAAATTTTATGTGGTAAATAAAATCTGTCAGTGTAGGATGTAACTTATGGACGGCGTGCTGTGATATCTGTCGGTCATAGCGCGACATTTCTGCAATTTTGTCATCAGTTTCTGGGTCAGCGTAGACCCTCGTGTATAAATCACACAGTTTTTTTCGATAATCTGTCTAGATAGTCGTGAGGATTTTCATTGTGATACGATCTAGTGTTAAGAATTTCGGAAATTAATTGTTCTCTTGTCCGTGTCCCTTGGTATTTTCGTTTTAAGAAAGTTAAAATTTCAGATACGGTAGAAAATTCTTTATCATATGTTGTTATCTTAGCCTTGCCTTTCAATTTTGTTAAAATAGTTAGTTTTAATTTTGAATGATTCATATCCTTAAATTGATTAGTATCTTTACAATAGAGATTTAAGATAATAGATTTCTAACAAAATCAACCAAGTGTAAGGGGTTACCATTGTATTCTGGTCTTAACTTAAAATCGTGATCCTTAATTTCCATGTTAATATCTGATTCTAAAAGTGAGTCAAAATTAGTTGTAGAAAAGGTAGGATTGAGTTGTCAAAGTTGGTTTAGTCGTTCTGACAAATTTGTCATTAATAACTATGAACTTAAATTAATAAAAATTATAACATAACTGCCCCCCTCCAGTTCCTTCGACTGGAGGAACTATATTACACATAATAAATTCTTTATTGGCTTTAATGTACAACATTGTAACCATTGAGTCTGGCCCACTTAGTGTTAATTTTTAGTAATTAGTATATCGTTACTTAATTACATTTATTTTTATTTACAGTTATATAATATCTACAGTATGTAAATATTTTACAATAGTTAAATAATTAACTAATTGGTTTAGTAAATAAATAAACAAAATTTTAAGTCAGAACAGAATACAATCTATATCAATTATAACAACAGAATAACAATCTTCTAGACAAAAATAACGCAGATAAGGCATATTGATATCTACTTCATTGATATCTTTTTCATCATCGTCTATATCCAAAGGAATGGAATATTTTCCTTTGGTACAAAACTTAGAATGTATTCTCCACGTGAATCGAAAAATCTAAAAAGAACGTAATGATATCTTAGAACTGTGGTAATAATTCGTTTGAGGTATTAAAATAAAAGTAAAATAAAAAAAATGAATAGCTAAATGAAATAAGAACAATAAGCGGGAAATGTTATCTTCAGCTGGTCAGGCGCTATCTTCAGCGCATAGAGATATTATCCTCTTAAGGAAAAAATACTTGGTTATGATGCCCTCTAAGAACGGAAAACCAAACTTAAACCATTCTTCTATTCATAGAAAAAGTTTTATTAATAGGAGGAGTTGTTTTAATGAGTAATAAAGAAAGAAAACTTATACAAAAAACTTTAGTTGTTTCTTCTGGTTTAACCCGAAAGGGCTCTGGTCCTTTTCCTATACGAAAACAATTGTTAATGGAATGTTCGGGTAAACATATATCTATTTCTTCTAATGTCTTAATCATTTTTGTTGTCAATTTTTCATTTTCTGAAATCGGCAAGCTAAAAATCAAAAAGATATTTCTTTTTTTATTTAATTTTCGAGAAAGCTTATTTTTGTATCTTGGTCTTTACATTTTTTCCTTATCTCAGAAACTTCACCGATCAACGAGTCCATCGATTCGGTTAATTTATTTTATGAGCTTTTTGACTCCTCGTTGTTTTTATTAATCCAGTTACAAGAATTTCTTCGTTTGTGACTGGCATATTTATTTATTAGATATTGGAAGTTATGATGAGATGTATAGGTACGGCTGATATTGCTATAATCTGACCTTCAGATAAGATGGTCGGCGGAGTGGGTGCGAACAGGATATTTCTTGCTTGATCCTAACTGATAGCTATTTCGTCCGATACTCCGTATGTCGTGCACTATTGCAAATTGCTATTATTACTAAAAGACTCGATCATAGTCACTTCACTGGAGTATACATCGACCTGTACTGATCGAAGAGGCTCAATCCATTATCGTTGTTGAGGTAATTGCTTATTTCGCTACCGGTGGTTGGCGATCATATTTAGCCCGCTGGCATACTGAATACTCCGCGATATAATCTTACTCGGTGTGTCACATTCCTCGCCAAAAATACAATGCTTTAAGGGCTCGTTTCCTCCACTCCCCTGTGGTTAGTTTTGCCCACATGGTGATCGGCTACGATTTGTCGTTGAGCAGCGGTGTCGGTGGTCCTGTCAACCTGACGCAGGCATCGAATTATTGGGTAACCTACCCCCATCCTTTCCTATCGCCATAACCGCAGGATTTTTTCCATGACGACCCGATTACCAACGTATAGGTGTAAGCCACTACCAGGTATGCTATATAGTTGAAAAGCCGCTCTAGTTCACTTTCGTCCGTTGTTGCTGGGACACGAATTATTACCGTCATCAACCCCTCATACTCACTAGCACGCGTTTCGATTCCAGGACTCTGCTTCGTTTTAATGACTAATTGTCGTTTCTTATTATTAATAATATCATCAGATTCGGGTAATTCAACCGGAGAGAAGAATCAGAAGAATAATACAGCTTTCTTCTGTTTTTTTTGGCTTGGGTGTCTTGAGACTTGCGGCGCTTTCGATCTTCTCTTTCCAATTTCTTCTGTTCCATCAGTGCATCTTTTTCCGCCTTCTTCCGTTTCCTTTCCTTGGCTCGCTCTAACTTCTGCTTTGCGAGATTCTCCTTCTTTTCCATTTTCCGTTTTAAGTAGATCACATAATCTTCTCCAAAAGCTACGGTGGGCAATTTTTCCTTTGGCTTCCTTTTTGTATCCTTGCTCACTTCCGTCGGTACATAAAAAAGTGCTTTTTAAAGGGACTAGGCACAGTGCTAGTAGATGAGGGTCCTGGTAGTTCATGTACAAGTTCCATGTCCGCAGTTGCTAAGTCAGAAATCGGTGCTGGAAAGTTGAAGTCAGCCGTGCTAGATGATAGACCTGGTAGTTCATGTACAAGTTCCATGTCCGCAGTGGCTAAGTCGGAAATCGGTGCTGGAAAGTTGAAGTCAGCTGTAAGTGGAGATGCTGTCCGATCCTCGTGCGTTAGATCACTATCTTCCTTTTGGAGGGCTTCTACTTCAGTTTTGGTACTGTGCCATAAGTTGAACAATGACTTATCAGTGGTATCACCGGACCAATCACCAATTGTAGATTGAAATGCAATCAAGGTGTCAGCAGGTATTGATTTCTTTAGAAAATGTAAGCCTCTCTTTAAGAACAAAATTCTTTCAGTGTTGTCCTTCTTCTCAATAGCTTTCCCAGGGATTGTAACTGCTTCGGGGTTCCAGGGAACAAGGCCACATTTGCGGAAACCATTCACTACTATGGAAGGGGTTAAGCTTTCTTCCATCACCTCCTTAAGTAATTTGGCGAAGTCTTTCTTCTTTAAAGCGTGCCCCTCCTCGCTTTGAATTTTTTCAATCCGCCACATGTGCACTCGCTTCCTCCAAGCTACCTTTAAAGGTTTAAAAACGGCCACGTCAAGTGGTTACAGCAAATGAGTAGCATTTGGAAAGAGTGGTATAAGTACGATGCCTTTCTCATCACAGAACTGGCTGCATTGGTAAGACAAATGCGATTTGTGTCCATCTACGAAGAGTATGACAGGTAACATGAGGGTTTGAGAGGATAGCCAAGGGAAGAATATGTCAGCTATGAACTCAAAAAAAGCTTCGCAAGTCATCCAACCCGAGTCGGTTTTTCCCAGTCCCCACCCTGATGGATACTTGTCGGAAATTTCAGCTGGAATTCGCTTGTAAGGGTATATAATTGTCGTAGGAGCAAAGGTGCCGGCAGCGTTTCCTGCAACAAGTACAGTCAAACACTCTTTGTCGTCAGCATTAACATGTTGGTAGACGTTTTTGTCTCCTTTTTTTGCGAGGACCTTGGGTGTTTTAGGTGCTAACATGAAAGCCGTCTCGTCACAGTTAAAGACTCTGAAGACTCTGTTGGGGTCAAGGAGAATGTCGGCCCAACCTTTTTCTTTTAATTTGTCTCCAACTTTTCCAAACCATTCCCTTATTGCTTCTTCGGTGACGGCTGCTCTAGAAGACGTTAAGTTTTGCGAGGTTCTTGAGGCTATTCCTTTATTCCTCTTCAAAAAAAGTTTTTCCTGGCTTATTATTCGCCTTAAAAAATTTGCAGTTTCGTTTTAAATCATTCAAGTATTTCTGAATACTGAAGAGCAGCAGCTCGTGAGTAATGGGGAATCCAGCCGCTGCAGAGTCGTACACCCATTGGCATATTCTCCCCTCTTCTTCTTTTGTCAGCATAGTGGCTGGGCCCATCTTCCTTGCAAGAGGAGATTTCCCGGTCACTTTATTTGCAAGAATCTGCCGAGGGACTCCAAATTTCTTGGCGGCAGCACGTATCGGTGTGTCATGGAGTCTTACGTCGTTAACGGCTGGGGTCATGGCCTCTTCACTATAACTTAAAAACGCTCCTTTTTTTCCTGGCATCTAAAAAATAAAAAATAAAGTTAGTTCTTACCTAAAATGGAATACATGGACAGAATTAGTAATTGGCCGAAATAATAGTCATTAGTTGCCCACCCGGCTCATTACTGAAAATTAAAAATAAAACCCAAAAAATGTTAATGCAGTTTAATTTTATTAATTTTTTAGGTTAGATAAAAAATAATGAAGCAAAATAAACTTGAAATAGAAAATACCTAGTAGTTGCCCGGAAGGGCAACTATTAAATTATTTTGACTAACAGATGCTAGTAATGGGCCACCCCCACAAACCATAATTTAAACAAAAATGCATTTTTAATTTTTAAAACAAATGTTGACTCAAACCCACTATAAATCCTAAAACCAAATTATCCAAACAAAATAACATGATTTGCCATCAAAATCTTTCGAATGATTGACCTCTTTGCTTAATAAATTACATAAGAAATTACCTTGTTTTATCTGACGACCACCGATTCAAAAGTCAAAATTCGCCATCTTGAATACCACGGCTACCAACATGACGGCGTCTATTTTGTTGTGTTCCCAGATGATCACACTAGCCTATAAGCTAACAATGCGTAAAAAATCTTAAATAAAACTCTTGTTATAAGCATTTTTAGGGAAAGTGGCCAACTACTGATGCATGGCCAGAATGCTGAATTTATATAAAAAACTGAATACCATTGACAGTTTCGAGCTTTTACAATTATATCCTCAATCATTGGAAATGGTTGAGATTCCGGAACTAGAATTTTGTTTAATTCACGAAAATCAATACACAATCTTGTTCTTCTATTGTCTTCTTTCTTGTATGCTAATTTTACGGTTGCTGCAAAAGGAGATTGAGACTCTTTTATCAAACCTGCTTCCAGTAACTTAGTTATTTGATTTTCTATTTCCAGATTATCTGGTATTGAGCATCTGTACGGGTTTTTTGAAATATATTTGTTTTCTAAAAGTTTAATGTGACCTTCATGATTTTTTATTTCACCAACATCATATGCATGTTTAGCAAATTTAGATACATTTTTATGAATTACTTGTGAAAGTTTTTTCTTCAAATCATTATCTAAATGTTTCAATTTATCAATGATATCTATTTTCTTTCCATTATAATTTATTTCACATTAACTTTATCTTGCTAAAACTCTTTTCAACACTACTAATTGTTTTCAATATCTGTTTATTTTCTAACATTTTATCCTTAATACCTTCTATAGTCTTATAACACTGTCCAACAAAAAAATATTTTTGTAATGTTTCCTTCACTTCATGAGTCAAATCTTACTAATTTTGGGTTGAAAAAAACGAAAATGTCAATGAAAAAATTTTATTAGCTCTAGTTTCTGTGATACACCTTGGGTCAAAATATATAACGTTAACAAATTGAGGCAAATCAGTAAATTTTAAACCATAAGTTTATCAACATTATAAATTAATTTGGAGTTGAAAATTAATGGCAGAATACTTGGCAGGTTGGATATTATTACCATCATGTGGATTTCATTTTTCTTTTGGCCTGTCTTTTGTAGGTGAGTTCTGGAGCATTCCTACACACGCACCAACAGTAATCTGCAAGCATTGATTCATTCCAACGGCCCTTATATCTTTGTTCCATTACAGAAATATCCTGATGGAATCTCTCACCGTGTTCATCACTGACCGCACCACAGCTAGGAGGGAAAAAGTCTAGATGAGAGTGGAGGAAATGAATTTTGAGAGACATGTTGCATCCAAGTTTATGATATTTTTGTAGAAGTATCCTCACCAACTGAACATAGTCATCTTCTCTTTTGTTCCACAAAAAACCTTTAACAACTCCCTTGAACGCATTCCAAGCTTCCTTTTCTTTCCCCTCCAAAACTCTGTCAAACGCAGGATCCTTCAGAAGCTCCCGAATTTGTGGCCCAACAAAAACACCTTCCTTAACTTTTGCATCACTTAGGAAAGCAAATTTTTCCCTCAAATATCTAAAGGCCTCTCCTTCTTTGTTCATGCCTTTGACAAAGTTTTTCATCAAACCGAGTTTTATATGTAGTGGTGGAAGAAATATATCTTTCGGGTCGACGAGAGGCAGGGCAACAACATTTTTTTCACTAGGGCCAAGATTTCTTGCAGGCCAGTCTGTTTGAATGTAATGTGATTTCCTATCCCTACTGTCCCACATACATAAAAAGCAGCAGTATTTAGTATACCCCAGTTGCATTCCTAAAAGTATAGCGATGACCTTTATATCACCACAGATTTTCCACTTGTGTTCAGCATATTTGATTGAGTGGAGGAGGGCTTTCATGTTTTCATAAGCCTCTTTCATGTGAACTGCATGTCCAACAGGAATAGAAGGAAGACGGTTACCATTGTGAAGTAATACAGCTTTCAAACTAAGATTCGACGAATCTATGAATAGCCTCCATTCAGTAGGATCATGGTTCAAATTCAAAGATTTCATCAAGCCATTAACGTTGCTGCATACTACAAGGTTGTTTTTCTTTTCAAAAAAAGGAAGGAGATCCTTCGAACGCTGTCTATACTGTGATACCCTGACATCATGCTGGAGAAGATTCCACTGCTGTAGTCTTGAGCCTAGAAGTTCTGCCTTATCCTTTGACAAATCAAGGTCTCGAATGAGATCACTCAATTCCGCTTCACTCAGTCTGTGCGGTTTATCATCGCTAATTGGTCATTTTCGAGGTGATTTTTGAACTCAGGGGGTGAAAATACATAATAACTGGGTATTTTTAAGCCCGAAACAAATTCATTGTTGTTCAGTGTAATTTATAAGTGTTACATTAGATCCGCTGTCATAGATCCCAGTAACTTTATTTTTATCGACTGTTATATTTAACCTAATTAGTGGTGTACTACGTTTTTTGGCTCTTCTTGAAAATTGACCTCATCTCCTTCATGGATGTTAACATGTCTTTCTTCACAATAACCTTTATTCCGACGAAATTCAGAAGGGTGATAACGCCCTGAGAAACCCTTAGATTCACATATTGTGCATGGCCTTTTTCCAGTAATTTGTTTCTTCTCTGAAGGACCAGCATTACTCTTAGTAGCACTATATGATTTTCGAATTTCTTCATTTTTTTCTTTAGGGTATGCTTCACTGTATCTTCGAAGTTGATTCATCAACTGCTCTGTAGTATGGATTTCTTCCTTATCAAGGCGGTCCTGAATGGAAAAGGGAAGACCTACAACTATATGATTAGTGCGTGACCTATCAGACATAGTTGGTTCTGTTTCTGATAATAATCTTTCCTTTTTCAAAGCATAATCCATCAATGACCCAGTCTTAAAATGAAAATTGTAAGCATAATGTACATTATTCCAACTTTTGTCGCCATGTGTCTCTATAAATGATGCTCTCCATTCATTCCATTTACCTTGCACCGTAAGCTTGCATAAAGTTGAGCTGTACTAGTCTAAAGCATTATGTTCTAAAAATAGTCGCAATATTTGGATCTTATTTTTATCCGAGTTCATTTTATGTCTTTCGTACTCTTTTTCAAATATATCAATCCATTCAATAGCATTTCCTTTACCACGAAATTTGTTTAAAACAAACTGTTTCTGTGCATTATTAATGCCTACAGACTTACCAGCTTCTAACCTTTCAGTCAGCTTCTCAATGACCTTGATGAGTTCCGACTGATTTCCAGTTTCTCTTATTGATTTATCTTTAGCTATAGAAGGCTGAGGACATTCCTGTAATTCTTCTAAATAATAATTTTGGAAAACACAGTTTAAATTTTCATCAAAATATACAGGAACTATTTCAGGTGGTGAAGTAACCTTAACATTACAGTACTGACCTTCTTTGGTATAAGATTTGCAGACATGTTTGATAATACTAATTTTAAACAAACTAGAATGTAGTTCAGAATATTGATATTGGTTAGGAAAAACATATGTAGTTTCGCAGATAATTAATTTCATTGAAATAACCCTAGTTACCAAATTACTATTCTTCTTTTCACTTTCAAATCTAATGGAAACCTTTACTGGATCCATAATTTATCTTCAGAAAAAACGATTTGTAATGTGGTAATGTAGAGTTAGGTTAAAATAACTTTAAGCCGTATTGATTCCTAAAAAACAATTATATTTGGTATTATTTACAGCACTATTTACAGCAAAATAAAAGTAAAACAATTGTAAATAAGAATCTTACCTAAAAAACAATCGGTTTTTAAAGTTAATATAATCAATTTCTATAAACAATCTTAAAACAGAACACAGTTTAGCAATCACAATATGTCTGACTGACACTTTTTAAATACAAAAACATATGTTCCTATATATATATATATATATATATATATATATATATATATATATATATATATATAATGTTAATTGATTCAAACCCTCAATTTATTATGTGTTAAAATAAAACTAAATTGAGTTTGTCTCTGTAAAAAAAGGAAACATCATTTTAAAGTCAATAATTCAACATTATTTACACAATTACTGAATAACAGACAAATCAAAATAACTTCCCCAGCTCTTCTTTCACAGCCGTTACCGTGGCAACCGTATCTGTCGCAAAGAAATGAAAGACGTCTGGTGTACGTCTTTTACACCTCCTTTCTTCGGAGTGATTAACTCCATCACTTTCAAAGTCTCGATATCCTTTCAAAATCTTTATACTTCGTGCATTAACTCCGGAACTGGTACAAGTTTGGTTATATGGAAAGATTTTACTCTAGTTTCTTATGCCCTACATCTTTTCTGTATATTGAATTCGATACTTTTTCTAAAATTTTGAAAGATCCAATTTTTAACTCGTCTAATTTATTCCTGTTTATCCGAGTTTTCTACATACACCAAGTCTCCTACGTTCAATTTGCAATTTGTTCTATTTTTATCAAAACGTTGCTTGTTATAATTGTGTGAATTTATGGTATTTTCTATAGCGAGTTTTATATCTTGCATTATTCCATGATATGATTGTTTTTGTTTTAAATCTGCCGGTAAAATAGCAGTATTTGATCCTTCTAATAAATATTTAGGAGAGAATCCTGTTCCGTATGCTCCGTTTCATTGTATCTTTTTGTGCATTCATGTGCTACATTCGTCCAAGCCCGTTTTCCTTTTCTTTCATTAATTTTACATCTAATTTTATTAACTAGCGTCTGCTTTAGCCTTTCATTTAGACCATTTGAGAACGGAGCATTTATTGCAGTGAAGATGATTGGTGTGTTTTCTTTGGCCAAAACAATTTTGAATTTTTTTAAATTGATCCCTGGATATTAATCTGATAAAATTATTCCAATGTCATTGTCTTTCAGCACTATTTGAACTAATTTCTTAAAATCATTGAAATTTTGAGTTTTAAATGTCAATATGTAGCCATATCGAACCACCAAATCCACCAGTAGTGTCCATAGATACTATTTCAAAAGGATAGGTACCAGGACCTAAGTGAGACATTTGCCCAAATTTATATTTGATTTGTTTTTTATGCAGTTTTTACAGATTTGTTTGATATTATTTGTTAAGATTTTTGCTGTATAAAATGGATTAATTTTTGTTTGCATTGGTTTCGTTCATATATGGCAGTAAAGGTAATGTATATTTTCAATTAATTTTTTACTAAATTCCTCTGACAATATAATGTTTTCTTTTTCCCAATCTTTTTATAATATATTAGATCTTTCTTTTTTATTATATTTTTGTAGTTTTGGTTTGCATCTTCATTTTTTCTTGATCATGCTGTACATCTTCTAATTTAATTAGGTTTACAATTTTTAAACTTTCATCTTGGTGTTCCATTGGTTCTAAAGCAGGATTTCTGCTTAAACAGTCTGCTTCTAAATTGTATTATTGGAGAGTACACTATTTCGAAATTGAATTGATATATGTAGGTAAAACGTCAAGTTTCTCAAACCTTCACCCGTTCTTGCTTTAATATTCATTTTTTCGAGGGGTTTTTGATCAGAGAAAACTGTAAATTTGCCAGTACTTTACCACTTCTTTAATTGCTAAGCATTCTAGATAAATGGCTTTTCTCCGTTTTTGGGTTTCATTCAATTTTCTCGAGAAATATGCGCAAGGTTTTTCTTCACCATTTTGTTGTGTCTGTTTCATAACAGCTCCTATGCCTTCTATACTTGCATCTGAGTCAATATGTGTTGGCAGATCTGGATCGAAAATTGCCAAAATAGGTTTTAAACAAAGTAATTGTTTTATTTTTTCAAATGATTCCTGACATTTTTCTGACCAAATAAATATCTGCCGTTTTCTCAATAAATTATGCAATTGATATATTTGGTACATATTTTCCATAAAAAATGTATTTTTCCTAGAAATTGTCGAACATTCCTTTGTGTTCTTGGGGTAGGAAAATCTTTTATAGCAATCAGATTAACCTTTAATGGTCTAATTGTATTATTTTGTATTATATGGTCTAAATACTTTACGGAATCTTGTGGGAAGTTACATTTCGTAAATTTTAACCTAAAACCTTCCTTCAAAATTGCTTCCAATAATAATTGTAAATGACTAATATGTTCTGAAAAATCTTCAGGATAAACTAGAATGTCATATATGTAATTTGTAGTAAAATCAGAAAGTTTATGGTTTCTTATAATACTGCTGAGGATACGTTGAAATATCGCTGGAGAAGTTTTTAATCCAAAAGCTAAACAGGTCCATTGAAAATGTCCTTCTTGAGTAATAAAAGCTGTTCTTTTCTGTCTTCAATTTTCATGGGAACTGACCAGAATGCTGAATTTATATCTAATGTTGAAAAAAATTTACAACTTCTCGTTTTAATCATCAAATCCTCAATTAATAGGAATGGTTGTGATTGAGGAACTACTATTTTATATAACTCGCTGATGTATATACATAATCTTGATTTACTTCCTTCATCTTTTTTATATGCCAATGTTACAGGAGCAGCGAAAGGGCTATATGACTCTTCGATTAAATTTTTTTGTAATAATTTCGATATTTGTTGTTCTATTTCTCGTTTATCCTCAATGGAGCACCTTTAGGGCCTTTTACTGACATACTTATCTATCAATAAATGAATATGTGCCTCATAACCCTTTACAGTCCCTATATCATATTTATCTTTAGCAAAAAGTGACTTATATTTGCTTATTAATTTATTTAATTCGAATTGTTGCTGACTATCTAGATTTATTCTAAAATCAGAATTAGCAACTTCTATGTGTTCATTAAAATTTACTTTATATTCACCATTTATTTTATCTCCAATTTGATTGGGAATATCTTTGTTAATATTTTGTTTTAGTTAAAAATCTTCACCCGAAAGCCCGGGAATTATTTCGTCTTTGTCTTCCGTCTTTGTTAAGTTTTGAATTGCTTGTATGATTTCTAATTTTTCTGTTTGAATCAGATGAAAATTTCGTTTGCAATCTAAGCCAATTAAAAAGTCATAGTTAAAAGTTTCTTGATACATAACAAAACCATTAACATTTTTTTCGATATCAAAAATTCTAATCTTCAGCTTGACTGCAGAATCGGCCTTTCCATTGATTGATGATGGTGTGGTGATGCTGTTTTCAATGTAAAATTCCACTCCATGGCTCTCTGGCAAATAATTTATATTCTTTAGATCTGTAATTACTACCTTCATCTGAATAAACCACCTGTTGTACCACCATATCTCGCAAAAATATGTTTTAGTGCTGATATTGTGCTCTGAGCTGAGACATCACGTAATCTTTTAAATTCAAAGAATGATGAAAAATAGTCTACCACCACCAAATATTTATGTTTATCATACTCAAGAATGTCTGTGGCTACTTCCATCCCTTCTAGAGCTTTCCTTAATTGCAGTTTCTCCTTCTGATTCCTTTTAACATCCAGATCTTCACGAATTTCACATTTTTGTACTGTATCTTTTATCTTAACTCTTGACCTCGCATACCTTAGACTGGCCTCCAACCCTCGGTGTCCTTTGTGATTTTTTTCTAAAATATCACCTCTCATTTTTTCCGGAATATACACCTGTTGGTTCTTTAAAATGATCCCATCACATAGCTCTCTAACTTTCCACCAATCTTTCATCACTGCTGGTAGCATCTTCTCTTGATCAGGCCAGCCATTCTCTATAAATGATTTTAATCTCACAGCAACTTCTTCATTTAAACGCTCCCTAATTTCATGTAACGTTGTTGCACTAATTCCCGTTTCTATAATTTTAGCCACTATCATATCCTTTTCTTCGATATCCGTAGCAGGTAGTCTTGACATAGCATCAGCAATATTTACACTAACCCCTTTTATAAAATTGACAACAATATCATAGCCAACCAGCTGAAGCAACATTCTCTGTATTCGCTTAGGTGCATCACATAAACTCTTTTTAAATATTATTTCTAACGGTTTGTGATCGGATTGAATATGGATTGTTTTTCCAAACACATATTTTTTAAATCTTTTAACACCAAACAAATTGCTAGTGTTTCCTTTTCTATCTGAGCATATTTCTTTTCACAATTAGTCAGAGTCCTTGACGCGTATGCTACTGGATGTCCATCCTGTATCAATGCTGCACCCAAACCATATCCACTTGCATCCACTTGAATTTCAACTTTTTTTGTCTCGTCAAAGTATTGTAAAATTGGGGCCTCTTTCAACTTACATTTGATCGTTTTCCATGCTCTCTCTTGCCTAACACCCCACGAGCTAAAAGATTCTCGCAGCTGAGCTGCAATAGTTGATAAATCCGGTACAAATTTTGCCATGCAATTAACTAGACCTAAGAAAGAGCGTATCTGGGATTCGCTCTCTGGTCTGCCCATGTCTTCTACTGCTTTAACCTTCCTTTGATCTGGCTTGATACCTTTATTTGTAAATAAGTGTCCCTTATATTCTATTTCTGTTTTCCTTATTTTGCATTTTTTCTTGTTCAATTTCAAATTTCTCTGTTCTGCCCTCTCTAACACTTTCTCCAATTTTACATCATTGTCTCTTAAGGCTTCCTCCATGGTTTCTCCTTCTTCAAACACCATGATGTCATCAGCAATGGCAATAACATCTTCTATATCCTCCATAATTTCAAACATTCTTCTTTGGAATTCTTCAGGTGCTACAGACAGGCCAAATGGGCGATGCTTAAAGCAATATCGCCCATATGGTGTCCAAAAAGTGGTCAGTTCTTGAGAATTAGGATTTAACTTCATTTGATGGAATCCATTTTTTGCATCAAGCATACAAAAAATTTTTGCTTTCGATAACATAGGAGTAATTTCTTCTACTGTCGGTGTGATGAAACGGTTTCGTATCAAATTTTCATTTAACTTCTTAGGTGCAATGCATACTCTGTTCAGTTGGATGTTCCACTTTTATTGAAAATCGGGTTATTAAACAAAACTAAAAAGGCCAATTCAAACAAATAACTGTATTGAGAAATTAAACAAATACAATATGACCGACAATGACCTTGTGTACTAAGAAAAAATTGGCTCTAGGTAAAAAAAAAAAACAATGCAATATGGAAGGTTACACAGTCCTGAAATAAAAGGCCGGCAATTTGACAGTGTTGCCAAATTTAAAGTCACTAAACAATTACACACAAATAGTAAATAATAAAATAATACATAAAGTAATAATTAATATCCAACACTCCTCCTTAATTATTATTGTCCTTTAAACACTTAACACCTAAGAGAGAGCGAAAAGTTTCAAATTTAATTTTACACAAATATTTTGTTAAAATGTCACTAATTTGTTTGTCTGAGCTAATATGATTAAAACAAAACAGTTTATTAAACTGTTCTAACAAATAATGATACCTCACTCTTAACATGTTTTGTACGCCTTAAAGCTTTTGCATCGCTCTTTTCAGTCATAAATAAAGCACTTTTATTGTCAATGAAAAATGGTGTCCATAAATGGTGTAAATACCAATCTCCTGATAAAGATGAACATCCATACAAGCTCCTTTAAGGCTTCACACGCTGCAATGAACTAGGCTTCAGCCGTGGAAAGTGCAATGCAATTTTGTTTTCTTGATGCCCAAGCAACAGCTCCTCCTGACATCATAATTAGGTAGCCGCTAGTAGATTTTCTTGTACTGAAATCATCAGCAAAATCAGCATCCGAGTACATCTGTAGGTCGCTTCCTGTTTCATAGAGCAAACCATAATCCGAGGTCCCTTTTAAGTACTCGAATATTCTTTTCAGTTGCTTCCAATGATCAATAGTCGGGTTCTCCATGAATCTACGAAGATAGTTAACCGAATAAGCAATGCCAGGTCGATTCACATCCGATTACAGTAGACTTCCTATTGCCTCTCGATATGGCTTATTTTTCGCACAATCTTGATTTGTTTCTTCTTGATGGGGTTCCATATGGGTCGTCACGGGGTCACATTGTTCCATCTTAAATCTTGATAGTATCTTCCAGGCATAAGCAGGTTGACTTACAAAAATTGAGTCGCACCAAAAGTAATGTCGAACCTTTTATTCAATTTTTCTAATAGTTTCATAATTTATGTTTTTGACTCTCCGAGTATTAGTCCATCATCCACATATGAACAGATAATAATTGTGTCTTCACCAGAGTTAACATATACACACTCGTCGGCAGCACAAGAAACAAATCCTTCACTTGATAAAAACTTTGAGAATGTTGAGTTCCAATTTTGAGGGGCTTGCTTTAACCCGTAGAGACTCTTCTGTAGTTTGCATACCTTTTCTGTTACATTTTGAAAACCTTCGGGTTGCAGCATATACAGCTCTTCATTCAACTCTCCGTTGTCAGAACATTTCTTCTTAAAAACCCACTTGCATGTAAGAGGTTTCTTTTCTATAGCTAAATCCACTAAGGTCCAGGTAGCGTTTTTCCGCAATGCATCCATTTCCTCTTGCATTGCACTTTTCCATCCTAGATCGGTAACAGCCTCAGCAAGAGTAATGTCTTCAGAGTCACAGAAATTAGCTGCAGCATCATAATCCCGAAAACGAGATGGCCTTTTGATGTCTTCCCGTTTTCTTAGGTCATGACGATGTTTCGGTTTTTCCACGATCCGTTGCAGTTGTGTTTCAGTGTTGTCGAAACCATGGAAAGATTCATTATCTGTCTGATTTTCTTCGGGATCTTCTGGTTCCTCTTCAGTAGTTACATCTTCTTCAAATAAGGACATGAAAATAATAGGGGGACCTTTAAAGTCGCCAATGCAAGGCTTAAAAATTAGATCTCTTACTATTTCAATTTCACTTCTTCGTCGCTAAAATCAGAACACACTAAGTGTTAGGGCGTGATTAGACTGAATAAAATTGAATATGAAGTAAATTGAAGTACAACGGGAATTTGAAAGAAATCTCTGATATTAACGGTGAATATAACGGTGAATGTCACGGGAACTAACCATCCAGGAGGGTCATAAATGCGATCTAATTCGGAAAGAATAAGCCGCTTTGTAGCGGGAAGTTTGTCAGAAGACACGCGATAAGAAAAAGTGTCTGTGTCAGCTGACCATACGAGACCGAGGATCTTAATGGTAGAGTCATCTTCGGAAGAGAATTCAAATGAATGAGTACCCACACGACAATGCTCGGCTGCTAGATTGGAAAGAATTTGAGGATGATTCGCAGCCCATTTGCGGAGTTCAAAACCTCCGGATTGCAATAGAGCGATGATGTCGTCCCTTAATTGAACGGTTTCTGGCAACGTAGAGGCTCCAGTAATAATATCGTCTACGTACGTGTCCTTGTGAGGAACGGAGGCGATCATAATTGCTGAAGAGTTTGAATAGCAAGAAACGGGGAGGAGCTGACACCGTACGTGACCGTGTGGAGGCGATAAGAGCGGATCAGCTCATCGGGTGAGAATCGCCATACGATTCTTTGTAAATCTTGATGTTTGGGAGGCACTAATATCTGACGATACATCTGCCGAATGTCGACAGTGAAAATGTATCGGTGCGTTCGAGCGCGAGTAATCAAGGTGACAATGTCTGATTGTAACTTTGGGCCCGGTATAAGAAATATCATTGAGTGATTTTCCATTTGAGGATTGCGCCGAAGCGTTGAACACCACTATAATTTTAGAGGGCGGATCGTCAGGGCGGTGTACAGAATGATGAGGGAGGTAGTATGTGATACCGGAAGCGTCATCAGGCTCAGGAACGGCAGAAATATGGTCTAAATCCAAGTATTCTCGCATGAAGGCGAGATAAGCTTCACGTAACGCGGGCTCCCGATGCAGGCGGACTTCGAGTCGGTGAAACTGTTTGACAGATCTGTAACGAGATTCCTCCAAGTCGAGCGATTTCAGAGCTAACGTAGTTATGTATTGACCATGGGCATCGCGGGAGACGGATGTTCTAAATAATTCCTCACAACGTTGGTCTTCGGAGGAGAACCGAGGTGAAGTGGCTGTGACCTCCTCGAGGTCCCAAAAGCGTTGGAGGTCGAGGTTTAATTGGACATTGGTGAGGGTGTTAAATACTGATAATTCGTGACGCTCGGGAGCGACAGTATTAGCGATAGGTGAAGGGGAATTGGGTGTTAGATATGCGGAAGATTGAGCACGACGGGGACGAAGGGGGGGGGGGCGAAAAGTTTTGCCTTCACTTCTTTGGCCCATATGATATGGCGCTTTGTCCGAAGAGGAAGATAGTCCCCCATGAAACACCATCCAAATATGGTATTCAAGGCCGTGGATCCACCCTTATGCGATGGTTCGATTCCGAGGAGGATTCGTGGCAGGGCGTCGACTCCGAAGAGGAGATCTATAGGGCCAGGATGGCATAGAGATGGATCGGCGAGCGGGAGTTCCCGTATGTACGGCCAGGGTGATAAGTTCACATGCATGGCTGGAAGTGAATGGGTTATGTTTTCGATCACGAATAACTGGAAGTTTAACGGATCAGAGTCCTGAACCTGAATTGTTGCGGTGGTATACTCAGGGCAGGATAGGTTCGAAGATCCCCCCAGGACACTCACCCCGACTGGGGATGATGATATGGGGAGGCCCAGATGAGACACGGCCCTGCTGGTGATAAAACTCACCTGGCTTCCCGAATCTAGCAAGGCTCGGAATGCTTGAACTCGGTGATCAGAACGCGATATTGAGACCTGCGCGGTGGGCAGCAGTGAGGGTGTCATGCCCCCCGAGGACCCTAGCATAGTCAATGGCGATCGATGCGGGATGGAAGTTAGTGGTATAGAATTATCGGCGGCACGGTTGCTTGGTAATTGATAGCGGCGGTGTAAAACGGAAGCATCTTTTTCGACCAGGTTAGGCGAGCATTGAGGAAGGCGGCGATACGGCGGAAGAATCAAGTCATTGAGAAAAATTTAATTTGTCCGGGGGCGAAGCTGTACGCACAGTGATTTCTTCGGACAAGCGGCGATCTCGATGTGGGGTCGGTTGATACGGACGAAAGGATGGCGGCGGGTTCTGGTAACATAACGGGGCGAAGGAAATGGGTTCATGCGATGCTTGGATTGTCAAATAGTTGCTAGAGGACGTATCCCGAGTAGTGGCTTGGACAGGCGATCCGTGCATGGGTTGTAGTGATGACGCGTGTAACGTCTGAACTGCCGGGGAGGACCGGTGACTCTGGTTATTGTATATTTGACGTTGAGCTGAGTAGCAGCGTGGTGGAAGCGTTCTAATATTTGGCGAATTTGACCGAGGGGAACCCAGGGGGAAGCTAATGGATGGCTCCGGTCGCGATGGTTATCCGGTGATGTCCCGATGGAGCAAGGTGTGGTGGAAACCTTGGCAAGAATGAAAACGCTGGGTGGATTGACATTTATCCGGTGGGTGATGTCCGAGGCAATTGATGCACAAACCCTCTTTACGAACAAACCCTAGGCGATCCCGACCGGATAAGGTTTTAAATTCTCGACAATGATAAAGGTTATGGGCTTCTTGACAGTAAGTACACCGCAGTGCAGCTGCGAACGCACGAGCAGAGCGATTGACAGGTTGCGGTTGCTGATGCATAGGGGGGGGGGGTGCTCTTTCCTCTTAGGTGACGGTCGATGGCGATTATCCGACAGCGGTAATTCCGACTCGGATGCGGTCGCAATTTGAAGTCGCGTGATTGTAATTGAGCAGCTCAGAAAACGTAGGGAAGTCCTCAGGATATTGTAACTTAAATTCCTTTTGAGTAACGGGGTCTAAACTCCGGAAGGTTAAGAAATATAAAAAATAGTCTCCCAGGTCAGGGATGTTAGTCGCGGTTAATTGGTGACCCAGTTTAGAAAATAATTTAAGAACGGATTCCAGGGCCTTTTGCGATGGATGCGCGATGGGTTGGAAATTTAACATTTCATGGAGTATCCGAGAGGCGAGCGCCGCTTGATTGTTATATCGAGCAATTAGGGCGGCCCAGTCGATAGAATAGTTCGAGCCCAGAGTATCCAAATGGCTTATGACGGCTAAGGCTTCGCCTGAAAGGCAACTCTTAAGATAAGTTAGCTTAAGTCCGTCATCGATGTCCTTATTGCGGTGTATAAGCGGAATATAAGTGGTTTTAAAATTTTGGAATTGCGTGATATCTCCGTTAAATTTCGGTAAATCAAGGGAGGGGGGGCAGCCGGACTTCCGGTACCCGGGGTGCGACACGTGCGGTCACTGAGCGGTCCAATGATTGGACCTCTAAGTCACTAGCCTCGGTCTACGCTCGAATGAATTGATCCATAAGATCGGAAAGAATAGGTATCTCATCATTAATGGATTCGGTGATTACGGCATTATGGGTTTTTCTCATTTCGTCTATTAATTGCTTTAATTTGTTAATTCGCGTTTTAACTACTGCCTCTTCATTCCCGATCATAGACTCTTTACATTCATCGGCGAAAATTCGAAATTGGGTAAACAATCCTAATAATATTGTTTGGGAAACGTTTTTAACTCCAGCTTGGCGACGATTAGTCATTTTGATTTTATACAATTTACTAAAAGCTGAAAGAGATTTAATAATTTATAAGAGATAATATTATTTTAATACTTAATTATCTATAACAATCATGCGTTAGAAATATAAATGTGCGTTAGAATAAATGTCGTTGCAAATTAACAATTAGAATATGCAAAATTAATGAATTTACAAGAGATGATATGATTTGAATGCTTAATTATCACTAATAATTATACATTGGAATAGAATATTGTAAATTAATCATTAGAGTCTGCATGCATGCATTAATATTTGCTTTTGGCTGACGTGATGCAATTTCCTCTGTGGTTCACACAAGTTACGGCGGATACGGCTTATCCCCACTACCAACAAACAAACCTACCTATTGTTGCGCAATGTCTTTTTTAAGCTATGTTATTATCTGAGATCGTTATCATTCCGGGTTTTACGGCGTCAAAGTGTTAGGGCGTGATTAGACTAAATAAAACTGAATATGAAGTAAATTGAAGTACAACGGGAATTTGAAAGAAAACTCTAATATTAACATACCGTTTGATTTATTAATTTTAAGGACATATGAAATATCTTTCTCTTAAGTAAACAAATATACAGGTGATAAATAATTAAACTTAATGGTAGCAATTCTACGAGAAGGACTTACAGACTAAACATGCAAAGTAGGGATCTGATGAACAACGATAATTAATGACTAATACAAAAGATTAACATTGAATAGGAGCTATAATAAACATTAACAGAAATTGCTCCATGCTAGCATTATGGCCAAGATATAACAAAATAAACAGGAACGATAAATAAAGAATTCAAGTGATCACGGCCTGAATTTGTATTACGTATGATACGATTAATTAGCTTGAATCGTTCTTTTGGTACCATATAAACACAATGAGTTGTTGATCATCAGCAGCAGTATTAGTCGGCGGTTTGAGGCCTTATGATAATAAAATGGGACTTACGATTTGTGTGTTCTCTATACCCAATTATCACCCCATCTGGTGTCTCCGCAGAGCTCCTGGTGCGTGACAGGCTGCAAGACCTCCTGGACGCTGGACGTTCTCAATAAAGAATAGCGGCTTGAAAGCGGCAAGCGGTCGTAGCTGCGAAGGTCTAGTATGACAGTCCAGCTCGGCGTCCAAACAGCAAGTGAGGCTTTGAGCGTCGTTATCCCCTCTCCTTCTTTTTTTGGCGGTAACTATATCTGCCGATTTTAGAGGCAAGGATCGGTTTGTTCCTACTGGTGGGTAGTACAGGTCCGCGGCTAAACACTAAGTCTTCATGAAGCCAACTATCGACAACTTCTTCAAAATCATTGTCAACAGGTGTGATTTTGAGGCGTTTGGAACTTCCTTCCATTGTAAATAAGAGCAAATGTGACGTTCCAACACACGTGGAGTCTCGTAGACCACTAGAAAAACGTTACGTTCGTACACACGTTGAGTCTCACAGACTCCCAAGGCCCACTAAAGAAGAACAACAACGTGGGAGGCGGGGGTAGTACTGTCAGGAAGCTGGCCTTGACCTAGGAGGGTAACTAGCCCTTCATCCCTATCCGACTTATCCTCTGATTTTCACAGAACTTGAAAGAGTGAGCGGAGTCTGTCAGACTCCAGAGGTGTAGTTACGGGTTAAAATACTTTTATCACTGCACTTAAAACCTTCGGAAGGTTTTATACAAACAGGCGTAGGTAGCACACTTTTCAAGAGTGCGGAACGCACATCTAGCCAATGAACAAATAATCCCTTTTCAGCAGCAAGGGAAAAAAGAACAAGAAGAGACACCATACGAGCAACAGGAGCATGTTGTTCATGAGATGTTTTCATTTTCGAGAGTTGGTTGCTGATATCCTTTTGCAACAAGTCTAGCCTTCTTCACGGTTCCTTCTTCATTTATCTTGTTAGTAAATTTTGTAATAAATAAAAGGATGCAATAATAACCACAATATGAACGTGATGAAAACTGATTTATTCAGAGCGCACAAAAGAGTTCAAAAACATACATTAAACAGAGAGCAACAACAAGTCAGTGAAAAACTGCCACTGCCATACGTATACAGTGGTGACATAATCATACATACATAATAGTTTACATAATATAACGACTAATTAAACAATTACACTTAATAATGATATTAACTAAATGGGGAATTATCAACAACACCCACCCTTAATTCCACTTTCGGTCTAAGGTTATACTTTAACAAGATTTACAAGTTTACAGAAATATTCAAACTTATTTTCTGGTAATGCTTTAGTTAATAAGTCTACTATTTGTTTTTTAGACTCAATATAATTTATTTTTACAATTCCCTTCCTCACTAGGTCTTTAACATAGTTATATTTGTAAGTCGTGAATTCAACGACTTAACCAATGAGGTGATAGAATAAAACTCTTGTGGATGCAGTTCAGAACTGTAATTAAAAAGAACATATTTACAAATTTATAACTAACTAAATAACTCCAGGTATCTTTAATACATACCTGAATCAACACAATAGTCAATATTCAGTAATTACACTCAATACTTAATTTCTACAATAGCAGTCTATAATGTCTATTATAACCTTCGCTCACATCTGTCTCTGCAGGTTATCTCACGTCTATCATATGACTAAGTTTGGCGTCAGTATTCAAACTTACATCTCCCCTTTTTTGGAAGAGGACTACCGTCATCATCCCGATAAGGAACCAATTTGCTGGCGTGAAATAAATTTGATTCTTTCTTTTTGAATCCATTGTCGATGATGTATATCACGTTAGATAATTTTTCTTTTATTCTGTGAGGGCCTGATCTAATCACTTCCAATTTACCTCTGTTTAGACCATTACTATATTGAATATAAACCAAATCACCTTCTTTATATATGATTTCCTTTACATTTCTGTCATAATACTTCTTATTTTGTTCATGTATTTTTTTCGAGTTCTCAAAAGCTATTGATCTATTTTCTTCTAAGTTCTCTTTTTTATTTTTTTCCAATTCTTTTGGTAAGATTGAGTTGTCAATTCCTGTTAGCAAATAATTTGGTGTGAAACCCGTTGAACTATGGATTGTAGTGTTGTATTCTTCAACACACTCTTCTGCTATAATAATCCATGGACGTTCCTTGTTTTCATATATTTTACACCGTATTCTGTTAACCAACGTTTGATTTGTTCTTTCATTCAACCCATTTGAGAATGCACAGTCTACTGCTGTGAATATTAAATTTATCCCTCTTGACTTCACCTATCGTTTAAATTGTGTGGAGTTGATTCCAGAATATTGATCTGTTAACAAAGTTTTTATTTTGCCTTTATTTTCCACTGTTTTTATTAATTTTATAAAGTCTTTAGCAATCTGTGTCTTAGATGTAGCAATGAAAGCATATCTAGTAAAGTGATCTATAATAAGGTGCAGATATTTCTTTGTACTTCTATTTCCTACAAAACCACCAATTGTGTCTAAAGATACAATTTCAAAAGGTTCTTTTGCGGGACCCAATTGTGACATAGGTGCATTAAAACAACCTATTCTTGTCTTATTCTTAATACAAGTTTCACAAGATCGGCATGTTTGTTTAATATGTTTGGACATATTTTTAAAATAAAATTTGTGACCTATTATTAACGTTAATTGTTTCATGCCAATGTGTCCCTGTTTAATATGTACATCTTTTACCAATTTTTTCCCAAATTCTTCTGTTAGCCAAATCTTCTTTCTGTTGTTCAAATTTTTATAAATGACATCATTTTCCAAAAAACTATTTTTGTCCGGTTTCAGTTGTTTTTGATTGTTTACTACGTCTTCCAATTTTAAAAAGTTTGTTATTTTGATTGCTGAATCATTTTCATTTTCTTCTTCATTTGATTCTAAAACTGGGTTTCTGGAAATGCAGTCAGCTTCTAAATTATCTTTTCCAGGATTATAAACTATAACAAAATCAAATTGTGAAATGTAATTCAATATTTGCAATAATTCTGGATCTTTGCAGTTTTTCACGTTGAAGTTTTCCAGTGGCTTATGATCTGTGAAAATGATAAATCTTTTTCCTAATAGATAATATTGCCAATATAATATCGCCTCTTTTATGGCCAGACTTTCTAAGTATATGGCCTTCTTCCTTTTTTGGGCTTCTGTCAGTTTTCTGGAAAAATTAAATACCGGCTTCAAAGATTTATCTTCTTGTGGCTGCTTCAAAATTGCACCAACTCCTTTTATAGAAGCATCAGTATAAATATATATCGGTGCTCGTGGGTTAAAAATTGCCAATACTGGATCCGAACATAAAATTTTTTTTATTTTATTAAAACTCTCTTCACAATCTTCTGTCCAATTATAATCCACATTTTTCCTCAATAGATTACACAAGGGAACAACATTTTTGTTGCATGAAATATTTTGACTAATATTCTACTTCCTCGAGGTGCTGATTTAAGATCTGAAGTCAGTTTGTTTGTATCAGCTTTACTTTTGGGGTTATAATTATAAACTGTTTTTTAAGATGAAAATATTTTTTATTAAGAAAACTATTAAAAAAATTACCACTACATATCAAAAAATTTTCTTTTGTAAGATTTTCTGGCTTGATTCGGTTCACGGGGGCTGTTTTTAATGCTCCAACAATAGTCCGCCATCATGTGAGCATTCCAGTGACCTTGGTAACGTTCCTCCATAGTTCGAATGTCCTGATGGAACCGTTCCCCTTGTTCTTCACTCAGATCACCAAGATTTTCAGGGAAACGGTCCAAATGGCTGTGGAGGAAGTGTGCTTTGATGCTCATATTACAACCATGCTGCTGGAAGTGTAACAACATTAGTTCAATATGCTCCGCATAGCTTTCTTCCTTTTTGTTTCCCAGAAAATTTTGAGCAGTCCAAACGAATTCATTCCAGGCATTTTTTTCAATATCAGTCATGTAACTAATAAAGTTTTCATCCTTTATCAACCTTCTTATTTGGGGACCATCAAAAATTCTATTTTTAATTTTTTCTTGGCTCAAATTAAAGAACTTCTTAGAGATGTATTTATAGCAATCACCACCCTTGTTCAAAGCTTTGACAAATTGTTTCATGAGCCCTAGTTTGATATGCAAAGGTGGCAGTATTATTCGATCCGTGGGCACAAGGGGCTCTTTTATTACATTCAGTTGTCCCGGAACCATAGATTGCCTGGAAGGCCAATCTTTTCTAACCCAGTGCTCAGACCTAGCTCTGCTGTCCCATAAACAAATAAAACATGGATATTTTGTATATCCACCTTGTTGTCCAAGAAGAAAATTCACCATTTTTAGATCAACACTTATCAACCACTTTTGTTCGTTGTATTTGATTCTATCCATTACAGAAGCTACAGTAGCATATTCTTCTTTGACTGTAGTTGAATGTGCAATCGGTATCGAACCCAGCTTATTGCCGTTATGCATAAGTACACATTTCAGGCTACGTTTAGAGGAGTCAATAAATAAACGCCATTCATTTGGATCATACTTCTGTACTCCCATTGCTTTCAATAAACCAGGAACATCTGAACAAAAAGCAAAGTCGTCATCTTTAGAAAAGAATGACAGCAATTCTGCCTCTCGGTTACGATAGTATGAAATTCTTGTTTCTGGGGTTAAAAGATTTCTTTGCTTTAATCGAGAAGCTAGAATCTCCGATGTCTTTTTAGAAAGACCAAGATCTCTGATTAATGCATTGAGGTCTTCCTGATTAAAGAGCTGGGGCTCAGAAGTAAAATCAGGGTAAGAATCACTTGTCCGACTTTCATCACTTGAAGAATAGTTTTTTTTTTCTATATCATGATCATTTTGTACAGATGAAGAAGCTTGGGGTACTGGTGCATCGCCAGAGAACAAGACTGGTCGAGTAACAGATAACAAGTTTGGATAAGACCATTTCGACCGGTTATTTTTATTAATTCCATTAATATCAATCACACAAAAATAACAATCATCTTGATGATTATTAGGTTCCCGCCAAATCATTGGTGTTTGATACTTAAAATGGGGTCTTTTCTTATTTGCCCATAATCTCAAAGACTCAACACATGTTTTACATACCATATGAGGGATCCAGTACTTGTCACGGATGTCCAAAGCGAATCCAAAGTAATCTGTGTTATAAACTCTGACACACTTAGCCTACAATTTTTGAATGTATATTCACCACAAATGTTACAGAAATAGTTTGGATCGTTTCTACAGATATTTCTTAACTTGGACATTGTTATTTAACACAAGAGCACAAACTTTTTCACTAAACAACTCAGTTGAATTGAAGTTTGAATGTGACTAGTACAAATATATGTCTATCAGCTGTTTGCCAAAAACAAAAGGTGCTGGAGAAAAACTGAGGCTAGATTTGTAATCACCAACCTCTAATTAGTAAACAACAGGCCTAAAACTCCATGCAACAAAAAATTAATAAAAATTTGTTCCCTTGTGTTATATAATGGTTCTAATGATGTAGAGTATTTTGGTATATACTCTAAATAAAAACTAATTTTTCCTAAAAACTGTCTTATTTGTTTTTTTGTTTGTGGTCTAGGAAATTTATTTATGGCCACCAGGTTATCATTTAATGGTCTTACTGAATTATCACCAATTTCGTGTCCTAAATATGCAGTTTTTGTTTGTGCAAATTTACATTTTGCTTTATTTAATTTGAGACCTTCACTTTTCAATGCTTTTAGTGTTAATTCTATATGTTTAATATGATCTACATAATTTTCGGAATAAATCAGTATATCATCTATATAGTTCACCGCAAAGGCATCTAAACCATTTTTTCTCAAGACACTAGACAATATTCTTTGGAAAATAGCTGGTGACGATTTCAATCCGAACGGGAGACATGTCCATTGCCAGTGTCCATGATGTGTCACAAAAGCCGTTTTATATCTGTCTTTTTCTCGTACTGGTATCGACCAAAACGCTGAGTTTATGTCTAGTTTAGTGTAGAACTTACAGCCTCCAGCACGTACTGTCAAATCTTCAATTCTTGGGAATGGTTGACTCTCTGGAACGACTATTTTGTTTAGTTCTCTGAAGTCTATGCATAAACGAGATTTTCTTCCTTCTTCTTTTTTAAAGACTAATGTTATTGGGGCAGCATAAGGGCTACAAGACTCTTGAATTAGTCCTGCTTTCAACAATTCCTTGGTTTGCCTTTCAATCTCTATTTTGTCCTCTAATGTGCATCTATAAGGTTTTTTCGCTGTATATTTATTTACAGTTAATCTTATAGCTGCTTCATAGTTTCTTATTCTACCAATATCGAATTTATCTTTTGCAAACAATTCTTCATATTCCAATAAGATGTCGTCTAAGTTGTTAATAGCATGTTCCTTTTTTTCTTGAAAAACATTCATATTAATTTTTTTCTCTTCTAACATTTTATAATTTTGTGTAATCTTCAAATTCTCATCTTGTCGCAATTTGAAAGCTTGAATTAAATCTAAACCTAATAACAGGTCGTCTTTAAATCTTCTGCTTTTCACTATAAAAAACGGTACATATTTTTCAATATCGAAAATCTTAATTAGTACAGACACTATAGCTTCTGATTTTGCAACGCCTGATACGCCTTCTATGTTTTCACCCCCACTTATTCCTTTCTTCATTTTTTCTTTTTTATAAAACTCGTAATTCATCAAGGAGATATTAGATCCAGAGTCGTACAAAGCAATTGCCGGTTTTTTATCGACTAATATCTTCAATTTTATAAGTGGGGTGACTACACGTTTTTTGCTTCTTCAGCATGGGAAACAGCATCTTGAATTTCCGAATTATTTACTAATTTAATATTCTCATTTTTTACTTTTCTATTGCGACATAAATTTTCAGGATGAAATCTATTTTTATACCCTAATTTTTCACAATGGATGCAAGTTTTCTTCTCACTCATATTTTGTTTTGTTTTTATTATTTTATTTGACTGACCAAAAAGTCTTAATTTAGACATTAAATCTTCTATGGTCACTAATTCTTTTTTATTTAGCCTATTTTTAATAAATTGTGGTAATGACACTACTATTAAATTTATTTGTGACGTTAAAGTTAAGGATGGATCAACTTCAATCAAAAGACTTCTTTTCTTTAAACCAAAATCTAGAAATGATCCATTCGAGTATTTAAAGCTGTAAGCATATTCGATTTTATCCCAGGACTGTTCATCAAAGGTATCCAAAAAAGAGTTGTTCCAAAATTCCCATACATGAGTTAGTGAATTTGTCTGCATATAAATTGTATACCATGTCAGTGCAGATCCTTTCAAAAATAACCTTAGGGCCTCAGCATATTTATTTTCTTTCAATCCTAACCTTTCACATTCCTGAATAAATAGATTCATCCACGTTTTAGCGTTACAGTTATGTCCATCAAATTTTTCCAAAACCATATCCTTAGCTATAGAGTGCATAGACCTTTCTGTGTTAGTGCTTGGTACATTTACTATTTGTTTTTCTTGCACTTCATCCAAATACATATCATAAAAGGCTACATTACCTTCCTCGTCCATGTAAATAGATTTCAGTTCCTCTGTTAGTGATATTACAACATTTCTATATGTACCCCGCACATTCAAACTTTTCACAACATTCTTTACAACATTAGTGGCAAATAATTGTTTATGTGCTTCACAAGTTTGTTGTTCTTTTGGGAAAGCAAAAATTTCCACCTGGTTTACCAATTTTATAGTTTTTACCTTTACTAATGTGGCCTTAGAGTTTGCTCCAGCTTCCGCTACAAAATGAAATTTTGCCTTAATCATCTCAATTGTGTTGATTTGTAAGTCGTGAATTCAACGACTTAACCAATGAGGTGATAGAATAAAACTCTTGTGGATGCAGTTCAGAACTGTAATTAAAAAGAACATATTTACAAATTTATAACTAACTAAATAACTCCAGGTATCTTTAATACATACCTGAATCAACACAATAGTCAATATTCAGTAATTACACTCAATACTTAATTTCTACAATAGCAGTCTATAATGTCTATTATAA
Organism: Arma custos; assembly: GCA_037127475.1. Classification (NCBI taxonomy): domain Eukaryota; kingdom Metazoa; phylum Arthropoda; class Insecta; order Hemiptera; family Pentatomidae; genus Arma; species Arma custos. The sequence continues at coordinate 34,871,299 of CM073759.1, forward strand.
CCTTCGCTCACATCTGTCTCTGCAGGTTATCTCACGTCTATCATATGACTAAGTTTGGCGTCAGTATTCAAACTTACATATTTAATATCATAATGTTTTGATCTTTTTGTTTCTAAGGTTATTAAAGTATTAGTAAAGTAATTTCTTCTTGGGCTATTTTAATAGTCCCTTGATTATCCTCATATAAGTTTATAACATTACGTGAACTAAGCAATCACCCAATGCATAAAATTCGGCTTCTGTTTTACTACTGTTTTACTGCCACAACTGATTGCTTACGGGAAGCCCAACTGACAACATTATTGTTAATTTTTACCACAAACCCACTAGTGCTTTTACGATCGTTAGTATCATGAGCATAATCTGCGTCAACATATGAGTGTAAACTTAATGTGTTGCATTCAGACCTTTTAAATAATAACCCAACATCTACAGTAAATTTTAAATACCTTATTATTCCTTTTAAATGTTCCAGTGGATTTTGTTATAACAATTTTGAAAACGTCCAAAATAGGAAATAGAAAAACATAAGTTAGGTCTAGAACCCAACATTAGATACATAATGCTACCAATTAGTTGCTTATAAGGAACACTAGGACATAAACCATTATCTATGTTTTAACCCTACATTAAATTTAATTTGGGTTCAATAGGAATTTTTCTAATTTTAGCTTCTGACATATTAAACATTTTAATAATTTTTTCAATTAGTGATGATTGATTAAGTGAAATAGAACCATCCTTATTTCTATGAATTAGCATACCCAGAAATTCTAATTTATCATTTGAACTCAAATCCTTAATATCTAGTTTAGACATCAACTGACTTTTTATTAAATTAAGTTCCGCAACTGAATCTGAAAAAATTAGGAAATCGTCGACCCAGATTACAATGTAACTTTGACCTTTAAAATATAAACATGGATCTACTTTTGATCTTTTAAATCCCAAATCAAGAATTTTATTATTTATGTAATTATTCCAAGTTTTAGGACTTTGCCTTAGACCATATAGTGCTTTAACCAATTTTAACACCTGCACTTCACTGCACTTGAGACCATCCGGTGGCCTCATATACACAGAAACTGATAACTCACTTTTTAAAAATGCTGAACGCACATCTAGTTGGTTGATGTAGAGATCACGTTCAACAGCTACAGAGAGCAGGATTCGAAGAGTGACCATCCTTGCCACTGGGGCGAACAAGTCTTCATCCTCTGTTGAAGGCTGTTGATAGCCCCTTGCTACCAAACGAGCTTTCTTCTTGGGTGCACCATCCACAATTTTTGAGTTAAAAATCCATCTACTATCAATTATTGGCTGGTCTTCTGGAGGGTCAACCACCTCCCAAGTCTGATTTTCTTCTAAAGACAACAATTCATTGTTTATGGCTTCTCGCCAACCCAAGTCCTTGATGGCATGATCATGACTTTGAGGAGTATCACATGCAGAGAGAGCCATCTCAAACGCCAATGATGTGACAAAATCCTCAAGATATTTAGGCTTCATTCTCGTTCGTTTCGTTTTTTTTTTCCTGATTTTTCTTCTTCTTCATCTAATGATTCGAAACCATAAAAATCTTCTTCGTCATCAGTAGTAGACTTCCTTGGGTTATCTTCTTCAGGCAGAACCACAATATGTTTAGTGTCAGTATCAGGCAATTCTTGAGATGTTTCTGATCCTCCATTTTCATCAAAAATAACATTACGGGCAAACTCTATTTTCCTCGTAGAGGGATTCCACAGTCTGTAACCGTTTTCGCAGAAACCGACAAGAAAAAGTATCTTTGACCTACACCAAGTTTCTCTTTCCTGTCCTCTTTGTGGATGTGAGAATATGCTGGGCATCCAGAAACTTTTATTTTCTTGAGATCAGGTTCAAATCCATACCATCGCTCTGCAGAAACTTCACCGTCGGGTAGGGCATTTGTGGGTAGTCTATTAACAAGATATGTCGCCGACATAATAGCCTCTTCCCCCATTTCCTTTTCAAAATTTCTATCAAACAGTAGGCATCTAGCTTTATCAAGTAATATTCGATTCATACGTTCCGAGATGCCGTTCTGGGATGGATTCCTCGGCATAGAATATTCTAATACAATCCCTCTTGTTTTGCAAAAATTAATAAAATCATGAGATACGTATTCACCTCCTCTATCGCATCTTAAATTTTTCAGTGGCACACCAAATTTAGTTTCAGCCATTGCCAAATACCACTTAAATTTTTCAAATACTTCTGATTTATTTCTTAATAAGTAACACAAAAGTGACTAAAATTATCAACAAAAGTTACAAAATAATTGTATCCATCATATGTAGAAGGTGTTATCTTACCACAAACGTCACTTGATACTCTCTCCAAAATTCTTGTGGACTTCCTTTCATCCGGGATCCGCATAGCGTAAGGTAGCTTTGTTTGTTTACTTTTCATACACACCTCACTTAGTCCAACTGGATACTTAGAAGAATGTCCCATTCTTCGGTGCATCAGATCGTTTATATGGCATGTCACATTTGCATATTCCTGAAACACATTGAGTTTAACAACATATAAACGTCCAAAAACTTGTCCATATAACACTTTGTTTCCATAAAATATCATTACAGACGATTTTTCAAAAATCACGCGACATCACTTTTCTTCTAATTTCCGAACTGATAACAAGTTGAATGCTAAATTTTCATAAATGAGAACGTCAGTAATTTGAATTCGAGCACCGTCATCAGAAAAACAAGATAAGTTACCTTTGTGAGTTGCTCTAACACATTGTCCTTCCTTCGCAACACTAATGTTAACTTTTTCCGGAACAATGTCTTTCAAATACGGTCTATAATCATTTTTAATCATGTGACTACTTGCACCACTATCAACAACAAACATCAAACTTGCAACCTCCTCACCGGGTGTCATCAAACATGTGACGTGCTTATCAACTGATAAACAATCCATACTCTTTTCTTTAAAAGACGTCATAAATGTGAACTCTTCCTCTTTAGACACTACAACTACGTGTTTATTTCTTAATTTCGGACAATTGTTCTTTATATGTCCCTGCTGTTTACAATAATAGCATTTACTAACAAATGAGCTGGATTGCACATTAACTTTAGCGTCCTTTGTTTTGGTAAATTTGAATTTGGCCTTTGGATGTTTATAAGATACAAAAGCACTCACCTGCTCTTCCTTCTTGCCTCTTCTCTCCTCTTCTGCAAGTAGAGTATTTTTCACATATTCTAGGCTAACTGCTGATTTGTCCTTATTGCACAAAATATCCAATGCAGAAACTACACTGTCGAACTGACCTTGATTCTGATTTTGACCTCTGCCTCGGCTATGACCTCTGTAGAATCCACCTCTGTTGTAACCTCTGTGTAGTCGTTGCTGACCTCTCACACTTTGTTGTCCTTGATTATATCTCTGACCGTGCCAGCAATCTTTTTTGAGATGACCAGTCTTTCCACAGATAAAGCATTTAGCTATTGTTTTGGTTGCAAATGTACTAACATTATTTTTCTTGTCTGAGTCATTAGTGACCATATTTTTCTCTTTTATTTTAGAACATACATAATCTACTGTTCTTTGTTCTTCTGGTATCACATCAAGAAAATCTCCAATATAACTATAGTTTGGTGGAAGTGCTCTGAGTAGGTATCTTAACTTCTCTTGTTCATCTATTTTTCCTCCAGCCACTTTTAACTCATTTGTTATTTTCTCGAAATCAACAAAAAAATCTTCTACTGTATTGTAATTTTTTAATCTGATCTCTTCAATTTTTCCTCTACATATTATTTGCATAGCGGTAGACTGTGTTAAATACATCTTGTCAAACTTCTTTAACATTTCATATGCTGTTTTGCATTCACTAATATATTCCAGTTGTTTATCTGAGATTGTACTCATTATTATAGTCCTTGCTTTTAAATCTTTCTTTTTCCATACCGCTTCTGCATCTTCATTTTTGACAATGACGACCTCGTGGCATTCTTTGTATTCTAACAAAGTTATCAACCTTAATTTCCAGCTTGAATAGTTTGCACCATCAAAAATAGGTATCGTAATATCTTCTATTTTTGCTTGTTTAGCCATTTTGAAGATAATAAATGTATTTTCATGACAGTTATTTTCGTTGCACGCCAGTCAACCTAACCTCGAAACTCAAACGTAATTATAAATCTTCATTGCACTGTATCTTTACTTAACACACTGAGTTTTTCTTTAAACCACGGACCTCTTTAACCACGCTCTGCTACCATGTTGAAATGGTTTAAACGAAATAACAAATATCCTTCTGTTAAACTGTTAGTTTTATTTTCACGAAACACATTGATTTAATACAACTCACAATCTGAAACTTGCCGTTGTCACGACTACAGCTTTGACTACACTTAAACAATAATTAATACATGTATCATTTACAGATTTATTTATAAGATTATAAGATTTACCTTATTACAACAGAAACCATAAAAGAAACTGAACTTTTCACTAAAATATATAGTCATCATGATTTTAAATTAAGTTCATCACAAAATTTTTCAAACTTGATTTTTCCCAATGGCTTGGTGAGGATATCAACAATGTTATCTTCAGTTGCAACGTATTTTGGAGTAATTATTTTGCTCTTGATGAGATCCCGGATGTAGTGGACCTTGATGTCGATATGCTTGCAGCGCTTTGTATTTTCATGATTTTCAATCATTGATAGGGCACTTTTACTGTCCATGAAAAGACTAGCATTACATGAGAAGCCATTAAATTCAGTAGCCAGGGACTCAATATACACGAGCTCAGTGGCAGCCATGGATGCAGCGTAGTATTCGGCCTCAGCGGTGGAGAGAGCTACAGTTGGTTGCTTCTTTGATCCCCATGAAACCAAGTTTCCGCCAAAGAAGACCGCCATACCACTGACACTCTTACGGTCGTTCTTATCGGCTGCCCAGTCAGCATCAGCAAATGCATTTAGACAGAGGTTATCTGGAGAAGTAAAAGTTAGACTCATTTCTGCAGTTCCTTTTAAATATTTCAATATTCGCTTTGCAGCCTGCCAAGTACTTTGCGTTGGCTTATCTAAGTATCTGCCCAGGTACGCAGTTGAAAAACTAATGTCTTGATATCACCGATAGATATGTTAAACATCCAATTAATTCTCTATATGGTACATTATTTATAATCGGTTCAGCTATGTCCACATTAAGGTTAGCTTCCATTGGAGTTGCTGCTATTTTGCAATCTTCCATATTGAATTTTTTGAGAATTTGTTTAATAAACAGTTTTTGACTGAGCTTAATTACATTAGCAGTTCTTTCGACTTCAGTCCCTAAGAAATAATTTAGGTCTCCTAAATTCTTGATATTGAACTCAATTTCCATTTTAGTAATTATATTTTCAACTACATTATCATTTCCCATGACAAGAAGGTCATCCACCCATACCAGAATATAGATATCTTTTCCAATATATAAACAAGCATTATTGCCAGATCTTTGTAATCCATTTTTTACACAAAAGTTATGAAAACATTCGTTCCATACCTTGGGAGCTTCTCGAAGACCATATAGAGCACGATTTAATTTAAGAACTTTCCCATGAACTTCAGGTACACCTTCCGGAAAATTAATATATATACTATGTTCTAGTTTGCCATTTAAAAAGGCTGATGGCACATCAAGTTGCGTTATTTTAAAATTTTTTGTCAATGCATGATTTAAATACATTCTAATAGTGGGTACTTTTGCTACCGGAGAATAATAATTTGCTATGCTTTGTTCCTGAAAACCTTTTGCTACTAAACGTGCCTTCTTGGTACCATCATCTTTGGTTTTAAATACCCACTTAGTATCTATGGCTTTGCATCCTTTTGGCAGGTGTGAAATCTGCCATGTTCCAAATTTAGTAAGAGCTTGAAGCTCATTATCTATGGCTTCTTGCCAGCATAGAGCAATAGCTTCCTGGAAATTAACAGGGTCTTTATTATCTGAGTATGCACTGAAAGCTGCATGTAGAACATAATCTTTAAAATAATTAGGAGGTTTAACTTGTCTTTTGGAAGTCAACTCTGGAGGTTGAAAAGGAGTCGTTTTGTCATCTTGATCAAGGTCTACTTCAGGCTCTACTTCAACTGGATGAGTTTCAAATTTTGTGATATTATAGGGGACATGAATATTTCCTGTCTGATTCGTCAAATGTCACATCTCTTGAAATAACGACTCGGTTGTTATCAGGATTCCACAAACGATACCCATTTTCCGCATAACCCACCATGCGAACTTCTGCTGCCCTTGATTCTAATTTGCTAGGTTTTGGAAGTGTGCAATACCAGCAATTACTACCAAAAATCCTCAATTTGTGGAGATCCAACTTGCCAAGAAAAATATCGGCAGGAATTTTGCCATTTAGGGCTTTAGTAGGGGACCGATTCATTTGGTAAACGGCACATCTGACTGCCTCTCCCCATAAATTTTTGGGCAAATTGCTATCTAAAAACATACATCTAGCTTGATTCAATATGGAAAGACTATATCGCTCTGATACTCCAATTTGTTGTGGAGAATATCCTGCAGTGAATTCTCTCTTAATTCCATTGTTGATACAAAATTCGCGCAAGCTAGTAGAAGAAAATTCTCAGCCCTTATCCATTCTAAGCCTCGAGACTGTTTTACCTTCAGCATTAAGCCTTAAAATATATTCCAGTAGGTGTTTTGATGCCTCCGATTTACATTTCATTAAGTAAACAACGCCAAAATGGGAAAAATCATCTACTATAGATAAATAAAATCGCTCACCGTCAATGGTGTAGTGGTTGGAAGGCCCCCAAACGTCACAATGTAGTAACTCACCAACACGATGTGATCTAGGATTAATTTTTTCTTTGAACGGTTGACGCCTTGCTTTCCCTTTTTCACAGGTATCCCTTTTGCACATATCATTGCTGAAAGGCAAACCCATGAGTTGCAAGCCTTGTCGGTTAATGTGACCTAGCCTCAGGTGCCACATAATGGGATCTTCTTTGCTGCTGGAATAACAAGAAACCACTTTACATAATTTAAAATTGCAAAGAAAAAGATTACCTCTCTGTTTGCATGGTATTTGTCTGCCTTGCACACAAATTTTTGCTTGATTTTTCATAAAAATAACTTTACAACCAGCTTTTACCATTTTTTGAACAGAAAGTAGATTGTTAGAAAGTTCTTTAACTAAAAGTCCGTCAATATTAATATATTTATCAGCTTCCTCACAATAAACCCTCAAAGTTCCTTTTTCCTTAGCCTGTATAAACTGCCCATTGGCTATTTTAATATTTATAGGAGAAATAGATTTTACATTTGACATGGAACTTCTCATATTTTCACAGAAAAGTGTATCTGTAGCTCCACTATCAATTATAAAAGTAATATAGTCTATTTTACCTTCAATTGATTGTGTTGTCATGGCAACAAAACTTATAACCCGCTCAGCGATATTAGTCATCTTGCCTCCATCTCTAACAAAATTACCTCTTCTTCCTCCTCTGGAGCCTCTTCTCCTAAAAAACGTTAATTTCGGGCAGCGGTTCCTAAAATGCTCAGTTGAGCCACATTCGTAACAAACACCTTTAGCTTTTGTGGAGTTAAAGGAAGTTTCTTCATTACTTTCACTTTTAACCTTGTCAATCTGCTTCATCTTCATCTCTGCGTCCAATAGTCGGCTTTTAACGAACTCTAAAGTTATATCTGTATTAATAGTTTCCAAAACTGTTAAAACATTGTCAAAAATACTTGGTAACGTCAAGAGAAGATTACAAATTTTGTCATCGGCATCCATTTTCGATCCATTTGATTCCAATTCTCGAACTATTGTATCGAATTTCATGAAGTGAGTCTGCAAATCAGTCGGACCACATCTTAAAGTTAATAGCTTTTTCCTGATAGCTAATTTTGTCATCACACTCTTTCGCTCAAAAATATTTTCAAGAGATAGCATCATCTGACGAGATGTCTCCGCATCTTTAACATATTCAATAAACCGATCACTCAAACACTTCACAATTACAGAACGCGCAACAACATCTTTCTTTTTCATATCTTCATTCATATCAGATAAGCTTTTGTCGACACTTACAACGTCCAGCGCTTGTTTTTCTTCCAAAATCAATTTTACACGATACTTCCAATTAGAGAAGTTCACGCCATCAAACTGTGGAAACCCTTCCTTGTAAACGGATACGGAATCGGCCATTTCCTGTTTTTTCACACTCTTGGGGAAGTAACAGTTCAAAAAATAATGACAAATGTTTCACGCACTCATTGGGCCCATAACCTAATACAATTAGTGGGTTTTGAAGAGGGAAAACTCATATAAAATACAGATCTCAGTGAACACACATTTATACATTTTTTTTTATTAACACATGAGAACACAAGTATATTCTTTTTCTTCTTATGAATTTACAAATCTTTCTAGGCCAGTGCCATTGCAATATGCACTGCCTGTGTATGATTATTATCATATTCTGACACTTATCACTGGTCTTATCATTTGAAGAGGCAGATAAACTTTTATTCTTCAAGTTAGGGAAGAAATAGTTGATCCTCAGGGCAAATATATCGAGCGGCGGCGAGAAGGGCCAACTGCCCTGAAGATGGCCTACATTGTAGGTCGAAACGTTGGCACACTGTTATGTCCTCATAAAGATATTAAAAGGTAATGAATACACTCATAATTAACTGTAATCTATTATGAACATATTTGAACATACAGAACCATAATAATACATATTATCATATGACTAAAAAGGAAAAGCATAACCTTTCTCCAAAGAGATACACAACAGTCTCCCCCACATAATAAAAACATAGAAATATATATACAATATAAACATATAACAAGAATATATAAGTTTGAGTAGTTAGTAATCACTCCATCACATAATCACGGAAACGTTCGGGCATTCTGGTAGGCCTAGAAGATCTGCGCAGGACTGGTTCTAGAGGGATCGCATTGGGTACATCCGCAGTTCGCTCTTGAGGGCACGGTTGTGGAGCTTGAAGTTCTGATGCCGGTACCTGAGGATCTGGAATGTCAATCTGAGTGATCGCAATGCCAGGATTTGTAGCAGGCAATCTGGGAATCTCATATAAGGAAACTTCAGGATTGAATGTGACAGTTTTCCTCGGTACAAGTGTCAGACGTAATTGATCAATGTGACGTTTCAGTGTTCTCCTCGATTTATCTAGAACGACTGTGTAGTGCCGTTTTCCTAACTTTTTCAATATCTGGCCAAACTCCCAAATGTGCTTATTGTTGAGGAAGAAACGCACTTGGACTCTCTCCCCCACTTGAAGAACCCTAACACCACATGGGGCATTGCCTTTTGAAGTTTTGTGCTTGAAAGGGAAAACTGCATCCAGACGGATCCGAAGTTTACGGTTTAAGTACAATTCAGCTGATGACTTCCCACAAGCAAGAGGTGTTGCACGATATTTAAACAAAATCCTCCTCACTTTCTCAGCTATTGGTATATTTTCTTCAGTCATAGAAATAAGTCGGTGTTTCAGTAATTGGACATGACGTTCAGCCAAGCCGTTTGTAGCCCGAACGTTTCCGTGATTATGTGATGTAGTGATTACTAACTACTCAAACTTATATATTCTTGTTATATGTTTATATTGTATATATATTTCTATGTTTTTATTATGTGGGGGAGACTGTTGTGTATCTCTTTGGAGAAAGGTTATGCTTTTCCTTTTTAGTCATATGATAATATGTATTATTATGGTTCGGTATGTTCAAATATGTTCATAATAGATTACAGTTAATTATGAGTGTATTCATTATCTTTTGGAGGATACCATTTGTAGTACAAAATGAAGAGAACTCCTCACTCCGGAATATTGTAGCGTTGTCTGATACAAGGAAATTTGGGAATCCATGGGAAGCAAAAATATCGTTCAGCATTGATATTGTTGAACTGCTATTGGGTGCAGTTTTTAAAATCTTTATCTCTGCCCATTTAGATTTAGCATCAACACAAACAAGAAAATGATGATTGTAAAACGGACCTGCATAATCTATGTCCATAATCTATTTCATGAAGCGCCAGTAGAATCTGCTGACGCAACGTTGAAGGTATGAAGACTCTGTCTTGTCGAAAGATTAATCCATTGTGCAGGGTAAATTCAGAAGTGGAAGATTTATACTTCAATTCATCGATAAGCCTATTCATCTCGGAGTCCTTTTTCATCTCTTCTTGGATAGTTTTCCATGTGATTTTGTCACTTGAGATTTGGAAGATTGTTTGTATGCAAAGCTGGTTCACCTCATCACCAACAAGGATGTCCGTCAGATGTTGTACGCAGGTAGATGGAGCTCTAGACAAACAGTCCACATTCTTGTTATCAGAACCTTTCTTGTACTGAACGGTATAAGCAAACCCAGATAAGAATGATGCATAGCGCAATAGTCTCGCTGATTTCATTTGTGGCAATGCCTTATTATGTTGAAAAATTCGTGTTAATGGCTCGTTGTCAGTTTTTAAAATAAAATGTTTCCCAAAAAGATACTTATAAAAATGGTTTACACCAAACATTATGGCTAGCGCCTCTCTGCCCAACTGACTGTAGTTTTGTTCTGCAGGAGTGAGAGAGCGTGAAGAGTAGGCAATTGGCTTTTCCTCACCTTTATAAAGATGACTCAATACTGCTGCTACTCCCGATGGGCTTGCATCTGTGGTCAATATCACTGGTAAGGAAGGGTCATATGGTGTCAAAACCCTGCTGCTGCATAGTTCATCTTTGAGTCTCATAAATGCTGTTTCACATGGCAAAGTCCAATTAAACCGGATTCCTTTGAGGAGTAGGCATCTGAGAGGATAGGAAAGTGTCGAAAAGTCGGGTGTAAATCTAGAATAATATGTTATGAGACCCAAGAATCGTCGAAGTTCATCTACATTTTTTGGATAGGGCATATCCCGAACAGCTCTGATCTTTTCTGGAGATTTATGGATAGCATTATATTCGATTATGTGACCCAAATATTCAACTTTTGTTTTGAAAAAGGAGCACTTGGCACGATTGACATGTAAATTGAACTCAGACAATCTCTTCAGAAATGCACGCAGATTTTCCAAACATTCTTCTAGTGTAGCTCCGTGAACAATGAAATCATCAAAATATGCTTCTAGTCCCCTGAGTATTTGTGCCATGTGTTTATTAAATTCTGCTGGTGCATTTTTAATGCCAAAACTAAGTCGTTTCACCTTGAACGTACCACGATGTGTTGAAATGGTATGGATCTTTGAGCTTTCTTCATATACCTGGAAATGTAAATAAGCCTTAAACAGATCAAGTTTGCAAAAATACCTGGAGTTTCTCAAGTTGTCCAAAACTTCATCTATTCGCTTAATGGGAAAGTTTGTATTTACAAGCCTTTCATTCACCCCACATTTGTAGTCGACACACAATCGTATTCCTCCGTCAGGTTTGGGAATAACTACCAATGGAGATCCCCAGTCACTTGAAGATATGGGCTCTATTATTCCAGCAGCTTCCAATGCATCCAGTTCTTGTTCGACACGTTTTCTAAGAGCATATGGCACGTCTCGCTCTTTCGTGAAAACGGGTCTTGCATCCTTTCGTAACTGCAATTTGATTTGAACATTTGGAACACATCCTATTTTCTCCTCAAATACATTAGGAAATTCTTTAATAATATCATCAGTTATTGAGATGATGGAGTTAGCTGCAACGATTTCCTTCATAGGTTCTCTGGTTGAGTCAAGGTCCTTCAACTCAATCCCCAGGCCTCGAATCCATAATCTACCAAGTAAAGCTGCATGCCCCGTTGGAACGATGTAACGATCTCCTTCGAATTCTTTATTTTTGTAGCTAACTTTAACTTTGACCATACCTTTTGGATTAACAATGTTACCAGAATAAGAACGGAATTCTATGTTAGTTGGGTTTAATGTATTATTCAAATTTAATTTATTGAATTCGTCTTCTGGTAGGAGGGTGTAACGAGCTCCGGAATCCACCTCGAACTGTTGAAGCTTTGTATTAATGCAAACCGTGACCATATACTTATCTAAATCGGGAGCTATTTCAAATAAGTCTACGATTTTAGAAGACTCACCACAGTGCTGTAAATTATTTATACCATAGCGCAATTCAGATGGAGAATCATGGCAAACAGCTAAAAGTGAATTCGCTGAGCTGGATCTATAGCACTGATGATTTTTCATGAGGCTGGTTATACAGACTTTTGCGACATGGCCCACTCTTGCACACTCTTCACAGTAGACGTCTTGCCGCTGTACTCAGCAATCTGAAACTCGATGATTCGGTTTCCCACAACGAAAACACAGGCCTTCCAAACCTAAGGCACGGTAGTTAGGGCGACTTCTACTGGGAGGAGAAGGAGAGCGCCGTCCAGATCGAAGAGATGACGCCTTTGAATGAGTAGGACTACGACTGGAGTAGTGACTTCTTGCAGAGCTACCAGATCGATGACGAGAAATGTCTCTGTGCCTAGAACTTGATATTGTGTACGTGTCATCGCAAAAAGTTTCAGTGGGATTCGTGATCTGAGAGCATGATAAGGCCTTACTTTCAATCCGTGAAGCCTCCAAAGCTAAAGCCTTTGAAAGAATGACGTCAAATTCCATTTCACTAGACTGTAATAATTGTTCGCGAATCCAATTTTCACGTAGCCCTCTTATAAATTGGGCTCTCAGAAAAACATTACTAATCGATACACTCTTTTTACATGCACATTTTACTGAGACCTGACATTCTGACAAATTACCTCTTAGAGCTGCTACGAATTCTGTAATCGATTTGTCTCCCTGATGTATATTTAAAAAATAATGCTGAGCAACAACAGGACTTTTCTTTGGACTTAATAACTGAGAAAACAGTTCAGTTAGAGTAGTGTAATCACATGACTTAATTAACTTCTCCTGGACAAGATAGGCAGCCAATTCATTGTAATATTTTGACCCAATGCTAGTACTTAAAAGTTGGGCTTTCTTTTCGTCATCATGGATATTTTTCATTGTTAAAAAATTTTCAAATCTTTCTAAATAGTATGAAAACTTTTCCTTTGATGCATCAAAGTTTTCAAAGAGGTGCATATTTGAAAAATTTGTCTTACCTGAGAGGTTAACAATAAGTTGTTCTATCATGATCTTTTGTTGTTGGTTAAAGGCATCCAAAAGGGTTTTAAACTGAGAAGCATCCATATTTATAAAGTAAGAATTACACTATTTCGAAAAGTACTTGAATTAAAGTTGAATATCTGTAAGTTGAGCAAATTGGAAATTGAAAATTGAAGGTTAATTAAAGCACTGGAACACGAAATTTGAATGAATTAAGTTCTAAACTTTTTTACCTCGTCGCCAACTGTTATGTCCTCATAAAGATATTAAAAGGTAATGAATACACTCATAATTAACTGTAATCTATTATGAACATATTTGAACATACAGAACCATAATAATACATATTATCATATGACTAAAAAGGAAAAGCATAACCTTTCTCCAAAGAGATACACAACACACACAATAAATAAGTATACACTTATTACGGTGTTTTCATTGACTGCACCCCCAACTATTTCTTCTTTACATTTTATACTTCAACTTTGGTAAAAAATTCTTAATATGACCACGACGTCTGCAATAGTAACAAATCACATTTGAATGTTTCCAGGAATTACACTTTCACTTGTTTTCTTTGAATTGGAAAATTTATTAAATTTACCCTTTCTCCTATAGGACGAAAATGCGTTATGAGACTCTTCCTCCTTTTTTACATTTCTCTCATAATCGACTAACAGAGTGTTCTTGACACAGTCCAAGCTTAAAGCTGATCGATTTTTATTAAATCAAATGTCCATTGCAGAAATAACTTAGTCAAAATCAGAGGGCATGGCAACAAGAAGTTGGTTAACCATCTCATCTTCTTCCAGCTTTCCACCAGCCGCTCTCACCTCCATTGCCATAGATTCGAAGTCTTGTTTTTTTATTTCTTGCACGCCCCACATGGTACTACGTGCATTAATATGTACACAAATTGTGCAATAAAATAAACATATACAAAAGTTTACACAATACTTAACAATTATTTCATGCAGTGATACTTTATATACCTAATAATTCTAAAACTCGAAACTATACAAAACAAAAACTTAACAAATTCTCTAAAGTATTTTTGAGAAATTAATGTGTTATAGTCTGCAGGCCAGATGTCTCCACTCGTCACAAATTCTTTGATCAACGCCGATCTTTGAGATTCCCTCAATGAGCAATCATACACTAAGTGTCCAGGAGATTGGGGTTTTTCCGCATCACAAGTACATTTCGGGCTGTTTATTATTTTAAGCTTAAACAAATATTCATTAAATGGTCCATGACCTGTAATGAATTGGGTTAGTCTATAATTAATTTCAAAATGTTTCATAGATAATCTAAGATGTATTTTAAAAAAGTATTGTTTAGAACTTCCAAGTCTTGAAGAGGCCTGTCATTCTTCTGTTCCATCTTTCTCCAAGTTTTTTGAGCGGTCACATGAGACTTCATTCCTTTTTTCTCATACGTTGTAGCTAGAGCATACATAACGAGTTTAGCACTCCCAGTTTAGTTCAGCAGTTCAGTACTCTTTGATCATTGGTAGAATATTAGCGGCAAGACCCTGGACAATAATATTTCGATCCTTCACATCCTCTTGATTGAACACCTTGAGTTCTGCTTCGGCAGATGGGGGTTCTTTGTTCAAAACTTGAAGCACTCCATCTGCTCCAAAAACAATTTAATCCTGAAGTTCATCAAATGGCTTGATTACAAAAGGAATATTTTCGGAATTTGCCATAACGAATCACTTAGCAGCAGAACACGTGTCATCTAACCTTGCACAGTTAAAATTTTCGAAAATCCGATTTAACTATAGAAATCAACTGCCAATTAAGACACTCTGGGCCCATAACATATTCGAGTGCGCTTGGATTCAGAAAGGAAACGATTCATAAGATAAACACGGATTTTACTTATGACAGAACACAGAGAGGCGAGAGAGAACACTAGACAGTGAAAGTTTTACTCTAAGAAAAAATATCGATATGTGCAATTGATACATAATAACATCTATCCCCAATAAGATGTCATAAGAAAAGTTTTCGTTCTTGATAACGTAAGTTGTTATGTAGTCTGTAATATGTCCAATACGAAGTAAAATTTGAAGTGCCCGGGTTGAAGTGAAATTTATTCTGCTGATACTTTTTTGTTCAATAAATTTCAACTTTAGCAAGTAAGCAATTCGTTGAGAAATTAATGTAACGTTGGAGCCACTATCATAAATAGCCTTAGTTTTAATCTTGTCACATACACTGGATCAAAAAAGTATCCATACATTACAGCTGTTTTTAAAAAATTGTAACTTTTGTGGTTTTTTGAACAAAAAAAAAATTGATTATTGCCCAACAATGTATATTTGACCTAAATACATATATTTTACAAAATTTGTTAACTTTAAATTTATATAACAAAAATGATAGGAACAACATAACAAAATAATTAAACAATATATCAAAAAAGTATCCATACACTTTTAATATTTGTGTACTAAATCAATTTATCACAAATTAATTTATAGTTTTAATAGTTAGTGTTTCCTCCTTTTTCCCGAATAACCTCAATCAAACGACTTTTCATGGTACCAACTAATTTTTTCGTTACTTCCGGCTGAATTGTATTCCATTCGGCGATAATGGCATTTTTAAACTCATTTTTGTTTTTAACGTCTCGGTTCCTAATTCTCCTTCCAATTTCATCCCACAGGTGCTCAATTGGGTTGAGATCGGGACTCTGAGGGGGTGTATGAAGTCTCGGGATATTGAAAATGAGCCTGTTAAGGATTACGGGGATAATTAAAGATACAAACTTTGAACATTAAAACGTGCTTTTTATTAATCACAAAACAACAACATGGAGAACGTATAACATCATAATAAACCTTCCTTCATAACCGACACAGTGTTCACAACCAACGCAGTGTTGCCATTAAAATACAATATTATATAAATCATTGTTAATTAACACCTCCCCCCCAATGATTTATATTAACATAACTAACATTTCAATAATTTCAAACATTACAATGAATAAGTAAGAACTAACAATACAATGATTTGTATTAACAAAATTAAAAAAAACTATAAATACACAATGCGAACTAAATTCTATTCCAATCCTAATTTTTGTTCAAAATAATTATGGGAGGTTTTATTTAATGGTTTCGTAAAAATATCAGCTATTTGTTGCTTTGTAGGTATATACATAACACAAATTTCCTTACATTCTATTTTATGTTCAATAAAGTTGTATTTTACGTCCACATGTTCCATTCTTTTTTGATCAGGATTACATACAGAAAATATTGTACTTTTATTGTCTTCATATATGGTAGTGGTATTACAACTAACGTCTAACTCATTTAATAATTTCCTAATCCAACAAGCCTCCAGAGCGGCTTCATTGAGGGAGTATAACTCTGCCTCAGTAGTGCTTAAAGCTACAGTGCTCTGCTTTTTGCAACGCCAAATAACACTGTTATCAAATACTTTAAATATATAACCAGTTATAGATTTCCTATCTTTATCTATAGCAAAACTTGCATCAGCATATCCAACTAGTGGTTCGGTCTTGAGCCTACTACAGCATACATTAAAGAGCCTATACAAGCTCTGCATTTATGCTCTAAAGAGTAATCAACCGTACAATCATCAAGATTAACATTAACTTCCATGGGTGATTCACTAGCATTTGCTTCAGACATACCAAATTTTGTCAAAATAGATTCTAAATACTCTTTCTGGTTAATATATAAACAGTCACTATCTTGAATAATATTAATACCCAGATATTTTAAATTTTTAGATCCTAAATTTTTCATTTTAAATTCTGTATATAAAATTTCTTTAACATTATTTATCCTTGAATTGTCCTCACCCAAAATTAATAAATCATCCACATACAACAAAATGTAAATACCATCCTTAAAATATAAACAATAATCACTTTCTGCTCTTTGAAACCCTTTACTTTTCATAAAATCATAAAATTTATTGTACCAATTTTTTGAAGATTTTTTTAAGACCGTAAAGTGATTTTTTCAATTTCAAGACATAATTTTTATTTATATTTACACCAGGTGGGGGCTTTAAGTATACAACATCATCAATTTCACCATGAAGGAAAGCACCTTTAACATCCATTTGATGAATTAAATAGTTCCTTTGAACAGCTAATGATAAAAGAACTCGGAGAGTTTGTAATTTCAAAACGGGAGAATAAATTTCAGTAAAGCTACCTTCCTGTTGAAACCCCCTTGCAACTAATCTAGCTTTATATACATCACCCGCCTTTTTTGTAAAAATCCATCTACAATCAATTAACTTAGCATCGTTTGATTTTTCTACAACTTCCCAAGTCTTGTTATCCTCTAAAGATTTAATTTCTTCATTTACCGCTTCATACCACCTATCTTTATCGTCATAAGAATCTATATCATTATACTTTTCTGGGACATTACCATTAGAACAAGATAAAAATGATGCCATTAATATATCACCTAAATCTGAATCATCAGTGACAAAATCTTGTAAATATTTTGGTTTAGTTTTCTTTCTTTTCTCCCTAGAATTAACATTATCTGTATCCCTTCCCTCAGGTTGTAATGATTCTAAATTATTATCAGAAGTTAAAATTTTCTCAGTACCATGGGTTTGGGTTTTATCAGAAATTAAAGGGGTTTTGGTTTTCTCAGGACTACTACCACCATCCTTCTCCTTCCTATCCGAGATAGACTCCACATCAATACTAATCGTTTCAGGGGACTCTGAACATGTTTCTTCCCTAAACAATACGTTTCGTTCTATGCGTATCCTCCTTTCATTAGCATCCCATAATCTGTACCCCCCCGGAGCATATCCAACCATTTTCAATTTCACACCACGAGGGTCTAACTTCATTCGGAGTTTTTGGGGAATATGGGCATATGTAGATGACCCAAATATTCTAAAATTAGACACATTAGGACGTCTTCCTCCCCACATTTCAAATGGTGTAACATTAAGGGAAGCAGTGGGACTACGATTAGTGACATATACTGCATATCTCAGGGCCTCGCCCCAAAGCTCTTTAGGAAGCTGTGAATCTAACAATAATGCACGCGCCTTTTCAGTCAGAGTACGATTCATTCTTTCAGCTACTCCGTTCATTTCGGGATTATATGCAGCAGTATACTGCAATACTATGCCCTTTTCATCACAAAAGGATTTAAAATTTCTAGAAATGTACTCACCACCATTATCTGACTTTAACTTCAATATACCATGACCAAAATGATTACTAGCATAATTATAATAAGTCTTGAAATATTCAAAAACTTCAGACTTGTCTCTTAATAAGTAAACTGCGGTGAAGTGGGTAAAATCGTCTATGAAAGTAACAAAATGTTTATACCCGTCCCACGTAGAAGGGCTAACAGAACAAACATCGGTATGTACTAGTTCTAAGGGTTTCCTAGCCTTATACATTTTCCCATTAAAAGGAAGGCGTGTAATCTTAGCAAGTATGCATGGTTCACAATGCTTATTTTCTAAATTTTTTTCTTTCAAATCAGTTAAACCATCAACCATATTTTTATTTACTAAAGTTTTCAAACTACTGTAGCTTAAGTGAGAAAATCGTTTGTGCCAAATTTCTACTGAATTATCATTGGTGTCTGATTATACCATAATAACAATCATTAAATATTACTTTAAATTCTACAAAATAAAGGGACCCTAGTCTATGCCCAACCATAAGCAATTCATTGGTTTGTGAGAAAACTTTAACTTCCCCTTTATTGAAGATGATCTTTAAACCATGCTTTTCCATTTTGGAAACAGATAATAATTTTTTTCTTAATTGTGGTACATAATACACATCATTTAATATAATATCAACTTTAAAATCACTTAAATAACATTTTATTGTTCCTACACCAAGAGCCTCTAAATCAACGCCATTTTTGGCAGCTGAAATTTTAATTGGCTTATCCAGTTTACAATAATTAAAGAATAAATTAATGTCATTTACAAGATGAAATGAACTACCTGAGTCAACAACCCATTTAAAACTATTCTTATTCTGCTGTTCGGTGTCAGGGCTAAAGGACATAAAACTTACAAATTTGTTACCTTCAGTATTTTCAGTGACTGTAAGAAATGACTTTCCTCTACCTCTCCCCTGGGTCTGATGACGAGTTGCCTTACTGTCGTCTCGGCCTCCGTTGTACTTCCAGTCGCCACGTCCACGGCCGTGAAGTCTCCAGTCGCCAGTCCTATGTCGTGCCTGCTGATTACTCCTACACTGGGATTTTTTGTGTCCGGGGCGTCCACATTCATAACACAAGAAGATTGAAGAGTCAAGGGATTTGATCGCTCCTCTGTTCCGTTTTTCCTCTTCTCCAAGCAGTCTGTTTTTTACGAAGTCCATTTTCAATTCCTCCACAGTTTCCAAAGCCGTGATAATGCCTTCATAAGATTTCGGCATGGATAGGAGTAAATAATTAACCTTTTCTTCCTCCGAGAGCTCACTGCCACAGCATCCCCGAGTTGTGCAAATAGCTTTTCCATGTCAATAAAATGTTCCATTAAAGGTTTCCGTTCGTCGAATTTCATATCGGACTACTCTCTTCTTATAAATAATTTAGATCGTGTACCTTTCTTCTTAAAGCTGTCTTCCATGCTTTTAATCATTTGATAAGCAGATCTGTCCTTCAAGTATTCGAGATGACTGTCGGCGGTTGCCGCTATTATAATAGTCTGGGCTTTAACCTCCTAATTGCAATTGCTTGTTATCCGTAGATTTACTGAAATCCTCCTTTTCGATCGCCTCTATTGCTCCATTATCCCGCAGGATACTTTTCAATCGAAACTCCCACGCGTTGTAATTGTCCCCCGCGAAAGGGACAATTTGATATTTTTCTTTTGACATTTTCTGTCCTTTAACACTTATTAATCCACTATAAAACCGATGGCCGTACTGGGCCCATAACCCTGTTAAGGATTACGGGGATAATTAAAGATACAAACTTTGAACATTAAAACGTGCTTTTTATTAATCACAAAACAACAACATGGAGAACGTATAACATCATACTGAACCTTCCTTCATAACCGACACAGTGTTCACAACCAACGCAGTGTTGCCATTAAAATACAATATTATATAAGTCATTGTTAATTAACAGTAAGCACACCCATGAATTCTTGAAATTGTTGTGCATCCATTCTTGATGATCTTGATAATTAATCCGAACGATAAATAAAATAGAAAACCGATAAAACAGCGAAAAAGTACTACTGAAAAGCACTCGCAGTAAAAATTATGATTTAACTCGTATACTGCCGGTAGTGTCCATGTAACACGTCGCGAACTTGAACTCGGATAGTTTAATCAGTTTTTTCTCGTCGCCAATTGTTATGTTTAGGTAAATCATGGGAAAAACGGGTAATAAAGTAATTGAAAATGTACACATGGCTTGGGGCGGAAACATGAAGTATATTCTATTAAAAAGGTTACAACAAGGTTGCAACAAATGGTTACATGATACAAGGGCCTCAATGATATTAAACAGTCAAATAGTTTTAATGATACATAACACCTATCCACTGCAAAGGTCAGAGGATGTGATCTTGCCGTTGCATTGAGGGTGATATGGCGTAGAGCGGTAGAGTTTGATGCCACATAACGCATTAAAAGTGTTTAAACAATCCCGAGTCTAACTGACGACCCTGATCAATCGTTATGCGTCGGGGAACACCAAATCGCGCAACCTAGTGACTAGAAACAGCCTTAGCAACTGTTTCAGAATTGATGATGTTGGTAAAACTTCCTCCAACTAGTGAATCCATCAATTATGGTTAAAGCGTAAACGTTTCCTTCAGAAAGGGGAAGGGGACCAACTAGATCTATATGAATCTCAACTGAACGTTCATCAGGCACTTTATATTGTCCTACCGGAGATTTCACATGATGGTGGATCTTACTACGCCGGCATGGTATACACGTTTAGTGCAATCCTGGATGTTCTTTTTAACATTGAGCCAAACATATTTACATGATACCTGCTTGACGGTCGCCTTGATACCAGGGTGAGCTCTATCATGAATAAGATGAAAGACCTGTTGCCGGAATGCCTTGGGATTCACCAAAGATGATTTCCACTTGGAAGCTGTTAACTTTTGAATTTTAATGCGGAATCAGATGTCATAAGATCCTGAAGTTCGCTGTCTTTAAACGGAAACCTTAGGACGCCTCGAAACGCCGGGAAACTTTAGTTACCTCGGGTTGGTCCTCATGTTGATCTTCAGATTTCTCATTTCCTCCTCCCGGCGGCGCCGTGCTGGGAATCACTTGAAGAAATTAGTTCGTAAACGTCACGGGTCACCAATCGTAGGTAATTAATATACTAAGACACTTATTGGAACAATATTGTTTATTTCTTCATATAATGCGGTCTGATAACATGACTTGTTTTTCTCGACTGGTTATTCGAGGTTACAACTCACTAAGAGGTCCTAGCACAAAGAGATTCTATATCTTAGTGACTGACAAGATTCAAACAATAATTGGTACTTCAAGTCCCTACAGATCTTTAGATTAATAGTTGTAGCGGCGTTTGCGCTGGTTCGGCAGCGAAATACAAAAAATATATATAAAAAATATGAAAAGATAATAAATGAAATAACTTACTTATGAAATAACTTAATAATTCAACCTGGTATAATTTGCGTAGTACACCACTCCAGCGGCGTTCCCCCAAAAGTGGCCCCAAATTCCCAGTGTTTAACTTGGCCAAGACAAACCCAAAAAATTAGGGCACTTACCTCGTGGTAGGAAGCTATTAAAGATGTAGGTACGCGTATATTTAAAATGGACTGTATTTTACTAGAATTTTCACTGATATGAACTTTTTACTAGAGTTTGGCAGCACAAATAGGCGGCACTAATATAATTTTTATAAATATAATTTTTCTTTTCAAAATTGGACTCAAATAGGCAGCCAATAATGGCGGCAGACGCGCACCTTACGAATATAGTTTTAAAAAGTGAAGAGGGGATGAGAGAATACGCTCTAAGAAGAACATTGAAAGAGCGCAAGCGCTATTAGTTATCGAAATTGATGGCAGATGCCAGCACCATACAGACAGACACATATCGTTCTAAGTTTGAATTATGATTAAACAGATTTATTAGCGTGAACATAACCGCCCACCAAAAATTATAATAATTTTTCGAAAATTAAAAGTTCTCAGTTGTAGAACAAAACTAAAGGAAACACTTACAACTTCAAAAGAAAACAAATGACTATTTACAAAAAAGAGAGAAGGTAAACTTTACTAATCAAGTAGTAAAGGTATTAAGTTGCTAACAGCTCTTGTCAGCAACTTAGAAGCGTTAGTTCTTACAGAAGCAACTCTAGGCACCTCATCAGGACCAGGAAACAGCTTCTCTATACGACCGATAGGCCATTCTAGAGGAGAGGTCTTGACACCCTTTATACATACAATATCGCCTTCCTTAGGTAGAACACTACTATACGTCCACTTTTTTCTTTGAATCAGAGTGTTCAAATACTCTTTTGTCCATTTATCCCAGAAAAACTGTAATTTCTGACGCACTTGTTGCCAATGGCAGCGAATATTCACTGAAGGTGAAATTGGAATTTCAGGAAGAGAAATTAAGGGTGAACCAATTAAGAAGTGTCCTGGACTGAGATAATTAACAGCTTCGCTGGGGTCATTAGACAGGGGGCAGAGAGGGCGGCTATTCAGAACTGCTTCTATGCGAGCAAAGAGCGTAGAATAATCTTCAAACGATTGAGGAGTGTAACCAATTAATCTTATGAGTAAATTTTTGGGCACAAAAATTACCTATATTGGAGTCATTTTCTTTCAGAAAGTTACACACTTGGTCTAACTGACGAGAAGCGCCAATAAAGTTTCGTCCTCTATCGGAAAGTATTTCAATTGGGAGGCCTCTACGCGCAATAAAACGTTCTAAGGCTGCAATGAAGGATTCAGTAGATAACTCTGAGGCGAATTCCAGGTGAACTGCCTTAGTAGACATGCAGATAAACAAACAGAGATATCCTTTAGTAATGCGTGGTTTGCGGGGGTTGCCCGATTTGACAGAGAAGGGGCCGGCAAAATCAACGCCTGTAGAAGCAAAGGGGCGACTTGGTTGGACTCTGGAGGCGGGTAATGAAGCCATTTGGGGCTGAAACGGTTTCGCACGGAAACGATAACAAGTTTGACATTGTTTTATAATTCGACGCAAAAGACCACGAACAGACAAAATCCAATATTTTGTGCGCAATAGGGCCTGAACAGTATTGGGTCCAGAATGAAGTGATTTGATATGAAAGTGTTTACATAATAACTTAGATGAGTGAGCTGTTTTAGGAAGCAAAACTGGATGTTTGGCTGCTTCACCCAAAGAAGAAAAGGAGAGCCTTCCGCCCACCCTGAGGAACCCCTGGGGGTCGAGATAAGGAGTAAGGGAAACTAAATTCTTAGGAATTTGGTTTTTATCCTTTAATAAAGTGATTTCATTCTGAAAATAATGAGATTGAGCGATGAAAATTAATTTATGTTCAGCTGCATCTAATTCTTCAGAAGTGAGATAGCCTTGAAGAGGCGTTGAATTTAACTTATGTGCTCTAGAATTTTTTATAAAGCGTAAAACATATGCAAAAACTCTTCTGGCCTTATTGAACGTTGAATAACGCTCGATACACTCTGTGAGAGGGTTACCAGGATAGACAGTAACAAGAGATTTTACTTCAGGAAGAGATGAAATTTCATACTCTTCATTAAATGCGTTAGGCCATTGAGCGGAATCTAGAGTGAGAAATGGAGCACCATTAAACCATAATTTTTTAGTAGAAGACTGAAGAAACTCATCAGGCATAACGCCACGAGAGGCCATATCGGCAGGATTCAAGTTAGATGCAATATGAGACCAAACACAATCTCGAACATTTTCAGAAATTTTTACAACACGATTGGCTACATATGTTTTTAACAAATGAGGTGGAGTCAGCAACCAAAACAACACTATAGTGGAATCAGTAAATAATTGAATTTTATTTAAGGGAGCGGATAATTTTATTTGAGAAGCAGACTTAATTAATTCGCTCAATAACAGAGCTCGAGACGAGGTATAGTAGTAGTTTTAAGGGGGGCGAGCTTAGTTTTCGCCTTCCAAAGGACGCTAAAATTACGCTGGAGGGTATGGGAGCAAATATACACGGCGGCAGCATATCCCTTTTCGGAGGCATCACAAAACCCAGCTAGAGAGTAGGAGACTACTTTTTCATCTGAAACAGGACGATGTATTTTTAAAGTTGATATATCAGGCAGCTTTTGATTAACTCGACACCAATCATTCTCTATAGCAGATGGTATAGGGTCGTCCCAATCAACTTTAGCTAACCACAGATTCTGCATAATTTGTTTTAAATTCATAATGACGGGGGCAAGAAAACCAATGGGGTCAAAAATACGAGCAATATAAGATAGTATATTGCGTTTGGTAAATTTACAATCAAACGGAGAGACAAAAAACATAAAGGAATCAGTAGCGGGGTCCCAGGTTAGCCCTAATATTTTAACAACGCTCTCATCTTTTGAAAAATCGAATTTGGTTTCTATACGCTCAGATGGCAACCCTTCTAAGACGCTATTATGGCTACTAGAAAATTTACTTAGAGAGAAACCTCCCCTTTTTAAAAGTTCTGTCAATTGATGACGTAAAGAAAGTGCTGAATCAACATCATCAGCTCCGCTTATGATGTCATCAACATAAGTACTACGCAGAATAGTATCGGAAGCTTCTGGAAAGTAAGAGCCTTCCTCTTGGACAAGCTGATGTAGAACTCTTATAGCTAAAAAGGCGGAAGGTGTGACACCATATGTGACAGTATTTAATTCGACATCAATTAATTCAGATTCAATAGAGGGGCGCCAATAAATATGTTGGTAACATCGATCGGCAGGACACACCATTACTTGGCGGTACATTTTTTCTATGTCAGAACATAGAGCTACACGATGGAGACGGAATGCCATGAGAACATCAGTAATATCTCTTTGTAATTTGGGGCCTGGGAGGAGGCGATCATTTAACGATAGACCAGAGGAATCGGGATCTGACGCATTAAAAACAACCCTTATCTTGTTTTTACCATTGGATATTTTATTAACCACATGATGTGGAATTACATATGAAGAGGGGGTAGGTGCAGGAGACATATGCCCAAGAGAGACATATTCATTCATAAATTCTAAATAAGATTCATACTGGTCAGATTTTCTTAATCTGGATTCTAATTTAATTACAGATTGTTTAGACCTATTATTATTACAGTCTAAAGGGCTAGCATCCGGTTTGAAAGGTAAGGAAACAAAATATCGGCCGCTGGAATCTCTATAATGAGTTGATGAGAAGTGATCTTCAACTATTTTATAGAGGGGGTCAATCGGTATATTAGTACTAAAATCTTCAATCTCCCAAAAGCGTTTCATCACATCTGCTAATGAATGAGTTGTGAGTAATATTTCATTACTTAAGTTATAAGAGGCGGCACTAGTAGGACCTACTATTACCCAACCAAATCACGATGATATAGCAGAAGGATAACCTTGAATAGGGGATTCAGATGTTTGAACTAAAATATCGGGGTAAATATCAGCTCCAAGGAGCATGTGAATTTCTGAAGGAATATGAAAAGTGTCATCTGCTAGATTAAGATGTTTAAATTTATTAATTGTTTCATCAGAAACAGGAATCGAAGGAAGCGAATTCGAAATTTGTGATAAGACTAAAGCTTTGAGATGGAATTTATGATTCGAAATTGGAGACTGAATAAAACAGTCAACAAAACCTACAGGTTGTATATTAACTTGCCCAATACCGGAAACCGAACAAACAACAGGTTGTATTTTCAAACCTAATTTTTGGGCGCAAAATTGAGATATAGCTGAGACTTGTGAGCCAGGATCTAATACAACACGAATAGGACGCAAATTTCTTTTAGAATCTTCAATTAAAACTTTAGCTGTTCCTAACAGCACTTGTTGGAAGCAAGGAGCAACATTAGAGTTTTTAAGATTGGATGCAGTTTCTGTGAAGGCACATGAAAATTCTTGTACCTCAGAAGAACCAGAGGCAGCAGTGACGGCGGCAGAATTATTCTTATTTTTATCAATGGAGGCGGAAGAGGCGGCAGAAGTTGTATTGGAGGCGGCAGGAGTTGTATTAGAGGCGGCAGGATGCAATGTAGAATGGTGTTTTTGTCTACAAATTCTACAGACATTTGTAGATGTACATTGGATGCGCGAATGGCGGCCAAGACAGTTAAAACAACGTTTAGACTCTCTTAAGAATTTATATTTATCATCAATGGAAGACTGAATGAATTTAGAACAATTGCTTAACAAATGAGATTCACTACAATTAGGACATTTAATGCGCTTAACAGTAGGTGAGGGGTGTTTGGAAACAGGGTGAGGGGTAGGAGTATTCGACTCTACCATTAACATTTGAGTTTTAGAATTTTTCTGAATGAAATTATTATTACTATTAATACGTGTTGATTTGTCCGAAGGTTCATTCAACTCTAACATTCTTACCTGCTGAGTAATAAAATCGATAAGTTGTTGATAAGAGGGAATACTATCTGAACTATGTTTATTTTCAAAAGTTCGCTTTGAGGAAGCATCTAAATTTCTCCAAGTAATAGAAAAAAGTATGAAATCTGACAAATCTTCTAATGCTATAGCTTTAATTGCATTTACAGATGTATTAAAAGTATTCAACATAGCTTTTAAATTCGACAATGAAGATGACGGAATAGGTTTAAAATTTAAAATTTTATTCAAATACATGGCAGCTAAACGCTTTTTATTTTGAAATCTATCAGTTAACGCGTTGTATGCTAATTCATAATTTTCACTAGTCAATTGAAACCCAGAAATAATAGCTAATGCATCTCCTTTAATAGAAGATTTTAAGTACTGAAATTTGTGAGAATTTTGTAACGATCTGTTATTATGAACAAGAGAATCAAACAAAGAAATAAATTCAGGCCAGTCCTCTATTTTACCAGAAAAGGTAGGAATCGGCACTTTAGAAAGCATAAGGGCGGCTGATGGGTGCACTAGAGGAGCAACTGAAGGTATAGTTTGTGAAGAAGATGATTCTCTTTGAGCTTCAAAATCCCTTAGGATACTTTCTATGCCAACAACAACGTCTAGAAATGAACTTTGAGTTTGAGCGGTTTCAATTCTCTTTGCATCAGGAAGCAAAAAATTCAACTCTTGAATATTATTCTGAATATCTTCGAATTTTTCCTCAAATTTAGTAACCCTAGCTGTGTAACATTTTATTTTAGAAAGATCATTAATCGTTAAAGTTTTAATCACATCGTATATTCGAGTTACATTAGCAAAAATATCAGCTCGTTTGCTGCTTAAAATTGTTAATTTTTCAATAGTTTCTTGTTCAGACATTTTTATTCAAGAGTTAAAAAAATAATGCAGAAAAAGATTTATTTAAAATTAAATAAGAATTAGAAAAAATATTATATATTTTATAGTGTACTATATATATATAGTGCATGAAATAACTCGCAATGAATAACAAAGATAAATGTAAGAAATCAGAACAATAGAGACGATAGTGTGTCTGTAGTGGTGCGTGGGAACTGACTAATTCTTAGTTGACCTTGAGCGACCTTGAATAATTTTTCAACTAATCTCAAATATATTTTAGCAAAATTAATTTTTAATTAATAATCTAATAATTAATTTTTTTAATTTTTGTTTTCAATGTTATAATTTTACTATAATAATTTTAAAATTACCAATGTATCAATTCAATTGTAATTCTGTTAATGCAATAAATGTATTTAATATATTTAATTAAATATTCTAAATACATTCCGGCCCAGAGGACCAAAATTTGGGTTCATGTAGCGGCGTTTGCGCTGGTTCGGCAGCGAAATACAAAAAATATATATAAAAAATATGAAAAGATAATAAATGAAATAACTTACAGATTAATAAATTCAACCTGGTATAATTTGCGTAGTACACCACTCCAGCGGCGTTCCCCCAAAAGTGGCACCAAATTCCCAGTGTTTAACTTGGCCAAGATAAACCCAACAAATTAGGGCACTTACCTCGTGGTAGGAAGCTTTTAAAGATGTAGGTACGCGTATATTTAAAATGGACTGTATTTTACTAGAATTTTCACTGATATGAACTTTTTACTAGAGTTTGGCAGCACAAATAGGCGGCACTAATATAATTTTTATAAATATAATTTTTCTTTTCAAAATTGGACTCAAATAGGCAGCCAATAATGGCGGCAGACGCGCACCTTACGAATATAGTTTTAAAAAGTGAAGAGGGGATGAGAGAATACGCTCTAAGAAGAACATTGAAAGAGCGCAAGCGCTATTAGTTATCGAAATTGATGGCAGATGCCAGCACTATACAGACAGACACATATCGTTCTAAGTTTGAATTATGATTAAACAGATTTATTAGCGTGAACAAATAGAATAGATTAAAAAATAAAAGAAATGAAGCTTATTCACTTAACGATATTACTATTTTAGCCACTCTACTCTCAAAAACTTATCTTATTTGTAAGTAAGTACTAAGTTTCTCTTTAATTATAACTATCCAAAGCTAAAATAAATAAATACTTAAATAACTATCCAGTAGACAAAATAGATAGAAAGCATAACTTCATCTTCATGATTCATTTAATACATGACTGTTGCTGCAGACATTACTTGCAATTATATCACATAAACTATTATTGACCTATTTCACAATCTTTATCAAGAACCTCTTTTAGTATTTTATCATGATTTTCTTTAATATCTGCAAATATTAAAAAAATCATCTTTGTATATTAATAATCCTTTTATATGTGAAAAATTTTCCCCCATTTTAGCTTGATACATTTCTGATGCACTATTTATCCCATATGGATTACCATTACTAAGAAATCCATATGTATGATTTCTTGCTGCATTCCGTAAGAAAGGATGATTACCTTGTTCTTTGTTGAGGTTTTCGTTGATATCACGGATTTCTTGTTGGCTATACTCCATCCGTGAATCAATCTGAATAGCTTTGTCCAGCGTGATATTTTCATGTTCAAGAAGTCTCTCTTTTATTATTGTGTATTTTGGATCCAATCCGATGATCAGCAAGTCTCGAACAATTGACTGCTGCAAATCTCCCAGTTCACAGGACGAAGAGAGATTTTTAGAGCAACGACAAAGTCTTGAATAGATTCTCTGGGTGCCTGTCTTCTTGTGAACAACTTATATCTTTCCATAGCAAGGTGTTTTTTGGTTCAAAATGCGAATTGAAAAGTTTAACCAAGTTGTCGTAAGTTGTTGGTTTCATTGTAAATGATTTGTAAATTCGCCTACCTTCACTTCCCAGACTAAAAAGGAAAAAACTAATTTTTCGTTCTTCGTCCTCTTTATATAAGTTTGATGCTTTTAGATAGATTTCATAATTAATAAAACATTTTTCCCATTCCTCTCTACCTGATTCACTCACAAGGGGGTCGACTTGTGATGAGAAGAAACGTGAGATTGACCGTACCGGTGTCGGCGCTGTCATTTTATCCCGTGTAAGTGTTTCGTCTCGTTTGTTATCATTGCCGCTATTGGGGATTACTGTGTTTTACAGTTTTTTAACTTCTGACACCATGTTAAACATATTACGAATCAGTCAAGGCTGACGAAGCTACCGGAACTCCCAGTGTCCGCGAGGCAGTTATAGGGGATTCCATTCACAAGAGTAGAGGTAACAGCATGGCTTAACTGAGACAGAAACCCCATCGTTCAGTGATGCTAAAATAGCTCCTGATACAAGTTTGGTTTTCTGAGTATTTTTCTTAGTTTTCCCACATACACGGGAAAAGAAGCCCTGGATTTTGCAATTGGCACATTCTGATTCAAGAGCGGGACAAGCCAAGCGCGGATGGCGACTAAATCCACAATGGCTGCACTTCTTCTGATTGGTTCCAGCACTAAGATCGTTCGGATCATCTGATTCAGTGTCAATGGATCGTACACTAGGGCGGGAGGTACCAGGAATTGAATGTGATGAATTCGAATCGCTACCAATTCCCGCGCAAGAGAAATCATTTGTACCGTTTGAGTATCCTTCAGCTTGTTAATGGGCCAGCTCTAGGGCTTGGGCGCGTTGGATGACGTCTTCCAGGCTCAACGTTTTAGGCTCCTCAAGTTAATAAGAGAATCACGAATGTACTGATTTTTATTATCTTCAGCTGAAACAGCCTTGAAGTCACAATCCTTTGCTAACAGCCTCGGAGCCTGAACGTACTGGTCAACACTTGCGTTTTGCTGTTGTTTACGTACAGCCAATATTTTAAAATATTATGCAAATATTTTCCCTTTTTCCTTAACATAGATGGTAAAAATTATCCAGAAAATATTTCTGAAATTCATCAAAATGTGCAACAAGAGATTGTGCGCTAATGTGACAACAGTCTCAGTCATTACTGAGAGAGTGGGGAAACAAATGGCTGGAAAAGGGGATACGGATTGAGGGATAGAGAATAGAAATATTCCAAGTAGTTTTCAGAGTTTATATAAAATAAATGATGATGCTAATGAGTAAATGGTGCGAAGAAGGTATTGAATGAAATAGAACTTAACCTTTCTGAATGCATAAAAATAAATAATTGCTGTTAAAATAAAGGAAACTAATTAAATAAAATGGTACAGCTTCTGAACCTAAAAGATAATAAAAATATAAAATAAGTATAATATATGAGATATAAAGAAATAAAAGAGAAAATAAAGAAATACAATATGAGAAAATAAAATTGAAATATTATGGTATCTATTATATGACATTCAGCTGAACACGCCTAGGTCACTAGGCTTGCTAATGGTCACTGCCGGGTAACCGTCTAATTGTCAGCACCTTACTCTATTTCCACTGAACCAGACGTACTGTTTCTGCCTGGCTAGTCAGTAGAGGTTGTTTATTGGTAGGCGTCGTGGACACCACTTCCGGATACGACTTAGCGTCCAGGCCTGCCCCAACGCTTAGAATCGTGCCAACTATAGTTTCACCCTGCTTCTCTGGGATGTCTCTTATTTCAATTGTATTTTTTAGGTGACCCTCTAGCACGGACTTTTTTTCTTTTAGTAACTTATTTTCTAATGTCGGCCTTTCAAGCTGCTTGTTTTTTTTCTCTAGGAGGATTTCTATTTTAACCCATAACTAGTATGACACATCATAAGTTGTTCCGAAACCGGTAAGGTGGGGTCTCCGGGACCCCAATATTTGTTAACTCAACATCTTCCCTGTCAATGTTCAATTAAAATTAAAACAATTTTTTTTTACAACCATGCATTTTATCCATGCATTTTTAATGGGATTGAAAACAATAAATGTTAATTTTTGTTTTTTATAAAAGTGTATTTAACAAAACGCAAAACTGTAAAAATGAAAATAACAAAATATTAAGACATGAGTACATGAAAAATCATAAAAAGTAATGATTGATTTTTATCATTTACTATATAGTACAAGGAACATTAAAAAATGGACATTAGGTAATAAAAAAAAAATATTATACAAATCACAAGCAATATTATTGGCAGTCTTCACAGACACTCTTGGCACAGTCCGAGCTCGAGATGTAGCGCTTTTGTATTTAAGCAGGTGAAAATGCATATATAGGCCTTTTGGGAAGAAACACCCCTCCTTCTTCCCATAGAGACTAAATATGGACCGGCGTAATCAACACCCGTGTACAAAAAAAGGTGCAGCTCCGCATACTCTTTCAGCGGGTAATTCTCCCATCATAGGAAAAACGGGTTTCGGCTTGCATTTAAAACATTAAATACACTTTTGCAAAACGCTTCATACTTCATTTCGGCCTCCTAGAATCCAAAAAAAATAAATAAATAAAGTTTTATTCCTTAAATTTGCTAATTTACAATTTTGTAACAATTATTTAATACATGTTGAAGTATAACAATTTACACTACAAGTTGAATAATATAATAAATAAAAGCTGTAATATATTTGTAACAGTAGGAAAAATAAGAAAAAAACCTACACAAAATAGAAAAATAAATAAAATAGAAAAATGAATAAAATAGTAAAATAAAAATAATTATAATATTTTGTAGTAAAAATAAACAATTTTAGTACAATTTTTTTCCCATTTAAGGAATAAATTCGCTTATGATTGATAACTTATTATAATGTATTAAATTAATTATATTTATTCTAATAGTACATGTCTAGTTCGTCTATGTATGTATCGTCTTAAGGTTTGTTTGTTATATTTGCCTATTGATTGCATTAAGGGATTTCCTGAGTTTTTTGTTAAGTTGAAAAAGTTCCAAGTCTGAGAGTGAATAAACTGTTTAATTGTTTGTAGGTCTAAATGAAGTATCATGTCGGTTATTTTAGTGTACCTGGGGTAGTTATTTATGATTCTCATACAAAACTTCTGTATTCTTTCTATTTTTTTTAAGTTGGAGTCACAGGTGTAGCTCCATACAGGGGAGGCATATGTCAGTAAAGGTCTTATGACTGATTTATATATTATAATTTTGTTTTTACTAGAGAGCGGAGATTTTCTATGGAAATATAGGGCCATAGTACTTACAAGTTTTGTAATCACCCTTCTCCCTAAATGATATAATATATATTTAATAATGTCCGTGAACCTAAAGGAGGAGAAAAATAAGGCCAATTACAAACGAGTCCCCAATGGAAACCCCAAAATAAAATATATTCTATATATATATATATATATATATATATATATACACATAAAACACTATGACATGCTGTAAGAGAAAAAAGAATTTGATCATTTAAATTTTCTCTTTCGAGTTCACGTAGCCAATCGAATTCAATATACTTAATTGGCGTTTCGTCGCATAGAACGGAGGACCATTATAATATTGTAATAAAAGAAATAAATTTAGTCTGGAAATTAATTACAAGGTAATAAATTGAAATAAAAAAAGGGTAAGAAAAAAAAAATCAGCTCACCTGAATATCAGTATCTTCTATAATCTAATGGTTTCTCTAGCAGGTTTACGTGTGTAATGAAATGTACCAGGTTCTGAGTAATACAGGAGAAAGGTGTAAAAGGAATAAAAAGGAGTAAAAAATACCTGTACGCATCTTCATACACATAAAACAGATATCAGTTGGTGTGTGACTACCACTAGAGACATGGTTGATACAGACGATGTTATCTTAAGGACCATTCAAATTAGACTACAGGGCTTAAAACAGTCCACTGCTCTGAAGTGCGGAAGAACAATTAACTAACGGCGCTAGTTGATCAAATTAAAAGAGGTGGGGGTGCAACCCTAGGAAAAATTGACTTTAAGTCTATGATTTCTTACGACTCTAGGCATAATTGAAAAAATAAATTAAATTAATTTATTGAAAAAGAAAACGTGCCGAAATACGGCACCCCGGCCCCCCTGAACAACTGTTCAGGAGAGGTACCTGGAAAAGACAGAAATAAAGGTACCGCAGCGAACCCCGCCGAGCACAGACTCCGCACATCTAGAAACCTAGAAAAAATAAGTGATAAAACAAAAAACAAAAAAGGTAATCTTTTCAAAAAAAAGTAACAATTAAAGTTTAATTGTAAATAGGAAGCTTATAAAGCTTCACTACTGGTCGCAAATACTTGCCTGTCGGAGTTAAGACCTCGGCCTGCCGAACCACACATTCCTCCCCAGCGCGCACAGCAGATATCCTACCTAAAGGCCACGTAGAAGGAGGTGAATTGGCTTCATCGATGATAACGAAGTCGCCAACAACTAAATTTGGACAAGAAGTGTTCCATTTCTGCCTTGGTTGCAACAAGGGCAAATATTCAACTCTCCATCTCTTCCAAAAAGACTGGTGCATAGATTGCACCCATTTAAAGTTGACAGGAGTACAATGAGATGGATGAACCTCAGGCTCAGGTAGAGAAGTTAGAGGACGACCAATTAAAAGATGACCAGGAGTCAGGGCCTCAAAGTCAGTAGGGTTGCTAGACATAGGAGTTATAGGTCTGGAATTTAGAATTCCTTCTATTCGGACCAATAAAGAGTTTAAATTGACCCAAGTGGGTACTTGATTATTTAACATTCGGGTAAGATGATGTTTAACAGAACGGACGGTACGTTCTCACAGTCCTCCTTGGTGAGGACCTGAGGGTGGATTAAAGTTAAAGTTGATACCCTTTTCATCACAAAAAGATTTAACTAAGGCTGAATTATGAGGATTATTGAAAAACGATTTCATCTGTCTAGCAAGGAGTATAGAGGAACCTATGAAATTAGTGCCACAGTCGGAATACAGCTGTGAGGGACAGCCACGCCTACTTATAAAACGGTGTAAAACGTCAATGAAGGAAGCAGTAGAAAGATCAAGCGAAAGCTCTAAATGTACTGCTTTAGATGCCATACAAATAAAAACACAAAGATATGCCTTAATAATAGGTGCCTTGCGCAAGTGAGAAGACTTCACACTAAGGGGCCCAGCAAAATCCATGCCGGTGTGAAAAAAAGGAGGTGAAGGATTCACCCGTGGTGGAGGTAATCCACCCATTAGTGGAACTTTATAAACAGGAGCAGCTCTAAAACATTTAATACATTTAAAGATTCGAGATCGTATAATTTGGCGAGCAGATAAAATCCAAAAATTTAAAGAAAGATGGTACTGAGTAAAAGTTAAAGCTGCATGAAAATATGTAATGTGGTAATGATCAATTAGAAAGTGTACAAAAGGATGTGATTTTGGTAGTAAAATTTGATGTTTCGATTTTACAACGTTAGAATGCGATAGTCGACCTCCGACTCTAATTACACCACATGAATCTATAAAGGGGTTTAATCTTTTAATTCGTAAACTTGGTGTTTTATTTTTTGTTAAGGCTTCAATTTCATCAGAAAATGTACAATGTTGAATGTAATAACAAACTCGAATGCTAGCTTCAGAAAATGTTACAGGTTGAGTAAGTAAAACAGGCGTTAATTCTAAATCTGTAGGATCGGAAATTAATTTAGGAGATGATTGAGGCCAAGAAGTTCAAGAAAATGTTGTACCAGAGAAGCTAACAAATGAGCTGCACATAGCTCTAAACGAGGGATCGACATTCGCTTTACAGGAGCTACCCTACTTTTTGCCATAAGCAAAACGGGTTTATTTTTACATGACACTGACTGTAAATATAGAACTGCGGCGTACCCAGTTTGAGAGGCGTCACAGAAACCGTGTAAAATATATAAACTATTTGAATTAGTAGAAAAGGGTCTCGGAACTGTACATTTAGAGAGAGTAGAACAATCCTCAAAAAGAGCCAAAAAATCGTTATGTAATTCTGAACTGAGAGGGGTATCCCAGTCAAGAGGTACGCACCAAAGGCGCTGCATAAAGTGTTTAGCTCTCAAAATAAAAGGTGTTAACCAACCACAAGGGTCAACAATTTGTGAGATGTAAGATAATGCAATACGCTTAGTTATGGTTTTATTATTAGGAACAGAAATATCAACAGGAATTGAAAGAGTATCCTCGCTAGGATCCCATAAGGTACCTAACAGAGGTATAGATTGCTGAACTACTTTGGTGGATGGTTCAAGTAAGTGATCTTCAGGAATATCCTTTAATAAAGAAGGGTGATTTGCAATCCATTTTCTTAAAAGAAAATTTCCTTTGGTCAAAAGAGAAATAATTTCATTTCTTAAAAGTAACGCTTGGTCTAAAGAATTAGCCCCTACAGCTATATCATCAACAAAAATGTTGGATTTCAATGATGAAGCAGCTTAAGGAAAATTAATTCCTTCATCTTCCACTAGTTGAGAAATTGTACGCTAAGCTAGATAGGGTGCACACCTAGTACCGGTACGTGACGGTAGTTAAATAATAAGTTTGAATTGGTTTTGAAGGGTCATTTCGCCAAAGTATACATTGAAAAGGATAATCTTCAGGATGTATGGCAATCTGCCGAAACATTTGACGTATGTCACAGACAAAAACATATAAAAACTGACGGAATAAAGATATAACATCAGAAAGTAAAGGTTGTAATTTTGGCCCAGCATAAAGAAGATCATTCAAAGAAAGACCTGTAGTAGTTTTAGAAGTTGCATTAAAAACAACTCTAATTTTAGAAGTGTCACCATGTGATTTAAACACACCATGGTGGGGTATAAAATAATGCTTGGGACCGTTAGCAAGAGTCATATGACCTTGTTGTAAATAATCGTCCATAAAGGAACAATATTGAGATTTAAATTCAGTATTAGAAGCGAATTTACGCTCTAGAGCAGTAAATCGCGCGTAAGCAGTTTTATAAGAGTCACCAAGGGTGTGAGTAGTAGAAGGCAGAAAAGGTAGTCTAACTTGTTAACGACCTGATGGAGTTCGAGCGGTAGTTTCTTTAAAAAAGGTTTCACAGAATTCATCCTCATGTGAAGGTGTAGAAATAGCCTTAGGAGGTTCTTCAACACTCCAAAAGCGTTCTAGAGATAAATGTAAGTCCGATGAAGGATCGGCATAAAAGCTACTAACGGAAGGAGGTGTGTCAGTCTTCCTTGGTGGTCAGTTGTGGTATGGTTGGGAGACGGTTGTACACTTCTTCTTTGTATTTCTTCCAGTCAGCATCTTGGTATCTGAATTTTTCCTTCATCGGTTCTTCTTTTCTCCCATTTACAGAGTACAACACAGGGCGGTGATCCGATGAAAGGAAGTTCAGTGCTGAACAACCTGTGATGCGGTGTGGTTGTTTGGTGAGAAGAAGGTCCAAGGTAGAAGTGCCTCCATTTCCCGCATGTCTGATGTGTGTGTGTCCGGGTGTACTATGGTATATCTTGTTTTGGATAGTATTGAGCCAGCCTTATTGTGCTCGGTGTTGCGCCAAGCCGTGTGTTTGGCGTTGAAGTCTCCCACTAGCCAGTGATTGGACCTTACTGCGCAGGCATCAAGGTACGATTTAAACTCCCGTAGTGATCCAAAAGGTCTTCGGTAGTAACCCGTGATGTACGTTGGTTGTTTCATCAGGACTTGAACCGTTACGCGGCTGATTTTATTGTCGAGAGTAGTCATGGGCTCTTCGATCTTCTTCCACTGAGTTCCATACTTCACCGCAATCATCACGCCTCCGTGCGGGTCATGTGCATCGTCGGTTACTACCGAGTAGCCTCGAAAACGGGGTGGGTTTCCTTGAAGCCTGATGTCAGTAAAAACGGCCACAGTCGGTTGTGTTGCAGCCAGGAGAGCTTCTATTTCTTCCTTCTTGTTCAGTAGTCCGCAGCAGTTGTAATTCAAGACAGACAGCGAATTCATGGTTGCTTCTGTTGGTCTACCAGTTGAACTAGGGCTGCGACCTGGTTGGATAGGTTGTACACCATCTGAATCAGTTGGTCATTGTGACTGCTGGGGTGTTGCCTTCAGAATGAGCTGTTGGCAGTGATGCCTGAGGGTCTCGGTGTCGTCAGGAGTGGGGGGTCGGAGAAGGGAGGAGTAGGGGGTCCCTGCGCTGGCCGTCTTGTATTGTCTGGTGGTGGGGGGGACTTCTCTCTTCTGATTGGCTGTTGTCGCCGCATTCTCCTTTTTCTTTTCTGCTGCTTGTGCCAGTAATTTTTGTCTGATCTTACATTGTTTATATGAAGCCACGTGTTCTTCCTGGCAATTCGCGCATTTAGGCGCTCCTGCGCGTGGGCAATCTTTTATGTCGTGGCGTTCTCCGCAACGCACACATTTTTCTATATAGCCGCAGTAATTGCGGGTATGCCCGAATTGTTGGCATTTATAACATTGTATAGGGCCGTCGCGTTTCGGGATATACGCGGCTACAATAAAGATACATTTGTTGATGTGGCGCACTTTTTTAATATCCTCAATGGTGATATTCGCAGGCACTGTGATGACGACAGGATTTATTGGCGTCTTCTTTCCCTTGTCATCGGTTCTTTGTAATCTGCGCACATCTGACACTTGCAGGTGCCTGAATGCTTCCTGGATTTCAGTTATGGGGGTTGAAATGTCCAGGTTTTTTATCACAAATTTTTTGTGGGTTCTCTTCGTTTTCGGAGCGTAGGCGTGGTGAGGAATTTCTAGGGTCCTAAAACCGCTTAGAACTTTTTCTCTATCTTGAAGCGAAGGCATTAGTATTTGGATGCCTCCGTATGTTGGTTTCAGTAGATACTCTCTAATTCCGATTTTTTCCATATAAATTCTCACATTGGTGATAGAATATTTATTGGAAATTACTATTGGTGGGACGTACGGCCTTTTTTGTGGGGCTGGTGAGGTGGCACCAGCTTCGGTACCCGTTTCCTCCAGAGCGCTGAACCTGTTCTTAGTTGGTATTGTCGTTACTCTCTCCTCAGAGGATCGTAAATTGTGGAGCTGACCTCTTGTACGGTAAGTTGAGGCTCCCCCTGCAGCTGAGGTCGATGAGACAGGAGCTACTTTTCTGCGCACCATATTGTTTTTTTGTTTTTTTTTGTTGTTGTTTTTTTTTTTTTTTTTTTTTTTCGGATCCCTCAGTAAACGAAAACATGAAACATAATAAAAACAAGTAATTAGTAAAGTACTTATAGATATAAATTGTCCTTATTCTACTTAAAAGTAATGGAAGGTGTACTTACTTGAATAAGTATTGAAATTAACCATTTTCAGGTAAAATATTATCTGAAGGTGAGGGGCCTTCTCTAGTTGAGTAACTTACAGACTAAACTAATTCTAAAACTTATAGTTAAAAGGAGAGTGGAGGGGGGGGGGTGGCAGGAGGATGAAGGAAAGGAAAGGAGGTAGGAGAGGATTTAGGAAATATGGAGGGGGAAATTAGGATGTGATGTTGACGGGGTTTAGGGGCCCCTTCCTACCCTGCCACCTAGCAGGAAAGGGGGATGGGGTTATTGCTCGGAAGAGTGGGTTGTGAGATGCAGGGAGGTTGTCAAAGAATTTCAAGTGACACCTAGTGATGTGAGTCTGTACAGTGTTTAACTGTAGTTCGTTGTGTATGTGTTCTATGTTGCGTCTTTCTTATATAGTGCCTCTCGTGATCTTCTGTAGGATGCTGTTTTGGTATGTCTGTAGTGACTTCAGGGCTGACGGAAATAGGTAATGAAGGAGTGGGGCTCCGTGTAGTAGTGTGGGTCTGAGGACTGTTTTGTAAAGTAGGATCTTGAGTCTGAGTGACAGCCCCGGTGAGTAGAGTAAATGTCTGAGTTGATTGGCTGTGGCTCGTGCTATGTGTATTCTGTGTTGTGTGTGAGCTGTGAATGAAAGGTGTGATTCGAGTTTCATGCCTAGGTATGTGAGTTGATTTTTGTTTTGTATTGTTTGTCCGTTTAGTGTTGGTTGTGTTTTAAGTGTTTTCCTGTAAGAAAAGGTGATGGCGTCTGTTTTGTGCGTGTTTATGTGTATGTTTATGTCTTTTAACTGTTCTGTGATCAGTTAGGCTGCTTTTTGGGCCTTGCGCATGGCTTGATCAGCATTCATGCTAGCACTGTATATTGCTATGTCATCAGCATAAGCGGCTATTTGCACGTTGTCGATTTTCTGCCCCACTATTTGGGCAGTATAAATGTTAAATAGTATCGGCGCAAGGACCGAGCCCTGAGGGACCCCACAAGTGACTGGGCGTATTGTAGATAGTTCAGTTTTGACACGGACAGAGAAAGTCCGGCCACTGAGGTATGAGCCTATTATGTCGACTAGTTGGTCTGGGAATTGGTGAAGCCTGAGTTTTTCTATCAGAATTGAATGAGATAAAGAGTCGAATGCTTGAGTGCAATCGAGGGATATCATGGCTGTAGCGAGGTTTTTATTTAAGTTGTGAGCTGTATCGTGTTGTAATTTCGCTACGTGGTGATAGCAGCTTACTCCGCGAGAGAACCCCGTTTGCTCGGGGGGTATAATGTCATGTGTTTCGCAGTGTTTGCGTATGTGTATTATGACTAATTTCTCATATATTTTTGAGATGTGGTTGAGAAGGCTGATGGGCCGGTATTCTTCCGGTACAGCTCCTCGTTTTTTGGGTTTTAAGAGTGGGACGACAATAGCATGTTTCCACTCCGTAGGGAAGTATTTAAGGCGTGAGCATGTGTTAAAGATATTTAAGAGAAACATGAGGGGTTTCCTAGGTAATTGTTTGTATAGGACATAAGGGGTGTTGTCCTTTCCAGAAGATTTGTTTCCCTTAGTATTTCTCAGGATTGCAGTCAGTTCTTTATATGTTGAGAATATGATGTTCTCTGAGCTAACGCTCAGAGGGCGGTGTTGGTATGGTGTGTTTGTTCGTGCTGAGTCACGTTCAACGTAATAGTCGGCGAGTATAGTTGCCTGATCTGCGGGAGTGAGAAGCTCATCGCCACGGTGGATTTTGACCGATTTGGTCTTTGTGTTGTGACTCCTGACTAATTTCCAGAAGTTATGAGGATCGTAGTGAGTCCGGCGTAGTTGGTCATGCCATATGGAGGTTTTCCACTGCGACATTAGGGATGTGATTTGTCTGGTCATGTTGTTTATTATGGGTCTGTAAGTAGGATCTTTTGTCCTGTACCAACAGTTCTTTATGTTGTTACGTTGTTTTATGAGAGCGAGTATGTGTTGTGGTGGTTTGCGTAGGTGTATGGGTGTTGGGTTAAATGTAGGTATAGAGGCTGATGCTGCGTCTTGTATAGTGGTGAATAGTGTGTTTATGGCTATGTCAACGTGTTCTATGGTTGTAAGTGGGGTTATGTTTGGTATGTTTGTGTGGACTAGTTTTTTGTACCGTTTCCAGTCAGCTAGTTTGAAGTTGTATTTGTAGTCAGTAGGTGGAGTTATTGTTGCGTTTCTACCTAGTTCGTAGAGTACGGGAATGTGGTCGTTGTCACTGAAGTCTATTGTGATGCAGTTTGTAAATCTGTGTGCCTGTTGTGTGAGGAGCAGGTCTAGAGTGGAAGTATATGAAGGGTTCGAGTGGTGTCTGTAAGTGTGAGCGTTGGGGTGTATGATTGTATATTTTGTTTTTGTTAAGTGGTTGCCTAGTGCGTTGGGTTTCGTACAGTTCCATGTGTGGTGTTTGGCGTTTAGGTCTCCTAGGATGATATGTTGTCTGTCAGTTTCGTTTTCTCGAAGTAGTGTTTTGATAGTGTCGAGTTTGGCGTTCGGTTTTCTGTAAATGCAAGTCAGTTTGTAATTGTGTTTAAGTCTGACAAGTACTGTGATAGCTGTGTGTTTGTCATCGTTGAGTGTGTTGTTGTTTATTAGTCTGGAGGGGACGTCGTTGCGCACTAATAGTGCTACACCTCCATGCTTAGTTTGTGAGTCAAGTCTGTATATGTAGTAGCCTCTAAAGTATATGTGTGTATGTCCGTTTAGTTTTGTGTCTGTAAGTGCGACAACGGAGGGCCTATAAGAGGCCAGAAGGGTTTCTAGCTCGAGCTTTCGCTTAACGAGCCCTGTTATATTATAGTTTATGATAGTATGCCTATCCATGTCGAGGACTGAAGGAAATTTGAAGCACGACGTTGAGTGTGCCCATTAATGTCAAAAACATTTCTTTCATGTCCTTGAACATGTTTATGAGCT
The DNA here is from genome assembly GCA_037127475.1 of Arma custos. Classification (NCBI taxonomy): domain Eukaryota; kingdom Metazoa; phylum Arthropoda; class Insecta; order Hemiptera; family Pentatomidae; genus Arma; species Arma custos. Next base: position 34,913,008 of record CM073759.1, read on the forward strand.
CGCTAGCCCATACGGGTTTGTCATCCTGATTAGGATTTTTGGGGGGAGGGATGGTACCTGAAAATGTGACCCCTGCAAAAGAATGCGGGTCAGATTTTGTGGCACTATTAGTGCTTTGTTGATTATTGTTGTTGTCTTGTTGGACAACAATTTTATTTTGAACCTTAGATTTTATAAGTTCGATTCTTTTTGCGCAATTGCGATATGAGGCCACATGTGGGCCTCCACAGTTTGCGCATTTGGGGGGGGGGCTGTTTTGGGACAGTCTTTGGTCTCGTGGTTTTCACCACAACGAACGGATTTTACAATGCGCCCGCAATAATTTTTGGTGTGGCCAAATTCCTGGCAAGCATGACATTGCCTGGGGCCATTGGTATTTTTCATTTTCTCCACACTGTAGCCCATACTGTGTTACATCACAGTTGGTAGTAACTACGATGTTGCTTAGTAATCGTTTATGTCCGTGTTCGTCGGTTTTTGTCATCCTCCAAATATTTTGGAAACCTGGTAAGTTGGCCTCTAGATGACTTTTTATAGATTCTATAGGGTGATCTATGTCGAAACCCTTGAGAATGTACCTTCTTAGAGGTTTGGTACCTCTAGGAGCATAGGAGTGGTAACTAATATTGTTGGCACTGTCAAGTAGACCAACAACAGTCTTAAAGTCGTCGTTTGTTTGTAGGAAAATTTTATTTTCGGTCTTATTTGACCGAATAAAAAAAGATGCTATTCCAGCATCAATTAGTTGGCGTCTGATAGCCACGGCCGACATAGCCGGTCTGATTACTATAGGTGCCGGCTTGTGTGTGTTTTGTGGTGTGGCGGGTGTATTTGTATTGTTGTTAGTTGAAGTTGAAGGTTGATTGCTCAATAAGGTGAAGGAGTTTTTAGTAATAGTCGGGGTTATGTCGGGTCTCGGGATGTAATTCATGGCTTTTTTAGCCTGTACGAGTTGAAAACCGTCAGAGTCGATCTGTGTCCTTTTTAGTTTAGATTTGATACGTGGTTGTAGAAGTGTATTTTGTGTTGTATTTTGTGGTGTATTAGTAGGAGGTGTGTTGTCCATGGCCATGTCCGGGGGGTTCGTCATCGTAAAATTGGGGAAGTAGACAAAAGTAAATAAATTAAAAACAGCTATCTACTCACTGATAAAATTAAAATTACATGCACTTATTAATATTAAATAATGCAAATAATAATAATTTAAAATTCCCCACAACTACTGGTCATTTCTTATGAGTTATAAATATTCCTATCTTTTTAAGAGAAAAGATAGGCCCTCGACCGGGACCTGAACCCGGAACCCTCGCCCCACCGTGACATCGCTCTGCCAATTGAGCTATCAAGGTCCCCCCCAGTCGAGGACCAACCCTCCCTCTTTTTAGATCCCAAAGCCCCAGAGCACTCCCGCCACCCTTGCGACGAACACACTAGAACGAAGTTCTTTGAACATTAATTTTAATTTAGGATCTTATTGACTTTCGTCATATTATTATTTATAATTCCCCACAACTACTGGTCATTTCTTATGAGTTATAAATATTCCTATCTTTTAAAGAGAAAAGATAGGCCCTCGACCGGGACCTGAACCCGGAACCCTCGCCCCACCGTGACATCGCTCTGCCAATTGAGCTATCAAGGTCCCCCCCAGTCGAGGACCAACCCTCCCTCTTTTGGGTTCAGGTCCCGGTCGAGGGCCTATCTTTTCTCTTTAAAAGATAGGAATATTTATAACTCATAAGAAATGACCAGTAGTTGTGGGGAATTATAAATAATAATATGACGAAAGTCAATAAGATCCTAAATTAAAATTAATGTTCAAAGAACTTCGTTCTAGTGTGTTCGTCGCAAGGGTGGCGGGAGTGCTCTGGGGCTTTGGGATCTAAAAAGAGGGAGGGTTGGTCCTCGACTGGGGGGGACCTTGATAGCTCAATTGGCAGAGCGATGTCACGGTGGGGCGAGGGTTCCGGGTTCAGGTCCCGGTCGAGGGCCTATCTTTTCTCTTTAAAAGATAGGAATATTTATAACTCATAAGAAATGACCAGTAGTTGTGGGGAATTATAAATAATAATATGAAGAAAGTCAATAAGATCCTAAATTAAAATTAATGTTCAAAGAACTTCGTTCTAGTGTGTTCGTCGCAAGGGTGGCGGGAGTGCTCTGGGGCTTTGGGATCTAAAAAGAGGGAGGGTTGGTCCTCGACTGGGGGGGACCTTGATAGCTCAATTGGCAGAGCGATGTCACGGTGGGGCGAGGGTTCCGGGTTCAGGTCCCGGTCGAGGGCCTATCTTTTCTCTTTAAAAGATAGGAATATTTATAACTCATAAGAAATGACCAGTAGTTGTGGGGAATTATAAATAATAATATGACGAAAGTCAATAAGATCCTAAATTAAAATTAATGTTCAAAGAACTTCGTTCTAGTGTGTTCGTCGCAAGGGTGGCGGGAGTGCTCTGGGGCTTTGGGATCTAAAAAGAGGGAGGGTTGGTCCTCGACTGGGGGGGACCTTGATAGCTCAATTGGCAGAGCGATGTCACGGTGGGGCGAGGGTTCCGGGTTCAGGTCCCGGTCGAGGGCCTATCTTTTCTCTTTAAAAGATAGGAATAATAATTTAAATTTGTACTCACATTTTAGAGTGTTTTAAAAAACACGCTAAAAATACGTTACGCCACGTGGTAGAGGGACGCTATGAGGACGCTAGGCGATGTTCACTATACGGCGGCCAATCACAGACTCATGATATTGTTTTCATTTTTTATTTTTTTCTTTTTTTTTTTTTCTTACCCTCCTATTTATTTACAACTTATAATACAAGTACAGACTAAATCTAAGACTAAAGTAACTTAAATCTATCGATGTTCCGATTGGCTGCACTCTGTATAGTAGTAGTGATGGCTGACACCGCTTCATCTACCTCCTCTGCAGTCGTTAGCCGGCTGACCAAGGGTAGGCTCTCCTCAACACTACACCTGTATCCTTTCCAGTCGGCCTTGTGTAATAGGTATTTGCTCGCTGGTGGTGTTGTGGGCGTTCCTTCAAAGATATATATCAAAGGCCGATGATCTGATGGGCCGTACGGGAGCGCGATGCAGTCCGTAACGGTGTGCAGTTCCCTGGTCAGGAGCAGGTCCAGTGTTGAGGTGCACTCGGCTCGTCCTGTATGCCTGAAGGTGTGGACACCAAGGTGGTACACGGCCAACCGGGTCTTCGTGATGCACGTACCCAGAGTGTTATTGCTACTGCATAGCTAGGCGGTGTGCCTTGCGTTGAAGTCCCCCAGGACAACAAAGCGGCTAACCGACTGGGCATGCTGCAGCAATATCCTCGCTGAAGTGAGTATTGCCCGTGGTCTCCTATAGACACAGCAGAACGTGAACCGATGCTTCAGTTTCACGTCAACTGTGACAATGTGAGTACCATCAGTCGAGCTCACTGAGTTTTGTACTCTTGTTGAAGGTACATCTCTTCTGACCAGGATGGCGACGCCTTGTAGGTCCCCTGGTGCACACTCCTCCCTGTAGACAGTGTAGCCTTGGAAGTACAGGAAAGCAGAGATAGGTATCATTGTGTCAGTCAGCGCCACCACCGTCGGTCGATACTGCTGCAGGAGGATTTCTACTTCAGCCAGCTTCGAGAGCAGGCCTCGGATGTTATAATTCACGACCGGGTGTTCAGTCATGATGAATCTTCGATATTAGTTTTGTTACGGCTTCCATGACGAATTTCATCATAGATTCCATCCTGTCTATGAGGCTTAATAGGAGCTGGTCTGTGGTCGAGGCTGGCTGGGCAGGTGATGATGCTGGCAATGATTGTTGAGGTAGTTGGTAGTGGGGGGCAGGTAGGTGGTGGGGGTTGGGTAACTGGTGGGGGTTACGAAGGTGGCGGGGGGTAGGTAGGTGGAGGAACTCCTGAGGTGGCTGGTGGAGGGGATGAGGTCCCTCTTCTGATTGGCCCGGCAAACCTTTTCGACCTCCCATCAGTGAAGAGAAGCTGACGGTCTGTGACGTGTGACGGCTCTTCTTCCTCGATGTGGTTGTTTCGGGAGTGGTGGCAGCAACTGGCGAGGCGACAGTGGTAGCAGAAATGGTCGCATCTTTCCTCTTCTTGATGAGTCCCTGCCGGTAGGGGCAATCCCGAGAGGATGATGGGTGGTCACTGTTGCAGTGGAGGCATCTTGGTGGCAATTTCTTCGCTGGGCATACCTGCTCTTTATGTTCTCCAGCACACCATTGGCACTTGACTCTGTGCCCACAGTATTTCATTACGTGCCCAAACTGCTGACAGTTTCGGCACTGGACAGGTGCTTTTTCTTCCTTAAAATGTTTCGCTGTGATTTTTACCCGTGCGACGACCTTCAGGCCGCTGATGTCCTCAAGTTTCACATAGTGGTCTGTAATGACCACTATAGCTTCAGTGGGGACAGCCACATTCCCAATTCTGCGCGTGAGTCTTCTGGCTAGTCTGAAGTCGGGAAGGCGCAGCTTTAGGTCTTCGACGATGGGCTCAATCTCAGAATCGACGTCGAATCCGTGAATGGCATACTTTTTTGATCGCTTCGTACCCCTGGGGGCGAAGTAATGAAAAAAGGTTTCAGGGTCCTCCCTTAGTATGTCAACTGCTGCAGCATGGTCTGCTTCATTTCGGAGGTACAACCTTGTCTCCGTGCGGGTGGTATGAGTGCTGAAGTCAGTGATTCCAGCATCCGTGAGGTTCTTGTGGAGGCTCGGCTGAGAGGCCAGTGGTGTGATGATGATAGGAGGCGGGAGTTTCTGCTTCGGCGTTTCCTCGGTCTGCTGGGACGTGCTAGGAGCAATGGCGTCAAAGCGATTGGAGATGATGATGACGGTACAGGCGCAGGAGTGTCCACAGTGGTCTTCCTTTTGATGGTTTTCTTCCTCGGGACCGGGATCATATCTTCCGTTTCAGTCTCATTGGCCCTCTTCGAGCCTCTCGCTTCTTCTAATTCCATCGCTTGTTCTTCGACTGCAGGAGTCATGTCTGGAACTGATGGAAATGACGCGCTGCTCGTGAATATGCCGAAACGGACGGACCGTAACGACGACACTATCACTGGGGGGCACTTGCCAGCGCAATGCTGCCCGATTGGCCGTTGAGGTGAACTCCACTAGATAAGTGTGGACCTCGTCGGCATAAGGCGCTTAGCTAAGCAAGATGAACACTGGAGAGCACTGATATCAGCTTCACAATAGCACTTCACTGGAGGTCTTCTCAGAGGTCTTCAATGAGGTCCTTCTGCTTCTGCTGCTACTGCTGGAATGACTGCTTGAATGACTGCTTGATTTTTGAATATTGTTTTCAAGTTCCGAATTCACAATTTCACTCACGAGTCGGACCGTAATGAACGCACCGTAAAATAGAAACAACAAACACAAAGCGCACTATGTCGGTCGCTTGCTAGTGCTACACCCTTACCCAATGGGTGGCTGCCGAGGTTAGTCCCAAGTGATATGCATGGACCAAGGCAACTCGATGGTGCTAACTAAGAAAGAGGACTGGGTCTTCAGGAGTCTTCAGCGGTAGTCTTCAGGAGACCCTTCTTCTTCGGCTGCTGGCTCTAGAATGGGTGGTGAGTGAAGTCAATCATGCCTCCAAAGGCTTACGTTACCCCCTCTACCTCCTCTTACCTCCCTCTTTCTTTTATCGGCCAATAGAAAGGAAGACTCATATATTTGGATACAAACTTGTTAATACGTAAGACATACACATCCCGGTGCAGAGGTGAATCGGAGAAAAATACAATCTAACAATTACAACCTAATTCTATCTCTTAAAGAGACGCGTATTAACTTTATACTTAATACGTCAAATAATACATACAAATCAATCAATACAATTATCCTTATCAATATGGATACATCTAATCAAATCATATTATATACCTAATTATACATAATTAAACAATACATACAATATATGTATAAGTGGATAACTCCTCAATTAAATAATATCTAATTTAATCTATGTGGTCACCACAGTTTTTTGGCTTTACAACATTTGTTATTTATATGGGGAGTAAATGTAAATCTTTTATCTATTTCCAGACCTAGGTAGGTGACATTTTGTGCCCAGGGTATTTGAGTATTATATAGGATATGTTCCGTTATAGTAGGCCTTGTTTTTGTAAATATTATTGCTGAAGTTTTGTGTTCGTTTATTTTTATTTTCCATTTTTTATAATATTTGCTTAATCTAGAGTATAAGGATTTTAATCTATTTTCTATTGTATCTATCCTGTAAGAACTAGTGTAAATGGCGGTGTCATGTGCATATAAAGATCTTTCAACTGATGGGAGTGTGGGTAGGTCGGATAAGTATAGGTTAAAGAGCGTTGGGGAAAGACAGGATTCTTGGGGTAGACCTGCTGATAGTGGATGTTTAGGAGTTGTGGTATTGTTAATTGTGATTTGAAAGGATCTATTAGAAAGGAATGAATGGATAATATGAATGATATAGGGTGGAAATTGATAAGTAATAAGCTTGACTATTAGTCCGTTATGCCATATTGTGTCGAAAGCTTTTTCGATGTCTAGTAATATCATCCCTGTATGTTTTATTTTCATTAAATCCTGCTGTAACATAATCTGTCAATCTAGCTAACTGTGCTACTGTGGAATGTTTGTTTCTAAAACCGAATTGTTCATTAACCACAATATTGTTTCCTGCTATGAACTTGTTTAACCTTTTCAAGAATATTTTTTCAAATATTTTTGAGAGAATGTTAAGAAGGCTAGTCGGTCTATAATTAACCACTTCTGAAGAGTCTTTATTTGGTTTAGGTATTGAGATGGTTTTTGCTGTTTTCCATAAAGTAGGGAAATGTCGGAGACGGAAAATGGAATTGAAAATTTTAGTCAAGAAAATTATTGATTTTTTTACTAAGATTTTTAATTACTATTGCAGGAATATTGTCTTCACCCGGGGCTTTTTTAGTTTTCAGATTTTTTATGATCTTGATTATTTCTTTTGGCGATACGGAGGGGAAGTTAGAGGGTACCTTTTTTTGGAGATAATTTTTTACAGTTTTATTTACTGAGCGATTATGGTGGAGTGAGCCAAAGTCTTTGGTGATTAGAGAGTTGGAAGTAAAGAGTTCCGCCAGTAGTCTAGCCTTGTCTTTATCTGAGTAGGCAAATCCATTTTAAGGAGTGGAATGCATTTAGAACGCTTTGTAAAAATACGTTGAAATTTCCATAGAGATTTTTCTCCTGGTTTTATATCGTTTAGGGTTTGAGTCCATTTCTGATTTTTCCAATCATTTAATTTATTTTTTACATACAAATTAAGTCTATAAATTAATAATTTATGAGTTCGGTTTGAGGATTAGGCCCGCCAGCGATTTTAGAATAGAATAGAATAGAAAATAAACTTTATTCTGGGACCAAGTCCCTTTAGAATAACAATAATGGACAAATTAAAAAAAACATAACATTCATCTGGCCAGAAGGCTACATAATAACACAAATAATGAAATAATCAAGTGTGAACAAAAACATTGTAAAAATAGAAATAGATAAGAAAAAAAATAAGTAAAATACAACGAACTTGACTGCTTTTTAACTAATTGTAAAAAATAAATATATTTATATTACCAAAATAATGATTAATAATATTAATACAGTAGTTGATGACGAAATTACTAACTAAAATAATTGATTGGCATAGTATGCGATAATATATTTAAAAAGTCGGTATCATCGTTGATGTAGGAAAAATAAACAAAACAAGGGTAGCGGGATCGAGTTTACAATACTGTTATATTCAAGCATACCTTTGACCTGCTTGGAGAGCGACTTTTTGAGATGCCAAGAGATGATGGAAAAGCAGGGATTTGAATGAAGTTAGTGAAGAGGAATGGCGGATGAAAGGAGGGATTGAATTCCAAACAGTGGTGGAGCGGGCGAGGAAGGAGCGCTCGAATGCCTTAGTTCTGTGGGAAGGAATGTAGAAATCGGAAAGGCGAGATCTTGTTTTGTGCAGCTGGACAGAGGATTTGAATGGGAGGAGACTATAAATATATGAAGGGTGTTGCGAGTTGATGGATTGGTATAGAAAAACGCTAAGGAAATATTGTCTACGGATGGGAGGGAAGAGCCACTTTAACTCATCATAGTGATGTGACACCCGGGATCGCCTCGGAGTACCAAGGACAAATCTTAAAGCGCAGTTCATTATTCTTTTTAAGCGGCTCTCAAGCATTTTCGAGAGGCCCCCGTATACCACACTACAGTAGTCGAAGTGGGGGAAGATGAGGGATGATACGAGCAGCTTCCGAGTAGGTTGAGTAAGGAGATGCCGAGAACGATGGAATAATTTTAGGGAACTAATTATTCGTCGGGATATTTGGGTGACATGTGGTTTCCAGGAAAGGTTTTGGTCGATGGTAATGCCTAGGTTTTTAACGGAGGAGCTGAAACTGATGGGGTGGTCGTTTAGGATTAATGTTGGAAGGGTGGGGATAGTTGCAAGGAGAGAGTTGGAACCTAGAACGATGGCCTGGGTTTTCATTGCGTTCAGTTCCAGTTTGTTCAGCTTTGCCCAGGTACTGATTCGATCTAGGTCTTGCTGAATACTGGCGAACGCATATGAAAGCCCGGATGGAGGAAAGGATAAATAGATTTGGAAGTCGTCAGCATACAGATGGTAGGAACAGTGGTGAACAGATTTAGGAAGATCATTGATGTAACAGTTGAAAAGGAGAGGAGAGATGCTTGAGCCCTGAGCCACACCTGAGGATAGAGTACGGAAACAGGAAAGGGGTTGGTTGGGCATAGAGACCGCTTGGGACCTATCAGAAAGGAAGGATTGGAACCATAGAATAGAACTGTAGGAAAAAGACAATGACTTTAGTTTGGAGAAAAGGATAGAATGGTCTAAGGAATCGAAAGCTTTAGAAAAGTCTAGGAGGATTAGCACGGTTATTTGTCTGTTGTCCATGGCTTTATATATGTCATTGGTGATTTTGGTAAGGGCAGATTGAGTGGAAAAACCAGGGCGAAAGCCTGATTGAAGCGGAACGAGGAGTTTGGACTGTTCGAGAAAATTTGATATTTGAGACTGGACTATTCTTTCGAGAGGTTTGGAAAGGTTGGAAAGTATGGAGATTGGCCGGTAGTCCTTGGGAGATAATGGGGTTGGGGTTTTATTTATAGGATGGACTAGGGATTTTTTCCAGGAAGTCGGGAATACTGCTTTTTGTAGTGAGAAGTTATAAATGAAAAGTAGGACAGGTAGGATATCAATGAGGCATAATTTGAGTAGTTTGACGGGTATCTCATCTAATCCGGTAGAACTGGAGCGGGATTTAAGAACGGAGGAAATAATGTCTGTAGGTGATATGTCTGAGAAATAGAAATTGTCGGGGTTGAAAGATGGCGTTGATGAAAAGACGGAGGAGGAGGATTTTGATGAGTTAATTGAGGCAGACAAAAAATATGAGTTCATTTCGTCAGGAGAAGCGGGGAAGGCTCTAGAGGATGTTGGATTGCAAAGGGCGAGCTTTCGTAGGAGTTGCCATTTAGATTTAGGATCGGGAGCAGTGGAAAGGGCTTCGTGGAAGTATTTGGATTTTGTTTGTCTGATTGTAGATTGTGTCAAATTGCGAAGAGCCCTGAACGCTTGGTAGTCATCGGTAAGCCTAGTGCGTCTAAAGCGTCTACGAGCAGCATCACGTTTCCTTTGCAGGTCTTTAATTTTTTGACACATCCAAGGAGCAGGAGGGTGGCGGAAGGTTATGGATTTGAGAGGAGCGTGGGTATCCAGGATGCTTTTAAGATTGGCAGTAAGTATGTCGACCATTGAATCGACGGTGGTACAGGAATAAATTTGGTTCCAATTCAGGGTTTCGAGGGAAGGAGATATATTTTCAGAAGTGAGTCCGTCTAGATTGCGAAATGTTATAGTTTTCGGTAGGATTTCTGGGGTATGAATATTATATGAGATTTGGATTAAATCGTGAGAGGACAAAAAAGGGACAGGTAATTGTGAGGAAGAAAGGAGTCTCTGGGATGAGTCAATGATGAACAGGTCCAACCAGGAGTCAGATCGGAGTGTGTGATGGGTAGGAGAGAAAGAGACAATGGAGAGATGCAGAGAATAAAAAAGGTTTTCAAGATATATTTTGTCATTTGATTGAACCAGAAGATTGGTATTAAAGTCCCCGGAGATTATTATGTGGTCGTAGAGAGGAACATGGTTATAAAGGATCGACTCAAAGATAGGATCAAAAGGGACCAAAGGAGGGCGATACACTACAACGTATAGGATAGGATTGGGTTTGCATGAAATCTCGACACCAAGGAATTCTATGTGAGGGAAATTGGACACTGGTGAGGAAAACAGGATGCGTGATTTTAGGGAATTATGGACGTAAAGACCTACACCTCCTCCAGTCCGGTCAACTCGGTCGTGGCGGAGGAAGGAATAGTCAGGTAAGGAAACAGTGGAGGACGGGATATAGGGTTTTAGCCAAGTTTCTGAGATTCCAATGGTGTGGAAAAAATTTTGGGTAAAATATTGCTGAAATTCGTCAAAGTGAGCGGGCAAGGATTGGGAGTTAATGTGACAGGAGGTTAGGACATTAGACATGGTGGGGAAGCAGAAGAGAAGCTCTCAGTAATTGAGGAGAGGAAGCTATGGGGAGTGAGTTTTATTGGCGGAGCTAATTGAAGAGATTGAAAATGCGGAGAGAAGATTATCCGAGGCGAGTTATTATTAAAATCCGCTATAGATCTTGATGCTAATGAAGGATATTGAAGTTAAAGAATAGCGAAAGGAAAAATGATACATAGATAAAGAAATAAGTTAAACAACAGACAACAAAAAAAAGATATAAGATAAAATAAAGAATGAAAACTAGTTTTATGTGAGGAAAAAAAGTCAATTTCGCAATATAATACATTGGAAAAAATAAAATTTTTATAGAACGTTTGAGTTTGTGGGGGTGATTCAAGATGAACCCGTGAGCGCCGTTGTGAGAGTCATGGTTATCCGTGAGGCATGAAGGCATACCGGTCTTCACTAGTCATTCGAAAATATCCAGGTCTTGAGCTTGATCGATGTAGACCACTCGGTGTCCATCTTCTTTTCTACACCGCACTCTACCCCCAGAGAACCAGACATATTTTATTTTCCCCGCCGCCCTCTTCTGACGTGCAAGCCAGTAGAGGTGCCTATTAGTTCCTGTCATTTCCTCACTTAAGTAAATGCGGTGGCAGTCGTTTTCCTGCCAACCTATATCTCGGGTGGAGAAATCTCGCTTAACTTTTCTTTTTTGTATTAGGTCGTCCCTCACTGATTGTCGTGTGAAGCGTGCGATAATTGGTGGGGGTCGGGGGTCGTCATTCTTAGCCCTACGGCGCTGCACCGTGTCCAGGTCCTCGATATTTAGTTTTAATCCCAGGGCTGCTCCGATGCTTGCGACTAGACCAGAAGGAGTCTCTCCGGCTCGTATGGGGATCCCACGTATCTCAAGGCACTTAGATAATAGGCCCTGTTCACTTTTGTTCAAGCGTGCCTCCAAATTCCCCACTCGTGCCTTGAGCGCTTTATTTTCCGCTAAGATCTCCTCGATATATTTGTTTTGTCCCTCTAGGTGTTTTTCGATCGAAGTAAGTCTCTCATTCATTTCCACCTTGATCTTCTTTATCTCCCCCTGGACATTATGATCGGAATGTTTTATTGCTGATAATATTTCCATGAGTGAGGGTTGTATTGATTTACCGGAAATTTGTTTTTCCCCGGTATCTGAGTTTTTATTGGCCTGCTCACACTTAGCGCACAGCCATTGTGTTTTTGACAATTTTAGGCCCTCTATCTCCTTATCGCTGAGACTGCAGCACCGCCCATGGAAAATTAAATTGCATTTTGAGCAACATATATTATTTTTATCGTCACGCGCAATGATGTTATTGCACTTGGAGCAAACGGCCATTGTGCCTAAATAAATAAATAGCTAGTGACTTACGGAAAGAGTTGTTGTTACGGCACCTGGTTTTAATCCTGTAGGGCTTAAGAGATAGCCTAGTGTTGTGGCTCGAACTGTTTATACTTGGAATCGCAATAATTTCCAATATTCCTTCACTACACTTACCGCCTGTAGAAATTTATACACGTATATATTCACGTATATATGTTATATATATGTAAATATATAGTATGGTTATCCTGATATTAATGATTGAAAACTGAATTAATGACACTGCACTAATAGCGTGAAAGCATTAAAGAGAGCGATGTACACTGGTTGGTGTCCCTGGCCAGACTTTTATCTAGTATTTAGATTAGGCCCGCCAGTGATTTTATCTAGTAACAGTTACTTATTCATATATTAAAAAATATGGGTTAAAGAAACATATGATTTATTTAATAGGAACTTTTTATACATAACCAAAAACACTAACATACTTTTAATAAGTTCCTCTCCAAAATTATACTATGTCCTTAAGGATTTTATCAAAAACGTCTTCATTTGAGTTTCTCTGCCTCCACATGAACTCGCATAAATACGAGTCTACCATAGAGCGATGAGTCCCACATTCCTTTTTGTTTCTCCTTTTGGCCTTAGCCCACATAGACTCAACTCTTTGAGTGTGAGCACCAGTCTCTGGGTCGACGAAATTTTTGGAGTGATTTACAGTACAATGCCTGTAATCCTTTCCAATCATTCCTTCTATCCCACTATAGGACTTCCACAGGTCAGACATTATAATGGAACCCGGTCTAATTGATGTTTTTATGCACTCCTCCAGGGTTTCTCTTCTCCTATCGGGCACTGCGTACAAAAAACACTCTTTAGTTTCACGACAGATCCCGCCAAACACCCATTGCTGTGGATAGGTGCGTCCTACATTATACTTTCGACGAGAAAAACATGACTTGTCAATCTTAACTGTCAGTCCTTTCTCTACAATAACAATTAGGTTTTTCAGCAAACTAGCTGCGCACACCTCCCGCAGATAATTTTTCCAATCTACAATTGTAGCGGAGCTCATATTGAATTCTTTGGAACAGAATTTAAACGTCGTATACTCCTGTGTCCATGAGTAAATGAATAAAAGGGCTTTACTTAACGGTAACCTGCTGTCACATAGCCACGTACCCGTATACATGCCACATTCATATCGGCATTGTCTTTTGTTGCACCTATATTTTTTTCTTTCTTCGTTAAATTTCATAATGTGGCCTTTTTTACAATATCTTTCCTTAGGTAGAATTCCTCTTTCTTCAAAGAAAATCCTGGCTCGTTCCTCTTCTTTGCATAAATCGTAAACTTCAAAAATATTCATCGTGTTATCACTTTATAACCGCAATTACACAAACAATACTAAATTAAATAATATTTGAACATGTGATTTTATTTCTATATCAATGGGATCAGGTTATACAACAACTGTTACTAAATATCATTAAAAAATAACTGGCGGGCCTAATCTAAACAAGACCCGAAATTTTAAGCGGACTGGTATTTTTTCTTGAAATTGATGGTAAATTTTAGGAATGGTTTTTGATATAGCTGAGTTAATTAAAGAATTAAATTTATTTATAATGCTTTCTAAGTCAGAGGAGGTTGTGATTTCGGGGTTTATTTCCAACTCATTATCTATAATTTGTCTAAAAATAGGCCAGTTAGCATTTTTAAAATTCATTTTTGGGATGGAGTTGTTTTTATTAATTTTCGAATTTATCCGGAAAATCACAGGGTTGTGATCCGAAGAGAGACACGGCAGGGAGACCAGACGAGAGATGTGAATATTTTTAGTGAGAGCCAGATCTATTATACTCCTACTTAGAGCGTCTTTGAGATGGAATATGTGTAGGTTCTGTGGGACTATGTAATTCTATGTTGTATCTTGAAATTAGATTTAACAGAGTTTTTCCGTTTTTGTTAGTGCTATGACAATTCCATTGTTTATTTTTGGCATTTAAGTTCCCAAAAATAATCAACTTGTGGTTAACATTAAATAATTTAATTAGATCTGGCGCATATAATTTATTGGGAGGAATATAGAAGGCAACCGCTGTTGTTATTTTATTATTGTGCCTAATCTGTATGTCGACCGCTTCGGCGTGAAGGAGGCCCTCTTGTGACTAAGATCCGAGCGGGCCACGATCATGACACCCCCGCCCTGCCGGTTCCTATCCTTCCGGTACACTTTGTAGCCCGGAATCGAAAATCTGTCACTCGAGGCCAGCCGAGTCTCACATACAGAAACAATGTCAGGGTTATTTTCGAAGAGAAATTGTTTAAATTCTATTTCGTGACCTTTTATTGTTTGGGCATTCCACATCATTGCATTTAATTTATAACTGTTAATAGTCATTTTGTATGGCAATTGAGATAAGTAATTCCGGTGAGTATGAATAAGAGAAAGTATTATATAGACCAGGTAAAGTGTAATAGTATTGTTTATTGTTTAATTTGTAGTAGGGATATAGTATTGTTGTCCTTATTTGTTGTAGTGGGATGATTCTTAAAGATAATTCCCAGCTGACTATTATTTTAAAGCACACCGTATGACTTACATAGTGTACAATTATACCATTATTACATTGTACTTTGATCCAAGATATATAGTGAGTATGGGAAATACTATTTACGTTATAAAATATTTTGAAGTTGTCCATTAATCAAATATTGATAATAAACCTTCTATTATTATGAAAATTTTTGACATACTATCGTCAGCGTTTTTCACTTCTGACATAATTTTTTAAATTTGGTTAAAATTTTATTGGAATTGAATATGCTAAACATATTCTTAATTTCATTGAAGCAATCCATTATAGAAGGTTCATTTTTTTTATTTTATTGGTTCTTCTTGACTTACAAACGTTTTTTCAAACCATTTCGGTAAAACTTAAAATAAAGTTATTAGTGTGTAAATTGAAGCTAGTGATAACATAATTAAACTTAATAGAGAAAATGCCCCTTCGGGGAATATAACAAGTATGGATGACGCTACTCCAAGCACATAAAATACAAAAGAAGATACATTTCCTAAACGCAAAAGGGGTGAGTACACCATTTATAATGTGCCAGTTAAAAATTATTATTCAATATTTTCAGATGAGGAAGATGTCGAAGAGGAATACAATATAAATGGAAAAGATGCATCGCAAATTAAATTCCCACCCGTGGTAGTAAATATGGAATTGAAAAATTATAAAAATATACTGCTGCATTTAAAAAATAAATTAAAAGAAGTTACTATCAAATATGGGGGCAATAAAACCATCTTTTGCGTATATAATAACGAAGATTTCGTTAATATAAAAAATGAATTAAAATCTCTAGAACTAGATTTTCATAGCTAAACGCCAAAACATGAAATAAAACCAAAAGTGGCACTTAAAGGCATGCCTCCCGAATATCCGATTGAGGACATCATAACCAATCTAAAAAGTCAGGAATTAGAAATCCATAAAATGTTCCAAATGATCAAAACATCAGATGGAAAAGAAATTAAACTCCCACTGTCTATTATCATTCTGGAAAATAAGCAACAGCTGGACAAATTAAAAAAGATAAAATACTGCGAAAATGTAGTAATAACGTGGGAAAAATATAAAAGTAAAAAAACTTTAACTCAATGTTATCTTTGCCAAGAATTTAATCACGTGGCGAGAAATTGTTTCAAAAAACCTAAATGTTTAAAATGCTCAGAAGAATATCGTTCCAAAGATTGTCCGAATGTTTTAGTAATTGGTTTTAAGCCAAAATGCAGTCATTGCCAAGAAGAACACTTCTCAAATTATGAAAAATGCCCTAAACTGATAAGAAACCAACTAATACAACAGAGCAAACAGAGGCCTAGAATAAACCCCTCCGACAGAATAATTTATAAAGCTATAACTACAGACTTTCCAGTTTTATCCAAATGTAGCAGTATATTTTATATTAACGAAATCTTCGTTATTATATACGCAAAAGATGGTTTTATTGCCCCCATATTTGATAGTAACTTCTTTTAATTTATTTTTTAAATGCAGCAGTATATTTTTATAATTTTTCAATTCCATATTTACTACCACGGGTGGGAATTTAATTTGCGATGCATCTTTTCCATTTATATTGTATTCCTCTTCGCCATCTTCCTCATTCGAAAATATTGAATAATAATTTTTAACTGGCACATTATAAATGGTGTACTCGCCCCTTTTGCGTTTAGGAAATGTATCTTCTTTTGTTTTTGATGTGCTTGGAGTAGCGACATCCATACTTGTTATATTCCCCGAAGGGACATTTTCTCTATTAAGTTTAATTATGTTATCACTAGCTTCAATTTACACACTAATAACTTTATTTTAAGTAGAATGTCTATAGTTTAAAAAAAAAAAAAAAGAATATAACAATTAACTTTAGGAGCACTAGGTTATATGTCTGAACACAGCGGTTGCTATAGTGAGACTGGCCTAGAATCCAGAATCTTTGGCGAATCGAAGACAATGTTAAATGTTAAACTTGGGTCAGTATGAAGGTTAGCTTTTGTTAACAATAAATAACAACAATAAGCTGTCTGGAATATACCAATATGCCACCCCAATTGGGGAAATAGGAAAAAAAAAAACGAAACAAAAAAAAAACTTTAAATGTAGTATTTGGTAAAATTCCGAAAGCTGATCTACCCCCTCTATAATGTAACAGCACATCTCATCTACGGCGGAAAGTGGTTGGAATCTCGGCTCTGGCTCTAACTCAAATTTAATTTGTCCAATATCATCCACAACTTTACTTAATTCTGTCATTGTGGATTCTAATGATCGAATTCTAATTTTACAATTTTCTTGAACTTTTTAATTTGAGAAATTAAAGTCTTCATAAAGCCTTTGAATACGACGCACCTGGCTTTGTGATCGTAATATCTCTTTGTATGATCCAAGTTTTGGCATTTAGTGCATTGTACTATTGTTGTTGTTTTTCGTTTAGGCTGTTTGAATTGAACGGTAGAAGATAAAAGTCTTGAAACTTGAAAACTTTCCTCGTTATTGCGTGCTGGTTCCAAATCCACGAAGAATAATGGTAGCGAATATTTCTGTGTGGGATGCAACACGCATGAGACATTTCTCACATTGTGACCTATTTCTTCTAGATCATTCTTAATTGCTGACGTAGGGTTGGATGAGTACGGCCCTCTCAACACCCCTCTGCATGATTTATCCTGTCTCAGTTGATAACAGTGAAAATCGTAATTTTTCACAGTCAGGTAATCTATTAGTTTTCGTATATTTCTTTGTTTGTAGTGTTTATGTTGCCGCTATTCACTCTGGAATAACAAGTGAAGTTTGTCTGGCCAATCAATTCCGCAATTTCTTGGCCAAAGGCATAGAAGTTATTTATTTTTTATATGAAGATTGGTGGTGGCTCCGGATCGACGAGTCCCGGATTTATGGTTTCCTGTTTAGGAGCTGAATTATTTGTGGTAGAACTACCGCTAGTTGAGACCGTTGCTGGTCTATTTTCCAGGCTTTTTATTCTGTTTTTGGCTCCAGTAGTTTTACTGTGAGTTTTAGGTCGCCCTGATACCGCATTTTTTTGTGTGGGTGTCTTATTTTAAGTTGTTGGCTTGTTTGTTTTTTATTGGGAGAGTTACCGGCCGAGCCCGGTACAGACTTTCTCTCTTTTGTAGACATCGTCATTTCATTTGTAGTTGGGGCATTGAATCGTCTCTCTTGTTGATCTCGTGGTACACGGTCTGCGTGAATCTCTACTTTGAAATGATCGTTATTGATCATTCTGTCTCTAGCAGTTTTAAATTCATGCACCAAAATGATGTGGTCGTGCGGTATTCGTTGTAATTTTTTAACTTTGTTTCTATCTGCGCTTTACACGCACTCAGTACGCCTGTCGATTTGCTCTTCTTCGTCACCTATGAAATAAACTTGTAAAACCTGTGGTTGCAAAATGGCCGCAGGAATTAAAGAACCGATACTGTGGTAACCTTGTCCTTGTATTGTGAAGTTCGGACAAAATCCTGGCATTGAGACAATTTGATCTGCCCCAAAAGAATCATATCAAGTCATATTAAAGCACATGTTGTATTTTCTTATATTTTTTATAAAACTGCGAAATTTATCAGTTTCATTAGAGAAAAGCTCTTTCAAAGATTGAACTGGCTCGTCTATAGAAGGAATGGCTACTTTCCCGCCCGAACAACATATATCTGCTGCTTCCTCTTTCCACTTAAGAGCTCCACAATATTTGCAAACTACGCTCATTGCTTCTATTTTTATAAGCTTGTGAGTTTCATAATAAAGAGCCTCGTCACACTCAAATGCAGCTAAACACCCCCATGTGTTTCTTTTAAATGTTTGACGTCGCTGTACTGCCCTTTCAGCAACAGTAGTTCTGCAAGATTCAGCCATTTCATATGTTTCCGTGCGTCTTTGGGACGCAAGATACTCCGCATTCCGTTCACGCCGGGTTTAGGACTGTTCTGGAGTCTCTGCAGTTCTATGTCCCGCACTGGACACCGCCTGCTCAAGACTTCGCTGCTCGGCTTGTTGAGACATCTCATCACGTCTAGCTATTTTCATAGCTCCGGTTTTAGTAGAGCTATGCGAAATAATAGACTTGCGCTTTCGCGGCATTTTTATACCATCCTATAATTATACAAAAAAAAAGTTCTAATACGTGGAGGTCCTACTTACCTACTGCAAACTATCGAGTACTATATACTCCTGGGACTTTTGTGTGGGTTGTTTCTTAATGGCGCACATTTCAATCACCCTCGGACGGTGTGTTCTATTTCCTTATCTAAACCGTCCCAATACACATACCTTCTTGCAAGTTGCTTCATTTTTGTAATGTCAAAGTGAGTGGCATGGAGTTCTTTCAATATGGCGGATCTAAGAAGCTTTGGGACAAGCACTCTATTCAACCTGAATAGGATTCCATGTGAAATAGAGTAAGGGGAGTCTTGGTATGTCGTTTGCAGATCCTTGATCATTTTCTGGAGATCCGGGTCCAAAGATGTCGCCTCAGCGATGGTCTCAGCTGTTATTGAAGTGCTAGAAACCTCATCATTGATCGAAATGTCCGCAGTCTTACTCGAATTCGGGAGAGGTGCCCTTGATGGACAGTGTAAGTGAAAGAGTGTGTCGAAAGTCCATGGGATGTACCAAGCTTTCGCCTAAACCACCCCATGGCCATCTATCGCCACACCTTCAAATTACAGGAGAAGGGTAAAACCCACTATCCAGCTCTGCTTCCATCCGTGTCGCTGTTCCAGATATACTGGTCTGACTCGGGTGGTCTCAGTTAACAACGACCACTACGTCTACTCCTGGGATCCTTGAAGAGGATCCAGGTACCGCCACTTGTGGTGAGCCCCAGGCAGAAGACTCACCCCCGTAGTGCCATTTGGTTTTTCAACCTTATGCCCGATGGGTAGCGGGCCCGGTCATTGACCGTACGGGTTTCTCTTTTCCCGGGTTAGTAAGTTTGGGCTTGCCCACTAACCCTGGATAAGAAGGACACCGTGTCCTGAT
Source organism: Arma custos (assembly GCA_037127475.1). Taxonomy (NCBI): domain Eukaryota; kingdom Metazoa; phylum Arthropoda; class Insecta; order Hemiptera; family Pentatomidae; genus Arma; species Arma custos. Next base: position 34,932,517 of record CM073759.1, read on the forward strand.
GTCGTTGTTTGTCTGATGTCTGTTGTTTCTCAGGCTATCCTTTCCCTCCTTTTTACGTCTTCCTTCCTCTTCAGGATCTCTCTGACCATCACCTGGAACATGTCGTACCGAGTCTATTCTGGCCGGCAGATTCTATTGCTCCACATGCGCATGTCACCTCGTTCTTAAAACCAAATGACGCGAGCTTCTCTCTGAAAATACCGTGTCCGGTTATAGCCTGAGTTATGTAATATTCTGGTCCTATCCATTTCATCTTAATTCTTCTCGTTACATCGGGTAGGAATCTATAGGTACACCGGCCCTTGTCTGACTCAACCCATCTCTCATTCCATATTTCCATCAATATACTTTTTAGCTCTGCCTTTTTCTTAACTCCTGTTATGGCTATACCTCTCCAGATAACCCTGCCCTCTTTTCGGAGCCTGTAAGCAGCCCACCTCCTTTCGATATCCAGATCTAGCGGTGCCAATCCACTAACTACCAATAAGGCATCTGTTGAGGTCGTTCTGTAGCCTTTTGTAATGCCCAAGAGAGCCTTTCTCTGTCCTGAGGCAAGTCTCCTACATGAGGTCAAGTCAAGCTTGTCTCCCCACGCTCCTGCGCCATAACATACTATCGCCTGGTACAAGCCCTGGTATATCCTCATCAGTATTTCATTTTCGTTGTCGTTCTTTAATATACCTCAGGACGTTCAAGAATAGTCTATTTGTTTTCTCGGTCGCATACTCAGCCTGTCTTCTAATCCTCAGGCCTCTTCCCAATAAACTCCTAGGTACTTTACCGAGTTTTGCATTTCAACTCTCTGTCCTTGTATATATATGTCTGGGGTTCTATTTCTAAAACTCCCCTTTATTTACAATGATTCTTCCCAGTATCTTTTTTTGTTTTTTCGAAATACAGTGGTATTTTCTTATCCTTATATACTAAAACATTGTTTTCAGAATCTAGTTTAATTTTTAATTTCCTTAAAGTATCGTTACCTAATAACATATCGTATTTATCAGAGAATTTTAGTAAATATACTTTAATATATTGATCTATACCTAAATAATTTTGCAAATTTACCATAATATATTCTGTTCCGTGAACTTTTCCAGCTGGTGTAGTTACTGTGAAGTTTTCGGTTATTCGTGGCACTTTAAGTCTTTATTATATGGTAGAGTTTTATTGATTAGATTTAATTCAAAAGTCTGCTGTTTGTTGGACTTACACAGTCGTTCTGACCGTAGCCTGTTCTAATTCTAAATACTCTAAACAGGTTTGTTCGAGATCATTGTTATAAGGCCAGGCGGTGTACCAAATATGTCTAGTTTTAGTTCCAGGGAATAATTGTTTATGTAAATTGTTATATAATTGTTTAGTTTGATTTTTGTTATGGTTTCCTCTTTCAATAATTATTTAGTTTTTCTCTATATTTATTATTTTAGTAGGATCGTCCACTATGTAGATTTGGTCATGCGAACTTAATTGCGAGTGAACTGTCATTATACTACTGTCGTCATTTTCGTGTTTGGATATGTCTAAGTTACGAGCCAATTCTTTTATGTCGTGAGTGTTAATGTCAGGATTGTGTCGTGAATCTAGGAAGTTATCAATTACTTCTTGCGGGTTTATTTCAATATCAGTCAGAGCGTTTAGGTCATGAATAGGATTTCGGGAAAGTGCATCTGCTACAAAGTTTGTTTATCCTTGAATGTGCTTGATGTCAAAATTATAATCTGATAGTTGGCATTAAAAATTGTTTAATTTGTTTTTGATCCTTTGGGATGGGGAAATTTTTGATGGCTTCTATTTTTTGGGGGTTAGATTTGGTTCCTTCTTTTGTAATGATATGGCCTAAATAATTCTCGTTTGATAAATTCAGTTTTGTCTAATTGTAGTTTTAGATTATATTTCTGTAGTAGTTTAAAGACACTGGTTAAATGTTTTATGTGCTCTTGTAGGTTGTTAGAAAATATTATTATGTCGTCCATGTAAACCAAAGTATTGGGGAGATTAGCAAAAATGAGATTCATAGCTCTTTGAAATTGAAAAGGCATTATAAGGAATTCATAATGTCCGTCTTCTGTGCTGAAGGCAGTTTTTGGAATTGATTCTGGGTCCATTTCTATTTGGTGTAAATAGAGGATAAGTCTAGAGCACTAAAGTATGTGGCACGTCCTATTTTTCCTAGCAGGTCTTCCATATTGGGTAGGGGGAATCGGTCGTCTATTGTTTTTTCATTTAATTTTCTATAATCTATAACCATACGGATTTTCCTTTCTCCAGAGGCGCCTAGTTTTTTCAGAACCACCCAAATTGGGGAGTTATACGGGGAGTTTGATGCTTGAATAATTTTATTTTTTAGTAATTTTTCAATTTCTAATTTGACATCTTCTTTATAAATCTGTGGATACTGATAATTACGGGTGTATACTGGGTTTTCGTCTGTAGTCCGAATAGTATGTTTCAAAATGGGTGATGCTGTCAATTGTTCGTCTTTTCGTTTAATTATTTGAGGAAATTGGCAAATTAAGTTAACTTTTTCTTCCTTTTCTTCTTTATTCATATGGTTAATACGAATGAGGTTTTCAATTTCATTTTTGTTTATCTTATATTTGATATTTTTATTGTCTATGATATCTACTTCATCTAGGCTCGGGACAAATGGTCATGAGCTCTGAGGCGTAAATGAGGCACTTCATTTTATTTTCTTGTATGGGGTATAGCTCTTCTTTAATTATATAATTGTTTTCTTTTTTTTTCATTAAGCAATCCCTTTGTTAGTTTTTGTTTATTGTTGACTTCTAATTCAACATAATTTAACCCTTTGTTTAAAGTAATTTCATTTTTTGTTTTTTCGAAATACAGTGGTATTTTCTTATCCTTATACTACTACTACTTGTTATATACTAAAACATTGTTTTCAGAATCTAGTTTAATTTTTAATATCCTTTAAGTATCGTTACCTAATAACATATCGTATTTATCAGAGAATTTTAGTAAATATACTTTAATATATTCATCTATACCTAAATAATTTTGCAAATTTACCAAAATATATTCTGTTCCGTGAACTTTTCCAGCTGGTGTAGTTACTGTGAAGTTTTCGGTTATTCGTGGCACTTCAGGTTTTACGATTTCGGGGTTTACATAATTTTGAGAGGATCCTGTATCTATCATCCATGTTCTATTTTTGAAGTCTTTATTATATGGTAGAGTTTTATTGATTAGATTTAATTCAAAAGTCTGCTGTTTGTTGGACTTACACAGTCGTTCTGACCGTAGCCTGTATCTAAAAAAAGGTCTGCTCTTCTTTGTTCCTGACTTTCTTCCTCTTCTTGTATTTGTCTTTCTGTCCTTTCTGCTTGCTCTTGTTTTAGTTGGAATTCTCTTAATTGTGCTTCTAATTGCTCAATTTTTTGTAACAGGTCAGGCGATTCATTAATCGGGACTTCTTCATTTATGTACGTTAATTCATAAGGAGAGATCATTTTTTTGTATTGGGTCTATTCCAAGTCCTCATCGATACGGTATTTTGGGATTCTCGATTCGGATTTGGTCTGTTGGGAATATTGAAGGGGTGTCTAGGATCGTTAGGATAATGTGGTCTCTGTCCACTAGGTGGTTTAGGAGGAAATTGAGGTTTTTGGTGGAATGAGAATGGTTGTTGTGTTTGATGACGAGGGAAGGAGTGTTGAAATGGTGGAGAAGCTCTTTGGGTATTGTTATTGTTAGGATATTTGTTCTTATTGTAAAGTTGGTCAATTACAAATGAACACTTGAGATTTAAAGTCCTTCTATATTCTTCAAGTGTACTAGGGTTAAAGGTCATAATGTGATTAGGGAGTTGCCAAGGGAGGCACGTATACATATGATGAATTATTTCTTTTTCTACATATGTCATGGCAGAAGTTAATGATGTACCAGTCAAGCCGTCTAGTTTTAATCTAGCAAATATGAGATGTCGTAAATTTTCTAGTCTGTTTAAAAAGTCAGTGGGAGTTTCCTTATTAAATGGTTTTGTTGAATAAATTTCTGCCTTAAGGGATTCGTACGATCTACTGTCTGCGAAGTTCCGTTTTATTATTGTCAAGAGTTCAGGTATAGTATTTATTGTTTGTGTCAAAATTAGCGATTGAGCTGAACCGGTCAGTCTACTCTTTACTTTATTGAGTAGGTATGCATGATTAAGATCTTTTTGTGTTATCCTAGCATCGCATACCGCGTTAAAAACACTTTCTACTGTCGTTGTAAAATAAAGAAGGTCACTGGAATTTCCGTCGAAAGTTGGAATGTGGTCATAGTCTCCTCGTCTTATGTCATGATTAATAGAAGTTGCCATTTTTAAATACGAATTTAATGAATTACAATTAATGAAATAAAGTATTATTAATGATATTCTTAAATTGTTAATTATTTGTATAATATATGATTTATGAAAGAAATGTTTCAAATAAATGTTCAATCTTACTGAAGTCCAGTTTTCTACTGTAGATACTTCTGGGTGAAAGACCTCGAAAAAATCTTGAGGATATCGAATGATGAGAAGGGATAAATGATCGCTTCTTCTAGGATTCGAGTCCCTGTTCGGGCGCCGGTTATGGTAGTAACACTGAACTTCACTTTTTTAAAAAGGAATTTATTGAAAAAAAAAACTTAACACTTGAACAAAGGATTATACAAGAATAGCTTTACGACTAATTGAACTCTTAAGACTAATTGCTGAGGATCGGTGGGGATTTATATAGGCTAAGTAGGAGTGGGGAGAGGATTCTAGGAATCTTAGTGCGGGTGGCCGTGCAGGTGGCCATAACTCTCAGGCCTACATATACTCCTCCGCCTTTTGTTAATCTTTCAAAAAGGCTAGGTGTTACCCTCACGACCCAAGCCCTGAACTCTCTGTCTTTCCTGCCAGCTATGTATTCTGGGACAAAACTTTTTTTGGTTTCTTCTTCGGACATCGTTCCGAAGACTGCTCTATTTCTGGCTTGTACTGCCTCTAGCAGATCTTCTTTGTCAATCTGCCTATTGACATCGTAGATAATCACTCTTGGACTTCTTAGCTTGGGAGCTCCATTAACTTTGAGTCCTATTTCCTCTAAGGATTTATTACCTTTTAATTTGTCTAGGCCCTCTACCGAGTGCACCTCTATTACAAAGTCTTTTCCCTGACGTCTGATGACCTTCACTCTTACGTCTCCTTTCTTTGCATCCAGGCATTTAGCGACGTTTACTCGTCACTGCTTTGTCTTTGTCCTTTTCCAGTACGGTCTGTGGTCCTCTATTTACTTTCCTTTTTCTTCTGACCACATCTGTCCATTCGGACTTGCCTCTATTCTCATCATAGTGATCTGTTCTGGGAACTGAGATATCCCGAACAGTCTGTTTTACCTCTGTAAGGAAACCCGAGAGGTCTTTCTTTATCGCTTTACAGGCTGGGGTTTCCCCTGAGCCTACTATTTCCGCTATACCTTTGAGCCTGCTATTGAGGTCCAGCATTCCTCCTTCCTGTGTGGAACTCACTTCGATTTTTATCGACGAGAGATTCCAACATCTCCTTCCTTGCTTCGGCACTCCCCTGCCCCTCCTCATCACCTCATACTTCTAAATTTGGTTGTTTTTGTTTTTTATTTGCCATAGTAATATGATTTTCTTCATCACTCTATCCCCCGTGGCCACCACGGACCACCGTTCCCACCAGAGGATCCAGGTACCGCCACTTGTGGTGAGCCCCAGGCAGAAGAATCACCCCCGTAGTGCCATTTGGTTTTTCAACCTTATGCCCGAATGGGTAGCGGGCCCGGTCATTGACCGTACGGGTTTCTCTTTTCCCGGGTTAGTAAGCTTGGGCTTGCCCACTAACCCTGGATAAGAAGGACACCGTGTCCTGATGTCGTTGTTTGTCTGATGTCTGTTGTTTCTCAGGCTATCCTTTCCCTCCTTTCTACGTCTTCCTTCCTCTTCAGGATCTCTCTGACCATCACCTGGAACATGTCGTAACATTGGCATACCGAGTCTATTCATTGTCCCAAACAATTTAATTCGCAATTCACTATAGAGTTCTCAGTCCAGGATCACGTGGCCGGCAGATTCTATTGCTTCACAAGCGCATGTCACCTCGTTCTTAAAACCAAATGACGCGAGCTTCTCTCTGAAAATACCGTGTCCGGTTATAGCCTGAGTTATGTAATATTCTGGTCCTATCCATTTCATCTTAATTCTTCTCGTTACATCGGGTAGGAATCTATAGGTACACCGGCCCTTGTCTGACTCAACCCATCTCTCATTCCATATTTCCATCATTATACTTCTTAGCTCTGCCTTTTTATTAACTCCTGTTATGGCTATACCTCTCCAGATAACCCTGCCCTCTTTTCGGAGCCTGTAAGCAGCCCACCTCCTTTCGATATCCAGATCTAGCGGTGCCAATCCACTAACTACCAATAAGGCATCTGTTGAGGTCGTTCTGTAGCCTTTTGTAATGCCCAAGAGAGCCTTTCTCTGTCCTGAGGCAAGTCTCCTACATGAGGTCAAGTCAAGCTTGTCTCCCCACGCTCCTGCGCCATAACATACTTTCGCCTGGTACAAGCCCTGGTATATCCTCATCAGTATTTCATTTTCGTTGCCGTTCTTGCCTTTAATATACCTCAGGACGTTCAAGAATAGTCTATTTGCTTTCTCGGTCGCATACTCAGCCTGCCTTCTAATCCTCAGGCCTCTATTCCAATAAACTGCTAGGTACTTTACCGAGTTTTGCATTTCAACTCTCTGTCCTTGTACATATATATATATGTCTGGGGTTCTATTTCTAAAACTCCCCTTTATTTACAATGATTCTTCCCAGTATCTTTCCCAGCAATCAGACCAAGAGGTGTTTCTAAGGGTAGTTCTTCAAAATAATGAAGGTGAGTAGAAGTTAAAGAGCAATGTACTTTTCCTATTTGCCATAGAACATATGACCAAATAAAATTAATAAAAGAAAATAAAAAAGAATAGATAAACTTATGAACAAAAAAAAATAATAATAAAGTTGGGCGCCTGGCTATCTTATAGCCCCAGATTTTAAAAATACAATATAACTACTCTCTCTTCTTCAGAGTTAGTGTAAGGAAAAGAAAAGAAAGAAAAAAAGGTACATACCATAATGATCATATAAAAATACTCATTCCCAAGCTAGCATTCAGGGGAGAAAGGGCTGGGTTTTAAGCGATAAAGCAGCAAGCTAATTTACATGCATCTATTTACAACAAAATAAAAGTATTTACAAAGATTATTTACAAAAGAAATAGAAAATAAAATAAAATAAAACAAAATTTAAATAATCAAGAAATAAGGAAAAAATTATATATATACAGACCAAAAATAAATGATAACTTTTAAATAGATGTTATATATACAATAAAATAAGCCAATTGGCAAAAAAAAAGGCAGGAAAAGGAAAAAAAAGGTAAAGAGGCACGTGCGAGGCAAGAAGGTAAGAGCGAAGGTAGGAAGGTTTTCTTTTTCCCCTTTAGGGATTTTTTTTTTTTTTTTTTTTTTTTTTTTTGGGTATTTTCCCCACAGTGTTGCCATTCTTGGTTACAAACATATGGTGAATTTGATAATAACCGTACATGTTGGGTGTCTATAAGTGATTGGATTTTGGATGCGGAAATAATACTATTATGAATTACATTTGTTTTACAAAATTCTAAGGATATATCGATGTCATTAATCTTATTCATTAAAAGAATTAAAGTGGAATATAATAAGGAGTAATAATAGTTGTTATGTATGTCGTGTGTGACCTTAGCAATTAATATTTTTTTTTATTTTATAATTATTTGTTCTAATAAATTTCCTTTCTTCATTAAATTCATGTATCAATTTAGAATTCAGGGAGACTTGAGTTTTGATATTATGTTCTAAGTGTCGTTCGTTGGTTTCGAAAGTGCGTATAACAGTATCGTATCGCTCTTTGTCATTAGCGTCCATGTTACCTGTTATCCATGATATAGCAGTTCCTAATCCGTTAAATAATCCAAGTTTGGTTCGTCTGGGAAAAGAGTTAAAAAGGATATGGTCAAGTTTGTCTTGTGCATAATTAAGATGGGATTGTAAGATCAATTTTTGAGAATTGGTTAATAGTGACTGAATTGATTCGGTGTAGTGTTGTTTAATAGATTTAGTATAGGGGTTGTATAGCAGTAAAGTAAGGGCAATGTTAGTCAGTTCTTCCTGGGTCATAGTTAAATTGATGGAATGCATGTACGTGTGATATTCCGTTAGCATATATGAGGTCTGTATTTGAATTGGAAAAATACCAGGTCCGTTGGATAATTCTGTTATCTTATATGGTGTTGCTAGCCCCAGGTGTAGGAGAAGCGGGAGAATCATTTCCGGTTCATTCCTGAAATCATGTCGTTCATATTTAGATGGGCGTTTTAACTGACTAGGATGAATTTTAATTTGTTTTTTGTTAGATTGGGCTTTTTTGTCGCGGGGTTATATATTACTTTTTTGTATTTGGGCTTAGATTTGTTTCTAGTATGAGTTTTAATATAGATCTGTCCTTGTGGTATTTCTAAAATTTCTCGGTCTTCATTTAGCCTATTAGTTCTGTCTTCCTTTTCTGTTTGGATTAATGTCTTTATAGTATTATGAATAATTTGTTTTTCTCTGTGATAGTCGTTAACGAGTTGGTCATAAATTAAAAGGTTGTAGCGTGGGGTTATCAGTTACTTTTCCATAGGTGATTTCGTATGGTGATAGTTTTGTTTAAGAATTGGGAGTATTGTTATATGCAATAAGGGATAATTCTATAAGTTTCGAAAGAGGTAGAGATGGTTCTTGGTCTTTGATTACACAGGCCAACAAAAAAAACCTTTTTGAAAACTTTTTTAATTTTAATAGCTGATCTTGATAGATTTTTATGTGCTGAATCCAAATCTGCTCATAGTTTTTATGTATCACCCTTAGTTTCCAAGCAAAATGTATTTTATTATATAGTCTAATACCCATTTACAGTATATAGGGAAATCAATGAAACACTGTAGAATCGTAAAAATGGTTTGTATTTACAGTAAAATACTTGGAATAGTAATTTTATGTGATGATACAAGGTTCACTTGTCAACTGGAATTGGTTTATATTTTCTTTCCCTTTTTTCCTTGAAGCTTCTTGTGTAGCTTTTCCTGCGATGAATAGCTTGCTGAACTTCCCGGTGAAGTGACCAACAGTAATCCCCCATCATGTTGGTATTCCAGCGGCCCTGGTAACGTTTTTCCATCACTTTAACGTCCTGGTGAAAACGCTCACCTTGCTCCTCACTAACATCTCCTAAATTTTCCGGGAAGTAATCGAGGTGGCTGCTCAAAAAGTGAACTTTCAGGCTCATCAAACATCCTAACTGTTCAAATTTTTTTAACATGTTAGCAACAATAGCCTTATATTCTGGGTCTTTTTCATTTCCCAAAAACTTGGTGACAACTTGCTTGAATGAAACCCATGCTTCCTTTTCATTTGAGGTCATTGTGGATTCAAAGTTAACGTCAAACATCATTTTTCTAATATCAGGCCCGGTAAAGACGCCTTCTTTCAGTTTAGCTTCTGAAAGGTGTGGAAACTTCTGACAGAGATATTTGAAACAAAGCCCATCTTTAGGCAAAGCCTTTACAAACTGTTTCATGAGACCTAACTTAATATGTAGTGGTGGTAGGAGCACGTTTTTTGGATCTACAAGGTTTTTGCGTAAAATGTTCTTCTCGCCAGGCTTTAAAGACTCCCTAGCAGGCCAGTTCTTTCTGCACCAATGTTGATTCCGAGCTCTACTGTCCCATTCACACAAGAAACATGGAAATTTGGTAAAACCCCCTTGCTGACCAAGGAGCATGCACGTAACTTTCAAATCACCACATATCATCCAACCGTGTGCAGAATAACCTATTTTATTTAACACTATTTCTAGATTTTCGTAACTCTCTTTCATATGTACAGAATGACCGACAGGTACAGAGGCATACATGTTACCGTTGTGTGCTAAAACTGCCTTCAAACTATTTTTGGATGAATCAATAAACAACCTCCAATCTTCTGTTTTGTATTCAATTCCAAACTCATTCATTAAACCATGAATGTCTGAGCAGTACACCAAATCACCCTCTTGTTCAAAATACTTCGAAAATTGTTGTTCTCTCTTCCTATACACATGAATGCTGGTTCCAGCCGCCAGCAAGTTCTTTTCTTTTAGCCTAGAGCCAAGCAGTTCAGCTTTTTCTTTTGTTAAGCCCAGATCCCTAACTAAGTCATTAAGCTCGACCTGAGTGAACAATTTAGGCTCTACATTTTCTGTAACACATTGGAATTCTTCATCGTGTTCATCTAACTCCGACTGTACATCAGAAAATACTTCTGTTTCAATAGAATTTAAGTCCTCTGGTGGTTCCGGGATTGGCAAATCTACACCGTGCCCTACTGGTCGGATGGCGGACGGAAGGTTAGGGTAGCTTATTACCTTCTTGTTCTTAGAGTTATGACCAGTAATATCTACACTGCAAAAGTAACAGTCATCGGAATGATTTTTTGGTTCCCTCCATATCATGGGAACAGCAAATTTAAAGTGTTTTTTCTCTTTTTTTGACCATTTCCTGAGGTCTTCAACACATACATAACATACCTTATGCGGTGCCCAAGGTTTATCCTGGTCTCCAAGTTTGGTTCCAAAGTATGCTAGATAAACCTTTTTCACAAAGTCTGTAATGTTTCTTTGGTGCTTTTTAATAACAAACTCACCACAAATATAACAAAAACTGTCAGCAGAGTTTTTACAGCCGCGATGAGACATTGCACTGAGCACATGTACAGGAAACGTAAAAGTGAGGTTATGTTGAAAATAAACAAAACATCAGCTGTTTAGCATGTGTTTCAGCAGTGCTGCCAACATCATCTTTGTTCATTAGACCTATTTTTTCATGTTATCTTAACTATGAAAAAGCTGTTAAATTCTAAAAATATTTCTTTATTTCATGAATTTAACTATAAAATGTGAATAAATGGTGGGTGATACAACTTTTTAAGCATCATATTTGGATTCAGCAACCTAAACAACATAAGAATAAGGTATTTTCATTAAAAAAGTTTTTTCATCGTTGGCCTGTGTTATGTTTAAGATTTCGATGAGAGTGGAATGTGCGCGATTTATTAATCCATTGGAATTTGAATGATTAGGGGTGGTGAAATGTATATGAAAATTGTTATATTGTAAAAAGTTTTCTACGTATTTATTGGCGAATTCTGGTCCATTGTCCATTTGAATTTCCTTGGGGATTGGCAAAAGACTTAGGTAATTTTGTAAGCTTTTAACGATAGAAATGGCGTTGGTAGTTGGTATTAAATAAGCATGTAATTTTTTTGAGAATGCGTCTATTATGGTGAGTATGGATTTGAGCTCAAAAGGTTTGGAAGGGGTTTTTGTGATTTGAAATTTAGGTTTAGGAGGGTTCCTTTCGTATTTATATTTTTTACATATTGTGCAATTATTAATGTATTTAGTAATGTCAGTTAGCATTCCAGGCCAGTATAATTTTTTTCGAAGGGCGTTATATACGTCGTTTATTCCACGATGGCATGTCTTTCCGCAATGTTGATTTATTATGTGTTGTATCTGTTCATCTTTGTCTTCTTCGTCTAGTACTAAGGTTAAATATTTCTTTATTTTTACGTTGGGAAATGACGTTTCGATTATGTTTTGGAATTGTTTAAAGATTTCTTCCAGAATTTGATTTTCAGTTTCGGATTTTGTGTATATACTCCATAGGTTTTATGTGGTTCTAAATACTCTAAACAGGTTTGTTCGAGATCATTGTTATAAGGCCAGGCGGTGTACCAAATATGCCTAGTTTTAGTTCCAGCGAATAATTGTTTAGTTTGATTTTTGTTATGGTTTCCTCTTTCAATAATTATTTAGTTTTTCTCTATATTTATTATTTTAGTAGGATCGTCCACTATGTAGATTTGGTCATGCGAACTTAATTGCGAGGGAACTGTCATTATACTACTGTCGTCATTTTCGTGTATGGATATGTCTAAGTTACGAGCCAATTCTTCTATGTCGTGAGTGTTAATGTCAGGATTGTGTCGTGAATCTAGGAAGTTATCAATTACTTCTTGCGGGTTTATTTCAATATCAGTCAGAGCGTTTAGGTCATGAATAGGATTTCGGGAAAGTGCATCTGCTACAAAGTTTGTTTTTCCTTGAATGTGCTTGATGTCAAAATTATAATCTGATAGTTGGCATTTCCATCTTAATATTTTGGAGTTGGGTTCCTTCATATTATAGAGATATTGTAAAGGTTTGTGGTCTGTTTGTGGTAATTTTCGTCCATAAATATAAGGTCTAAAATATTTGCAGGCCCATACAATAGCTAATAATTCCTTTTCTATTGTACTTAGGTTTTGTTCATGTTTGTTTAAAGTCCGTGAAGCGTATGATATTGGTAAGAGTTCAGTATAGTATTTATTGTTTGTGTCAAAATTAGCGATTGAGCTGAACCGATCAGTCTACTCTTTACTTTATTGAGTAGGTATGCATGATTAAGATCTTTTTGTGTTATCCTAGCATCGCATACCACGTTAAAAACACTTTCTACTGTCGTAAAATAAAGAAGGTCATTGGAATTTCCGTCGAAAGTTGGAATGTGGTCATAGTCTTCTCGTCTTATGTCATGATTAATAGAAGTTGCCATTTTTAAATATGAATTTAATGAATTACAATTAATGAAATAAAAATAAAGTATTATTAATGATATTCTTAAATTGTTAATTATTTGTATAATATGTAACTTAATGCATATTATATGGTAATATATGATTTATTAAAGAAATGTTTCAAATAAATGTTCAATCTTACTGAAGTCCAGTTTTCTACTGTAGATACTTCTGGGTGAAAGACCTCGAAAAAATCTTGAGGATATCGAATGATGAGAAGGGATAAATGATCGCTTCTTCTTGGATTCAAGTCCCTGTTCGGGCGCCAGTTATGGTAGTAACACTGAACTTCACTTTTTTTAAAAGGAATTTATTGAAAAAAAAAACTTAGCACTTGAATAAAGGATTATACAAGAATAGCTTTACGACTAATTGAACTCTTAAGACTAATTGCTGAGGATAGGCGGGGATTTATATAGGCTAAGTAGGAGTGGGGAGAGGATTCTAGGAATCTTTGTGCGGATGTCCTTGCAGGTGGCCATAACTCTCAGGCCTACATATACTCCTCCGTCTTTTGTTAATCTTTCAAAAAGGCTAGGTGTTATCCTCACGACCCAAGCCCTGAACTCACTGTCTTTCCTCCCAGCTATGTATTCTGGGACAAATACGGCTCCTATTGCGTAGTTTGATGCATCTGTTGTGATAGTAAATGTTTTGTTGAAGTCGGGCATGATTAGGATAGGATCATTTTGTAAAATTGTTTTAAGTTCATTCATTGCATTTACATAGTCAGCGTCATTAACATCAATTCTATGATCTTTCTGCAATTGTTTTGCTATTTTTGCGTAGTTTTTAATCATTTTTCTATAATATCCAGTAAGTACTAAAAATCGTTTAATTTGTTTTTGATCCTTTGGGATGGGGAAATTTTTGATGTCTTCTATTTTTTGGAAGTTAGGTTTGATTCCTTCTTTTGTAATGATATGGCCTAAATAATTCTCGTTTGATAAATTCAGTTTTGTCTAATTGTAGTTTTAGATTATATTTCTGTAGTAGTTTAAAGACAGTGGTTAAATGTTTTATGTGCTCTTATAGGTTGTCAGAAAATATTATTATGTCGTCCATGTAAACCAAAGTATTGGGGAGATTAGCAAAAATGAGATTCATAGCTCTTTGAAATGTAGGGGGAGCATTTCTTAGGCCGAAAGGCATTATAAGGAATTCATAATGTCCGTCTTCTGTGCTGAAGGCAGTTTTTGGAATTGATTCTGGGTCCATTTCTATTTGGTGTAAATAGAGGATAAGTCTAGAGCACTAAAGTATGTGGCACGTCCTATTTTTCCTAGCAGGTCTTCCATATTGGGTAGGGGGAATCGGTCGTCTATTGTTTTTTCATTTAATTTTCTATAATCTATAACCATACGGATTTTCCTTTCTCCAGAGGCGCCTAGTTTTTTCAGAACCACCCAAATTGGGGAGTTATACGGGGAGTTTGATGCTTGAATAATTTTATTTTTTAGTAATTTTTCAATTTCTAATTTGACATCTTCTTTATAAATCTGTGGATACTGATAATTACGGGTGTATACTGGGTTTTCGTCTGTAGTCCGAATAGTATGTTTCAAAATGGGTGATGCTGTCAATTGTTCGTCTTTTCGTTTAATTATTTGAGGAAATTAGCAAATTAAGTTAACTTTTTCTTCCTTTTCTTCTTTATTCATATGGTTAATACGAATGAGGTTTTCAATTTCATTTTTGTTTATCTTATATTTGATATTTTTATTGTCTATGATATCTACTTCATCTAGGCTCGGGACAAATGGTCATGAGCTCTGAGGTGTAAATGAGGCACTTCATTTTATTTTCTTGTATGGGGTATAGCTCTTCTTTAATTATATAATTGTTTTCTATTTTTTCACTAAGCAATCCCTTTGTTAATTTTTGTTTATTGTTGACTTCTAATTCAACATAATTTAACCCTTTGTTTAAAGTAATTTCATTTTTTGTTTTTTCGAAATACAGTGGTATTTTCTTATCCTTATATACTAAAACATTGTTTTCAGAATCTAGTTTAATTTTTAATTTCCTTTAAGTATCGTTACCTAATAACATATCGTATTTATCAGAGAATTTTAGTTAATATACTTTAATATATTCATCTATACCTAAATAATTTTGCAAATTTACCAAAATATATTCTGTTCCGTGAACTTTTCCAGCTGGTGTAGTTACTGTGAAGTTTTCGGTTATTCGTGGCACTTCAGGTTTTACGATTTCGGGGTTTACATAATTTTGAGAGGATCCGGTATCTATCATCCATGTTCTATTTTTGAAGTCTTTATTATATGGTAGAGTTTTATTGATTAGATTTAATTCAAAAGTCTGCTGTTTGTTGGACTTACACAGTCGTTCTGACCGTAGCCTGTATCTAAAAAAAGGTCTGCTCTTCTTTGTTCCTGACTTTCTTCCTCTTCTTGTATGTCTTTCTGTCCTTTCTGCTTGCTCTTGTTTTAGTTGGAATTCTCTTAATTGTGCTTCTAATTGCTCAATTTTTTGTAACAGGTCAGGCGATTCATTAATCGGGACTTCTTCATTTATGTACGTTAATTCATAAGGAGAGATCATTTTTTTTTGTATTGGGTCTATTCCAAGTCCTCATCGATACGGTATTTTGGGATTCTCGATTCGGATTTGGTCTGTTGGGATTATTGAAGGGGTTTCTAGGATCGTTAGGATAATGTGGTCTCTGTCCACTAGGTGGTTTAGGAGGAAATTGAGGTTTTTGGTGGAATGAGAATGGTTGTTGTGTTTGATGACGAGGGAAGGAGTGTTGAAATGGTGGAGAAGCTCTTTGGGTATTGTTATTGTTAGGATATTTGTTCTTATTGTAAAGTTGGTCAATTACAAATGAACACTTGAGATTTAAAGTCCTTCTATATTCTTCAAGTGTACTAGGGTTAAAGGTCATAATGTGATTAGAGAGTTGCCAAGGGAGGCACGTATACATATGATGAATTATTTCTTTTTCTACATATGTCATGGCAGAAGTTAATGATGTACCAGTCAAGCCGTCTAGTTTTAATCTAGCAAATATGAGATGTCGTAAATTTTCTAGTCTGTTTAAAAAGTCAGTGGGAGTTTCCTTATTAAATGGTTTTGTTGAATAAATTTCTGCCTTAAGGGATTCGTACGATCTACTGTCTGCGAAGTTCCGTTTTATTATTGTCAAGAGTTCAGGTATAGTATTTATTGTTTGTGTCAAAATTAGCGATTGAGCTGAACCGGTCAGTCTACTCTTTACTTTATTGAGTAGGTATGCATGATTAAGATCTTTTTGTGTTATCCTAGCATCGCATACCGCGTTAAAAACACTTTCTACTGTCGTTGTAAAATAAAGAAGGTCACTGGAATTTCCGTCGAAAGTTGGAATGTGGTCATAGTCTCCTCGTCTTATGTCATGATTAATAGAAGTTGCCATTTTTAAATACGAATTTAATGAATTACAATTAATGAAATAAAGTATTATTAATGATATTCTTAAATTGTTAATTATTTGTTTAATATATGATTTATTAAAGATATGTTTTAAATAAATGTTCAATCTTACTGAAGTCCAGTTTTCTACTGTAGATACTTCGGGGTGAAAGACCTCGACAAAATCTTGAGGATATCGAATGATGAGAAGGGATAAATGATCGCTTCTTCTAGGATTCGAGTCCCTGTTCGGGCGCCGGTTATGGTAGTAACACTGAACTTCACTTTTTTAAAAAGGAATTTATTGAAAAAAAAAACTTAACACTTGAACAAAGGATTATACAAGAATAGCTTTACGACTAATTGAACTCTTAAGACTAATTGCTGAGGATAGGCGGGGATTTATATAGGCTAAGTAGGAGTGGGGAGAGGATTCTAGGAATCTTAGTTCGGGTGGCCGTGCAGGTAGCCACAACTCTCAGGCCTACATATACTCTTCCGTCTTTTGTTAATCTTTCAAACAGGCTAGGTGTTACCCTCACGACCCAAGCCCTGAACTCTCTGTCTTTCCTCCCAGCTATGTATTCTGGGACAAAACTTTTTTTGGTTTCTTCTTCGGACATCGTTCCGAAGACTGCTCTATTTCTGGCTTGTACTGCCTCTAGCAGATCTTCTTTGTCAATCTGCCTATTGACATCGTAGATAATCACTCTTGGACTTCTTAGCTTGGGAGCTCCATTAACTTTGAGTCCTATTTCCTCTAAGGATTTATTACCTTTTAATTTGTCTAGGTCCTCTACCGAGTGCACCTCTATTACAAAGTCTTTTCCCTGACGTCTGATGACCTTCACTCTTACGTCTCCTTTCTTTGCATCCAGGATTTGGCGACGTCATCCCTCGTCACTGCTTTGTCTTTGTCCTTTTCCAGTACGGTCTGTGGTCCTCTAATTACTTTCCTTTTTCTTCTGACCACATCTGTCCATTCGGACTTGCCTCTATTCTCATCATAGTGATCTGTTCTGGGAACTGAGATATCCCGAACAGTCTGTTTTACCTCTGTAAGGAAACCCGAGAGGTCTTTCTTTATCGCTTTACAGGCTGGGGTTTCCCCTGAGCCTACTATTTCCGCTATACCTTTGAGCCTGCTATTGAGGTCCAGCATTCCTCCTTCCATTTCGCCTATTCTTCCGGATAGAGCTTTAACCTCTCTTTGCACTATTGTTGCAATCTCCGTGCCTACCTCTTTTTGCAACTTTCTCATTCGGTTGTCAACCGAAGTGATCTTTTTCGTCAGAGTCTCCAACTTTGTGTATTCTCTGTCGAGATTATTATACAGGGTTAACAACGTATCGAACCCCTTGTCCAGGTTAACAAACCTCTTCTCCTTATTGTCTTTGTTAAGATCACGGGCCGCATAGCCCTTAAGATCTTCAATGACTGTGTGGAACTCACTTCGATTTTTATCGACGAGAGATTCCAACATCTCCTTCCTTGCTTAACCATCTCTCACTCCAACACCCACACCATCCTCCTACACCTGTTCGCTATCAAACCCTGGCAAACCCTCCTAGATGACGGAAAGCCTTCCTATAGCGAACCCCCATGCTAGGCTTATTTGATGGCGGCCATCCTCGCCATTTCACTTGACCAGTCATAAGGCTTGTGAGCATTTGATTGAGACTCGATTGCCACCGAGTCCCACCCACGCCCTCGTAGTCGAGTAGCTTGCTGTCCGGGAGAACAAGTTCCTAACCTGCAGAAAACAGGCCGTTCCACGATCCGCAACTCCGTGGACCCGCAAGCTACGCCCCGAGGCCCTTGATAGACAGTCTACATTCTGATTTCCCTCGTTGTTCTTGCATCGAACTGTATAATCAAATCCTGACAGGAATGACTTGTATCTAAGTAGTCTAGCTGAAGTCATCTGTGGTGAATATCGGCTCTGTCCAAAAATCCGTGAAAGTTGCTGGTTATCAGAAACCAAAAAGAAAAGTTTCCCATAGATGTAGTTGTAGAGTCGTGAGACTTCAAACACAATAGTTAGTGCTTCCCGGTCAAGTTGGCTGTAGTTTATTTCTGACAGTATGAGGGCAATGATAGATCGAAAGGGACTAAAATTCTGTCACTGCAGATTTCCGCTTTGAGTTTAATGAAGGTATTTTCGCATTGCTTGGTCCACTTATAACGGTACCCTTTAGTTTGAAAATTTCGTAGGGAAATAAAGTTGTTGAATAATTAGAGATACATCTTGCATAATTGGTAAGCATACCCAGAAATCTACGAACTTCGTCGACATTCTGTGGACGTGGTAGTGCGGAAACAGCCTGGATCTTTTGAGAATTTTTTCTGATAGCATTCCTCCAAGGTAGTCAGTCTCAGTCGTGAAAAACGAACACGTGTTTGTTAAGGTTCAAGTCATACTCTGAAAGTCTTCTGAGGCATAGTCGAAGGTTTTGTTGACATTCCTCCAAGGAAAATCCGTGAAAATCTTTATCTGGAGTAGGTTCTGGTTATCAATCTCTAATTAGTAAATCAAGTTCTATTTTATTTCGTTCATCTTCAAAATTGATTTCTTTATCATCATCTTGATTGCAATTATTTTCATGATCTTCAATAAATTTAACGTCTCTCGAAATAATAATTTTCGATGGATTTTCAAGATCTAATATACGATAGGCTTTTGAATCATTATTGTACCCTACAAAAATTAATTTTTGGTCCAATGTATGTAGGCAGTACATCCAAATATTCTGAGGTGTAGATTTATTTTACTCTTAGACCAGGCTTCTTCAGGTGTTTTATTTTTCACTGCTTTCGTAGGCGAATGATTTTTCAACTAAAAGCCGTATTTGCAGCTTCAGCACAATATTTTTTGTCTAACTTAGCATCCTCTATTAATGTTCTTGTTGGTTCAATAACTGTAGGGTTGGCCCTTTCAGCAACGCCATTTTGCTCTGGCATAGTATAGGGGGTACTCTTCTGGTGCTTTATACCATTTGTTTTTAGAAAATTTACAAATTCATTACTTACGTGTTCTGTGCCATATTGGTACGAATAGCTTTCAAACGATTTCCAGATTCATTCTCTGACAAGGCCCTTCCATTCTTTAAATTTAGAAAAACTTCATTTTTATTTTTCAGGAAATATCCAAAACTCTTTCTTGAGAAATGATCAGTTGTCATGAATAAGTAACGAGCGCTTCCATGAGAACTGACACTCATTGGCCCACACAGAACCAAATGAATCAACTCCATTGTTTTTGTTGATCGTGTACCTATCATATCTTTTGTAAAGGGTGTTGTGGTCTGTTATCGTTTAATGGATGCAAATACAAGTGTCACCATTTCCGTTGAACTTTAAACCATCTGCTAGTTTATCTCTTAAAAGTCTCATTGATATTCTATTTAAATGCCCTAATCTACGGTGCCATAATTCTTCATTATTTTTCTCAGAAGTAGAATTATCTGTGTTTGAGCTGTAATAAGCTGTATGTAACGCAGTGTAATAAGGGCAACTCAGAATTGGTGGAGAAAACTCTTTAAATGGTAATCGGACGATATAACGCCCACTCGATTCTCGAGAGTGAGCGAACAAAAATGCTCCTCCGCCCTGATATCTTGAGGATCTGGTTTGACAGCGGAAGCAATCGTTTCAACTTCCCAAAATTTCTCCATTGTTTTGTTCAATGAACCCCCTGACTGGTCACAAGATGAAAATAGTGAAACAGACTCATTTTGTGCAGTGAAATGAGATCTTATAGGTCCAATTATCACCCATCCGAAAATAGTTTGATAGAGCGCTAGGATATCCATCCCGTCTCACGCATACACCCAACAGAATTTCTCCAAACAAATCGGCTCCTAATAAGAAATCGACTGGACCCGGTTTCCCAAACGAGTTATCCGCCAATGGGTATTGTTTGAAATGGTCATTTATATATGCCGGTACTGGGCAAAAGGGTACCTTTTCAGTAATCTTGGAAATGATTACAGCATTGCTTAGAAGACGAGGCAGTAAACGACAGGTGGGCACTATAACACAGGAAGTTTCGTAGTTCCCTCCTTGTATTGGATTATCTGCGAAACCCCTCAATGATTGAGAATTGAGTCTTTTACCAAGTCCTAAACTTCGTGCGCAAGAAGAAATAAATGATCTTTGTGACCCACTATCGATCAAAATACGAATTGGGACCAACCGTCCATTACCTACTGTCTTCTAATTGCCGTCCCCAATAGGATGGAGAGATCTGTCTTGGAAGATGAGAATAAAACCGAGCATTTCCTAGAGTCGTTATTTCTAATTTTGGTTAATATTTTTTGGTCAGTAACGGAAGAGGCTCACCGTCACTGGAAAATGTATGCGGTCTGAATATTGTCTATTGGGCCCATCTGACGATCTACCTATTGACGGGGGCATCGATATAAACGGTGTTTTTCCTGGCAGACAGGACAAATATTTTCCGGGTTAGAACTCTTCGTCGACATAAAATCATGTTTGGCAATATTTTGGGGTCTACTAACCAATGATCTTTGTGAATTATGACCGAAATTTGGGTTTTGGGAACTACAGGGTGGCCCAAAAAAGACTGACATAGCATATTGCAGGCGTGCCTGATGATCTTGGGGAAGCAGTTGCTGTACCATTTGAATTTTATACGGAAACATTTTAAGATCCAGCTTCAAAATTCTTTGCAGGGATGTTCTGGAGATTCCCAATTGAGCAGAACGACGACGAGTAGAGACAGATGGATCTTCGTTTACACTCTGCCGTACAGCCTCCACAACTGCTTCATTGCACACAGATCGACCTCTTCCTCTTCCTGAAAGATCTGACACTCTTCCATGTTCCTCAAAACGGGAGACCAAGTTCCTAATCATGTTGTCACTGGGTGCTGTTCGGACATTAAAATGACGACGATAATTTCGTTGAGTTGTAATAATTGACCTTCCAGAAGAATAAAAAAATTCAATGATTTTGACGCGTTTCTGCACATCATAAGTAGCCATGATTTATCTCCAAAAACCAGTAAATAACCTGCAAAAGACAAACAAAAAAATTATTAAACACAAAAAAGATATAACTATTTTTAATCCTTCAGTCTTTTTTGGGCCACCCCGTATAACCAAGATTTGAAGTTAATGAATCTGCTTGAAGCTGAAAGCATTGCCGATGAATAAACGAAGAGAAATCATCGAAAGTTGGGACTTCAGATTTGGATCCAAAGTCAGTTTTAAATCGTTCGCGAGTTTTCGCATCGAGGAGCCTCAAGCAATATGTAAACAACATGGATCCGGAAGGATCCAGAAGATTCATTTTTCGAAAGGCCACTGCACTTTCCAAAACAACTTCGGAGAAGTTTTCTGGGGAACGTGAATCGAATTTGGTACTAGGTTTGTAATTGAAAATATTGAGTAGGTAATGAGTGGCTTGGATCCGCTTATTATCGTATTTCTTTTGTAAAGCATCCCACGCATGTAGTAAACCTTCTGAGGTCATCTGAGGCCGAAATGGTTTGAAGTGCCTGACTCTTTAAGGCTGACTTCAGATAATGAAACTTCTGAACATTACTCAAATTCGCATTATTTAAAATTAATGATAAATACGTGGCTTTGAAGGATGCCCAATTTGAAATAAGACCACTAAAAGAGGGCAGGTTAATGGTTGGAAGTTTAATATGAGATTCGACCATATATTGACTGTGTCTCCACTTCCGGATTGTTTGGCGGCAGATTCACCCTCCGCAGCGATCCTAAAAGACAATGGTTCGTAATAATAGTTTGTAGTTTCGGAGCGAAGAGTGTCGAATCGATCTATTGATCCATCTTCAAGAATTTTAGCAAGTGTTTTTGCCTCTTTAATTTTTCCTAAAAAATTATCAAAGGTGCTATCCAATCGTGATAATCGCGCTGTAAACAAATGTTTATCTTGAGGCCGGGTAGAGATATTGGACCCAATATGTCGCGTTTCTATAATGTTTTGAGATAAATAACCGAGTTCGTCTTCAAGATCAAATAATTTAGTTTCGTTTTTACTTAGATCTGATTTAGGGGCCATTATTTAATCAGATTTTTTTTAATGGATAAAACCTGCAAAGAGTGCACACAAAAATTAGAACAAATAATTTGTAAAAGAAGTGTGAAATTATATTATCAATTTAGAAACGGTGTCTGTCATTTATGACATGGGATCCGGCCCGGAGGACCAATTTTATGTTTGAGCTCTCGCAAGACAGTAGAACCTCTCGATGAGAGCTCCGAAAATATGTATGGGAAAATAATGCTGAATTCAAAACAACAGATCGCATGTCATTCTTATGAAACCGTTTATTGAATTAAAAATAAAAATCATGGTATACATATATATGTAAAATAATAAAAAAAAACTTTGATATTAAAGCTAATTCAATTAAATTAAAAACTTAAACGTTATGCAATGAAAATAAATTACTTAGACTGAAAATTACAATTACCAAAATGGAAAGAAAAAAAAAAGAGCAGTTCATTTCTCTTACGAAGGAAAATCTAAACTATTTTGACTATAAATAAAAACTGTTCAATTGATCAATTGTAAAATTCTATTAATGTTACACTAATATAGTTTGTTTGGCCAATTGATATGTATATAAATAAAATAAAAGAACAAAACTTCCTTATCTAATTGTCGTCGGCTGGGTGATCGACAAGATGTAGACGTCCGTGGGTTTTCATCGACGGGGCGGTTGAAAATGTTGAAGACTCACTTCGGCGGGACTATTGAAGATTTCTAGAAGGTCATTGGAAGATATTTCCTCGCCAGGGCGAGAGAAAATGTCCATGCAAAAGAAGAGTCGATTCGATGTGGTCTATTCGACGGCGAGAACAAAACTATACTGTACTAATTCCCAACTACAGTAGGGCAACGAATCAGTAAAGTTTAAATCCACAATAACAACTCTGAGAGCTAGAGCTAGCGATGTGCACGTAAAGAGGCTCGTGCCAGTACTGTCCCGCTCCGTATAGCCGGTCGACTACCTTTTGATTTTCTCACTTCGCTTTTATAATATATGTTTTCTAACTTATGACAAATATCCGACTTACAACTAAACAAATACCTATTTATCTAATAAACAATTATTATAAGTTAATTAAATTAGTATATACAATTAATAAAAAAAGTTTAAATTATTATGTTAAAATAATAATGAAAATAAATAAAATTAAAGTAATCTTTCTTTAACAAAATATTCATTGTTTCGTTTATGATTAAAATAATCGTTTACAAAATGAACTATCCGGCCTTAACAATCTGATTTAAACTTACCATTATTATTTTCTTCAACCATTGTGTTTGCTACATATTTACTATCAATATCTAATTTATAAAGTCCGCCTAAACAATTTGCATGAGCTTTAATTTTTCCTTTTATATAACACTCATTTTTATGATAAAAATCACAACCATTTTCAGAAAATACAATTACAAGACTTTTTTTAACCATTTTATGCACTGAAAGCTAATTTAAACTTAAAGACTGTCCTAAGCAAATTTTATGAAATGTTGAGAATGGTTGTTAATAAAATGAAGGTCAATATTAAATTAAATATATATCTCTTTAAAAAGGCCACTTATTTTCGTCCTGGTTTTTGAGTTATAGACGATTTTATCCAAAATCGTGACAGGGCACTGTTGTGAATGCACAGGGGAACGTTTTCATGAATAAGAACACGTATTTAAGTAATCAAATTTCAGTTTGTATTCCTGAATCTTATGGTATTTTTCTTTCAATATCTCCTCACGTTTTTCTTAGCCTCTTCCTTTCTTCCTGCGACTGATGATCTTAAAGGTGCCCAAAATTCTACTGGGGGATCAATTGAATCCGGTGTATTTTCCCTTATAAAAGTATTTGCTATTTCTTTCAAGTTTTTTTTCTTTGCGCGGTACTTAGTACAATGCTCTTTCCAAGATTTTTTTACTGCCTTATGCTCGCGACGACTCATATCCTTAACTAATTTTCTTGTGCCTTTTTCTTTTTTCTTTTGGTATTTCTGTCTTTCTTTTTCTTTCATTTCTTCTTTTTTTTATTAAAAGCATTAAAACAACAAGAAATTCGTCATCAATAGGCTTGCTAATGTCAGCTAATTTGCTGTGCATTTGACGTTATTTTTGTTACATAATCTTCCATATTTTTAGAATGATTAAAAGTCTAATATTGAAAAGTATTCTTAATAAACCCAATCTTCTGACTAGACCCTCATCTTCAAAAGCTCCCTTCAAATTATTCTACATTCTCTACAAAAAACAACAAAAAACCCATGTTGCTGACATGTACGGTATAGACTCTACCTAAAGCTTCTCCAGATTTAATACCTATATAATACAATATATATAGACCTATATATTTAATAACTCCTGAAGATTTTAACTGATTGCCTCCAAATACCTCTAGAATTATTTGTCTATTATTATATACGTTATATATGGTCAGTACTTATTTCCCAATTTGGACAGACATCTTATTGGCACTACATTAATCTCAGCACCCATATCATCCTTGAACTCCAATTCCTTGTTATTAATATTTAAACTTTGTGACCACTGTACTATATCAATTTTACAAAATTTCTTTGAGCTCTCAACTAATTCACAAGAGTCAATAAGGGAATCCGTAAGTAATCCTGATCAGTTTCATACTTATTTTGCTGTACTAAACTTATATTTTTCTTATTTTTAAAACATGCAACTGCAAAATGATCTGATTTATTGCATAAATTGCAATTCTTTCCATATGCTGGACAATTATCAGATTTATGTTTATTTCCACGTTTCCGGCACCAATTGTTCACACCACTACTGTGATTCCCATTTTTGGTCCTAATATTATTATTAAGTTTCCTGCCTTCATCATTAGCTGTGTTATAATTGGATTTATCATTACCTCTTTTTAGTCCATTTACTTATACAGATTTGTCTTGTATTATTCTCACTTGTTCATTTATAGTTTCGGAAACTTTTACAGCTTCGACCACTTTAAGTAAATATAGTGCACTTTATCTTAATAATTTTTCTTGTAGCCCTTGATCTGTTAAGTGTAAAACCATTTGATCACTAATTAAGGATTCTAACTGATCACCGAATTCATTCAAATATAGTTTGCCCCAATAGTGCGAAGCACTGTCCTATAATTTTCAACAGTCTGACCCTCAAATCTCTATGTTTTAAAAAATGTATGCCGCTTGAACAACACATTCTTCTTTGCTTTACAGTAGTTATCACATTTAGTAATTATAGCGTTATATGTCAACTTTTCACTAGATATTCCAAATGTATTAAAAATGGCCAAACCTTCATCACCAATCAAGTTGAGTAAACATTATCTTCTTTATTATCCTTCTCGGCTGCTAACAGATAGTTTTCCAATTTTCGATTTCAGTTTTTCCATCTTTCCGCGATACTGCCCGAAAACGTTAATTCTGCTGGTGGTTTGAACTCCATCGTACAACGTGGTTGGTCGTATCTTATTGTCACTGTTGGGTACATTTATTCGTGTATTTACTTTATTAATCACTCGGTTCCACCTGACACTATGTTGTAATGGTGTTAATAAAAGTCTCTGTCTCATATAAAAGGATTATTTTAATAATTTGTTTTGCGAGCGTAACAAGAGCAACGTTAACATCTTTACTAATGAATCATGGAAGTTGAACTACTGTTACAACCAGTGTTGCCACACAAATTAGGCACAGCCATGCGACACTACGGCAATATAGTTCTTAATTGTCTATTTTAAGGCTGATTTCCTGTTGTATACTGTACATAAACAGCAATTTCGCATTGCAAATTGTCCTTTCTAATAATTAAATGAAAATAAAAATTACTATTCTAATAACTAAAATAAAAGAGAATTATATTGTCGCTTCAATAAATTCGAAATAAAAAAAATTACTTTTTTAATGTTAAGGGCCTTAACATACCGCCCACCAAATTTTATGTTTAAAATTTCACATAGAGCGAGTCTCCTCCGGTTGGGGAAAGAGAGGTGCTAACTTAGAGACGGGGCGTGTGTATGTCCCACCAGGGGTTTTTATTTTTACCACCCGAACAATTCCGTCATTACCCGGATGACATTCTATGACCCAACCTATTGGCCGCGATAGGATAGGTGAATTGGGTACCTTAACTAGGACCAAGGTTCCAGGAATCAAGTTAGGAATTGGAGTCATCCATTTGGTTCGATTCTGTAGTCCTGCGATGTAATCGAGTCTCCATTCGTTCCATAAATCTTGGATGCATCTCTTAAAGAATTGCCACCGTGATAGTAGGTGGGGTGTGCGTTCTGAAAAATCGGGTTCTGGATGCGACAATAAAGGTTCCCCTATAAGAAAATGGCCAGGGGTTAAGACTTCAAATGATTCTGGATCTGATGAAAGAGGAATCAATGGCCGGGAGTTCAAAACAGCTTCGACTCTAATAGCTACCGTGTTCATTTCTTCAAATGTCAAGGGGTGCTCGCTTAAAATTCGAGATAAATGAAACTTTAATGATTTAACCCCTGCTTCCCATAGCCCACCGAAGTGTGGGGCCGAAGGGGGGATAAAACTCCATTCCACTCCACGAGGATGCTAGTGTTGTAAGATAGCATTCAATGTAGTAGGGTCTCTCCACCATTGTGCCCATTCTTTCAATCGTCGGTTAGCTCCCACGAAGTTCGTAGCGTTATCGGAATACATTTTGCTTGGTAGTCCTCGCCGAGAAACGAATCTATCCAAAGTAGCAAGAAAGGCGTCAGTGGACAAGTCAGAGACCACCTCAATGTGTACGGCTTTCGCACCAAGACAGACGAACAAACAGTAGTACGCTTTTCGTATGGTTGATTTGCGTCGAGGAGAAACTTTAATCAAAATGGGTCCCGCAAAGTCAACTCCAGTGTTAAGGAAGGCTCTACCTTGTTCAAATCGTGAGACTGGGAGATTCCCCATTAATGTTGTGAAATTCTGAGCACGGATGCGATGGCATTTGAAGAATTGATGAAATTGATGAATTTTACGGGCTGATAAAATCCAGTATTGACGCCTGATTAAGGAATGAAGAAGTTGCGGTCCTGTATGTAAATAGGTAATGTGAAGAGGATCAATCAACAAGTTAACGAAACTGGATTTGTGGGGTAGCAATATTGGATGTTTCGATTGAAAGGAGAGTGGTGAGTTGTGCAGGCGACCGCCCACCCTGATGACACCATGGGAATCAATGAATGGGCTTAGCTGTTTTAAAGACACAGAAGCCCATTTATTAGATGATATTTCTGAGGACCAGTAATGCTGCTGAATACCTTTTATCAAAGTAACGAGTGCGTGTGATCTTTCTTTCAGACGCAATATTCCAGAGCTTCGCTTCTCCTTTTCCAGTCTGAGGTTTTTCAAAAATCGCCATACTAGTGCCCATACTCGCACCATTTTATCAAAAGATGAACAATTTTGGGCGAATTCATCAACAAACGAGGATTTTTCCACCGATAACAATGTTGTAACCTTTTTAAGTTCAGGTAGTTCTAGATTCATGATGTCAGAATCCCCAAAAGATTTAATAGGCCATTCGTGGAGGTTTGATGAAATGTGCTTCACATTTTTCAGTTAAAGGATCAATACGAGGAGTATGGGTGATTTCTTCTATTTCCAAAAATTTAGAAAGAAGATTAGTTAAATCGTTTTCACGTGAACTTGAAGATGAGACCAGAAGAGAAGTGTCGTGATGAGATTCCAAAGCCGGTATTTTCCCTACCAGTACCCATCCAAAAATGGTTTTCATAGCGTAAGGCATGCCGTCGGAGAGTTTGATTGATTCCCCTAGAAAAATGTCGCCAAATAAATCTGCGCCTAATAAAAAGTCAATAGGTTTTGATTGGTAGAACTCTGGATCAGCAAGATCGTAACCCTGGAGATGTTGATGTATGTCCGGGGTAATTCGACCCGAGGGCATATTGGAACAAATTTGGTCTATCACAATGGCTGATGTACTGATATATGATGCATCTATTTCTTTAGGTGCTAAAACACACTGTACCGTGGAACTGCTTTTGACCATGTCTTGATTTCCAAGTCCCATTAAACGATGTGTTGAGACAAGCTCGAAGGTTCGTAATAAATTTCTTAAAAATGTAATTTTAATCAAATAAATTTCGCTCTGGATGTGGACTGTATAAGTTATTTTAAAAGCGTTCGATATTATAAAGAGGTAACAGGAAGAAATCAAAAACACAGAAAATAAAAGGTGACTCACCCTAGGCTGGCAGCATATGGACAGGAACTCTTGCTTCTGAGTACTCAAAAACCCAAAGAGGCTGGCAGCGTCTTTTAGTCCTGATGATTTCCTGTGCCCTTGAAAAACTCCTGGGGAATCCAGACTTATTTGCAGATGAATCGTGAAATATTTGTAACACATGAATAAACGGAAATTATTAACTGATCAATAACTGGTAATTGTAATTAAGCTGGATAGCTGGATCAAAGAAAGGGAGCATGTGTCTCGCTCAAAGGTTGCACGCAGAAGGAAGCCGAAGCGCGAGATTCAAAAGGAAAAGAAAACAGGTGATAAGAGTACTCGCATCGCGATCTGCCTAAGATTATGTCAATTAATTTAAGTGTAGTTGCCCCAAACAGCCGCTAGAGAGCGTAGTGTGCTATTTTAAGATGTATTTGACACTTTACCTATTTTTCAAGCATTATCATAATTCATTTATAAAAAGAACGCCAAATGGCGTGAACACGATGTTTCTCATACCTAACAGGTAGGGATAATTTAAGAGCACATTCGGCGGTTATGAAGGAACGTTGCGAGCCACTGTCCAATAAAACACGAAGAGGAATGAATTTTCCGTCCTTAGTTTGAGCATTAGCGATAGCAGTGCCTAATAGCACGTTAGTGCGTTCAAATTTAGAGGACGACAACAAGGCGTGTTCCGTGACTGGGATTTGCGTTGTTGAAACAGTCGGTGCGGGCGATGGAAGAGTTCTTGAATTTCCCTTTGGTTCAGGGGACAAGTTTTTTAGTTGAGGTGATCGAAAATTAAAGCGAGTCTTGCCTGGACCATGATCACTCTGGTTAGGATAGTGTAAAAGCGTATGGTGCTTAATATTACAGCGATAACAAGAATTTTCTGAAGGGCAAACACGCCAGTTATGTCCTGAAGAAAGACAATTGAAGCAGCGTTTCATGATTTTAATTTTATGGTAGCGTTGTTGAGGAGTTAATTTATGAAATTTAGCGCAATTGAAAATTCTATGGTTAGCTGCACATACTGGACATTTAAATACTCTGTCTGGAGATGGTCCAACGGCCATTAAAACGTGTCTAGTTGGCGTAGGTTTAAAGTTCGTGTTTGCAGTGGGATTAATCATTGCGTTTGATTGTAAGTGTAAACATTGCGTTTGAATAAACTCAGTCAAATCGGTGAGTCCAGGAAGTTTTGTAGGATTTGAAAATTTTGCTTCAAATCTTTCCGTTGTTTTTGAATCCAAGAGTCTCAGTCCTAAAATGCATAAAATAAATTTTGCGGGATTAAATAAATTTAAATTTAAAAATGCTTGAGCATTCTCAAGTACCACAGCCGAAAACTGTTCCAGCGACGATAGGTTGTTCCTTGCGATGGGCTTGAAATTTAAAATCTTCATCAAATGGTTAGTGGCTAAAATTCATTTGTTGTCAAAGCGCTTGATGAGCAGTTGCCATGCCTGACTATATCCGGTGGAGGAAACTTCAATGGCCCCTACAGCCTGTGCTGCTGTACCCGTTAAAGAAGTCTTCAGATAATGAAATTTATGGATTGAATCCAGATCTGGGTTCGAATGGATCAAGGACTCAAAAGTGTCCTTGAAAGTCGGCCATTTTGTAATATCGCCGTCAAAAGTCGGAATATTAATGGGAGGCAGTTTTCGAAAATTAGCGTGTTTCTGCGATTCTGTGCTAATGGTTTCATTACTCTCAAGCGTTTTATCCACGGTTGGTGGCATTCCCATAGCAATGGTTTCATAATATAAAGTATAGGTTTTTTCTTTTATTCTTTTAAGTTTGATAAGTAGCGAAATTTAACGATAGTTTTCTGCTTAACGTTTTTAATTCCAATGTGCGGGCCACAAACTTTTCGAAACACATATCGAGTCTAGAAAGATGAGCCCGAAATATTTTAACCTGTGAAGTATCGTTGAGCGCTTCTTGTCCCACTTGATGGGACCTGTCGATTTCCTCGGCTAAGTCTTCAACCTCTACAAGTACCTCTTCATATCGCGACGTGTCTTTACATGGGTCACCTTTAGCCGGCATGATGTTTAAATTAAAGAAAAATATAAGCCAATGAGGAAGGTTCAATACGAAACGAAAAAAAAACAAGATCCTTTAAATACGATGATCTTTTAAATCTAAGCTACTGATCCGACCCGCGGAGGACCAATATGATGGGGAGAGCGGCAATTTTTTAATAAAAAATCGCAAATCTCCGATCCCGTTTCAAGCTGCTCCGAATTCAATAGCTAAGAGCGTAAACCTTATTAAAAAAAAAATTATTGAAAGCGACATTACACATAATTCAAATCAATGGTAAATAATAATACAAAAATACAAAAGAAAAGAAAAAGAAAATTTAATTATAGATAAGAAAAACAAAATAAAATCCTTTTGATAATTAAACATTGAATTAGGTTAATGCGATTAAGAGTTAATGCGATAGAATACACAATAAAAAAAATATATTAATGTTCAATATGAGTTAATGCGATAGAATACACAATAAAAAAATATATATTAATGTTCAATATGAGTTACTGCGATAAAATAAAAAAAAAAATATTAATGTTAAATATTCACTTGTTAGCGATTCAGCGGGAGAAGCCCACGAAGTCCAGTTGATTCGAACATCGAATGCGTTGAGATCGATGCGGGCGATAAGTCGATCAGTGAAGTGCGGGGGCTTGCGTCTTTCTTGTTCAACTAACTGTCTTCAACCGAACACTAGCGGGATTACAGCCTGCACTTAGGTCACTTACACAAAACAACTAGTCCCTGTTTATTGTCTAATACTATTTATACTGTACATAAACAGCAATTTCGCATTGCAAATTGTCCTTTCTAATAATTAAATGAAAATAAAAATTACTATTCTAATAACTAAAATAAAAGAGAATTATATTGTCGCTTCAATAAATTCGAAATAAAAAAAATTACTTTTTTAATGTTAAGGGCCTTAACAAGTTCTTTAATCCTTTTTTGATTTTTAAATTCCGGGCATATGTTTTTAGCCAAGGAGGAATGATTTCCCTTACAATGAATGCACTTTAATAAGGTCCCGGGGGTACATTCCTTTTTTGAATGTTTATCGCCACAATCTGAGCATCTGGGAGTTGAATTTTTACACTGTGAGGTCGAGTGACTGAATCGGAAACAATTTTGACATTGTATGACCGGTTGGAGATATTTTTGTACCTCGCACCTAACGTGGTGGATACTAACATAGTTTGGAAGTCCTCTGAAATTTATCAGTACCTTGCCTGTCGGCTTATACTCATATTCTTGTAGATCTTTGTTGTATATTTTCTTATTGAACCTTCTAACCCCAATGACTTTAACCGATTCGGAGTATAACGTTTTAATATGTTGTAATATATCATCTTCGGTAAGATTTATATCTATAACCCTAATCACACCTTTTCTCTGCAACATAAATTGCGGAATGTAGGCTAAAAAGTTTTTTGATTTTAGTATTTCGGATGTAACCAGTGCATTTGCATGTAATCCCAACCTGGTTTCGACTTTTATTCTATTTCGCCCTGTCCTGTTAATTGATATTATATTGTTGTAAATTTCAGGAATGGATTGATTTAATAGTTTTCCTATTGTCATAGGGTTAATACGGCTAATACCTGCCCCTTCGACGGAATTACTCTCTATAAAAACATAATAAGGCCCTAAGTCATTTTTTCGTATAGACGGGATGTTACATTTTTATTTATTATTTTTGTTTTAATTATGCTTCCTGCTATTTTCACTTTCGAGCTGTTTGTATTATTAGAACTACCATTCTCGTTGTTATTTTCCACTGAAACCGTTTCAATTTCGTTAACACTGAAACTAATGTTTGAATCATGAACTGAATTATTATTAACTAAATCAGTTATTATTAACTAAGTCAGTCTTAGGCTAGCCTTCGAGCAGAGAGGATCTAAACAATCATTAAAATTTTCAGTATCAATTCCTAACTATTTCAACTTATTTGACCCAAGATCTTTCATTTTAAAGTTGGAGCTCAAAAAACTCTTTAGCTTATTTATTTCAGATAAGTCATGGCAAAAAATTAACAAGTCATCAGCGTATAGCAATACATATAAATCGTTCTTAATGTATAAACATAATCGTTTTCAGATCTTTGAAAACCGAAATTTTTAATTTTATTA
Organism: Arma custos; assembly: GCA_037127475.1. NCBI lineage: Eukaryota > Metazoa > Arthropoda > Insecta > Hemiptera > Pentatomidae > Arma > Arma custos. Next base: position 34,965,072 of record CM073759.1, read on the forward strand.
TTAAATTTCTCATACCAGTATTTTGGAGATTTTTTTCAAACCGTATAGAGAGTTTTTCAACCTTAACGCCGAATCTGGTTCAATATTTACTCCAGGAGGTGGTGTCAGAAAAACATTCTCCCTAATCTCCCCATATAGCAAGGCACTTTTCACATCCATTTGATGGATAGAAAAATTCTTTTGCACCGCAACTGCTAATAAAATTCGCAAAGTTTCCAATTTCGCAACGGGTGAGTATGTATCATCAACAACATCCTTTTGTAAGAAACCTCGAGCAACTAATCGTGCCTTATGTATGACAGATCCACAAACAATCTTTTTAGTGAAAACCCATTTGGTATCTATCAGCGAAACACACCCCAGCCTCTCACAACCTCCCAAGTATTATTATCTTGGAGCGAAGATAATTCTTCCTCTACAGCCCTTTCCCACTGATATCTGTCACTATGGGATTTAATGTCTTCAAATTTTGAAGGAACATTCATATCTGACTGAACCTATTAGGCAAATAGCATTTCTCTTCTGACACTATTTTTGCCCCCCAATTGGGTTCGCATTGGTATATTCCATACAGCCACATCTGAATTATATGAAAGTTCTATTCTCAGTAAGCCTAATCACCTTGTTGGTATTTTATAATTTATTATTTTAAGTGTATTTGTTTTATATAAATTTTTGCACCACACATATACATACACGCGTATGTATATACATATCCATATACATATACACTCACACATACACACACACTCACGTACATAATACAAAAATATAAATAATAAATGTATTATATATTTTTGTTAATGTTAATGGTCAGATAATTTTAACATTTCATCATAAACAAAAGTGTTATTCAAATTTAAATTCTTGAGCATTATTTTTCTTTGTTGTATGTATGCTTGACATTCAAGTATAATATGCTTAAGGGTCTCATTATGATTACACTTTTCACATTTAGGACTTTGTTTTAGGCCTATCTTACATAAATAATTGTTGCAAATTCCATGATTTGTTCTCAACCTAATGAAAGATTTTACTATATCTTTTCCTAAATTTATATCTTTATCGTCATCTCGGATTCCCACATGTTCCTTAATACACAAAAATAGAATTTGTTTATTCGCTTTTGTTGCCAGATAATGTTTTTTTATTATTTCCTTTTGGACATTATTGATATTTTTATTAACAACATTATTTAGCGATAATAAAGCACTCAGTTAAAACAACAAAATTTTGATCTATGGATTGATTGATGTATTTGACCGTGTTTGATCGCGTGATTAGACTGAATAGAAAAAAAAAATTAAATATTCTAAATATGAGTTGAATAGATTCGGTGAATGAAATAAATTAGGCCAGATACTGAAACATGTGGTTTTTATTAAATCTAAATATATTAAAAAAGGTTAAGCAATTTCGCAAATAAAGAAACTAAGAAATTATCGCTTATAGATGTTTACAAAAGTAATGGTTAGTATTTACAGAAGAGACTGAGTTGGAATAATACTATGAACGAAACTATTAAATATGAAATTTCAACTCGAAATGATTTTTCTTATAAACAAAACACCAAACTGGGGCGACGGGGCCACTCGGCGAGGTACGGTAGACTCCTTATTGGATGGCGATGTCAAATATTCTTAAAGAATTGTAACTGCAAAGGGGGCTTGTTAATGCAAGTAAAGGTTACTTACAACGTTAGTTGATATTCACCTGGTATTCAAGTCATCCAAATGCCTGGCAATCATTAGCATGGAAATGTTTGGTGTACTATGATTGGAGGGTACGATTTGACTTTATTGCTTTGGATTGATTCACACGTTGATTCTGCTAGGTCTTCATCATCTGATGATAAAGAATAGCTATTGCTTACTGGGACAGTATAATTGTTAACGACTTTTCATTTTTTTGAAGCACTTTTTGGGTCCATATTTTTCGCACTGACCCCTGAGGGCCCCGCGGTATTGTTATGTAGATCTTGTACACTAATTTTCACTAGTTAACACTGAGTATTATATTTATATTAACTATTGATTATCAGTAAGGTTATTTACTCACATAAGCGCACGTTAAACACCTATCCACTGCAAAGGTCAGAGGACAACTGTGACGATTAGGTTCGTCGACCGAGAATCGCTATACAATTCGCTGCAAATCTTGACAATATCTGATGATACATCTGCCTAATGTCTGCGGTAAAAATGTATCGGTGCGTTCGAGCTCGGGTAATCAATGTGACAATGTCTGATTGTAATTTTGGCCCGGTGTAAGAAATGTCATTGAAGGATTTCCCGTTGGAGTATTGGGCCGAAGCGTTAAAGACCACTCTGATTTTAGAAGGCGGATCGTCCGGGCGATGTACAGGATGGTGAGGAAGATAGAAAGTCACTCCGGACGCGTCGTCGGGTTCTGGAACTACGGACATGTGACCTAAGTCCAAGTATTCGCGCATGGAGGCGATGTAAGCTTCGCGTAAAGTGGGCTCACGGTGAAGGCGGGCTTCAAGTCGGTGAAACTGTTTGATAGCCCGGTAATAAGATTCACCCAAGTCGAGCGATTTTAGGGGTAATGGTGTTATGTAGCGACCCTTGATGTCGCACGAGACAGATGTCGTAAATAAGTCCTCACAAAGTTGTTCTTCGAAAGAGAACGGGGAGGGGATGGCGGTAACTTCCTCTAAATCCCAAAACCGTTGAAGCTCGCGGTTTAGTTGCAAGTTGGTGAGGGCGTTGAAAACTGACAACTCTTGACGCGCGGGGACTACGGCATTAGCGGCGTTGAGACGGGAGGCGATAAGTCTTGCCTTCAATATCCCTTACCTCTTTGGACCAAGTGATATGGCGTTTGGACGCGGGAGGACGACAGCTCCCCACGAAGCACCACCCAAATACGGTGTTTAGAGCAATGAGCCCGCTCTTAGGCGGAGAACCAATTCCTAAGAGGATACGAGGCAAGGCGTCTACTCCGAAGAGGAGGTCTATTGGGCCGGGATGGCATAACAAAGGATCGGCGGGCGTTAACTCTCGCATGTACGGTCTCGGAGATAAATCTACAGACGTGATGGGGAGTGCATGAGTGATGCTCTCGATCACGAATAATCGGAGCGTTAGAGGAGAAGACCCCGGGACTTCGATGGAAGCGGTGATGTATCCAGGGCAGGCGAGATTCGAAGAACCTCCAAGGACGCTAACCCCGACCGGGGCTAGTGATATTGGTAAGCCGAGTTGAGAAGCGGATGTTCTAGTGATGAAACTCACCTGGCTTCCCGAATCTAGCAGGGCTCGAAGCGATTTGGCTCGGTGATTAGGGCGCGATACCTCGACTTGTGCGGTGGGCAGAAGTGAAGGGGTTATACACCCCGTGGATCCTAACAAGGTTAATGGCGATTGAGGCGTGGTGAACGTTAACCAATGTGAGGTATCGGCGAATCGGTGATGATGATGAGACGAACGGCGATGGTGTGCTAGGTAATGGGAGTCCTCCGATGAATGGCGAGAATCCCTAGCAAATATAATCGGCGAGCGTGAAGGCCAGATGTGAGAGGGGGCAGGCGAGACGACGGCGGAAGGAAATCATTGGCGATATCTGGTTATACCTGAGTCTAGGGATCGGCGAGCAGTGGTTTCCTCAGGCGGGCTACTATCCCGGTGGGATGTCCGATGAAAGGGACGAAGGGATTGTGAGGGAGTCTGGTAACTCACCGGTGCATCAGAAGGGATAGACTCACAAGGTGATGGATTTGTGGGAATTCCTGTGAGTGATGATCCAAGGTTGGTGACCGGCTAAGTAATTTCCGATCGGGTGGTGGAGACGATGCGTGAAAGGTACGAACCGTCGGCGGAGATCGACGTCTTTGCTCGGTGTCGATGCGGCGTTGAGTGGAGTAGCGATGAGGTTGAAACGGTCTAAATGCCGAAGATTCTGACCGGGAGCAGCCGCGCATTAGGCTAGTCGATGATTCTGGGTGTGATGGAGATTCGGTAATGCCCCTATGTAGCAGGGTGTGATGGAAGCCTTGGCATGAGTGGCACCGCTGATTGGATTGGCATTGACCCGATGGATGAGATCCGAGAAAATTTATGCAAAATTTTTCTTTGCAAACCCAAGCCGTTCCCGGAAGAGTAAACTTTTGAACTCGCGGCAGTGGTATATATTGTGACATTCGTGGCAATAGGGACACTGCAGAGCTGCAGCGAATGAGCGAGCGACTCGGTTTATTGGTTGCAGAATGTTTTTAAAAAGGATTCCAAAGCCTGCGGTGATGCCCTCTACTATGCGTGATGCGAGCGCCAACAAGTTATCATATCGCGCGGTTAAGGTGGCCCATGCAATGGAATAATTCACGTCTAAATTTTCTAAATGGTTTATTACCGATAGAGCTCCTCATGAAAGGCAACTCTTAAGGTAGGTCAACTTAATTCCGTCATTTATGTCCTTGTTGTTATGTATGAGCGGGACGTATGTCGTTTTAAATGTTTGGAACTGAGTAATATCCCCGTTGAACATGGACAAATTTAGAGGGGAGAGGCGAATTTCCGAGATACTAGGCGCGGCGAACACAGCATCCGGTTGATTTGATATTAGCGCTTCTAACTCAATGATTTCGGCCTGCACCTGAATGAATTGTTCTTTAAGATTGGCGGGTACAGTTCGGTCATTGAGAATGCATTCGGTGATTAAAGCATTATGAGATGTTCTCATTTCGGCGATTAATTGGTTTAATTTATTGATTTGAATTTTGGCCCGTGAAATTTCCTTCTTAGTCACTGCCGCCTTACAATTTTCGGCGAAAATTCGAAATTCACTTAATAATCCTATTAATATCGCTTGGTGAGCGTTTTTAATTTTAGATGGACGACGACTAGACATTCTGAACTATTAACAATTTATAAGTCGGATGAAAAGAGAAATCAAAACTTAATTATATTAGAACAATAATAGCATTTACCAATGAACTTAAATTAACATATGGAATTGAACTTACAAATTAATATCAGATGGAATTGATAAACAGGATATAAATTAACATGCATTCAACATTTGTAACCTAAATAAAATGAAAGAGATAGTACATTTTTATGTGAATCACATGGGTCGGAGTAACCTTGAAACAATATGGCCGAATATACCACGTAACACAATGAAACAATATGGCCGGTGACTCCAATGCTTCAGTATTTGGTGAAAGAGAAAAAAAAATGATCTTATTACATTCTCGAGTTTCAGCACCAAGATGTTTGATCGCGTGATTAGACTGAACAGAAAAAAAAAATTACATATTCTAAATATGAGTTGATTAGATTCGGTGAATGAAATAAATTAGGCCAGATACTGAAACATGTGGTTTTTATTAAATCTAAATATATTAAAAAAGGTTAGGCAATTTTTACAAATAAAGAAACTAAGAAATTATCGCTTATAGATGTTTACAAAAGTAATGGTTAGTATTTACTGAAGAGACTGAGTTGGAATAATGCTATGAACGAAACTATTAAATATCAAATTTCAACTCGAAATGATTTTTCTTATAAACAAAACACCAAACTGGGGCGACGGGGCCAGTCGGCGAGGGACGGTAGACTCCTTATTGGATGGCGATGTCAAATATTCTTAAAGAATTGTAACCGCAAAGGGCGCTTGTTAATGCAAGTAAAGGTTACTTACAACGTTAGTTGATATTCACCTGGTCTTCAAGTCATCCAAATGCCTGGCAATCGTCTTCAGAGGATCACTGTCGTCCTCTCTGGACCACGTAATAGCAGAGGGGGTTGCAGAGATTCAAGGTGGCTCCTCAGTCTGATGTCGTGAATTTTGCAAGATGGTGTGTAATGAAAATAAACCTTTTTACGAAAACTAGGCTTTATGATTCACAATGATCATATGAATTTTTTAAAAGATTACAATAGGTTATAACTGCCAGAATGATAATAAATCATCACATTCTTCCGTCCTATTAAAATTTTAATTCATAGTCCTTCAATCGGGAAGGCGCGCGGTGCTCTCTAGTAGAGTGTCGCAGAGAATTTTCATGAGGATGAGCTTCATTGTTTATCCTGTGTCCTGTATCCTGGGTATCTTGATGTTGAAGGGTTCTTGCAGGTTCCGGCTCCTGTTGCCCAGTTGGCTCGAGCTCCGGATCAATTTCCTCAGGTTCTGTCTCAGTGATCGTCCCACCTTGAGGTGCTAAATGTTTCAACGATACTGTCGTCTCCGAGGCGTACCCTGGTATACTGTGGATTGACGTCAAGAATGTCAACTTCCTCGACCAATGGATTGAATTTACTTCTTCGTATCTGTTTTTACATCAAAGCTTTCTGTGAAGGTGAAAGCCAAGTCGGGAGTGAAATGCCGTTAGAAGATCGTCTGTTGTGTCGAAACATTCTCTCATGAGGTGTCTCGTTGGTTGCTGTGCACAACAGGGATCGAATTGAGTGAAGAGCATCAGAGAGCACCAATTCCCAATTCGATGGATCCAGCTTCCTATGTTCAAGAGCAAGAGATACAGTGCGCCAAATTGTGCCATTTTCTCGTTCAATTTGGCCATTTCCTGTAGGGTTATAAGGCGACGACATGGAAGTGGCTACTCCCCTACTATGAAGAAATTGTTGTAGCCCCCTGGATGCGAATGAGGTTCCTCGGTCAGTGTGCACATACGAAGGTAGACCAAATGTGGTGAATAAGTCAACAAGGGAGTCAATTACTGTTGATGAGTTCATATTGGGACATGGGTAGGCGAATGGAAACCTAGAGTATTCATCGACAATCGTTAAGAGGTATTTGTTCCTTGATTTTGACGGAAGAGGGCCCTTGAAGTCCATGCTGATTCTCTCGAACGGATGCGCCGCCTTAACGAGAGTAGACTTCGAGTTTTTGTAAAATTGAGGTTTTAAGACATTACAGGACGGGCACGATTCCGTCATCCTTTTGACATCCTCTACTGAATAGGGTAAATGATGAGTTCTTACCCAGTGGGTCATTCTAGTCACCCCAGGGTGCCATAAGTCGTTGTGTAGTGAATATAATTTTTCAATTTGGGTTGCGTTACATACCCTGGAGAATGTATCTGCTACTTGATTATATTTTCCCGGCCTGTAAATTATTTCATAATTGTAACATGACATTTCCAAACGCCACCTCTGTATCTTCTCATTTTTTATTTTATTCTGATGCTTCATATCAAACATGAACGATACAGAGCGCTGGTCCGTAATAATTTTGAAAAACCTTCTGAGTAAGAAATGTCTCCATTTTTTAAGGGCACTGACAACAGCATAAGCCTCCTTCCCAATGGCTGAATGTTTACTCTCGCTGTTTCTCAGCTTTTGAGACAATGCAGATGCAACTGGCCGTCCACACTGCGATAGAACAGCTGAAATCGAGAAATCAGAGGCATCCGTTTCAACTAAGAATGGCTCCAAGTCATCAATCGTACTCACTATTGCCTTAGAGATCTCAGTTTTGAGTTGGTCGAAGTCAGATATAGCTTCAGGAGTCAAGGGGAAGGTTTTTGAATTAAGAAGCCGTTTGACTTTGTCCGAATAGTTAGGGACCCATCTAGAATAGTGAGCGAGCATTCCGATTGTCCGCTCAAGGGCCTTCTGACTGTCTGGGGGTGGAAGATTGAGCAGCGGCTTTAGACGTTCAGGGTCAGGAGATATGGTCCTACTTCCGATTTTATAACCAAGCAAATTTATTGAAGTTAGTGAGTACTTGCTTTTTTCTTCATTGATGGTGAAACTGTTAATTTACACTAAACAAAACTGGATGAATTAAGATAAACTTTATTGAATAACATTCCACATGCTCAATAGAAATTACACTAAACTGGGAGGTTAACATAGGTTACAATACAGGGCTCCATGGAGGTTACATCTCAATGTAGCCACCCTTGACACCCCCCTCATTAAGCTCTATAAATATAGCATTTAATAAGGAAATTAAAAAAAACAAAACATTAAAACATTATATACCTATCACCTACATTATTTCAAAATTATTATTTAATACATTATTATTTGGTACATTATTTAAACACAATCTTCTTACATTTTTTTTTTTTTTTTTTTTAATACAATAATAAGTATTATACAAGATAATCAAATGATATAAACTTAAAGAGTAGAAATAAAATAAAAATACAATTACAAATCAAGCCGCTGAGGCTTTTTAACTATGCGACCATAACGCGTTACAACCGAACCTTCATTCATTTCTGGAATGTAACAGTTATCTGAAACAGTGGAGGTATGAGAGTCATTATCTGGTATAGGGCTATTGACATCATCTTCACTGACAGGTATGTCAAAAATTGTATCCCTAAATAAATTACTTCTATGGTTTTCATTAAAATGAATGTCTACATCACCCTTATACTTTTTAATAAAAACTGAATTTCTTCTATACAACTTTCCTCCAAGTTTTACAAGGTATGATCTGAATTTTAATTTTTTTACAATCACTCCTAATGACCATAACTTATTAAATTTGTCTTGAACTAATACCTGGTCACCTTCAACAAACTCCTCAGGTTTTTTACAATGTTGATTGTAGTAAGCCCTTTGATTTTCTTTGTTACATACTTTAGGATCACTAATAGTTTTTGGTAAAAGATGGTGGTCACCAATTGGTAATTTTGTTCCGAGGGTTCTACTTTGGAGGAGCTGGGATGGAGAGTATTTGAGTCTTGCTACTGGGGAGTTCCTATAATTTAATAAATACAATTCTATATCATCATTTTCATAAAAACATTTTTTCAGCATGGATTTCACCACACCAACTGCCTTTTCGGCGAGGCCATTACTTTTTGGGTAATAAGGACTAGAGGTAATTATATTAAAATTCCATTCGTTTGAAAAATTTCTAAATTCCTGTGAGCTGAAAGGATTATTATCAGCTATGACAATTCTTGGGATTCCAAAAGAGGCAAAAATAGATTTAAGGCATTTAATTATTGTTGCGGCAGATTTATCTTTCAATTGGCTCAACTCAATCCATCTGGAATAGTAATCTATGACAACAAGATAATATTTACTACCAAATTCAAGAACATCCATTCCTACCTTATTGAAAGGGATAGGTGGAATTTCATGAGGAAGCAAAGCCTCTTTGGTTTTGGACCTTTGAAATCTTTGACATACTTTACATGTATTCACAATATTAGTTACATCGGACATAACTCCAGGCCAGTAGAAAAACTTTTTAACCGTATCCTTGGTCTTATGAAGCCCAAGGTGTGTTTCATGAAGCAAGTGCAGAATTCGCTTTCTATAAGCAGGGGGAACAATCAGTCTACCTTCAAGATAAACTAGTCCATTTTCAACTGTGATATCGTTTCTTATTTTATAATAATGACTGAGGTCTCCAGACTCATGCAGTGATTTAGGCCACCCTTCTCTATAATATTTCAAAATTGCATTTAAAACAGCATCATTCGCAGTTTCAATTTTTAAATTATTCAAATGAGTACCCGAGCAATCAAACTGAACCCCCACGGTATGTATCACATCCCTCATTGATTCATCATCCTTAACATCTTTTTTCAAAAAATTTCTAGAAAGCAGGTCAGCTATCACCATTGATTTACCAGGCAAGTATTTCAAATCGAATTTATAAGGTAACAGCTTCAACCTTAGACGTTTAAGCCTATTATTTTTTATTTTTTCTAGATCTTTAAAAATAATTGAAGTCAAAGGTGAATGGTCAGTATATACCGTAACGTTAGCATGACCATAAACATAATTATGGAATTTGGAAAATGCAAATGTAATCGCTAACAATTCTTTCTCAATTTGAGCGTACTCCTGCTCAGAAGAAGTCAAGACCCTGCTGGCATATAAAATTGGCTTCCCTTCTTGTAACAATGTGCAGCCCAAAGCACGGCTGCTTGAATCCGCTTGGATATCTATTTTTTTAGTTGAATCGAAACAAGCAAGTAAAGAAATATCTGATACTATTGTTTTCAATTGGACAAAGGCATTATTATGATAATCGGTCCAGAGCCAGACAGAATCTTTTTTCAACAAAGATGTCAATGGTGCACACAACTCAGAGAGATTAGGGATAAAATTTCGTAAAAAATTAATCATGCCCAATATTTTCTGCAAATCTTTGACATTTAAGATGGATTCTATTCGGCCTCGATCCACTTTATAACCATTTTTGGTAAATATGAATCCCAAATATCGTCATCTACAAAATATTGAATTTTTTCAGCATTAAACTTTATATTATATTTTCTGGCCACAGATATCACCTCATCAACTGTAGTTTTAAGTTCCTCTCCTGTTTCGCCAAAGCACAAAATATCATCAAAATATACAACAACATTTTTTATATGACCAAAATACTTAAAAGTTAATTTTTGAAATAACTCAGGCAAAACTGAAAGCCCAAAAGGAGCTCGTAAATATTTATACACGCCGAATGGAGTGCTGAAACAACAGAGTTTACTGGACTCATCGTCAAGGCGGAGTTGGTGAAATCCATGTTTCAAATCAAATAAACAAAAATGACTCTTATTAGCAAGCTTTGATCTAATTTCCTCTAAAGTAGGTATTTCATAATAATCTCTGAGTAAGAATTTGTTTAAATGATTGGGATCTATACACAAACGTAAAGACGAGTCGGGCTTTTCAACAATTACAAGGCTATTGATCCATTCACAGGGCTCATCCACTGGTTCAATTACTTTTTTAGCAACTAAATCATCTAAGCAGCTTTTTAATTTTTCTTTGATCTTGAATGGAACCCTACGAGCAGGATGGGCCCTTGGAGTGGCATCTTTAGAAAGTTTCAACTTACAAATGTCCGGAAAACAACCAAGGCCGTTAAAGACGTCTTGATTTTGTTTGATGAATTCGGTTGAATTCGGTATGATCAGAGTCTCCTCCACTCGTTGTACCAGTCCTAGGTCAATGCAAGACCTGAGACCTAGAAGTGGTCTTCTTTCTTCATCCACCACCATGAATCTTGCTGTTATTCGTTTGAGTTTGTTCTCCAAAGGAAGGGAAACAGTTCCAAGTGGTCGAATTAGAAATCCTCCAAAACATTCCAGTGATACGTTTGTCTTAGCCATTCTCGGAGCCTGAGGAATACGGTCCAACAATCCCACAGGAATGACATTTACCTGTGAGCCTGTGTCCAGTTTGAATGTAACAATTATATCCCCAATCATTACTTTCGCCAACCACTCATTGTCCATGCTGCCCCTCATATCACAGGAATGTACATGCAAGGAGTCCAGCTTGAAAATGTCAGGATCTTCACGTGTTGTTTCGACCAATTCTTCAGTTTTACTATTCCTAGTGCCAGAGTTACATTTCTTTGCGAAATTATTCAGTTTTTGACAAATAGAGCATTGCTTACCTAGGGCAGGGCAGCGCCCACAAGCATGCTTGTACCCACAACGATTGCAGCAACGATTTGATGGCTTGAGTTGAGTTAAACTATTGTTGGATTTAGCTGACGACTTTGGTTTTAATTCTAAAGTTTCTGCTGTATCAGTTTTGTTATTAGTTAACAGTTTCATGTTGGTTCCTGCCAATTCTATCGTTTTACAAAATTCAATAGTTTTTTCAAGTGAACAGTCTTCTCTTAATAATCTTTCTTGGGTACTTTTTTCGTATATTCCCAGAACTATTTGGGTCCTTAATAATTTATTTTCTTGATCCCCGAATTTACAGGGAGCTATTAATGCCTTTAAATCAGTGAAAAATCGCTCAAAAGGTTCGTTAAAACCCTGTTTCCGATTAAAAAATTTAAAGATAGTTACCGTTTCATTTTTCTTCGGGATACAGTGTTTTTCTAAAACATCCAAAATAGCTAAAACTGTCTCGTTTGAAGGAGTGAGGGTCGTAATAGTAGCATATAATTGCAATCCATCCGAGCCTAATAAATTTTTCAATCTTGCCACTTGAACCTCTCGAGACTTCTTCTCCGTTTCTGTTGCCACAAAGTATACCTCAATTTCTCTCCTGAAGCGGAGAAAACTTTCGGCGAGATCGTCTCCATAGGTATTGAAATTCGACGGCTTATTGAATTCCATGATAAATTACGACTGCGCCATGTTAATTTACACTAAACAAAACTGGATGAATTAAGATAAACTTTATTGAATAACATTCCACATGCTCAATAGAAATTACACTAAACTGGGAGGTTAACATAGGTTACAATACAGGGCTCCATGGAGGTTACATCTCAATGTAGCCACCCTTGACAGAAACCATATTTTTTGACTGCACCAGTAAAGCGCTTGAGATTTTTATCGTGTTCCTCCTGATTCCGACCACATACCGTTACATCATCCAGGTAAGCATAAGTTTTCTCAAGTTTTTCGTGAGTAATAAAGTCAGCAGTTATAACCTATTGTAATCTTTTAAAATATTCATATGATCTTTGTGAATAATAAAGCCTAGTTTTCGTAAAAAGGTTAATTTTCATTACAATTTATTATTCACAATGATCATATGAATATTTTAAAAGATTACAATAGGTTATAACTGCTAGAATGATAATAAATCATCATATGGTGATTCGTCCACATGATCATCATCGTCTTCAGATGATCACTGTCGTCCTCTCTGGACCACGTAATAGCAGAGGGGGTTGCAGAGATTCAAGGTGGCTCCTCAGTCTGATGCTGTGAATTTTGCAAGATGGTGATTCGTCCACGGTTGAGCAGCAAGTGAAGATATTCGGAGAGCATGTGGTGTATATGCAAATTTCTTTCTGTTTAGATGGCTATAGCCGTTCATGGCGGCAGTGACTCAATTATTGGATATACACTGTTTGACAGTTACACGACTGAACAGACCGCTTCTAAGATTCCATATAATTCGGCTCTATGTAATGAACAACCAGAAAGCAATTTATACAGAGAGGATTGTTTGTGCTTAGGAACATAAATCGCACAGCCCGATTCATCTTTGATTTTTGAACCATCGGTATAAATATAAACATGGTGGGGCCACTTGTCAGTAAGCAAGGCTTTTATAGTAGGGGTAGCATTGAATGGGGCAATGAATTTTTACCTACTTCTATTTTTATATTAATTTTTTGCAAGCATTTCACATTGTATCTCATATTGAAGAGGATTTTTATTTGAATATACTTCACATAGTGGTTGATGGTATTTAATAAAACTATTATATACTAGCGGAGTATACTTCTTTTTCTGCCAGTATGCCTTATTTAGGATGAGAACACTAAGATTTACTACTTTATTGTAGCATTTCTGATTACTTGCAAAGGTTTTAAAAAGAATTCTGTCTGTTAGTAGTTGTCTTCTGAATTTAAGAGGTGGTTCGTTTGCTTCATTTAATAAGGCGTCTATTGGGGTGGACTTATTGCGCTCGTAAGCAAATTCTTATGCTCCTATTATGCATTCCGTCTAGCTAAGGCAAATGTGTATAAGGAGCCTCTCCATATATCGCTGCTCCATAATCAAATATCGATCTTATCGCACTCCTATAAAATAATAAAGAAATATTAGTATCTGCTCCCCATTTACTGTTGCTGCTAATTATTTTTAAAATGTTCAATTTTTTTCCGATCGCTTTTTGATTTCCTGAATGTGTTGACTCCAATTTAGTTTTCGGTTAAAATATACTCCTAAGAATTTCACGGTATGGACCCTTGTGAAGGTAGTTCCAGCTAGTTGAATTCGGTCATTATCTGGAAATGCACGTACTTTACTGAATGGGCACACAATGGATTTGGAAATTGAAATTGTCATTCCAATGTCTAGTTCCCAACTCCTTAAACCTCTTACTGATTCGTCTAATAACTCCACACACCTATTAATATCTCTGTGAGAAGTATATATACATATGTCATCGGCAAATTGTATGATAGAAGTCTCTTGAGGTAGGTATTTTCTTATGTCAGCTGAAAATATTGCGAAAAGTAAACTGCCTCCCAGAGGTAAAATTACTTGGGCTATTTTATTTGATATTTTTAATGTTATTATTCTATAGCTGATCAAATTTATTATTGTTTCAACACATTTAATGGGGATTTCTGACCCTACACCATTGTTTAAATCTAAAACACAATCATTATGTCAACCTGTTTTTTTCCTAATTCTTTTATTTGTCCCATCGTCAGTCCTATTTTCTATCTGACCTAAATCCTGGTTACCTTCAACAATATTACTGTCATTATAAATATTATCAATTTATTCTAGTTTAGGGGTCTCCGATGTGATTATTTGACGATGTTCATCTTCAATGAACTTAACATCTCGTGATATTATAATCTTATTATTTGTAATATCAAAAAACCTATAGGCATTTGTGGCATAACCAACCATGATGACCTGATTACATCCGTTGTCAAGTTTAGTAACGGAAGGTCTATTATCTCTTATGAATGCTCTACAGCCGAATTTCTTAATTTTTAAATAATTTATTTTTATATATTATTAAACCACATCTCTGCTGGAATACTTCCATCATAACATGGAATACGTCCTTCTCCTAACATGCACTTGGCTTTTTCTAAAATGGACCTATTCATGCCTTCAGTTTCGCCATTTAATTGTGGGGTATACGGAGGAGTATATTCAATTTGGATACCTTGACTTAAACACCAGTTTTTAAATTCTGCTGATGAAAACTCCCACCCATTATCACATCTAGGTACTGTTACGGCCTACTGGGTGTAAAAATGAATAAACTACTTCAAATTCGAGATACTAATATTTATTAACAAAGTGACAAAAAGAATATAATGAAATTACTAACAATTAAATTATTAAACTAATATAAAATTACAACAATATTCTAAAGCTTATATTATTATATTATATATTATATTATTATACACCTAGGCCTAACTCCTATTTAATTACTAAATTATTATAAGGTATTACTAATTCTAAACACCTTAACTATTTACATAAATTTGTACGATTACTATAAAATTACACTACAGTTCACAACTACTAATTAACACTTGGGTCTGGTTTGATTGAGTTTTGGGAGATTATGTGTCCAAGAAGATTTATCGATGTTAGGTCGAACTTCCTCTTTTCTTTGTTCATCTCAATGCCCAGCCTATCAAGTGCCACCAGTAACTTTGTGTGAGATTTCAATCAAGGTCAGGTTTATCAATGCCACAAACAGTGATGCCATTAAGGTAAGCATAGACACTTGTAAGATGTTCATCAGATATGATTTGGTCCATCACGCGCTGGAAACAGGCAACTCCATTTGTTACAGCAAACGGTATCCGTGTGAATTGATATAGCTTACCTTTCGCTTCAAATGAAGTAAATTTCTTATCCTCTTCCTGTAATGGGATTTGATGGTTGGCATTTCTTAGATCTATAGCACTGAAATGCTTGAAACTAGCAACTTTTCGAATAAGCTCGTCAACATTGGGTAGAGAATAATCACCGAGAAGTGTAAACTTATTTATAGTCTGTGAATAATCTCAGCAGTTCGCTCTCCACGGCGAACTGCTTGGTTCAATGACTCCTTCCGAAAGGAGCCGAGCCACCTCAGCTTCAATTAATTTTGAGTCAGCATCAGAGTTACGACGGGATTTAGTAGCGATTAGACGACAGTCAGGAGAAAGATGATTGAAGAGTCGCGGAGATTCGCCTTTGGCAACAGAAGAGCAGATCGATAGAGGGCCTTTAACACCACCGAAATTCAATTGGATGTTTGAATGCTCTTTTAATATGTCATGGCCTAAGAGAACATCAGAACAAAGTTCTTTTAACACGGTTAGTTTGCAGTTGATGTATATGTGCTCAGTGATTTCAAGCTTTGTAAGAACATATCCCTCAATCTTGGTACACAGGGAAGTGGCTGCATGGATACCCAGCCTTTAGTTGGGATAATTTGTATATTGTTCTTGTTCACAAAGTCTAGGCTAACAAATCTCCCGGAACTTCCAGTGTCCACTAGAGAACTACATGGTACCCCATTGACAGCACCTAAGATAACAGCCCGGCTCAAATGTGGTAAGCATTGGTTGTTTACAAAGGCGAGGATGGCTACAGTGACTTCTTTTGTCTTTTTCAATTATTTCTTTGGCTTTCGACAAACTCGGGCATAGTGCCCTTTGATACTGCAATTCCTACACTCCGCAGCAAGAGATGTACAAGATGATCTCGGATGTTGATTATATCCACAGAAGAAGCACTTCTTGTTCTTATTTACTTGTTGCACCCTTGCACAAACGTTGTTGGAATGATCATCTGTTTCATGTCTAGGGCCACCATTAGTCGTGTGAAGAATAGTGATGGTGCTGGAGTTACAGCTAGCACTGCCAAGATCACTGTTACTGTGTGTGTACCGTTCTGCTTGTTGTTGGGCAAGTTTGAGAGATCCTGCACGTTGGACAGAGTCATCTAAACTCAGTGTAGTCTCTTCAAGTAATCTTTGGCGAATTTGACGAGAAAGTAATCCATTAATGAATGCATCTCTTATATACAGGTTCTTATGCTCTTCGACTGTAACAGCTTGAAAAGCAAAATCTGTTTAATAAGATTAATAATTCCTGAAATTGGGAGCCACCGTCTGTTCTCACAACTGCTGGACTTCCATGACGTGAGAGGTGGGTTTGCATTCATTAGTCTATAAATAAGATTGCGGTGAAATCCGAAAGTGTCCATCACAGTTTGAAAATACCTGTACCCATCAAAGTCTCAGGCCTAACAGGTCCACATAAGTTTGTACAGATTATAGAAAAGAAATTTCTACCCTTAGGTAAAGCTGAACTAAATGGTTTTCTAACCATTTTCGATTTTATGCAAATATCACTGATGCAAATTTGCTAACCCCATCCAAATTTGTTTCCCCGGTCAATTTTCCTAGCTTTTTCATTGCATATAAGCCTGGATGCCCTATCTTTTCATGGAGCGTTACACTTGCAAAGGATCCGGAAGGGCACATAAAATCAGAAAAATAATGTTTGCCTTATTATAGTGCGCTTGGGTTCATAAAGGAAATGATTTATAAGATAAACACAGATTTATTTATGACAGAACACAGAAAGGCGAGAGAGAACAAAAGACAAAGACACAGACTGTTACACACTAGAGACACCCTCGATAAGAGAAATATCGATATGTGTAATTGATACATACTAACACTCCCGCCCAATTTCACATTAGGTTGATTAAATTCAATTTATTACAAAACTTTTCAAATTTGCACAAAGGCAAAGCCTTGGTCATTAT
This sequence comes from Arma custos, assembly GCA_037127475.1. NCBI lineage: Eukaryota > Metazoa > Arthropoda > Insecta > Hemiptera > Pentatomidae > Arma > Arma custos. The sequence continues at coordinate 34,982,263 of CM073759.1, forward strand.
ATCTGCTAACTGTTCAGAGGTCTCTATGTAGTGTATCTTAGCTTTACCTTGACTAACCATATCTTTTACAAAATGAAACTTAACATCAAAGTGTTTAGACCTTTTAGTCTCCAAAGTTTCAGCTATTTTAATTGTAGACTGATTGTCTTCATATACATGTATTACATTATCAGTTTTGGAAATATCCTTTAGCAGGTTACAAAGAAATAATGATTCAATTAAACAGCAGCTGAGAGCATAAAACTCAGACTCTGTACTACTTAATGCAATAACTGTTTGCTTTTTCGAGCTCCAATGAACTACATTATTATTGATTTTAATTAAAAAACCTGATACACTCTTTCTATCATTCAAGTCATTAGCAAAATCTGCATCAACAAAAGAATCTACAGATAACTTATCCCAAGCAGATTTAGTAAAGTTTAAACCAACATTTTCAGAATATTTTAAATATCTTATAATATGTTTTACATGTTTCCAATGTAATTTTGAGTAACAGTTCTGAAATCTGCCAAAGTATGAAACACAAAAGCATAAACCAGGCCTTGAGCCTAACATCAAATACATTAGACTGCCAATTAGTTCTTTATAGCGTAGACTTGTATCACAAAAATCTGATTTAGTTAAATTTAGTTTAGGTTGAATTGGAATTTTATAAGGTTTACAATCAGACATACCAAATTTGCAAATAATTTTCCTAATGAGACCACTTTGGTTGAGAACAATATTACCATTTTTACTAAGAATAATGTTCATACCTAAAAATTGTAAATTACATCTAGAACTTAAATCCTTGATATCAAGTTTTGACATAAGTTGACATTTAACTTTACTTATTTCATCCTCTGAATCTGATACCAATAAAAAGTCATATACCCAAATCAAAATATATGTACCTTCTTTATAATAAAGACATGGATCTACTTTAGATCTTACAAAGTTCAAAAACACCATTAATACAATCATTCCAGGCTTTAGGGCTCTGTCTGAGACCATAGAGAGCCTTTACTAATTTTAAAATACTTTTGTCACTGCACTTAACACTTTCAGGAGGTTTCATATAAACAGACGTACGTAACACACTTTTCACAGTTCCTTCTTCATTAATCTTGGTAGTAAACACCCAAGGACTGTCTATTATGCAGGTACATTCAGGAGGAGTATCAACCACTTCCCACGTCTTGTTGGCTTCCAAAGATTGCTCTTCATTTATTGCTGATCTCCAACCTTCATCAGTGATAGCTTCAGAAAATGAGTTAGGAACATTACTATCAGCCGAGACTGATAAAGCAAATAGGTCAAAGGCGAAATTTGTCATAAAATCATCCAAATAATTTGGTTTTTTTCTAACTCTTGTAGATGATCTATGCACTAACTGTTTAGTTACCATACCAGTGTTGGCAAGATGAAAGTGTACAATATATAATTTTCCGTGGAGCTGACCTTTCAACACTTTGTTCCCAGAAATAATTTTGACACTTGAGTCTTCAAAAACTACCTTACATCCCTTTTCCTCTAACTTGAGGACTGACAAGAGATTAAATGATAAATTATCGCAGACTAATACATCAGAAATGTCAACTGTGTCTCCATTATCAGATAAACACCGTAAATCATCTTTTGTACATGCACTTACAGACTCGCCAGCCTTAGCAACACCAATTTCCAAGTTCACTGCAGATTCATTATTAAGATAGTCTTTAAAATCACTTCTCAATAGATGACAACTGGCTCCTGAGTCAATAACAAAAAAAGTTCTGCTCGATTGTTGATTAACGAATGCACTGTTGACAGGGTTTGACTCATCCACCAAAGTAGTTGTAAACAAAAACTCTGTCTTATCACTGGTCATATCATTTGAAGAGGCAGCTAAACTTTTATTCTTCAACTTTGGGCAAAAATTCTTAATATGACCACGACGTTTGCAATAGTAACAAATCACATTAGAATGTTTTTCAGAAGTTACACTTTCACTTGTATTCTTTGAAATGGAAAATTTATTAAATTTACCCTTTCTCCTATAGGACGAAAATGCGTTATGAGACTCTTCCTCCTTTTTTACATTTCTCTCATAATCAGCTAACAGAGTGTTCTTGACATAATCCAAGCTTAAAGCTGATTGATCTTTATTAAATAAAATGTCCATAGCAGAAACAACTGAGTCAAAATCAGAAGGCATGGCAACAAGAAGTTGATTAACAATCTCATCTTCTTCCAGCTTTCCACCAGCCACTCTCACCTCCATTGCCATAGATTCGAAGTCTTGTAGAAAATCTTGAAGAGGCCTGTCATTCTTATATTCCATCTTTCTCCAAGCTTTTTGAGCGGTAACAAGAGACTTCATTCCTTTCTTCTCATACGTTGTAGCTAGAGCATCCTTAATGAGTTTAGCACTCCCTTTACTCATGATCATTGGTAGAATATTGTCGGCAAGACCCTGGACAATAATAATATTTCGAGCCTTCACATCCTCTTGATTGAACACTTTGAGCTTAGCTTCGGCAGATGGGGGTTCTTTGTTCAAAACATGAAGCACTCCATTCTGCTCCAAAAACAATTTAATTCTGAAGCTCCAATAGGGATGTGGACTAATTTTTGGAATTGCTTTTATTATATAGATAGGCCCTGTAAAAACACGAAAATAATAATTTTGTGAAAAAATATGTCAAATTTCAATTAAAAAAAAATGAAATGTAAATCGTTTTCGAAATTCCCGCTAAAACGCCCCGAACTGTCAACTGGCCATGAACTACGTCACTATACGCCTCCCTCCAGTCTCTCGCGCGCTGTCAAACATTTCTTGACTGAGTTTTTCCGAATAAATTGTTTCCGTAGTGTGGTTTGTACTATTTGTCGTACTTCCACATACATTCCAAAATCCTGCCACGTTTTGCTGGAGTATCAGGAATGTTGCCACCCATAATCAAGGATACCAAGGCACCATCACTTGTTTTACATTTTTTAACTTCATAAGCTTTGGAAGTCGTTATTCTACTAAATCTTAATTCGTGCCAAAGTTTGCTGCCGTTCTGGTCTCTTGTGTTTTCTTCAACCTTCTTTAATAACTCTGTAGTAAATAATCCAGATATCTGCTTGATAAAGTCTTCACTGCATTGTTCTCTATAGTTTTGCACTAACTGGTACATAGAGAGCCCTTCTGCCTCATTAGTGATGTTTTGTACATACCTTAATAATTCACAGTTTCTGATACCTTGTGCTGTAGCCTTTTCCACAAATTTGTCAAAAACACTGGCATCTGAAGAAGTTGAAACTTGTCCTTTGGCTAATTCTGTAGCTGTAATGAATTTTAACGTTGTTCCGACCTTCGATAGTTGAGACTTTTTCCAGTAGCATTCTACCTGAGTACTAGATGGCTCTTCGCTTCTTCGATGCAGCCACATCAAAAAAGCCACTGCATGTTTGCAACCACCTGCTGATGCAGCACAATCGTGGCATTGTGAACCGATAACAACACTGTTTTTTTCATCCACAATGATGTGATGATGAACACAGTGACTGTGTACGGTTCAGCATGCACTTTGTGTTCAGGGCACACGTGGCACTTCAATGTACAAACATCGGATTCTCTTTTCAACTGAACGTATCCTATTGCATCATCGCCATAAGATTCTCTTGAAGATCTGGAATAGACAAAATAAGACCATAATCATCATCATCATCATCACAGGCACTACAACCCGGTACGGGTCTTCGCCGCATCAATACGTCGCCTCCATTCCTCTTTGTCTTGTGCAAGGGTCTGCCAAGCTCTGGTGTCCAGAAACTTCACTGCATCGGCTTGGACCTCATCCGCCCATCTCAGTCGTGGCCGTCCTCTCTTTCTTCTGCCATCCACGTACCCAAACAATAGCCGCTTGATTGGTCCTTCCCTATCCATTCTTGCGATGTGCCCAGCCCATCTTAGCCTAGAGAGTCGTATAAATTGCACCACATCCGGTTCCCGGTAAATTTGATACAACTCTGCATTATGCCTTAGTCTGTACTGGTCATTGACTTTAACTGGGCCAAACATCCTTCTCAGAATCTTTCTCTCAAAGACTTGCAACCTAATGGCGTCTGTTCGTGATAATGGCCATGTCTCCGAGCCATAAGTCAGAACAGGTCTAGTAAGAGATTTGTACAGGATGATCTTGGTGGATCTAGCCAGCAAATGCCCTCTCAATATTTTAGCCAGGCCAAAATAACACCTATTAGCTGAAGTGAACCTTCTCTGTACTTCTTGACTGGGCATATTTTCTGCACAAACTAAGGACCCTAGGTACACGAAATTGTTTACACTTTCAAACGTGTAATCTCCAAATGTAACTGTATGTGGTGGTGGCCTTGTTGAGTTGGCCATCATTTATTTGGTCTTCGTTTGGTTAATACTTAGGCCCATTACCCGTCCAGCTGCCTCTATGGCTAAGAAGGTCCTTTCCAAGTCCCACTGCGATCTAGCTATAATATCTATGTCATCTGCATAGGCTAATATTTGGATTGACTTGGTGAGAATCGTCCCACTTCTTTGGACTTCGGAATCCCTTATCACCTTTTCTAGTGCGAGATTAAAAAGTAGGATAGGCCGTCTCCTTGTCTTAGCCCCCTTGTGGTCGTGAATGCCTCTGATCGGTCTCCTTGTATTCTAACCTGACATTTCGATCCTATCATCAGCAGCTCTGTTAGATGGATCAATTCAAGGGGAATATTCATTGTTTCCATCGCCTGGTACAACCTCTCTCTAATGACACTGTCATATGCACTGCTAAAATCTATGAAAAGGTAGTGTGTGATGATATTGTATTCTCTTGTTCTTTCGAGCAGGGTCCTTAGTGCAAAGATTTGGTTGGTTGTTGATCTTCCTCTCATGAAACCACATTGGTAGACTCCCACCTCTCTTTCTGCATGAGGGAGTAGCCTCTGGTAGACGACATTAGATAGCACCTTGTATGTGCAACTGAGCAGGGTTATGCCACGGTAATTATTGCAATCCGTTTGGTCTCCCTTTTTATGGAGAGGATGTGCTTTGTTTTTCCTGTCTGTCGCTGCCTGACATTCCGAATCAAACCATTCAGACCTCTGGAGAGCTTCCTTCATACCCAGAACCTCTTCTGCAATTTGATTGATGGCAACTTTGCAGTGGTTCCATCTTCCATTCACCGTATCTTCTGTTGGGCCCCCTTCTAAAGCTTTATCAAGCCTCTGCTTAAATTCTTCCCTAAGCTCTGGTTCATGTAGTTTCTGGGTATTGATCCTTTCCTTTCTAGCACCTTTCATTTTATGAGCATTACTTATTCTGGCTCGAAATCGTGCCACAACCAGATAGTGATCGCTATCAACATTAGCTCCTCTAAATGTTCTCACTGCCATGAGACTAGACCTTTGTCTCCGACTAACCAGGATGTGGTCAATTTGGGTGCTTGTATTGTTGTTTGGTGTAACCCACGTAGCTTTATAAATGTTCTTACGATCAAACATGGTGCTACCAACAACCATATCCTGGGATGCGGCGAAATCCACCAGCCTTGAACCATTATCATTACTTTCACAATGTAGGCTATGTCTTCCTACGATTGGCAAAATAGCGGGATCTCTTCCAACCTGTGCATTAAGGTCACCCAGGACTATTTTTATATCATGGCTTGGGCATTCTGCTAGCACCCTTTCTAATTCATGATATAAATCATCCTTAACCAGTTCATCTGCCACCTCAGTCGGTGCATGAACCGACACCAAAGAGTAATTTCTAAATCTGCCCCTAATTCTCATCATGCATAGCCGATGGTTAACTGCTTTAAAATCCATGACACACTCCCTCATGTCACCGCTTACCACGAAACCTACCCCAAAGATATGTTCATTCCGGTGGCAACTATAATATATGGTATGATCTTTCTTCTCCATGATTCCAGAGCCTATCCATCTCATTTCCTGTAGTGTTGTGATGTCCGTCTTATACTTAGAAAGTTCATCCAAGAGTAATTTTAATGCTCCAGCTCTATACAAGGTACGAACATTCCACGTCACCAACTTGAATTCCTTAAGAACGCCTGGTCGATACCGATTAGACAGTCCAAATCCGAGGCAATTTTCTTGATGTTTCACAGCCACAAAAATTTTTGTGAGAGAGGAGCAGCTGACCCCTCCGCTCAACCCCCAACCTGGAGGACCAGGTTGTGACAATAGGGTCATAATTATACTACTAAATCTTTCTACATAACCTAACTTTATATTTGTTTGATATACACTGCCAGTCAAAAGTTTGAGACCACTTCAATTTGTTGGGAAAATTAGGATTAAATCAAACAAAATACAGTGTATTAGTATAAACTTATAGGTACTTACAAAGACTCCGCTGCACAAAAGTCCTTGTTTCTAGCAAAGAAACTTGCCACTATCATAGAATCAATCTTAGGTAAGTTACAACTACTTCCTTTGATGAATCCAGTCTCCATTGTGATAAAATCGTAAAATATTACCGTTGTTGTAACAAATTATTAAGAGAAATAGTTCACTGTACACTGGTTATAAACTTGTTTATGCCAGCTGTCAACGACTTGTGCCGAACGATGATGTCACGCGCTCTGATTGGTGTTAGCAGTCACGTGATATTGGGTAATAAATAACGCGATTTTAATCAATTTTATTTAATTTAAGACGAATAATTAAGTTCTTAAAATGTTATTTTAGGTTTCTAAAAATTGCCTTTAATGTGTAAAACATAACTTTACATGAATTTGTAACATGTGTCCACATCCCTATTACCAAAATTGGTTCCATCAAATGGCTTGATTGCCATAACGAATCACAAAACACACGAACAGCCGAACACGTGTCACCTAACCTCGCACAAGTCAAAAATTTTCAAAAATCCGATTTAACTATAGAAATCAAATTCCTATTAAGACATTCTGGGCCCATAACCTATTAGAGTGCGCTTGGGTTCATAAAGGAAAAGATAAACACAGATTTATTTATGACAGAACACAGAAAGGCGAGAGAGAACAAAAGACACAGACACAGACTGTGACACACTAGAGACACCCTTGATAAGAGAAATATCGATATGTGTAATTGATACATACTAGCATGCCTACCTTACGACCAGCCAGAATAGTTTTACCTTTCCCTGATATTACCATTGTATTTTTTTTTAATTATGTCGTAACCTTCCTCTCTAACCTTTGGTACAGACAAGAAATTATGTTTTAAATTCTCAACAATTAATACATTAACTAAACTGCATTCCCTGAGAAATTTAATGTACCGTCTGCTACAATGATTGAGACAGGTGTGTCTAAATTAAAAACATCTTTCATAATAGATTTTAAAGACGAATGGACCATGTGCTCTGAATCACAAACAAAAGAAAATTTTAAAGAACACTCATTGACATAAGTCACACTACCTTTAAGAGAAGTAGCTGTGAAAACAACTGAAGAATCTTTATCCATGGCGTAAGCTTCCATGATTCCACCTGTTGCAGCTCCATCTCTTGATCTCCAGGCGCCACCTCATCCTCTCGATGAAGTAGATCGTTTAAGTTTGGGGCAAAACCTTTTCGTATGAACCAACTCGTTACATTCATAGCAACTGAATGTCTTTTTGCTATATAATGAGCAATTTTTTTTTTTTCTTCAAACTTTACACCCAACTTTTCAATATTACAATTGTCTAAAAAAACAACAAAATGACAAAATACAAAATAATAGTATACAGACTAATTACAGCCTTTACATCTATTACATTGACATTTTTTTCACATTTATGACATGACTGATTTGGATATGATTTAATGAAACCAACTATAATACAAACAAAATTTTACCTCTAACCCTCATATTGACGGTGGCTAAATTTCTGTTGCTTTTTACTGGCTCTACCAAGCCTCGACATTTGACTAAGGTCTTCCGATACTTCTCCCTGATTATCTCTATTTACAGCTGACTCTTGCCTGTTTTTTGGACTTGACTGCTCTTTTGAGCTAGATACCAACTCGTAATTTGTCCTTTCTGTTTTCATTACCCTTTTGTGGAGGATGTCTGTGATGTAAACTAAATTGTAGACACGAACTGGTAGACACAACGATGTAATTCTGTTCAATGTGGCTTGTTAAGATTTTATAGGGATAGTGAAGGATCTTGACTCTACGTGTTCTTGAAAGTTAAATCATTTTATTTATCACAAAAATAACACAAGATATAGAATAAAAAGTAATACGTACAGTGGTGTTAGATAAACATCAATTCCCGTATGGTAAAACAATATGAGAAGGTTATCTTCTTGTTATCATACTACACTCGATTTATCGATGATCTATGTTCGATGTCGCTACTGGATTCCCCTCCTTGATGACGGAGTCACAGAATCTCAAGTTAGGCTTGACTATGCGTCCCGAACGGGTTCGAACGCTTCCTTGCTTCTTCAGATTAATTAGATCGGGATCCTCAGTAATTGTATTTGTTGCGGATCTTATTTAAGATAGTGGTGATGTTCTAGGTGGGTCTTCAGATGGTAGAAATGCTGGTTTCAGACGATCGATGGATATATTGGAGTCACGTTCAGGCAGTTGTACAAGGAAGTGTTTGTCGTGTCGATCCAGAACTTTGTATGGACCTGATTATGGTGGCACCATGAGACGTTTTACACAGTCTTCTCTAATAAATAAACACGTGTGAGCAATTTAGGAGTTCTTCGTGCACAAATGTTTTACTTGTAGAACTACGTGCTTCTGCTTGATGGAACGTTGCCATTTGATCCTTTAATTCTTGGAGTGCAACGTGCGGATCTTCAATGGGGTGTTCTTCAAGAAATTCACCAGGAAGACTGATAGAGCATCCGTACAACGCCTCAGCTATACTAGAGGGTGAGTCATAAACCGAGGAGCACTGTAGGCAATACTCTGGCCCAGTTCGCACTGTTCATATGAGCTGTTATCGCAGACTTCAATGTCCTGTGCCATCGTTCAACGCATCCGTTTGATTTCGGATGGCATGCAGTTGTACGGTTACGGTCAACTCCCAAGAGTGTTGTGAGCTGGCGAAATAGCTGGCTCTCGAACTGGCGGTCTTGGTCTGTGGTAATTCTGGATGGCTCACCAAATCGACTAATCCAATGGCTGTAAAATATATCGGAAACTAATTCTGCCGTTATGTCCAGTAGGGGTACAGCTTCTGTCCATCTGGTATGACGATCAATCATGGGGAGGCAGTATCTATATCCGTTAGATGGCGGGAGAGGGCCTATTAGACCGAGGTGAATGTGCTGGAATCGAGCAGCAGGTTAAATTTTCCTGGCGGAGCGGTTGTATGGCGGTGTATCTTTGACTTTTGGCATGCTATGCAACGCCTAGCCCATTCGGCAACGTCCTTATTTAAGTTAGGCCAAAAAAACCGCTGCGCTACCATTTTTCTTGTTGTTCGTACACCCGGGTGGCTCAAGTTGTGTACCTTTAAGAATGTTTCGTGCCTGAAATCTACTGGAAGGTAAGGTCTTGCCTTTCCAGTCGACATTTCGCATAACAGAGTTTTATCGGTTCCAGGGATTTCGACGAGTTTTAGCTTTAGGTTGCCCTGGTTCTCGAGTTCCGTTACGGCTTGATCATTCTCTTGGGCGATTGATAAGACGACTGAATCATCTGGTGTGTGAATTTCTTCCACCCGAGATAGCGCGTCCGCCACCACATTCTTATTCCCCGGCTTGTAGTTAACCTCAGTTGTGAATTGGCTAGTATATGTGAGCCAACGAGTGCGGAGTGGGGTAGAGGATTCAGGCTTCTGGTTAAAAGCGTGAATATGCGGCCGATGGTCCGTGATGATAGAGAAATTCTTCCCTTCGATAAGGTAGCGAAAGTTCTTAATAGCCTCGTATATCGCCAACAGCTCTCTATCGTAGACAGAATACTTCTTCTGAGACCTTGTGAGCGCTTTAGAGAAAAGCTGAGAGGGAACCACGTATCTCCTTTATTTTGCTGTAAACCCGCACCCACTGCTGTATCAGAAGCATCGCTAACGATGGTGGTTTCAGCATTCATATTCGGATGTAGCAGTTCTGATGCCTCGGATAAATTCCTTTTAGTGTCCTCAAACGCCTTTAAAGTTTTCTTTGTTCAATGTGTTGGGGACTTTTTTTTTCGGCTTGTTGTGAGTGATCTGGTGGAGTGGCCATTGAATGCTTGCTGCATTGAGTAAGCATGGTCTGTAAAAGTTGACCATACCAAGAAATTGTCTGAGCTGACGGAGGTTTTGCGGAGGTGGATACTGGAGTACTGCTTTTACCTAATGGTTAAGAGGTGTTATATCCGTAGTCGTGAGATGGTATCCAATTTCAGGAAATCCAGTTCAGGTACTACAAAGGTACATTTCGCAGCATTTACAGCTATACCATAGGGGTCTAGACGTCGAATTACTTTATTTTATTATTCCATGTATAATAGCTTGGTACTTCTGAATAAAGTAAAGTCTTAACAAATGAATCTTTCTGGCAAAGTTTAAAAAACGCTGTTAAAGTTGTTCGTGTTGGTGGTTCTGTCGCAAATTTTTGTGCCGTTTCTGTAGTGAAAAACACAAGTTGTCCATTTTCTAAGTGGACGGATAAATGGAGAACCGGAGGATCTTGATCGTGAAATGGAAAACTTAAAATTCGCCAAATCGCTTCGTTGGTATTGATGTAACGACCCATTTGATACTGTACTATCTCATCATGTTGGTTTTCTTTGGTTAACGTCAAAACAGCCATATCACTGCCTTTATTAATATATTTGCACACAATTTAAAATGTGGTTATATTCACCATTTCTCGTCATAATTCGATAAGCATAAAATTGCATAGCTGATATTGTTTTGATAGTTTCGACATCTGTAGCTGGATCGATTTGTTGAATATTAAAGAGACCCCCACCTTGCCAAAAAATTAGCGGATACTGTAGTGCATTATAACTACAGTTGTACCGACGTATATTTTGTAGAAAATGATTGGAATCTGGTGATTCTCCAGTTATATATGCGAGTAATTCTGGTGGTGGTACATCTAATGCTGGTAAATTGACTTTACCACTTGATCAGCACATACCAGCAGTTTCTCCCTTGAATTTCAGTGCATGGCAATACTCGCATATCGTATCCATTTTTCCAATGACAATATTTGGATGTTCACTATATTTTTTTTGGCAATCATAATGGAATGCCTGAAGTTCTAAACTCTCATGTGTAGCAGCTCGTTGCTGGCTTAAGGTGCGTGTACACGTGCGAGTTTTTAACTATCGAGAGTAGCTGGTTTACTCTCGAGAGTAAAACTCGCAAGTGTAAAGGGTCCTGAGAGTTCTCACCGAAAGTAGAGGGGGAACTCGCCGAGAGTTCCCCCTCTTTCGTCACAGTTGGAGGTGTAAACGCTTCTGAGAGTTATTCTCAGACATTCAATTCCAGTTTGACTTCCCGAGAGTACTCTCAAGAATGTCTTTACCAAAAAAATGGACGCACGAAGAAGTTTGCAGGCTCATCGAAGCATACGAGTCTCACCTAATCCTTTGGTACATTAAGGAGCGAGATTACAAAAATAGAATTTAAAAAACACAATCCTTGAACAAGTAGCCACAAATTCTGATACAAATGCAATGGAAAGAAAAATCCACAATTTGAGAAATAAGTTTATTTCAGATAAACAATAAAAATTGTACATTTTAAAATTCACAATATTCTAAATTGCTAGGCGTCTTCTAGTCCCAATTCCCGGGTCAATGTGTGGTTAGCGCCTAAATCATTCCGCCTTTGGACTCAAGACCTGACCCGTTTTTTTTTTCTTCTTCAATTCGTTTTTCTTTGACATCCACAAAATCAACAAAGCCGCTGCTATTTCTCTTTTCCTTGAAGACATCAAATAAAGTATATGTTTAGTAGTAATATCTCTAGAACTGATAGCACTGAACTGAAATCACGAGATGTTTACAATTAGAAGTCACTCTCAGAACTAATGGAAATCGCCCGTGTAAACGGTCTGAAGGGTACTCTCGAGAGTTGCCATGGCGAGTAGCTCTCCGAGAATGGAGAATTTCACTCTCTCGTGTAAAAGGCTCTACGACTTACTCTCGAGAGCACTTTCGGCGAGTTCCTCTCACGTGTAAACGCACCTTTAGAGTGACCATTCTTGTTTTACTTTTTCTCTTTTCCAATTCATGTTCAAACTGAGCAGACTGACGATTTCGAATCGATTTGACTCGGGATCGGGTTTCTTCTTTAGTGCGTGCTCTTTCTTCTTCGGTTTGATTTTCTCTAGGTCTTTTCCTCTCCTTGACGAGTATTCGATAGCCGTTTTTCCCTTTGTACTTCAGTTTCATTTTGACGTGTTACTTTTCTTCTTTGTGAATCCACTTTAGATTTAATTAGGTAAATACTTTTTTCCGCTTTTTTCTAGATCAATAAAAAAATTTCTAGAACTTTCTCGAACATTCTTAATCGATCATAATAAATTGCACGCATTTTAGAATTTTCTAGATCATTCCAGAAATTTCTAGAACTTTCTCGAACATTTTAAATCGCTTATAATAAAGTGCACCCATTTTGGAACTTTCTAGATCAATCGGGAAATTTCTAGAACATTTTAAATCTATTATAATAGTTTGCACTCATTTTAGAATTGTCTAGATCAATCGGGAAATTTCTAGAAAGTTCTCAAACATTCTAAAGCGATAATTAAAGTTTTAGACATTTTGGAACTTTCTAGATCAATCGGGAAATTTCAAGAACTTTCTAGAAAATTCCAGATCGATTATACCAGTTTTACACATTTTGGAACTTTCTAGATCAATCTAGAAATTTTTAAAACTTTCTAGAACATTCCATATCAAACGTTTCACACATTATAAACGTTTCACACATTTTGAAACTTTCTAGACCATTTCAGAAATTTTGAGATCTTTTCAGAATTCCTCATGCATTAGAAAAGGACAGAAATATATGTTTTCACATTTTCGCCACCCACAACCACCACCTAACTCCCGTACTACCACCTGGAGAACAAGGGGTATTTACCACCCCAAAGGGAAGTTGATTGGGGTTGATGGTGATAGAGAAAACTGTGTATGTGTAGATTAGAATTAAAATTAGAATAGATTAGATTAGATTCGGGGATGGTTCCGGCTGACTTGGTCCTAAAAAATTATCAAATCTGTTAGTGTGTCTAGTTATTGTTTTATATCACCTAACTCGTTATCTCCTTGTACTAAGTGATTCATAGGTGAGTGGTTTGACCTTATGGTTCTCATAGACACGGTATTTGATGAATCAGGTTTAAAGGGTCCCGTAGGGAAAGGCGTCTTCTGCCTCTGTTGTTCCCAGTTAAAACTTTGGAAATTTTTAGCGAGTTGATGGTTAATTCGCCTATTCATACTCAAATCTCTGTTTTCACGATTTTGATTAAAATTATAGTTATAGTTTTTATTAGGATCGTGGCTTTGAGGGTTTGAATTAGAATTAAAATGAAAATTAGGATTAGGATTAAAGTTAGTATTTGGGTTAGGGTTGTGATTAAATTTATTATAATCGTGATTAAAATTAGGATCGTAATTATGACTAGGATCATATTTACATAGCTATGATTAGAACATATAGCTATGATTAGAACCATAATTAAAACCAGGATTATAATTATAATTCTAATTAGGTCTACTATTATGCGTATTAAAATTACGTTTTAATGGCTTATGGCTTTTATATCTAAAATTATTGTTTGGTTTATACTGATGTTGCTGTCCGTATAAGCGGTCTAAAATAAATGAACAGTCATTTTGTATTCCATTCCTAATATGTAGATGATACTAGCAAACCCGGCGAACTCTGTATCGCCACCAGATGGCTTCGTTTTATGTAACATTTCGTTTGGTGATTAAAAGATGAAGAAAATTTATTTTTTGTTTTATATTTGAAAAGGAAAAATTTTATTTCATTTCACAACAGTAATGAATTCATTTCGATTACAAAAATGAAGTGTTATTTACTTGAACTTCTCTAAGTAAATGAAAGTGAATCCAAAGTAAATACTGAATCGAAGCGTTATACGTGTCCGCAAATTATCCGTTTCATTGAAGTGCTCTTTGGTAAACCACATTTTTTGTTTTTTGTTCTGACGTTAACACAAACAAAGTGGATGGTTTCCCAACTCGTGAACACGCAACGTATAACTGCCCATGTGAAAAACAATGATTTTCTAAATTTATCCCGCAAACACTAAGCGATTGGCCTTGCGACTTGTTAATTGTCATTGCGAACGCAAGGCGAACTGGAAATTGCAATCGTTTGAAGTCAAACGGAAGACCAGTCGGAATCATTGGTATTCGAGGAATATATACATTTTCACCTGCGTACTTGCCGTTAATAATGGTTGCCTCAATCAAATTCGGCATAAGTCTTTTTACCGAAAGTTGAGTACCGTTGCAAAGTCGCGGTGGATTCAAATTACGCAATATCATAATAACTGTACCAACTTTGAGTTGCAAGTTATGTGGTGGAAATCCTGGTAACTCCAGAGAGTTCAAAAACTCCGTTGGATAATTTACTACATCATCGGGATTTGTTATGGAATCAACGGATTTGTATGTCACCAAATCGCCAGCAATTTTTGATTGAATGGTGAAATTCAGTGCGTGTACATCATTATTCTTTGCGGCAAGAATTGCTCGTTGACTTAACCAAGCATAATTCTGATAATTCATCACTAATGTTTGGGAAAACATTTTCAATAAGAGCTAATTGAGAGTCTACAAATCGGCAAAAGTCGTTGGTAAGAGTAATTAATCCAGATGTCGCATCAACTGGGACTTTTCCATTTCCAACAGCTAACAATTGTTTGGAAAATTGTGCAGCACTTTCATCATTTTGAAGTTGAACTCTCATATTAGTGGTTAGCGATAATGTTTTTACGTTATTCCATAAAGGCGATGCCTTCAGGCAAGCATTCAATTCATCTGCAGGCGTTCCACGGGGAATTACTGGCAACGTCTGCCTAAAATCGCCCGCCAACAATATCATCAAGCCGCCAAAGATGTTGTTATTTCGCCGAAGATCCTTCAGTGTGAAGTTAAGTGCTTCAAGTGATTTTTTATGTGCCATTGTGCACTCATCCCAAACAATGAGCTTGCATTGCATCAACAATTTTCCCATTGCACTGGATCGGAAAATATTGCATGTTGGAGTATCAATTGTGTTTAAATTGAGTGGCAACTTAAACTCGGCAAGCGCAGAATGTGCAGTACGACCGCCATCTAGAAGAGTCGCCGCAATTCCAGACGATACTAACGCCAAAGCTATGTCACATCTTGATCGAATAGTGGCCAAAATCAATGAAATGACAAATGTTTTCCCTGTTCCTCCAGGTGCGTCCAGGAAGAATAGACCACCAGTATTATTGCCCACCGCTTGCATTAATGTTTTGTATACTTGTTTTTGCTGTTCATTCAGCAACGGCACATTATTTCGAACGAATTCCTGCAATGTATCAACATTGTATTGCAGCTCTCGATTTAATTCTTGGTTGAATGCATCGTGCATCGATCGATTTGGCGCAATCATTCCTACTTCAATCAGTAGCTTGTTTGCAATAGTCAAGCATTGATCCTCAATCAGAATCAATCCTTCATTGTAGATTTCATCGGTTATTTGGATGTCAGGATTATTCGTTTGAATGCGCAAGCGATGCAAGATATCTTCACATATGTCATCTTTGTATTTGTTCCATAACTGAATTGGTTGTGAAGGAAAACATGTGGTGATGATAATTGCGAACAGCGTTCGTATTTGGTACGCATTTGATGAAACAACTGAATCCGCAAGTGTTAAATCCCAATGAGAATCGTTCTCCAGCAAACCCAATAGTTGACATGCTTCTCGATATGTTTGGCATTGGTGGCCATTCACAGTTTTCAAATGCGCAAATGATTTTGGTCCACGTACATTTACCAACAGCAGTCGCAAATAAAAACATTCATCATTTCTAGGATGAACAGTATACATGCGACCTAGTGCATCAGTGGAAAACACTTGTGGCCAATCTGGAACTGGGGTTCCTTGTTTGCGACGTTGGAATTTTTTTGTTGATTGATTCCAAGTGTAATACTTGGGCATTTCAACGTACATCAGCGTCGCTGCGAATGGATCTGCTTCACACATTGCAAAGAAGCTAGTCAATGTTGTCGATGGTGGTCTCTCAGCTCGTTGTGCCGCATTAGACTCAGTGAAGTAAACTCTTTGGCCATTTTCCAAATGTACTGCTAAATGTATAACTGTGAGATATCTTTCATGAATTTGAAATGACAATAATCGCCACAGTGCTTCATTAGTACTGACGTATCTGCCCATTTGGAAGTTGCTGATTTCGTCATTCACATTTTCCGACGCAATACCAAACACAGCCATGTCGCTGCCTTTTGTGACGTACTTGCACAAATATTTGATTGATTTGGCCGAATGACAACTCTCAACGTTTGCATGTGTTTCGAAAATTCGTGATAGCAGCGGGCAATATGGTACAATGAATTCATTTCCGATCTCAATCTCTTGATTTCGAACTTTAACTTTGATAGTTCGACCATTATCTTCTTTTGAACGCCGACGATAAACTGGATATCCATCGTTCCCTGTGACTGTTTCAGCAACTAACGGTCGCAGATATCGTTTTGTGCACTTTTCATCAGCCATGCAAGGCGATAATGGATTTAATGCACCGCACGGTCCATGCACCATCTGTGTCGTCACAATGTCGTGTAGATGGGGATCAGTGACTGGATCAGGAATTTCAGCTGATATGATGTCATCCACTTCATTTTAATGTAATTTGTTCAGCAACCAAATTAGGATATGAGCATGCGGTAGTCCACGCTTCTGCCATTCCACCGAGTACATATAACAACGTGTGTCACCAAAAACTCGATACTTAGTAAGAAAATCCATCATAACCATGAGTTTTTGCTGAAATACTCTGGCGATTATGTCATGGCGATCATGCGGTTTTTGGCCCGGTTCCAACTCACGTTCAATTTCCGTCCACTTCGGATTGCATGTGAACGTAATAAATAAATCCGGAGTTCCATAATTTCGCACGTACGTCATAGCGTCTTGAGCGTATTCGTGCATGTGGCGTGGGCTTCCGATATAAGATGATGGGAGAATCGTCAGACGTCCAATATTCTGAACATCACCATCTGAATGAATAGCATCAAGCAAGTGTATATAGTCCTCAGATCGTAGCTTTGCCTGATTGAATCGTATGAACGCTAAACGTTCGGTCTCGACTTTAACATACATGTCGACAGCGAATTGCTGGAATAGCCGACGGCACTTCAGAATGACATTCTCCTCATGTGTACGAATCATCATACGATGCGCATAGTAATTCATTGCGCTTAGATTTTTATTCGTTGATACGCCTGAAAATGCAAAATTGCAAATGCATTGTTAATGGAAACCAATAATAGCAATAATTAGTGTGTGAATATTGTACCTGTAATTGGATCGTCCATCTTCAACGTGATGTCGTATCCGTCTTGCCCTTGCCAATAAATGATTGGATATTGTAACGCATCGTACAAACGATGTGTCTCGTTTACACGATGCATGATATTGCTTCTTCGCTGAACGACAATGTCTCGCGATTTAGTTGGATCGCCAACAATAATTGCAGCAACATCATTAACGGTGGGTGCATTGAATCTTCGCACATGTTCACCTGTTGGGGCACAATCCGCTCTTATGACAAATTTGTGCGTATCCGATGGCATTCGTTCCAATGCTGTTTTGAACATATTAACCACAGCATTATTAGCGTGAAAAAATGCTTGCAACTGTTCAATAATTCGTCTCTTTAACTTTTGTGTTCCCTGTATATTGCACCGCACATTCAGCTGATCCACCATCGACGAAATGAAATATATTTGCAGAAATTGATGCGGTTCATCTGGTGTTGGCACCATTGAACCATGCAAATGATATATTTGTCCTTGTATCTGTAATTGCAAACAATCATTTGTTGAAGAATACGGTGTAACTTCTGATCGTGTGATGGTGTAGTGTGGTGTATATGTAGTTGTTATGTGTTGCAATTCATTGTGTTGGTGTGAGTGATTGGTTATGTGTGTTGTATCTTTTACCTTGCAAGTCGGCATGAAGCCGCCTTCTCGAATGATATTAGCTCCAAAGGAAGTCATGCGAAAGCAGTTATTGTATTCAAGGATGTGTTGAAGAAAATGGCTAGAATCGGGATCACTTCCATCGAACAATGGTTTCAGTGGCTGTGGTGGTGTAAGTAATGGATCCAGTTTGACTTTTCCACTTGCGCAGCACAATCCAGCCGTTTCTCTTTTGAACTTTAACGCATTGCAATATCGGCATATAGTCGTCATTGGTCCAATATCTAAATTTTCATCATCACTGTAGTTCTCAGTGGGATCATATTGGAATGCCAAGCGATTGTATGATGCCAATGATCTTCGTGTGCTCACGCGTTGTCTAAATCGGGCATTTTCTCTTATTATATTTTGTCTTTCTTCGCTTAAGTTCTCTGAATACACTTGTTGCTGGCTTGCATGTCTTGTGCGGCGGCCGATGTTCGCACGTCGTCCTCTAGGCATTTTGGACTATGGACAGAGTGGTGAATTTAACCTCAAATGCACGAGCCACATAATTTACACAGTTCAACTTACCACCTTAAAGACAAATGCCTGCTGTTGAAATTGAATAAAAATTTGCACAATACACGTGATTGATTTGATGGTTTCCAATTGAAATGTTAGGAAACGAATAACTTATTTTTTTAACTTTTTTTTCACAATTTCACACTGAACACAATACCGGTTTGTCACATGAAATTAACTGAGCAGAGAACAATGAGTAGCTGTCAAACAATGTATCACGCACCGGCGCCATCTACTTAAAATATTGGTTTGTAGTACATGCTATGTATCAGAGATGGCGCTGTATGTGAAAAAAGATTTTCCCGCTTTTCTGTTGAAATTTTTCCTGAATTTGCAATTTTTTTGCTATAAACCTCACGGAGCCCGAGACCTTTCCAACAAATGCAAAACCGTGGGAATCGGTTTGTGCGTTCTGGAGTTATAGCGTCAGGAAGGAAAACCCGACTTATTTTTATATAGCAGATTAGTATCTGTAAGTTGAAGATGATTCATAAAGTCACTAAGCTGTGGATGTAAGTTTATTTTGATGTGATTATTAATTTCTCGGTCCTTTAATTTCATTACTGGTTCTTTATTAACAATTTCTTCGTCTAGTGAGATTCTAGAAAATATCAAAGCTCTAATTTGAGCTATTCTGTCAATAAACGAAATTGGATGTTCTCTAAGTCCCGATCTAATGTTTAGTAATTCAAGCTTAAGTTGTTCTACTGTACGTGAGTCTCTAATTTTTTTTCTGTAAATGGTCGAGTAGTTCGGATACATTTATAAATGTATTTGTGAGAAGACAATTTCTGGCGTTGCCTACTTATCAAGATGTTACTTTAGATAAGAGTCGGGCGTGGTTTGGGGGGGGGGGTTGTTGGGTATTATTATCACTGCATACTGTGTCATGGACTGCTTTTACAGATTTTACAAAAAAAAAAATAAATCTTCAGGATTACCATCATAATATGGAATATGATCGTAATCTTCTTTGACCATAGAATATGAAATACTCATTTTGTTTGTTAAACCATCACTATTACACGGGTGGGGCAAAAGTCCCGCTACAATTTTGATTGCCTATAACTTTGTTCAAAGAAAAGATAAGTAAGTTTGGTTTTCATAAAAAGTTTATTTGGTCTTTACATTTCTTTTTCGTTATGATTGGAAAATTATATCGGCTAAATAGTGACCGCGATTCGCTATGCAACTTTCGGCTCTTTTTAAGGCATTTTTATGTCATCCTGCAACATCTCAGGCTGAAGTTCTTCAATTTCGTGACGAATATTGTCTTTAAGATGTTGAATCGTTTGGGGCTTATTCACATAAACTTTTGATTTTAAAAAAACCCTTAAGAAAAAGTCTGCTGTTGTTAAATCCGGAGATCTGGCTGGCCATGCTAAATCGCCATTTTACGAAATTAGTCTTCGTGGAAAAACGTCATTCAATAATTGAATTGTTGAACGAGCTGTGTGTGCTGTGGCCCTATCTTGCTCAAACCACATGTCCTCTAGTCCTTGCTCTTCCATTTCAGGTACAAGAAAATTTCGAATCATGTCTTGGTACCGTTCACAGCAGTAACAGTAACACCTTGGTCATTTTCAAAAAAATAGGGACCAATGATGTTTCCAGCATGACTACCACACCATACAGTTGTTTTTAGTGTATGCAATGATGTTTCATGAATTAATTGAGGATTCTGTGTTCCCCAAAACCGACTGTTCTGTTTATTGACGTTGCCACTGAGAAGAAAATAGGCTTCATCGCTCATTGTCAATTTAGACGAAAAATCTTCAATCTTCATACGAGACGTCCGTTGTCTTCCAGAACGAGGCCTGTCTGCTGTCGTACCGTACTGTCGAAAATTCGCATGTAAACGATAAATTGTGGTTTTGTGAGGTTCTGGACGATTAGAATATTTTTGACGCAATTTCCGCTGAGTGGGAATAATGTAACGATTATTTTCATAAATATTGTCACTATTTCTGCTCCTTCTTGTGTCTTATATTTATCCATCATAAAATTTGGACGTCTACACGACACAATAGTTAAAGCTAAACTGAGCTAAACGTCACATAATCAAGATGGCGCGTAATCATAATGATAGCGGGATTTTTGCCCCACCTTTTATTATTAATTAATAAATTGCTCAATTGTTCAGTAATTTCACCTATATCTAATCTAACTCTACTTTTCTTGTCTTTAGGCATACATAGAAAACTTAAAATAAATATGTACCTCAAGTTATATTTCAAGTTCTGGGAAGTCCTTATCAAAGTTGACCCTATTGAAGTGTAGAAACACAAACTTCAGGTGGTTTCCTCCAGAACCTGTCCAATGACTATTTATTCGGTCCTTCTTGAGTTTCCGTTCAAGGCTGTCTTCACTGGACTGACCCAAACTATTGAAACTGTTGGAACATTTCTTCGATTTTTCTTGATCTCCAGAAAAATTTCATCACCTTTACTGACCTTAGGCTAATAGGGTCCCTGTTCGGGCGCCAGATAAATAACGTTGCCGCACAAAGAACTTATAAAAAAAACTTTATTGGTAAAAACAAACAATTTACACAAGCTAGAACTACACTATAAACTAGTATAATGATTACGACTAATATCTGACTATGATGTATGTCTTAGAGCAAGGTATATATACAACAGTGAGGGAAGGGGAGAGGGCTGACTCAGGAATGTAGGATTATGCACCTTAACTGTCGAAGACTTGTGTTCAACTGTTGTTTGAGATAAGTCAGAGCAGCTTATCATCCTGATATTGTGCTGAGCATATAGGCCAGATAGCTACCAATCAGGGAATACCAATTTTGATAGCATTTATTGAATTTCGGTATATCTAGTTTTGGCCATTATTTAAGGGTAAATCCAGTTGGTCCAATAATTTATAAAAAATTTGCTAAAATAACGTAATCTCTTAGAGCAACA
Organism: Arma custos; assembly: GCA_037127475.1. Lineage (NCBI taxonomy): Eukaryota > Metazoa > Arthropoda > Insecta > Hemiptera > Pentatomidae > Arma > Arma custos. Next base: position 35,003,857 of record CM073759.1, read on the forward strand.
ATAAACACAAAAGAATACAACACACACCAATTTAAATCAACCAATTTTATAATTGCAATCCATTTTCTTCAGCACTATCCATCGTGGCGTGTTATATGGTGAATTGCTAGGGCGTGTGACGCTGTCTTTTAATAGCTAATCTACATCATTATATTTTGATTTTTTAATTATTCTGAGAAATGGTAATTACTATTTCTAAGCCATTTCCATGCTTCTTTTGATTTCTACCATGCATTATTCTGCCCATGTACTGGCCCTGTTGGTCACATATCTGGTTTATGTCTTCCCACTTCAACATCTTAATCATCCTATTTGCTTCCTTATATTGTTGCATGCTTTCCTCATTTCGTGTGTTGAGCAACTTTTGGTAAAGCAATTTCTTCTGTTTCACTGCTAGTGCAATGTCCTTGTTCGACCAGTATTTGTGATATTTCCTTTCCTTTTCTTTTATTCCTAGGGCAGGAAATAAATAATTAATATATAACAAATAAATAAATATCATGCAACTGCATGGCAAGCTGCTTTTATTAACTCATATTTATTTAAGGCTCCTTTATTATACTTGTTTGATAATTTTGTTATTCTCTCACAAAGTAGGAATTTCTTTGATTCCTGCAACAGACTCTCTAGGTTATACCTTGTTAAATCGGCAGAATCTTGCAGATCCCTAACTTTTTTCTCTTTTGGTAATTTCCATATTCAAAAATAATCTTCCTTCTCAATAGGAAATGGTCTGAGCCACACTCCACCCCTCTCAACACTCTAACATCACTTGGTAAGACACGTTTATTTATCCTCAAGACGATATATTTAATTTTAGACCTTAATTTCCTAGTTGGTTGTTCCTAGATGAATTTATTCTGTTCGAAGAAACCGTTCAATATTGTCAAGATTAATTCTTCGCATAGTTCTATCAATTGGGTACCGTTATCATTAAGCACTTCGTCCCCAAAGTTTCCAACATGACAATTATTATTTTTCTTTCCTGCTCTGCTATTAGATCACCTAGCTAGAAGACTATTTATCTTTAGGGTATCTCTACTATTACCGTTTGTAATTTCTCAAAAGAATTCTTTTCTTCATAGCTCGCGCCATCCTTGGGCATATACTCCAATAATTACAACGTCATTTCCGATTAATTTGATCTCTACTTTCATTATTCCTTCATTTATGCATTCGTAGTCTTTGAAAAAGCGGTTATACTTCTTCTATAAGACGATGGATACACCAACGCTTGCTCATTAACTTGTTTTCACTCCACTATGGTACATTAGGTATTTCCCAAAGATTTCTTATCTTTTTCCTTTCTTTTTTGTTTCTGTTAGGACTCCTGTATGTATGCCACATTTATTCAGTACCTTTTCTCCTTGTATTTAAACCCTGAACAATCCATGTAGCAAGTTGTTAAGTCCATTTTGACACCCAAGTCTTTTACTATTAAATCCCTCTGGCTTATTATTGATTCTGGGTCTGAAAGCTGTTTAGTTTTTTTCTTACCAAGAAGCAGGCTGCTAACCCGAATCTCAACCTCCTAACAGTTAGGTCCGTTTTTTTTATCAAGGTTTCCTCCTCTTGACTGACTGCCTACACCAGTGTAGGGTTTGGACCCTCCCTGTTAGTGTTATCCAGGGGGCACTACGTAGAGGTAGAGATCAGATTTAGATTGTGTACCTTGTGGTACTGAAGTAGATGGTATGAAGGATTTTACTTAAAAACTTTATACCTATATATATATATATATATATATATATATATATATATATATATATATATATATATATATATATATATATATATATATATATACATACATATATATAAACAATTTATATATTATTATTATTATCTACAATAATAAATAAATTTTATTGAAAAACAAGTGCTTATAAAGACAAATTATTTATTTTTGTTCTGCATCATCACCATCAAATTTAAATAAATGTGAAAATCATATTTTTTACTTTTTGTCAATTTTCAAGTATGTTTTGTAAAGATTGTTTGTCTGAATTTTTGTAAATAATCTTAATAGCGCAAATCTATTTCTAGGAAAGTATAAAGACCTGAATATAAAATATAAATTCATTGGCACATAGTTTTCATACAGATTACTGAAAATATGGTTGTGATGATCCAAAGACAAAGTGGTATATCCGTTAATTTTGCAGGATGTGACATTGTCACATACAAACCAGTTATGGAATCAAAATATGACCAAATTAATTGAAAAATTAGCTACCTTCACTTCCCCAACTATTATATATTCCAAAGCCAAGGTTACCAGTTCCACGAGTTTGAGGTACACCACTTTGCCTTTAGAATAACTACCTTATGTGTTAGGTTACGTGTATTGTCTTTATATAAATTTAAATTGTAAAAATTAACTGTTTCTTAGGAATTACTGATATTTGTAAGATTTTTGTGTGCTCTATAAAATAAGGATGTGTTGAATTGAAGCCAACTTTCTATGTATTGGGATTATAGACATTAAAAAAATAAAAAAATATTTTGTTTTTCTTTATTTCACCAAGTTGTCTAGTATTTATTTTCAATACTGCTTTATTTTTGCCAAATTACTTTTAAGAAACATGTTTGTAATTGTAAATATGACGATGGCAAAAAGATTACAAATGAGTAGACAAAAACATTACATTTCTTTTTTCAATCTCTATACACAGCTGCTTTTATGACGATCTTTTATGAATTTGCACTTTCGTCCTTTCCTGTTGTAGGGTAGGATTCAGAGGATGAATATTCTGTATCACTTTGAATTGCTTCCATGCTCGTACTGTGCCATTTTGTTTCCTGTAAAATAGCTGTAAACGAAATGACTGCAAATATGTATAATTACAAAAAAAATGCAGACTGTTAGCATAGTAACAAATACATTTATTAAGGTTGATTTACGGAATTATGATTGATATATATGTCCAAAAGAATGGAAGGTTTGTATTGTTGAAAACCCTTTCAGATTATACTGTTAATTTTAGTTGTTATCTTATAGGAATGAATTAGGTAGTATTAAACCAGATACTAAACAATAAAGAAGAGAGCTAAATAGATCAAAAGAGAGAAATACATATTAAACTTGAAATATTTTTTACTTAGAAAAACGTTTAACATTAATCATAAAATATATATATTAATAAACCTTCCTCAATATTAATAAAACTAATCAACAATTTTAATAAACTAAATCAAATTAAATTGATATTATTAAATTTAATTAAACCAAATTCTGCAAAAATTTTAAACACATTAAACTTTGTAAGTACTGTGATGACAGATACAATGTTTTAATAAATATTTAAATAGAAATGGCTGACTAGATAATTGTAAGAAGAGTGTAAACTGGTCAGGGGGTGCAGTCAATGAATTACACAAAATAAGATAGACAACATTATTATATATTTTATATTGCATTTCTGTAAACAAAATTTGCTTGATAATTTAGGTTCTAATAGAATATATTTAATTTTTAAGTTTTAATTATTAAGTGCATGCATTTTTTCATTTGAGAGACATAAAATGGTATGTTGTTTTAGAGCTCTTTGCATGTTTTGTTCAATTTCAACAAGATGGTGATCCTAAAGCTTTACTAACCCCATCGCTATTTTCTGTAGCGAGCTGCATGTTTATTTATGTTATCTCGTCTTTCAGGATCAATATGTTATAGCAAAGTTTTCTGCCTGCCATATTTTCCAGAAATCACCAGGTCATCAACATAAGCTTTTAGCTAACAGGTCTTAGGTTTTGGTAGAGGAAGTATCATAGAATTTGGTTTAACCTTCTTCATAGTTGAGTCCGGGAGAACAATAAAGAGGGAACAACTGCTAGCAATACTGCCCAGTGCAAGTGCAATGTGATGTCCTCATTACATTTCTATTTATTTCAAATATGTTTTCGATGGCCATTCACAACCCCATATCCACTCTCAGCTTCCTTTTATTTACTTTTTGATGATTTTTTGGGATATTCACCTCATAGTGAAAACAAGGACATAACATAATTATTGTTCTAAGAGAATAAAAAGGCTTCAGAAGTCTCAATATTTTAATGAATTCATTTAAAATATTGAGGCTATGTGGCTTTCTGGTCCTGTCAGTACATTAAAAATTGTCTCCTTTTTCAAATCTTGATTGATTGAAAAACATTATTTTTAAAATCAATTGGTTTTAACAATGGATTTATTATTTAGACAAGAAGAAGGTTTATTATTTAGATAAGAATTCAATTGCTTACCATTAAAAATAAAAATTAACATTGCAAAACAAATATTTACTTACATATTTCTGATTTAATTGGCTATTCGTATCTCCACTTTTGGTGTTCTCAAGAGAAGTATTAACAACTGGACTATACTGATGTTTACACATGCTCATTGTTTTCTTCTGAGAATTATCTTCCATTCTGCTTTTCACCATTACTTCAAAATCCTACAAGGCAAAAAGTGATGAAACAAACAATGCACTTTTTAGGAGCTTGAACAAATTAATCAATTTAACACTATTACAGCGACTAGCTTCTAACTTTTGAAATTTTGCTGATGTTTATGGCTTCATAGCTATACTTAATTTTTAAAAAATCCTAACATGGAGCTGGCATAAATTTTCTGTAATGATAAATTAAACAAAACATTTTAATTATTATAAAGTTTTACATTTCATGTACTGGAAGCAAGTTGAGAACACTCTAAACAGTGACAAAAATTTGTTGTCTAATGAAATTTGATAGCAACTGACCTAGAATGACAGACAATTGTATTTCCAATGTATGGTTAGAGTACTTCAATCTAAATTAGAGGTTCCCAGATTTTTTTTCTTAGACCACTTTCAAAATTTAGCTTGCTCCGGTGGACCTACTGCAGCTACATTTATACCATATTCCCAAAACTCAACAAAAAATGTGATGATTAGATCTAACTATGGAAATTTGTGTTGCGGCTGAGTTCCAACTACGAATTAATAGTTTTTGAAAAAAAAAGTGAGAATTGATTGTGCTGTGAATGTATGTCAAAACAAATGAGTAACGATTATCATTGGCATTCGTATTTATATTGGTGAAGAATCAAAACAAGTTCATGCAAGATTGCAAGCACACACATTACAGGTCGTATTTCGTCCCTTTGCACATCTGAACAAGCATTGCGGTCGGCAGCGGCGTTTTGCAAGTCTCCACATGTTGTACTGAATAATACACGTTTTTACAAGTCGCTGAACTTCTTAAAATATTATCTGCCTACATTGATAGGTGAAGTCAAGCCAACATTCTACTTCTTGACTGTCGAAAGCAGCAATTTTTGTGGACCCCCGCTTACAAATTGTGAACCCCTATTTTTTGTCACACAAACGTAGACCCCTGCCTAGTCTCCTGGACCACTTTGGGAACTAAGGATTCAAAAGATCTACAAATTTCATGAAATCGAAGGCAATGCTTGACCTCAGCTTCTGTTCTAAAAGGAGTATTTTTATCACCATGACATAATGGATTCGGAAATTCACATTTTTAAAAATCTAAATTATATTAATTTATCAGAAGCGCACTAGCATAATAAAATTTTATAAGCACAAATTAAAGTAAAGATCCAGTCTAAATATGATTCCTCATTGTTGAGAATTATCAAAAGGAAAGTCTAACTACAGCCACATTTTCAGTAGGCCTAAGTGAAAGTCTAGCCAGTTGTGCACATAATATTAGCTGATGCCAAAAGTGCAAAAAAAATACAAAAAATACATGTCAGAGGCTGTATTTGATCATGCATATGCTCTTATGAAATTAGTCCAAGAAGGAATATAATTAAAATGACTACATGTTAGCAAAGGAGAAAAAAAAAATGTCAGTTAATTTTTGAAATAGATTATTATTATAACTTTTTTAGGTAATACTTAGTACCTGCAATATATGGTTAGGAAGCTTCATGAGAAGTACTATAAATGGGGTCTAGTCATAAATCAGGAGAAAATGGAGTACATAACCTTTAATTCACCATGCATGTCTTTGTGATTGAAGATTGGACTCTATCTTTATAAGGACTTTAAGTACTTAGGTGTCTATATAAATGAGATAATCGACTAGGACATAGAAATGAAGATATCCCGAGGAAGGAAAATCATTAGGATCCTCAACTCAGTCCTCTGGAATAAATGGGTCTTGTTAGAAATGAAAAAGAAAATATATTATTCTTTTCTCCTGGGGACAACCCTATATGGTGCCGAAACATGGACAATAAAAAGACAAGATGCCCATAAACTGCTTACTCTTGAGATGGACTTTCTAAGTAAGACGTAGCTCAAGGCTCCAACACATTCCTAATAGTATTATAAGTGAAACTATAGGGCAGGAGAAGAATATATTGTATGAAATAGAGACCAGGAGGCTTCAATGGTTTGGCCCTCTGTTGGAAATGAGAGACAATAGATGGCCAAAGAAACTCTTCCTTTATAAACCAGATTATAGAAGAAAGAGAGGAAGACATAGATGGAGGATGTGAGAGAAGGAATGGCAGCAAGAGGGCTTTGAGAGGAAGAAGAAGAATGAGCAGGAAGAATTGGTGGGAAAAGATTTTGGGTATCGGGATACAATAATTATAACCCTCAAATGGTAAGGCTCGGGTCAGATTGACCCATGCAACATGAAGCAGTGCGCATGCGCCTTTAGGACTACCCCAACCAGACTCCAGAGACCCTTATCTCCAATGTTGGTCTAGCTGTCAACAAAGCAGAAATACACTGGTAAGTGGAATTTTTAGCTCAATCATAATAATTTATGACACATTTGAACTCTGGGTCACTATGACCCACCCTTACCGTTAAGTGAAAAAAGTTTTGCTGTTTCAAGGTTTTAATATTTATTTGTTTTTCAATTTTTTTAGACCCCCCATGGACCGGATACGCCTTTTTACCACTCTCAAAGAGGTTATCCAAGAAATTCGTCGCCAGGAGGAGGAATCGGAAACGTAGGGAATAGCATAGATGATTCAAGCTCAGAAATTGAGGATGGACCAATTTCTAATGATGATAATGTGAGGGATCTCTTTGCCACGGAAGAAGGAATAGGAGAAACTTCAGGTATGAATATAAATTTGGATTAAGGAAAAAATTTGGAAACTATTTGGGCCGTTTAACCTTTGCAATCAAAATATTCAAGGACCCCTTCTTCCAATATTGTGGCACATCTCCCTAGCCGAAAGTGTGAAGCGAAAGGCCAAATAAATGGATCAAACTTATTTTTCTTATTTATGAGTGATGAGATGCTTGAAAACATAATAATTTTCACCAATGCTCAAATCGAAAGACCAAAAAAAATTACAATTCAGAGCAGTGGTTTACACATCCTTGTGATCTTTTGGAAATAAAGGCATTGATCGGGCTCTTGTAATTTAGTGCCACTTTAAAAAATGCAAACCTTAATCCGGAGGATATGTTTTTCCCCGTATTTGGCCCACTTATTTTCCGCTGTACAATGACGAAAAAAAGATTCGATTTTCTTTTGGCCAATCTAAGATTCAACGATAAAAACACAAGAGCCATCCGACGTGCTACAGACACATTTGCACCAATACGGGAAGTATGGAGTTCTTTTGTGTCGAATTGCGGGAAATATTATACTCCATCGGAGTATGTCACTGTGGATGAGACTCTTCTAAGTTTTCACGGAAGGTGTCCATTCAAGACATTTATACCGAACAAGCCAGATAAATACGGGCTAAAAGTGATATCCTTTTGTGTTGCTAGGACATTTTATTTTATGTCAGGAATACCATACGTAGGGCAAAACACCACGGATAGGAAGGATCTAACATCTTTACCAACACAGTACGTCATAAAACTGACTGAAACAATTTGGAATACCAACCGGAACATCACGGTAGACAACTGGTTCTGTTCTTACGAATTGGCCAAAGAGTTGAGAAAGAAAAACTTGACACTGGTCAGAACTCTCAGGAAAAACAAACCACAAATTCCTCCATCAATGTTGGCCAAAATTCCAATTATGACAACCAAATTTTTATTTCAGTATGACAAATTATTACTATCACATAGCCCAAAAAAAAACATGAACGTCCTACTCTTGTCATCGATGCATTTTACTGGTGAAATCAACCAGCAAACAAAAAAGCTGGAAGTCATAGAGTTTTATACCATGACAAAAGGTGGTGTGGACGTTATGGACAAGCTTAACCATGACGTCACAACAAAAAGAAAAAGTCGCAGGTGGCCCATATTTTTTTGCTGTTCTCGACATTACTGCTGTAAACAGTTTTGTACTGTTCAAGTGGAATAAAAATGAGGCTACTTATTCCAATAGAGCCAGCTTTCTGAAAGAGCAAAAACTTTCTGAAGGAGCTGGCATTTTCGTTAACAAAACCATTCATGGCTAGGAGGCTCCAATGTAAATTCCTCCCAAGAGAGCTTCGAACCACTATCATGAAACTTACAAATACAGAAGAGGAATTTCCTAAAGAATTTCCACAAGGATGAAAACGAAGGAGGTGTGACCTATGTGATAAAAGTAAAGATAGAAAAAGGGGACAGTTCAGTAAAAAGTGCCATAAATGCATTTGTGGAGGGCAAAAAATTGCGACGAAGACTGAATAGTGACTTGACAATAACTTATTTTATTGTTATGCACGTCTTTGTATGTTTCAAAATTTTTGTATTCAATATTATATTTGCTTGTATCTTGCATTTTATTTATATTTTTGCGACCTGTGATAAAAAATTAAAGTTCCTAAAACACTTGCATTATATATTTTTATTTATATGTCTTTGAACGAAATGTATTTTCATATACAGTCTTCTTTTATCTTGTGCTTTATAATATATATTTTTGTAAATTGTGATTTCGAAAAAATGTTAAAGTTCCTATAACACTTGTCATAATATACATAAGTTTATTCTATTATAATATGTATATTTTGTAAACAATTTTCAATAAAAATATTCTAGAATATATTTTAGGAGTTTTTTTTTATCCCAAAAGTCTATTAAATAGCAAAAAAATGAAAATTATTACTATTGGGTCAGAATGGCCCAGCCTTACCATTTTCTTTAAGACTTACCATTAGAGGGGTAAAAAACCCAAATAAATAAAGTAATACTTAAAAACTAGTTCCATATACTTAAGGATAATATAATGTATAATGTATAAATAATAACAGTATTTACATGTAAATCACTTGACACATCGATCTTCCTGATTTCATTGAAGGAATCTGTGAAAAGTTGAATAGCATTACTATGCTGTGCCAATTCAATTGTTATAAATTTCAATAACAGTGACTTGATGCCCTGAATTTTTTTCTGTTCGAACTGATTAATATGTTCTTCCAGTTCTTTCAATGACCTTGATATGCTACTCATAGCCATTGATAGTGAAGCTTCTGCTCTCATCTTTAAATATAGTCAATCAGAAAACAACAGTTTATTTAAAATAAATATTAAGTATAACTATAATTTAAATTGGCCTATGATATAAATAATACATTAAAACTCAATTCATGATTTAAAGGCAGCTTCATATTAAATATTTATTTTCACAACAGAAAAAACATCAGATTATTCTGAAATATTAAGGTTGGTAAAATATGAAGGTTATTTTATTAGTATTTTTTGAAATTCATGGAAAAATGCTAACTATCAAGGTAATTAAAACTGTACACATCAATAACTTCTTTATAATGTGCCAATGTTTCGGTCCCACTTTTTATCTGCCATAATCAGGGCTTAGAAAAAGTTAAGTAGCATACACAGTGCTGTACCAAAGACAATAAAACATTTTTATAGATCAAGATTATTGGAATGATGAAAAAATAAGAGTCTTTATTCTTTTAACATCCCCATAATATCTGCCTGTATAGCTGCTATATTGTCTTTGTTACTGCATCGTTAATGTAGTTATTTTGTTTTTTTATGATTACAATTATATGATTTTTTTAATTACAAACATTGTAGTCCTAAGTTTTCTCCATCTGCCTCACTGATAAAATCTGGTCCCTGGTTGATCTTACCAGCCTAAAACTACACACACAGTTAATCATCCAGAACATTTCCAGCCCATTCTGTTAATATTTTGATACTTGCTGACCAGATAGTTAAATACAAAAGTTCAACAGTGAGATTTACAGTTTTTGGACACAAATTTTTGGCCATATCTCTTGAAAACATTCGCCATTCGTACTCAGCCCTACTGTAAATGTCTATAGTTAAAAGAATAGCCCTTCTACTTCACAAATCATAAAAATTTCTGAGTGAATTCTTCAGACTGTAGTAAAAAAGGTTAAAAACTTAAAATTACTAAGGCACTAAGAATTTGACTTGGAAAAAAAAAATCTTATATTATATTTTGTTTCATTTTAATTTTTTATAAAGCGTTAATGTTCATTTTAATTTTTATAAAAAAGGATACAATGTCTTCCCTTTTGTAAGGATTTCTATTCCTGAGCTTCTGAAGTTGTTTATGCTTGTTAATCTCCTTATCTTTTAAATTCAAAATATTTTTTACTTCTGCTTTGGTATTATGAATGAGAGTTTCATATTGACAGAGGTCATTCAATATTTGTGAAGTCAACTGCTTTACTTCAATGTCTCTTCCATGAGAAAAAATAATTAAAATCTTTAACTAATATAAAATTACAATAACAAAACAGTATTGGATTTACTTCTCAATTTATAGTCATTAGGAATTATTTTAACATTAAAAAAAAACACAAAACAAAAAATAAGCATGCATTAATGAATAATACACTTAATTTTTAATTATTTGTTTATTTCAAGTATAATTATTGGTTCAGAAAAAATAAGATACAGTGGGGTGGTTCATCAGCTTTATGTTACTTTTTAAAAGGCTTATAAATCCATCAATCACCAGATGCTTTGTTTTTATTATTTGTTGTAAATAAAAAAAAAGTGCCATAACAATCCATGAAGGTTTTTGGCTAAAGTGTCAGGTAGCGACTGTGCTCTTTATAAGCCCATTGATGTGCCCAGTGAACATACTCAACTGCATTCTTCCTCCAATTAGGTGTATCTAATTAGTCATCAGTAGGCTGGGTGAGCTCAGGAAGGTCTCCAGATCCAACAGGGTCAATTCATGGCCACTAACAAAATAAATAACTTGTTTGCTATAGGCATTCTCAAACTCGGAAACCTAAACATCAGTAACTCTGTATGCTCTATAATGAGTTAATGAAGTTGGTAATATTGATTCAGTAACCACTATCAAAGCAAATGGCTCTGAGTCGGCTTCAAAAATTCATTTAAAGTTGTTGAATTATAAATTATAAGCCGAGAAGGGAGCCTACTCGTAATGGAAAGCCTTCAGAAAAAAATGTGGATACTTCTGACTGAATATTTTGTATGCATAAAAATGTACAGAAGTAGATCATGCTAAAATTTTCACAACCTGATATAATATTCATAAAAAGTATATGTATTCTTACCTACTGTCCCCAATTGATGCTAATAATTCTGAAAACTGAAGAATATGTCCTTTAGTGGTTTTATTAATATTTTCTTCGGAAGCATATTCATGTAACACTACAGCTAGGTCATCAGTTGCATTCCGCAAACTATAAATTGACAACTATTACAAAAACATTGACATTTTAAAAATATACAATAAGTTAAAGTTTTAAAAATACTTGTTTTAGAACTGTAACTTCAAAACTATAGGCATAATTATAGAGTGATTAGCAGGAATAATGACTTTTGGGTAACGAAGATAGTGAATTTATAAATTAAATTTTTTGTTTAAATTATACGGAGAAAAATATAAGCCTTTTCCTTTCTATGATGAAACATGTATTACTATTCAAAATGTTTGCATGCCAATCACAATAAAATAAAAATAAGGATTTATTCATATTTAACTGTTGCATTAATAATTATTTTAGTGAATTAAAGTAGGAAAAGTGATACTGCCTTGATGTTTTCTTAATGTACACAGAAAAAGCTGAACATATTTTTGCTAAACTATTCTCCATAGTATCTAGCCTGTCATTTACAAATTTTGCGAGTTCTTCACTAAAAGAAAAGTAAATAGAATTACAATTAGGGTAAGATATATCTTAATAACTATTTGTACTCTATCAATAGGTAACCTACTATGGTATATTTTCTAATTTAGAGGCTCTCATTACATTCATTTTTCGTTCTTTAAAATCAGTTGACATATTCATGTTTTTAAACATTTAATTGTTTTAGAGCGGGCTAAATTACAAAGAGATACCTGTTATCAATTTAGTAAACTTTAGATACATAAAAGTGACAATATCTTGTTCAAAACAAAAATAATACACGAAACTTTTACTCTAGCTACCACTAATTGAAATAACAAACAACACCGTTGTTTATTTGTTCACATGGTTACGTTAGGTTTACATCACGTCAATATTTCATTGAAGCAATCTAGATATTTTATTGATCTCTCTATTTGTTATGGAATATTTTAAAATGGCATTTACTTGTCATATATTTCCTGAAATAAGCCCTGTAGAACTTTATTAATTTCATATCCACCATATTTGATGAGCTCCGGGAAAATACCGTCTCCTCCGGCTGATCTTCCTGTCTTGAGTTTCTCTTTAGCATGCATCACTTCTTCTTCCCATATGGTGCCGTCATAGTCCGTGGTTCCACTTTCTATCCTCCCATTTCCTTGATATTGAGGATCTTCGAACTTCTGTGCAAAGTGCTTTCTCCATCCGTCCGGAATATCGTTTTCCCTGTTCAGAACTTTTTCTTGGCTATTTTTCACGTTTCTTATGGGTCTCCACTTTTTGCCTTTTAGTGTTTTAATGTTTTTCCAGAACATTTTTATATTTTCATTGTAGTCGTTTTGTAGGCTTTTTCCAAATCTTTCCCAGCTCTCCCTTTTAGCTTCTCTCACAACTAATTTTGCCTCTTTCTTCCGTCGAACGTACTATTCCCAGGTTTGCTCGTTTATGCTGTTTAAATATCCTTTCCACGCAATTTTCTTTCTACAGCTACTTTCACCCGCTCATTCCACCATTCTGATTTTTTTGCCTTGGAGGAATATTTCTTTATACCACATACGATTGTTCCAGTTTCCAGGATCTTATCTTTGATATTTCTCCACATCTCATCTATCGGTGCATCAACGTTAATTTTCCTTCCAGTTCTGCCGCATACGTTTTTCGGAATTGTGGATTCTGAAGCTGTGAAATATCAATTTTTGTGTATTGTCTTTTAGGCATTCCCAGGAGATTCAGAATTTGTGTATCGGCTATGAGCATCATATGGTCTGAACCAATTTCCGCTCCTCTGATGAGTTTTACATCTGAGAAGAGTCTCCTGACGATTCTGCTGTAGAGGAAATAGTCTATTACGCTATTTGCATTCCTTTCTTGGGCGCTGAAAGTAATCTTGTGCACTTTCTTATGGGGAAATTGGGAGTTCCCAATTAGTAGGTCGAAGTTAACGCAAAATTCAATCAGCCTCTGACCGTTGGAATTCGTTCTCTTCTGCTCCATGTTTCCCCATCACTCTGTGGGACCGGTTGGAATCATTTCCTGTCCTCGCATTGAAGTCGCTCATTATAATTATCTCTCTATTCCTGTTCTGTGCCTTAACAACTTCTCTTTCCAATTCAGCGTAAAATTGTTCCTTATCTAGGATGTCTGCATTTTCTGTAGGGGTATATATGTGAATAAAAACTAACCGCTTTGATGATATTTCGGTATGCATTGTTATAATCCTAGAGAATACTGGGTTCCATTCTTCAACCTTTGCAAATATGTTATCTTTCATGATTATGATCATGGAATACACCAAGGAAATTATTGGAGATTACCTATATGGTTTTAGAAGCAAACATTCAACTATCCATCAAATACTTAAGGAAAAATTAGAGTGCAATTTACTGTTAGCCTCCACTATTGCCCAAAAACTAAAAAAGAAACTATTTTGATATGAAAAAACTAAAGTATGCCATCAAGGAAGTGATGAATCTAGTCTGAGGCTGGAAGGAAATACGTTCCAACAAAGAACGATTCCGTGACCAATCCAAAATCTGGTTTGCGTTCGACCATTCACAGAAAGACGGTACCAAGATATAAAAAAAAACCTTGGCGACACGCTAATGGAAAGAATTTATGATTGGCACTTTGATTATTTCTGTAAATAGGATGATACTTTATGAGTGATATTTTTGATATAATAACAGAATGAATCGATGTGAGTGATAAATAAAGACCCTAAACCTTTGTAAAAGGCGTTTCAGTGATACAACAGTGAATAAAAAAATTGTTTACATTAAAAAATGAAACTCAGAATATGGAAGAAAGTAGTTTTTAATGTAACTTTATCAACAAAGGTAAAAATGGAGTTGCCATCTTTTGATAGAAAACCACTCAAGTTGGTTTTCTAGAATAAAGCATTATTACTACCATAATTCTCCAAACGTACTATTGGTCCATTTCGAATGTCATCTATTAGTACAAAAGCATGATCAAACCCAGCGCCGGCTCTAGCCCATGTCGCGCCGTGTGCAATCGCGACCTAGGCTCCCTCTAGTAGAGTCACGCTATTAAAATTGAACACTTACAGTTATACAAGGTGTTACAAAAACGGCAAATCCCATAAGGAGGTGAATGTGCCCATGAAACTAAACAAAGTTTGCTATGGAATCAACATGAAATGAAATTTTTGAGACCCTGAGACGCCTCGTGGCGCCCCTTGAGACCCGGCGCCGTTGTGCCCCGCACATAAGTTAAAGCCGGCCCTGATCAAACCTCCAATAATATTAAAGAACAGAAAATTCGAAGTAATTTTTAATTAACAACAGAAAGAAACTCAGATAAAGTATTCCACTAAGTAATAAATAAATATTTCAGGCTACTGCGGCTAAGGAGTAAAAAAAGACGGGATGATAGATACATGACCCATAATTCTATGGGTCCTGGAGCATGATAATGAATACCTATTCACTATTCTTCTTTACATTTTGCCCCTCTTGAATGGTTTCTAACTCCACTAGAATTTAAAAATCAGAAAGGTAGAATGATTGTGTTTGGTGTCTGGACAATATGAAAGTATCAATGGTAGTTTCTATTGGAGACAGGTTTAGTCTGGAGTAACTTACCTTTGTGGTTAATCTTCTTCTTTTCCTTTCTCTCTATAATAGAGGTTCATCCAGGCATCCCGAGTGCCCTCATCTCTGCTTTTCCTATTCCTCCTAGCTTGGATATGAGTTCTTCCTTAGATAGACCTGTCGGTTGGGCTTCATGGAAGCTTCTGGGTTGTCTTTATTCTCCCATTCTGCAAACTTGGCCATACCACTTAAACTGTTTTTTCAAGTATTTGTCCCCGTGGCTCAACAACCCTTCTCTCATTCCATCGTTTCTTATGCAGTATCGTCTTGTTTTTCAAGCCACTCGTCGGTGATATCTCATTTCAGTTGTGGTTATGTCTGTCTAAAGTTACCCAGCTCTCACCATAACGATTGTGCCCTAGTGTTATGGTGCAGAATATGATTGATATATCGAGTTAAACAGTGTTCTGATTCAATCTGACAATATAATTATACTGTTTAAGATTCTTTATGATGATTCGAAACTGCCTTATATCCTAATTATCCTGGTGGACCTTCCCTCACCTCAGAAGTAGTTAATTCGTCAGTATTTCGAAGAAGTTAATTCAAAGTTAGATAAGTAATTATTTTACAAAGAATAATGAAAAATGCTCTGCATATGAGGCAGCTAAAGGAGTAGTGAGGATCAACAGAAGGGAGTCTGAGCCTTTTCTCATAGAGAGAGGTGTGAGGCAGGGCAACAGCTTAAGTCCTATTGTTTATGGATGAAATCAATAAACTCTGTACTGCCTCAACAGTCATTAGCAAATGGAACATAACTGTAGCTGATCTGTACTGGGGAGGTACTTGAGCACAATCATCAACAGCAGGGGAAAAATTGATCCAGAATATTCTAAGCCAATCACGTTTACTATTCTATCTGCAGCAGTATAGTCGGGTATAGGGAAGTTGGTTAGGTAACGAAAATGGACATTTACAAATCAGTTTACCTCCCA
Source organism: Arma custos (assembly GCA_037127475.1). NCBI lineage: Eukaryota > Metazoa > Arthropoda > Insecta > Hemiptera > Pentatomidae > Arma > Arma custos. Next base: position 35,019,900 of record CM073759.1, read on the forward strand.
ACCCTCACTTATGGAAGTGAAAGCTGGGTTTACTGGACAAGCAAGTTAGACACAGAGCAAGTCCCTGTGACACCTGAGGAGAGTCATTGGAAAGACCAGGAGGGACCACATCAGAAATGAGAGGATTAGAGGAAATAGAAAAGTGACCGAGCTAAGTGATTCCATAAAAAACTGACAGCTAAAGTGGTTTGGCGACTTCTATCGGATGGATGAAGAGAGGGAGCCAAAGGTCAAGGAAGCTAGACCCACTGGAAGGGGGCTGTTCCAGAGTTTCTTATCAGAAATACATTCAGCACATCAGAAGGGAGAGACAAGACCCTCAAGGAAATGAGGCAGCTGAGTAGGGAACGAGAGGCATGGCTGCATTGGGTGGAGGCTCCTTGACGCTAGAAATGGCATAAAAGGAAGTCCAAGAAGACTGCCACATTCAATTTCAGCTGAACTATATGACATAAAAACACAAATGTTCAATAGTTACTTTTTGATTACAACTATACTAACTTTTAATTAGAATTTTCATAGCTTGACTTGGGATATAATTACTTATTTTTGGAAATCACTTCTAGGTGTTGTCCTTTTAATACTCTAAAGAACCTTTTTATTTGTTAATTTCAAATAATTAATCATCCCTTATTGTAATAAAAAATATTGATTAAATATCTACTACGAAAGAATTTGACAATAAATTAAAGGATAAGTATCCCATAGTATTGTTAAGACAGGTCTTCCAAACATACTTCTGTAAATAGTACAATGTAATTATCGAAATGTGATGAAAACCTGTAACTTCAGTGTTGTAGATAAAGTGAAAATTTTTGAAATTTGTTTGAAGTAGGGTGTCATATTGAAGTTGTTTGATGCATTTAACAGTTTTTTTTTGTGAAACCATTTATAATTTTTTCACTCAATTGTTTAATGTACGAAGTAATATAATAATATGAAACAGAACATAATTAGTTCAGTAAAGTTTTCAAAGTCAAACCACATACAAAACCTTATTTAGGATTAATTTAAGGTTGAAATATATTCCCTCCCATTATGATGTATAAAACAGTAAACAGCAGAATAGCAATGATATTAATAATGTGAGTAGATAATTAAACAAATGGAATACCTTAGGTCCTATGGAAACAATTGATACAGTTTCTTAAGTTACAAAATAAAACTAAAACTGTTTATAAAAAAATAATAGTCTGAGAGAATTTTGAAAATTATTAGTTGACCTTCAACAAATGGGGAAGGGAAGAAAATTGTCAATGTGGAAATAAGAAAAATTAATTCCTTAAACAGTGATAAGCTATTTAAGGTATTAATCTGTCTCAGATAATATTAATTATTATAAAATACAATAATAATAATTAAAATGATTTAACATTTTTGATAAAGTTTTCGTGTAATAAGATTTCATTAAACAATAAAATTACATTATGAGATAAAAACCTGTTGATTCAGTTTTTATTTTGTTCCTTCACATTACCTTAATGGGTATAGGAAAATTAATAACACATTTACATATTTACATTTAATACCTAGGGTAGTAGGTAAGGTGAAATTAAATATTTTATAAATTAGAAAATAGATAGTTCTAAAAAAATAAAATAACAAATTATACAATTTGTACACCGTAAAACACAACTGGCACAGAAATGATGCACAATGAACAAACATAACAAAAATTTATAATAACAAAATACAATACTTTACTAAATCAATAAATAACATTATTCAACTATTTTAATTAGTAAATAGATAAATATAAATATATATATACACATACATATTTGTACATATAAACATGAATTTAAGTTGGTAAATAAACAATAACACTTAAGAGAAATACATAAGATAAAAGGTAACAGCATTGGGCTCATAGATTGATTATAATTTATAATAAGCAGGACAGCAGAGAAGAGTGGTTCAAAAGTGTACAACTACCAACTTGCAATACTAAAATGCTCCCAGATAAGGTGAGAACATACAGGTTAAATGTCATGCATCCGAGAATTGCGTCATCACAGTTTTTACCCTGTCACAACAGCAAGAATAAGAACAAACATATCAATATGGCTATACAAAACATGGTGAAACAAGTAATATTATTAGCACAATAACATAAATAAATTATTATTAGTATCAATAAATAATGATAAAATAAAATGATTAGTTTCAAGAAAATAGTTATTTACAGTTTTGAATCATAATATGTTTATTAAAATGTACACAAAATTTCTATTGTATCAATCTCTCAATAGTCTCCCTCCCCTTCTGGATATTCATCACACTAACAAATCATAAATGTTAGCGTTTATATTAATAATACAACCTTTCGAAAGATGATTTTCTATAGCAGATTTGCTGCAATATCACTCTGACAAAAGGGTCCCCAACCTGGACAAGATCAGTTAAAAATAATAAAAAAAATTCTCACTTAGTTATTTTCCTTTAACCAATACTTCTTTATCTTAAATTGAAACTTAAAATAAAATATAAATTGAAACTTAAAATGCATCTTCTGAAAATAGAAATAAATGTTTAGCTTTCAATTTAATACTTGTTTTTCATTGATACGTCCATACAATTTATTGTAAAAGGGGGCGTGGGAGGCTTTCATTTTAACAGGAGATTGCGTGATTCCCAAAAGTTTGGGAAGCTCTTCTCTCACTTTTAATTCATGTTTTTGAAATATTAAGCATTGCATTGAGTTTAGTGAAACTATAACATAAAATATCACAATTGTCTTTGAAAGATCAGAAATAATGTTCCAAAAGTTAATAGTCCACATAGTTAAAATTGTCCCTATAGTATTACCTCAAAACTTAAAATGTTCGAGTATATATTTTTATAGTTATTGAGAGATATGTTATCAACAAAAACAATCCTATAGTTTACTTTATTCCCACCCCCTTCTGGGTTATTTATTGTATTATCATTATTTTAAATATATTAATTTATCTTAACCAAGCAGGAAAACATTTTGCACTTAGCTAAAAGGTTTCATTAAAAAACTAATTTTTTCTTGGCTAGCAACTCTTTACTATTTTGATAATCTTGTTCAAGTTTAACCAATTTTATAATTAAATACAGTAGAGCATTGATTATCCGAACATTAAATTTTCTGAACTGGCATGACAAAAAATACATAAGGAGGGATAGTCACAGCCATTCCAAGAAAATATTGTTTAAAATTAGATTTACTTGTACTAATATTTAACACTTATTTATAATACTTTAAAGAAGTATTATAGTAATTTATATTAGAGACTTAGCTACCATGAAGTCAAGATTAAAGAAAACTTAAAAAATTTCTTTGTGCCACAACCTTGATAAATTTCACTGTAATGTACGTACATACATATTTTTTAAAAGATGTATATGTAAGGTAAACAATAAAATAAAGACTTTTTATTTTTACTAAGGGGTTACAGCGGACCAAATCCTATTTTACAAATTGTACAACAGTTTATTTAACTGTACTACTCGTTGCTCAAATTGTATAACTGTAATATGTAGTTCAGATTGAATTATTTTTTTTTCTTCAATAAAGCATTAACAGGAAAAAATAAAATTTCAGTCATTATCGCAGCATTATAATTTGTATGTACAATTTCAATGCTCGAAGTAGAGACAAAATAATATTGCTTCTTGGAATATATTTTAATTTAAAAATTCTACTTCTTTTAGTTTTATATAATGTAGTAAAAAAAAAAAAAACACATTAGCTATATATGATCTAGTTTCTATCAAAAGTTGATTTATCAAATAGGAAGTATTAGTACTTTAAGACACTACTTATTACCTCATTTCTACTTCAAAGATGAAACTGTCTAAATTTCTTAGGTAGTTAACTATAATAATTTCAAAATAGATAAAATAAACTCGATACAAAACCAATGACTTTAAAACCTACTATGATATGAATTGGTTCATAGCTGGGTTACACTGAGAATGTATTATGTATGAAACTGCACGGACCTGTAGCGCCTAATGTTAAAAATGAAGGAAATGAAATGGCTTCTTTGAACATATTTTAATTTACAAACTATACTTAATTTAATTTTATAAGACACAGTAATAAAAATGTCAAGAACTATTTTATATGTTCTGTTGTATAGCAAAGAGAACATTTATAAGAAGTGAATTATTATCTCATTTCTTTTTTAAAGATGAAATTGCCATGATTTCTGTGATTGTTAACTACAATATTTACCACGAAAAAGCAGAGGAGTTTACAGATACAAAATAATCAAATTGAACACAAAATAATTCTGGGAGTAGGAAGTGAGGTGTCTCTGCTACAGTCCATCCAGCTTTACAAAGAAATTGAATATTGCAAAACCATAAAAAACATTTTTATATAATAGAACGATACAAACGTCATGATAGTTTGACATTTTCCTTACTTATGGGAATATTCATTATACGAATCTCACCCGACGATATTATTTCGAATAACCGATGCTCTACTGATTTACAATACATATTTTTATAAATATGTTCGATATCTACATGTATTTATTTAATATTGACTTAAAAGTTTTGGATTTGAATCTGTCCCTGAGAAATGAATTAGGGAGAAAAATACATCTGAATTTATACCAGTTTATAACATAGATTGGTTGATACTTTTATTCTTGTCCTTTGACTTCCAGTCAGATTCAGATTTGATCGTAACATATCCATTCATGAAGGTTTATCAGAAAAAACTCAGTAACTTAGGAGCATAAGGGATTCTTAGAAAGATAAAAAACAAGTGATAGAACAATTTTGTTTCTTTATTGAACATGAGTTGATTTTAAAACATGGATATTAACTAAGATCATGAACAATTATTTAACTACCTTCACCTACTCAAATTGAGGTAATGGAGGAAGGAAAATAAAGTACAATTAGTTTTTAAAATACAATCAAGTAGTTTTTAATTATCTGTTTCAGTATTACTTTTTTAAAACTATTTATGGTAGCAATGATATATAAACAAATAAGTAGGATTAACAATCAAAACTTTTTAACTCGCACAAGTAAATAACTCTGAACAATCAAAATCACAGCTTCTTACTTAATCATATGCTCTTTATACTAACCGCAGTGGATTTGATCAGATTAATTTCAAGTTTGGCATATAATAATACTAAGAAATAAAGCTGATCACAATAAAAATAATAATAATTATTATAAATAACTATTTTTTTAACACTCTAAAAAGTTTGGGTAATAAATAAATGATCAGATTATTTTTAAAGAATTTGCTCAGTGTGATTTTTTTTTTGAGAGAGAATAGTTTTCATAACCTTGTTATATAAGATAAATAAAACTAACTTTCTCAATAATAACTTTTTTAATGACTAGTATCGTTATGAACTTGGACTAAAAACATTATTTACAAGTTATAAAATTAACATTTTTGTGTCTTTTAGCTTTTTGCTTAAAATAAATACGGAGGAATAAATAAGACAATTTTTATTTAAAGCCAAATGTAAGAACACAAGAAAATTATTAACTAGCAAGACACCAGATCTTAGCCTCAACAAAATTTAAAAACTAAATGGATATCATAATTTAATTAGTTGGATTAACAAGTATCTTTATTAAGAGCTGCTATGCAATATTTTTAAAAGAGTTGATTCATTAACAAGCGCTTATGGTGTAAGCAAAGTAATTATACATTAAGCTGTCTTTATTGAAGCCTTTCTTAATTTTAGAAAAACTTTAGCCACAAATGTAAGTAGTTCTTCCAACGGATAATAGTGGATTTTATGGTTCCAAAAAAAAAAAAAAAAAAATCAGCTATTAAAAATACATGTTTATATTCGAGGTATGAATGCTTTTATATAATTTGGAATATTATATAATTTTTTTTCCCTTATCTGAATGCCATTCAATGCAAGTGCCACACTATGGAATGCTGTCGGATATGTAAAGTTTCCTGTTATTTCTATCATTAATTTAATTCTTAATTTCTTAAAATGAACTATTCTGATCAATTCATCCACTGTCTAAAAACAAAAAAAAAAAAATTGATTCTTCAGGGCATTCGTATAATTCCCAGGCAGTTCTCCCAGCAACATTTCTCTTCCTCAACTCTTCTCTTCTCCAGATGCGTCTAAATGGTAGACACTTGGCCTTATATTATTTGACATGTAAGCTAATATAGTAAAAACTTATGAAAAGAAGATTTTTGTGAATTAAGACACTCAAATTCGTGAATAGAAGAAAAAAACAATTGATAGTCTAGCCTCACTGACATCTTTTGGTACTGTGGAATGAAGTTGTTCTTGGCCTGTTTCAACAACTGTTTTAAAAAGGCTCTGTCCTCAATTATATTGACTTTCATCAGATGCATATCATGTTTATGAGGAACATATGCCACATCTATGTATTTGCAGCATTGTATCATCTCTCTAATATTTTACAGCCCATAAATTTAAATATTTTTTTCTTTTATTAAGAGTCGAATAGCCTGCCCAGACAGTCAATATGTTAATGTAAAATTACTAACTTCATTCTTGTTGATCATCTGAAGCTAGTTAACACCAGATTTGGTTATGTGGGAGAAGCGATTACATTATACATTGAATAACACATCATAACCATCGATCCCCTATAACAATTTATGAATCTTTGTTTGTATACAAATTATTAGTTTAAGTCCAAGGATTTGATAACCTTCTTATAAGGATTTGAGTGGAAATAATATATGCCATTATCACAACATACTTAATTTTTTGAGTCTACTATTTTGAGCATTCATTATTTCATTTTTTTAATATATTTTCAACATCTTTGATTGGCATTGAAAAATGTTAGAGATTTCTAAAAATTTTAGATAAAACTAGAAAAATGCTAAAAGTCACAAAATGATTTCTTAAATGTGTAACAAGCATTCTGTGTACATTTTCAATTTTCTGAAGGGTCATAAAGTACGAAAAATTTAATGGCAAACCTTTTGTTACACCAAAAATTTATAAGAAGAATATTAAACAGTTTTATTTACATTCAATATGCACCGAATAACTTCGAATTAACCAATCCTTAATCCTCAACTCCTTCTTTAGAAATTTCTATTAGTTTTTGCTTGAGTATTTCGCTAAAAATAGAAATTTAATATTATGAATAAAAAAAAAAAGAAAAAAGAAAAAAAAGAAGAGAATACTTTGAATTTGAAAAATATTTACTTATCAAAAAGAAGTGTATCAGAAGTCATAATCAACTGCTGGAGTAGCCTATACACGCCCATTTCTTTCAATTTTGCTTGTCTTTCTGCAGCACCACTTTCTTCCTTCCAAACCAAGTTTGATATACAAAAAATTGCAGCTATTTGTAATTTTACATTACTATGGGTCTGTAATTAAACATATGAACATAATCTGTAAAATGTATAAACTAGAAAGACGTAATATGTAAAAAATAATAAAAATTTCTCCATTTGGTTTCAAGAAAACCCAAATTTGTTTTTGTGTTGTGGGCTGTCTAAAAATAAAATGGATAATTCTATTAGTGAACCCCATTACTGATAACAGTAGTGGATACAGCAATACTGTAACCCAGTGACATTTGTTAAAGTTTGTTTGATTTATCTTTTAGCCGTCTTTAATGTTTATCTCTCATTCAATTTATAATACAATCACTTAACCGTTTACTGACCTTGTTCCCATTTGGGAACATAGATTTCAGAATTTTTTAACAATATTTCTGCTTTACCAAATGCATTATCGATTTAATTACAATTACATAAAACATTAAATTGTATGAAAATATTTTTTCTTTGTAAAAAGAGTGACTGAAATGGACTCCACAAATTTTTGAAATCGTAGTTGTTTGTAGCAATCGGTCAATTTTTCTCATTTTCCCACTAAGTTTATAAAAACTACGATTATGAATCCATTAATTTTTATATATTATTAGGAATGTATCACAAAAAATTTCAAACTAAATTTATCACAATAAGTTGATTTCGTAAATTGATTTATATATTGATTAGACCCCTCAACAAGCCATTGTTCCCAATTGAGAATAATAAAAAAAAAAATACAAAAACAATTTTTTTTTTTGTAATGATCAATAAAATGTTTAAATATAAAAATAAGAAAGGGAATACTAAGAAAAAAAATTAAAAAATTCGATGGGAAACGAGTTTGGTCTTTAAAGGGTTAATTTTTGCATATTAAGTAAAAGAATCGTCGAAGATGTGAGGAAAGGTTTGTTAATGGTTGAGTATGTTTTCTGTTAGCCATCTTTGTTGTTTTCAGTTATAAAATTTATAAATCATTTTGCAAATTAAGTAATAAGATCGTTAACAACTCAAACACTTTTGTTAACCCAGAAAATGACATGCATTCTAAAAATATTAAAAGAATGTGGGGAAGTACTAAGTGGCGAAATAAGAAAGAAAGAGGAACCAACAGAGACTATTTAGAATCCTATCTAATTAAATTTATGTTTTGACGTACAAACAGAAAGACTTAAGGAAATATTAGATATTATAGCGATAAATTAGTGTATCAACTTAATATAAATGATATTTACATGTTATTATTATCAAAATGGAATTGTTATTTTAATAAATAAATGCTATATGTTGGTGATATACTTTTTTTTATGTCAAAACTCCTTAACAGAGACAGTGGTGTCTGAATGTAAGGCTAAGCAATGTTATAAATTCACTCTTCTAACAGAAGTACCATAAAATGATTCAAATAGCAGTTATTAAGTCACTCTTATCTACATAAAGCCTTGTTATGATTGCTTTGATTACCTGTGTTTAAATAATATATTACTATATGAAACTAAACAAATATTCCATCCATGATGCTTATAATTTAATGAATTAAAATTTTTTTTCAAAACATATGTATATATAACAAAATAGATAGAAGCCCAGTAGGCTCAAAGTTAACACTTATATTCTTAAAAATAAATTATATTGTTTTATTCAAATGTAAAATTCTGGCGTTTAGTATGGCAGTTAGACTTGGATATTTCGTATTTCGTGCACTTTCGATAGTTAACTGCATTGAGTGAAATGGGCTCATGTCTTTCTTATAGTTTTTGCTTTAAATGCAATTATAATATAAGTAATAACTCCATTTTAAGCGAATGCCTGAATTAGCCCCTAGTTCACTACAAAAATAACATGATTCCGCTTCTTGTAAGTACAGTATTTCCGGCAAATTCGTACAAATTTGCCGGTCTCCAGACAAAAGCCCGATCGGACTCCTCGGTAATTCGTATTATTTTAAGCTCGAGGTCACTTCTAACATCTTATAATTTGTATTTTCAGCTTTAAAATCTCGTTAATTCTGTTTATGTAATAGTACTGTTTTCAAAAGGGGGGAGAGAACAGTGATAGGCCAGAGATCAGAGTGAGAATAAATGTTTTCTAGGAAATCACACAATTTGTATTGTTTTTATAGAGGCACAGTAAATTCTATTGTTTTCACAGGTGAGCGAGTGAGAGAGACAAGTTTTCTAAGAAATCTCATAAGTAATTCGTACTGTTTTCACTCAAAGGAAATGAGGGGAGTAGAGAGGGAAAGTTCTAGGAATTTTATTAAGGTTTTCTTACAATCACACTTTTATTTACAATTCAGTCTCGTTTTTGTTACCGTTGTGACCGTAATCATGCCTTCGAAATACGTTAGCCTCTCCATTAAAGAGAAACAACAAATCATAAACATTGTTGCCAGTTGCTGTAAGCAAATTGACGTATCCAAGCGTTTCAACATCCCTCATTCCACGATCACATCAATCCTGAAGAACAAGGGCAAAAACACTTCCCAGACATCGGACAGCAAAGTAAAACACTTCAAGATAATTAAAAAAAGTGGTTCGTACAAGCAAGAAATTCAAATGTACCAGTTGGAGGAAATATTTTAAGTTAAAAAGTCCGAGTTTTTGCAGAAAAAATGGGAATTGAATACTTTCGTGCAAGTGATGGATGGTTCGATAGATTTAAAAAAGACAAAACATAAAATATAAGAAGCTTAGTGGGGAAAGTGCAAGTGTGTTAGATAATGTTTGCTCTGAGTGGAAGGATGAGTTGGGAAAAATAATTGAACCTTACGAGCCAAAGAACATATTCAATGCCGACGAAACGGGCCTATTCTATAAATGTCTCCCCAATCGTTCCATGTGTTTCAGGGAAGAAAAGTGCCATGGCGGAAAAAGCAGTAAAGAACGTGTAACCATACTTTTGGCAGCCAATCTGGACAGGTCGGAGAAATTAAAACCGCTAATGATAGGTAAGTTGGTTAAACCAAGATGTTTTAAAAACATAAAATCATTGCCAATGATCTATCATGCAAACAAAAAAGCATGGATGACGGGCGAATTGTTTAACGAATGGATATGGTCAGTCAATGCAGACATGAAAAAAAGGCAGTGAAAGTTTATACTTTTCATCAATAATTGTTTGGCCCACAATTCTATCCCATCTCTCAGTAATGTTAATGCTGTGTTTCTGCCCGCCAATACAACTTCTAAGTTGCAGCCTCTGGACCAGGGTATTATTAAAAATTCAAAACTTTTTACCGCAAGGAAACAGTGATGCAACTTCTTAACAGAATCGAGGATGGACTAGATCATAAAATCGCATTACTTTCAGCTATGAACATGAAGGCATGGCAAAACGTTAGTGCGAACACAATAAAAAACTTTTTTTGTGCGTATGGATTTACCAAAGCGAAACTTCTGTTTACAGAAGATGCTGAATGTCATTTGGAATGGGATCGCCTTACACAAAATGAAGAAAATCACTTTAACATTCGAAGATTTCGTCCATTTTGACGATGGCCTAGCAATATCGGGGATGTTAACCGACAAAAATTTTAGCCCCATCTGAGGACATTGATGGTAAAGAGGGTGATGAAGAAGATGATGTACCAACAATTACAGCTAAAGTTGCTAAACAATACGTCAAGAATGTGCGCTTATTTTAGCAAAATCAGATGTTGGTGATGAGGTATTTTTTGCTCTGAACACTCTTGATGAAGCAATTGACTCTGCAAGGGTTGCGTAAAAAAAATTACGGATTTTTTTCGAACAAATCTTTGATTGGTGTTTATTTAATTGTACATGTTGTATTAATTGTTTATTGTTATAGTTTAGTGTGAAGCAGTGTTTATTTCGTTGTTTTTATTCATACCACATTGTACATATTTCTTAATACATACATGTTAGCATTAATACGTTTTTTAATTTTTTTTATTTTGTACTTCCGATAATTAGTACTAAATAATCAGTCCCTTGACCATACGAATTACCGTGTTCTACTGTATTAGAAAGTTATTTTGGAGAAAATTCGACTTTAACACTTATTCACAGGGGACTGTAGATATACATATCTATATTTAGTATTTTGGGGGACAATCAAAATTTAATGCAAGCAGCAATTGCAGGGCATAGGTAATATCAAACAGGATAATTATTAATAATTTCTTCAATTATTAATTTTAATTTAAATGAATAAATAAATAAAAACTATTAGATAAATAACAAACCATATACTCCTGTATTTTGTTGAGAATATCTTCTCGTGACATTATGAATTCTTTCGCACTATCACCATCTCCGATATTACCCAAAATACAAAGGGCTTGTTCTTTCACATCAGCAGAATGATTTGAATCTAATATAAGAGTAACTGCCTGATAAAAAAAAAAAAAAAATAAATGAAGCTTTTAATGAAAACAATAGGTAGAAAATAATCAACCATTTAAAAACAAAATAAAAGTTTAAGAACAATGGCAGTGCAGTTAGTATTATTACTAATTACCAGCTGACTCCATAAAACGCTTTCTGTAACATGAAAATAATCAAAATTAAAATAAGAGACCCTATAGCCAAACAGCATGAGAGCATAAGTACAAGTAGTAAACGCACTTTGTACGAAAAGCTAGAAAGATTAAAGCTTTTGGATCAAGAATATTGAATATTGATCTAAAAAAACATTAAAAAAATAAAATACCAATGTTTACTGTTAGCTCATTATTTATATATACTATATTTTTGCTGCTTCTTATTAATAAATCATTTAGGTTCAAAAGCCAAGAGGAGGTGTCATGCATTTTGGTATGTCTCCTCCATATTTGAACCGAAATGACTTACCTAATAAGAAACGGAAAAAAATCAAACTCGTGATTAAGACAAATATGTGTAATAACAAGTTGGCTCAAAGAATAAACCTGGAAAAATTAGTCAAACACAGATTAGTTAGAAAACTAGATTAATTAAAGAGATGCAACAAAATCTTGATTATAGACAACCAAGTTACCAATGAATCTGGTTTTACTTTATGAAATTCCTTCCATAAGATAAATTTCTTCAATGCAATTATATTCAAAATTGCAAGGCAATTTGTTCAAAATGTTCTTAAGATATATTACATAAATACAAAGAATATCAAATTTATGGATTATAATCTTATAAATTTAACTTTATCATATTAACTAATGGCTAACATTTGAACATTATTCATCTGTCTGGTCGTAGAGGACTGGAACAGTATGGGATTCCGCACCATGTATTGGCTAGTGCTCTGTCTATTTGCATCTCACGCACAATGCAGTCATGAATTTCCTAATGTTAAAGCTATATCAACAATCAAAGATAACTTTTTGAGTAACATTGGATCTGTAGAGTGCTCTAATCTCTCGACATATTATATAACATACAGGCTGTTATACCTCATCGGTGCTAAAACCAAAGTCATTCACTCATGGATGATTTTAAGCGTAAGAACAGAAATTTTAACCTTCATAAAGAAAGTAGAAGCCATAAGCAATTACATGAAATTAAAAGTAGGTGTCGAAAAGTGCTCATATTATATGCTGAAAATATTGGATAAAACAATACTCAACTGTTATACAAGGTTTTAATTAACCAGCTGAAAACCTCAGATTCTTACAAATACTCTATAACTTCATAGATTAACACTTAGGAAAGTAGTAAAATAAACCATCAAATACAAGGGTGGTCCGGTGCCAGCCTACTTGTTCAAATGAACAAAACTACCTCGTAACAAAACGCAAAAAGATGAGAATGAAAACAAAACTATAAAATGAATACTGAAAAAAAAAAAAAAAGTTACCCCTTATAACTGTGTAATCACAGAGAACAGCTGGTCTAGTGAATAAGTATGCATGGGAAAGTCCCTGCCAGGAGCCAAACTATCTTGACACTATAAATAAACTAACTGGCGCAGATAATCAATAATCTACAACATATATTACAACACTTAACAAATAAATACCCAGGCATCATTAGTCTAGGAAGGGAATAGAGAAAAGTAAAATAATTTGTGTCTTTTAATAATATAATCCATACATTTTGAGGTTTTTAAATATTAAAATTATATGATATTTAATTGCTCCATACACCTTTAAAGTACACAAGATAGAGTCAACTCTACTGATAATAAAACAAGGGTTATTTCAATTCAACCAAAATTGTTGAATAACACTAGTTATGATTACCTGCATTATTTGAATTCCATGAAGAGCCATAATTTGATCTATGTGTGGTTTCGTAGAAAGAAGATTTCGCAATAAACCCAGGGTTTTCATAAGAACATTTACTTCAGAATCTGATAAAAGCCTAAAGATCTGTTCAGTTCCTAATTTATGTAAGATTTGTGATTTTACTTTTTGGTCAGCTTGAAAAGCCATGTTCTGGAAAAGAAAATTTAATAAAGATTTTTTTTTTCAATAAAAGAAACTAAATAACATTAAATTTAAATTTAATAATGATTTTTTTTTCAATAAAAGAAACTAAATACCATTAATGCCCAAACACCATTTAACCTTAAGGCTGGATCAGGCCTGTGGGTTAAGCTACAAAGAAGATCTACACCGCCTGATTCCAATATGGGTTCCTTAGCAGGTGAAAATTCGAGAAGAAGATTACATAAAGTAGAACTCGCAACACTTAACAAGTCATCAGAAGCTCCTTGAAGTACACCCATCAAAGGCTTCCAAACAGAGTGGTCCTAAATAAAATAAATGCACATTAAACGTTCCACTCTAGAAAAAAAAAGGATCTAAATTTAAAAAATTTTAATACATTTTTTTTAAAATGAAACAATATTTTTCTAATTACCTACATGAAATAAAATTACAATGTACGCCTATATAGAGTAATAACACAGTATGAACCACATAACCATACCGCAATTACAGCAAAAAACTATACCACTACAACTCACGAAGTCTTGGGTTTAATAAGCGGTAGAGACTAATATTTCTAGGACAACAGTTGTGCAGGGTGAGGTGATTCGTCCGAGATTACACTACACTGGCAGGTTTTCCTGTAAATTTTGGGTACCCACTTTAAAGAGGCTAGGTAAGCCCAAGGAGGGTCTCCAGATTCCCAACGATCCATCCCTGCCTGTTAACGAGTTAAATAAAATCTGCCTCATCCGGATTTCAGCCCAGGACCTTCAGCAAGGCAGCTCAGCGCTCTACCAATGAGTCAATCCACTCCCAAAATTAAATCATGAAAACAATACCCTGACGATTGCTCCAATGAGGGAGAGGTTCGCTGAGTTATCATTGAGAGGCTATATTGACCAATGATAAGAAAAAATTAAGAACTCAAAGAGAAGAAAATGAAAAATGTAATAGTATAATGGAATGTAAATAAGTCACTTCCAAGACTCCCGTGCTAGTCTACCTCACAAACTCATTGATCTCTTTCCCCTTTCACAGCATATTTATCATATGTATTATACAAATATTCATGACTTAGCAGATTTTATCACAACACAATTAACCAAAATTTTCAGAACAGCTTACAGCATAAACCAAAAATGCATTTAGCTACATAATACATAAATTATGTGGTTCACTCATAATCCGTTTAAATTAGGACTTAGTTTATATTTTGAACTTATAATCTAATTTTAAGCAAAAAGTTCTCAGAGAGTTAAAGCAATTTAAAATGTTTTAAGTAGTAGAAGAAAATGGTCCGGGTGGAGGTCAATAAATTTCTCTTAAGTAGGGAGAAATTTTTAATAAAAATGTGTTTATTAAATGTTTGTTATACGTGTTGTAAGTAGGAGTAAAGCTTTACTGAAAACAATAGGGTTAGAGAGACACGGTTAAGGGAAAGAAATCATAATTTAGGCATTTGTCATAATAGCTAGATGATTTTTGGCCCAAATGTTTGTTACCCAGGACAGCTTTGAAATAGTTAACTCAGTATGAACTCAAACATGGACTTCCTGATCATTTCAAAGAAAATAAAATATTTTGCAAAAGGTAGAGGTAACGATTTTAGACAAAAGGCACTTTAGTAACTGAAGTATTTATTTTTACTTCCTTGTATGGAGTAAAGAAGAATTGTAATAGAGATAATTTTTGATTTTCGCATATCAATGTTTATACTAATTTTGCTCATCCCTAGTTTCTACATATTGCATAACCCTAAAACAATTAGGGACAGAAAGTTGACCTAGACGATATAGTAAGGACTAACTGATTGAAAAATTTAGTGATTGATTGAAAAATTTAGTGATTGAAATTAGTGAAAATTACCAGACCACATTTTTCAGTATGTGTAGAAACACACTCTATATTGGTAGATCTGTTTTATCAGGACTAAAAAAATTTCACAACCTATCCTATGCTCCTGCATGTGACAACAAATGTAATGACTTTTTTCCACAAAACTTAAATCTTTATCTATTATAGAACTTACACAAGTTACAAGTATAACTTTAAATTTTTAAAATTACCAAAAATGTAGTCCGCAACTGCTGAACTGAACGAGACAATGAATGGAGACATCGTACAGCTGCAAGCCTCACTTTGTCATTAGGATCTTCTAAACCACAAACAACTTCCTCCATCAGCCTCTCAGTTTCTATTATACGCTTCCTGATGTCTTCATCATTTGCTCCCAATGAAGCAAAAGCCTGTTATAAAATAAGTTGAGAATTTCGAAGCCATAAAAATATATATTACTGATTAAATAAAACCTATATAAAATATTTAAAATGAAGAAATTCTTATGAGCATTATAATTCCAATTTAAAATTATTGAAAGTCTTCTCGTAACAGGCTAGAAAACATATCAAATGCGTCTTATGTTAAAATTAAATAACTCTTTCATCCTCTTGAGAAAAATTAATAAATAAAATATATTGATAAAACATTTACCCTAAAAGCAGCCTGTTTCATATCAGCTATAACACATGGATCCAGATGAACATTATTGTTATTATTTGCTTCAGACTGAGAATGCAACATATTCGCAAGAGTAGGAATTAACTGATTAGAAATTGATGCTAACCTCTGGAGGTCAGTATTTACTTCAGTAAGGTAAGCAATAGTTTCAGCAGCTACAACACGTTCTTCACACGTATGATCTTTTTTACAAAGGACAACCTTTAAACAAATGAATAACTTTACACAACTTTATTTCATAAACTTATCTTTATAATAAAAGATTTATTATCTAAATATGTTAAAATAAAAACCTCTATTTTCAAATGTTCTACAAACATTTTTTAATTGAGAAAATTAACAATAATCAAGTTAAATACCTACCTAAATTTAAAATACCTACGTAATATATAAACAAATAATGCATTCAAATATTTACACAAATCATTATAAATTTATATTATTTATAAAAAATGAGGGAGTATCCCCGAACCTAGCGGCGGACCAAGCCCCATTATTCCAATCACAGGAACTCTCTTAGTTGAATAATTGTAAAATTGTATCTTTTTCTGTCTATTACAATTACAAAAAATTTACTATACATAGGAAACTTTTTTCTTATAAAATAGAGAGAAAAACATACTCAAGGCGTTCAAAATTATTGTTTTGAATTTTGAATTAAAAATTTCCTAATTAAATTAATATTTTTAATATACTATGAAAGGACATATGTGCCCATAATTATGAAAGTGGTCTAAGTCAATTATTTTAAACTAAATTTATTCAATGTAATTTTTACGATATCGTCAAAAATGAACCTTCAGATAGTGGTTGTAATTTTTTGTAACAATATTTTTTAATTTATTCAAATGCTATTCATCAAATATCTCGAAACAAGAAATATATGACTTAGACCACTTTCATAATTATGGGCACATATGTTTTTGTGGAAAAAATAGAACAAAAAACTCCTCAATATCATTTCTCATAAAACATAAAATAAGTTTGAATTTTAGCAATTATAAAAATGTTATTTAACTTTTAGCAATAAATAGATAATAATATAATAATGAACATACAAGACAGGGAAGTGTTTTGTACAAGATTTTAGAATCTTCAGCAGATATAGCTCCAGAACGGTGAATATAAGTTAAGCATTTTGCAGATGCAAGCTGCATTTCACTTGGACGATCCCTTGACATTAATCCAACTAACAGATCAGGGACGGAAACTCCACCAAAACTGTAACCAATAAATAATAAAATAATTTCTAAAAAATGTCATAGCTTACAGTATGAAAGTTAACTATTACGTTAAAAGTAATTTTTCTCAGCCCTAAAAATGTTCCATTACCAATACTACTACTAAAAAAAACTAGAATAGAATAACAAAATTGAAAGGCTTGAAATTTATCAAGGCAAATAAGCTATTAAGTTTTCTGTTAACCGTTATATGGAGATTCGTTAACACAGGGATAATTTACTAGGCTTTAGCCGAGTGAGAGAATTTTGATTTAGCGTTGTTAATGAAATTTTATAAGATAAAAGTATTGATATTACATAGTGTGAAATATTTTGAAGCATATCAAAATTGACAATATAAATATGAAGTACGTTTTTCCTTGTTCCTAATGTGTTAATTAGTTAGAAATCTACAGTTTTTATTAAATAAAATCCTAATAGGTTACAAAGCTAATAATCACCTATGCTGCAATGCTGAAAAGAGAGTTCTAAGAAGAATACTGGGGCTTAAATGTGAAAGAGGGTGTAATGATGTCACTAAAATATATAGCTGTAAAAGACACCCAACGATATCAGCCAATCATATCACCTTAGAAACAGCATCTGAACTGGCTAATTCACCTCTTAAGGAAGTGTTGTATTTATAGAATAAGGTGCAAATTTGACATCAGCAGTCAATGTATTGAAGAATAATAAAACCATAGTGAGGAATATAAAAACAGCTGTTGAATAATAATGCAAGTCATTCTCACAATACTGTGGTGGTGTTAATGAAGGGCAGGTCCTGACTCATGACACTGTAACAGTTCGTCTCCTTAATTTACTTAGTTCACTCAAATACAAAATCTTGTAAATGATAATTATGGTTTCTATAGGAGCAACAAGGTTCTGGTTGGTTGCTGTTAGGTATGACCAGAGCTAGATGGTGTAGTTGAACTACTTGTCATTTGTCATGGAGGATTCAGAGCAATTATAAGAATACGAGAGGTCTTGATTGAAATTAACTTTCAATGGAGTTATCCACATTGGCTTGAAAATGAACCTTCTTGACTTCAACTCTCCTCATTAGATCAATCAGACACTTAACAATTTGCCTGGAATCGAGCTTCACTAAATAAGACAGTACACAATATTTTCATTATTATTTTACCTAACATTTCTTCTCAGATTATTCTCTTACCCATTCTCCCTCTCTCAAACAAAGTTTGCCTATGGAGTATTGGATTAATTAAGATGTACAGTTTGATGCGGTTGCCTATTGAAATATTTTTGAACTAGTGTTAATCCATCTGCTAATGGCATAGACATAAGATTTCAAGAGAATTTCTAGTCTTTGGGTCATCTTTAGAAACTTTAAAGTTTTGGGCCTTGAATATTTATTTTGGATGTATTTGTTTACCTGCTAGTCATCTACCAACTGTTAGGTCTTCTCTCTCTCTCTAGGCTAAGTGTGGCTAAGTCTTCTCTCTCTCTTTTAGGCCACTTGTCTCTGAGCGGCCTAACCTGCAAGTTGTTTTATTCGCCCTGAAGATGGCCTACATTGTAGGCCGAAACGTCGGCACATAATAAATAAGTTATCCTTATTTTGATGTTTTCATTGACTGCACCCCCAACTATTTCTTCCTTGAATTTAAGTTTTTTAATTTAGCCTAGAGAGAGAGAGAAGACCTAACAGTTGGTAGATGACTAGCAGGTAAACAAATACATCCAAAATAAATATTCAAGGCCCAAACACCATTCAACTATTATGCCAATCATGATAAAACTAAATAACTAAAAATATCGCTAAATAATAACTTAGATAACATTGCCAAAATATAAGTAGGGTGTACCTGGATGTGGCTATAATCGCTGAAACATTGGAGTTTTGATATGCAAGATTAGCTATACAATTTAACGTAGGCATCAACACTGAATAATGTGGAGAACATAATAATGCTGCTAAGGTATAAATAGCTCCTTGATCACATAATAACATTTGGTGTTCAAGAGTCTAGAAATAAAAACTGGAAATCAAAATTCAGTACACTATTTGTCAGTGAGACAATCCAATATTTCGTACCTTGCAAGATGCACTTAATATAGTTGTAACACAGATTTGATTAGATACAGATTGCATGGCTAACTTCAAGAGGTGAGAAACTGTTTGCTGTTCTCGAAATATAAGTCCATAAGGTGCTTGGGGATGTGAAAAAATGGAACATGCACATCGAAGGCATACGTCAGTAAGCTTAGTATCATCATTTGAGAGAATACCTGTAAAAGATTTGCAGATGCATTATTCCTAGCAAAACAATACTATTAGTATACAGTCATAAAATTTCGGAATACATACAACTTAAAAGAAGAGGTGCAATGCCAAAATCAATTAATTGTTTGACATGAGATTCAGTTCCTTTGGCTAAAGATCCCAGTGTAACTGCAGCTTCAATACGAATTTCTGAAGGTGTAGAAACATTTTGTAACAACTGGGTTAGTCTTGCCACAACTCCTTGGGCTATGACACTACCCTTTTGTCTGTTACTGCCAATGACAGAATTCTTCAAAGAGCTAAAAAATACACACACTTAGGATCTGAATAGTCCAGATATATTTATGGTGGCTATTCGATATCCACATAACTTACACTATCGCATCTAAACACCTTCGCTGATCAGGAGAGTACAGTGCATCGATATAAGATCTACTACTTTCAACGTCCTGAAAATAATACACAAGTTTTTTTTTAAAAAAGGGTGAAAATCAACGAGTACGTTTATTATATATTAAACTACCATAAATGGATGAGCAACTGACACCATTTCTTCAATTACAACTATTCTTAATTCAACGTAATAATCAGTAGTTCCTTATAACCTAGAATTTGAAAGACGCACACCCGGTTGCAATGATTTTTCTAGTCACGGCCAACTGTATATACATGCCGATATCAAGAATTGTGTTCTATAGATCACGTATATATTTAGTTCATAACCATTAAAGACCTTTTTACATTTGTTTAATAATATCGCATTATATTTCTTGTGGCTTTAATGATTAAAGCTATTGTGAACATCAACACTTTGCCTTCACGAATACTTGGTTCACCATTTTGTTGTCGGATATTTTGTAGTTGGATGTTGGCTGTTTAGATAGTTTTATTTATGTTTGTACTCTACAACAATGTTCGTACATTTAATTTATATTTAATTCTAGTCCAGTTGAAATTGTATGTGTTTCTTGTCAGGAGGTGATAGTTGGCTTCGTTGTATTAATACTAACAGTTCAGTTTACCTCAAGGAGGTATGCTTATCTTGTCATTTGAATTTGATGTATAAGAAACGTGTGCCTTTATACTCTCTTAGTATTTAATTGTATATTTCTTCCTAATTTTAAGACTAGTTCATATATTTTTTAGGAAGATTAGAAACGTAGGAACTGTGAAAAATATTTTACTTTGTGCTTTAGATGTAGGGGTATTTTAGTTTTTACTGTAATGTTCTTTTAATAGTAACATTGTAACATTCAAGTATTCATTTTTTAGATGTCTACAGACCCTTCTTTAGTTCCGCCTGGAACTTTACCTACTACATTCATTCCAACTACCTCAGCAGGAAAGTAAGAATAGTGTTAAATATATTTAACAAACAAAATGTAACAATAGAGAAATATTCATGCTTTTACTTTTATGTTTTAGTGTTGGCTACATGGTCATGTCCTACCCCGGAAGACCGCCTATGGTCCCTGGAATACCTATGCCTCCTGCTATGGGAATGCCATATATGCAATTAGGAGGTTTGTAGTTGTGTTTGAAAATTATTAATGTTATTAATTTTTGTAGAAATTTAATATTATATGATGATTTAATCAATATGTTTAATCTTAAACATCATTTTTAGATAATTCTATAACAATATGGCACATATAAACCCTAAATCATCAATATGCGGTATTAAGTGCTTTTATGCAATGAAAAAAGTAAAGTCAAGTTTTTAATTCTTTGTATAATTTAAGTACTTGTATTAGAAAATCAAGTTTCTATCCTGGTATTATTCTGTAGTTAATACCACATTCGCCTTATGTATTTATTGGCCAACTTGTCACGAGCTCTACCCATGATCGTCAGTATTATTTCTTTTATGATGATATAGGAATTGTGTTAAGAATTTTATTCTGGCTGTAGTTATACAGTATTGATTTTATTGGTACATTCATTTCATTTTTCATTTAGTATTTCATTTTTTAGATGTCTACAGACCCTTCATTATGATTAATAATTGCCTTACTGCATCTGTTTCGGTTAATGTTATGGATTTATTAATTAATTATAGGGTCAGAGATCAGCCTCTTGCCTGGGTTCTAGGTGTTCCTATAAGTCCTTTTGGCTTATTAATTTATTCTTCAATCACAAATTGGATTATTGGTTCTTTGGATGTTTGATCGATTTAGCCATTGAATTGTTTATTCTATTAATTCCTGAAACATTTCAGGTGAAAGAATTGATTGAATGAAGTAAAGTTTGGAAAAACATTTCTTTTCTTTTTTTGATTTAATTTATTTACCTGTTTATATGACTCCTGGTACTAACATATACTTTATAACACAATTTCGTGAGGTTTTGGCAACATTAAGCCATTCTATAGCATATCTAAATAGTTTTTATAAGGTATTAATAACATTGTGAAGCATATTATTATATACATTTCATATTGAAATCCACCTTACCAAAATAAACAGCTATTAGATGTCATATGCCGAAACCCCATACATTTAATCGCCAGTAATCTCTATCCTCCCAATCTCCCTCCGATAAACCTCAACTCAAATCATTTTGTGTTGGAAAATTTTCTCTTGATTAGCCTTTGATAATTATGGCTCAAAATAATTATTTCTGTAATAGAAAAAAAATGTATACAATAAAAAGAAAATTATGTCAACTTAATAAAAAGACCAATGTTAATTGAATGAAACTTTATTCTCAAGTCCTCATTATAAAATGCACGTTGTGACTTTATAAAGCTTATTTTGGTTCCAATTCAATTTTAAATTTGATTTATTAACTACAAAAATAATCATGAATTTCTCAGTTTGGAATATTAAATTTTGTTATACTACACCACTGGATAAACTGAAGAACAGTGGTTCCCAACCTCGTTTATATAAAACATTTAGTTTTACTATCACAAAATATAACATTGTAACTTTTAATTTAAGTTAAAGAAGTACTGGAAAAAGAAAATAACTAAAACTAAGTGAGAATTTTTTTCATTTTCAATTGGTCTCACGCGACAGCTGCTTGTTGTCTTCACACCCTCTCCCCAGGTTGGGAGGCACTGATGTAGAATGACTGACAATTAATACCATTTAAAGCTCAAAAAAACCCAGATCCTTCACGATGGAGTGGGTGGATTGTGTAAGTTATTTGAGGATATTAATGATTATCAAGTTATCAGGAGGTCATTTTTTTACTTTGGTTGAACTGATCTTTGTGTAGAGTATAATAACATGATATTTATAATTGACCTTAACTCCTTCCAGTTTAGTTTATTCATACAAAAATTGTTTCAAACATTTTACGAACTCTTTCCTATCCATTATCTAGCACAATAAACTGAATAATGTGACATAATCCAAATCATTTGCAAAGTTATATCCAACACGACTGAGGTCTTAGTTTTCAACTTTTATTTCTTTTCATTGAGAAATTTTGATGAATATATCAAGAATAATGAATTGAACTTAGTTGTAATAGATATCTGTTCATCATTTTTTTCATATCTGTGTGTGACATTAACAGCCATCATTATATTTTTTATAATATTGTAGGATATTATAAACTTTCAGGCTTTTAGTTGATCCAATTATTATTTTCCTGCTTACTTTAAAGCCAGGAGAGTTACTTTTTATAGCATTTTTATTGGCGATGGCCGGCGAACCCGTCTGAATTTGTCTGACCGAGGTACGAACCAGGATTGCTCAGGTGGTAGAGCACCATGACGGAAACATGGGAGACCCGGGTTCGAATCCCGGCCCTGGACATATATTTTCTCTTTAAAATAAAAATATTATTATAATTATTATAACAATTAATAAAAAAATAAAATAAATTATAACATTATTTTTAGTTTGATGTTTGTTTAAGAATTTTTACGCAGTATAGTTATAATTCAAAGATGATACGTAGAGGAGTAGTATTACTCACTCAGGTCTGTGAATGTTTGTGGGAGGATTTAAATTGATTCTAGAAAATTTATACCTGAGTAGTCCTCTCTTGTCTAAAACAGTTGCTGAGGCTAATACCTTTGTTATCTTTTATTAATGAATAAAAATTAAACATGAACGATGGATCGACTAGTCATAGTCTGCTTGTCAGTTCTTGGTTCGCACCCACTATCAGTTTATTTTTTTGTTTAGCCATTAAATCCTATTCTTGTATGTCCATTCTCTGATTTGAGGTTCTGGAGACTATGAGCATTCCCTATTAAATTTACAGCTCTGCTCTAACATATGAGAAATTAGTATTGAATAATGTAACAAATTTCAAGAGGATAAAGTTCAAATTGTGTAAAACAAATGAAAGATTTTATGGATTATTCCCATATTATGTTTCTGTTTTTGATCATATCTTCAATCCAGTACTAATACTTTTTGTCAAATTAATTTTACTACTCCATAATCATGGAGACATATTCAAGCATGAATTGAAATCAATGATGGCTGGAGACATAGTCAGAAATAAAAATTATAATGGAATTCCACTGTATTTATTGTTCTTAAATCCTGATTTTGTCATGTTTAATTGTTCTCATACTTAGTTTTCTTAGCACTGAAGGTCTAAAGCAATGGCCTATACATATAAACAGTTATTTACCAAAAGGAAAGTTATTTACCACAAATTTTATTTCTGGCTGCATCCCCAACCAGAGTTTCTGCATTTTGAATATCTCTTTTTTTTTATTTATTCAAATTAATGCTTTATTAAATGATTAAAAAAATATTGATTTTATTTTCAGCTCCGCCTCCACTCATGCCAGGTGTGCCAATGCCAATGGGTCCTGTAAGTTGATATGTTTAATTTTTAAATAGCTGTGCATTATTTTTCCTCTTTAGAATCTTATTTAAAAGTTATTTGATTATTTTCATCATATAAAAAATAGATGCTCTACTTTATTATTATTGGGTTGTCTCCTAAGAAATGTCCCCTTTCAAAGGAAATATTTAGCAAAACAACTTAGAGGGATATAAATCTGGCTAATAAGGTGGGTGTAGGAGGACTTTATAACCCAGACCCTTTAGTTTCTTCACTTTCTGCCATGAAACATGAGGTCTGGCATTGTGTTGAGTATAGGTCTCTACCGATTAACCAATGCAGGTTGTTATTTGATTAGTTTGTGTTGCATTATGTCAAGATCCCTGCAGTACGATGTGGATGTGATGGTTTCACCTCCGGATAAGAAGCAGAAATGAATTATTCGTGCCATTGCTCACCACAAAGTGAACCAATAATTTTTTTTTATTTAAATTTGATTTTGGTAGGTGTCCAGGTCTTTCGTTGATATTTAACCCATGACCTGACTGATGTCTGTTGTCATATAAAATCCAATTTATCACATGTTATTATCCCTCAGAGAAACGGCTAGGTTTTTTGCCTTGTTAGCAGTGAAAAGCGTGTCTCATAATAGTTAAGCTGCTTTCACTCATTACAAAGACCCATAGATCATTTTATTTATTTTTTTTATTTATATTGAGAAACAGTCGATGCAAATCTATTCAGTTGTGCTATGAATCCTTTAACTGTATGGGTTAGGATTTGCTTTCATATTACTACATTGTCTTCAATTTCAGTTGGGGGTCTGCAACTGAGCTGGTTGTCCAAATCTGTGTCACCAGCAAAAAATTTGTTAAACTATTGGGAAAACTTCGTTACAACACCCTTCCCGAACATGGTGGTAATGCTTATAGCAGCTTGGGCTCATGAGTGTCTTAGTTTAAAATCATTTAAAAAAATTACACAAATTTCATGTGTTTCCATGGTCTTATTTGATGGCATTCTAAACAATGTCTGTTCAATTTTAATGATAGTAAATATTATTAAAAAAGAGGTTTATTTAATCTCATTACAATCTGTAAACATAAACACAGTTAATGTAAGTCCACTAATTCCACTTTGAATTTTTGAAATAATAAAAACACACATTTCTTATGAGACAACCCAATATCTGTTTTGTTCATTTATATGCCATAAGTTTATGTCCTGAAATATTAAAATAAATAAAAGAACACCATGATATATGTGATTTATTAACATAAGCTCATTTTCTGCTACTATTTTCAAGATTAGTTAATAAATAATATTTGTATTGCTGTGCAGATGTACTAAAAGTCTTCTCAAATGAAATTAAAAAACATTAATGAATGGTACAAAAAAAAAATTATCTTTCAATTTACTTAGCGCCTTAAAAAAAAAAAAATTAACTTCTGAACTACATTAAAATTAGAATGCAATGCAAAAATTTGCATGTAGAAAAAACTTTATTATTTCATCGTCCTAGTGACAAAAAAAAAGTACCTACAAAATTGACGTTTTTGAGATATGTATCAGATGTAGCACTATTTTCCATGTTCTTTTTCAGGGTTACACGATCTTCTTATGTATGTGTTACCTGGGTATATTTCATTTTTTTTCACGCACAAATCATTTTCATTAATTTATGAAAAAATCGAAATTTTTTAGATATATTTTTGTTCATCGCTGACATAGCTTTCTGATCACTGACCCTGAAAACTGTTAATTATATAAGTATATAATCTCCATGCTAAAGTATGTCAAGATGGCTTAGCAGTAATAAAATTGTATATCTCCTAAGAAAAAAAAGGATATTTTATTTGCTGATTACTCATAAAGGGTAAATTTTTCGATAATTACTTATAGATCATTCGAAAGTTAATTATATTTCTTACTATACTTCTTTGAATACTAAAAAACAATAAATCAAACTCATTTGTCTCCTTTTTAAATCTCTACCCATTTCCACCCATAAAGCCTCACTCATACCACCTTCCTTCAAACATCAATTATTTCTGTTGTAAAATGTTTACTGATTGCATTAACTTTGTTTAGCCTAAAACTACTTTATAGCTAGGTAATGTTCATTGTTTTTATTATTATAGAACTTGGTCCCAGAATAAAGATAATTTAAGAAAAACTTATGTCAAGTTTCTGCTAATTAGTTTAGCCCTTAGGTTATAGCCAATGAATAATAATTGACTAATCAGAAAATAATTTTTAAAAACATAAGCATGTAGTTTTATGATTATTAAATTTATTTTGAATCTATCAAGAAAATTACCTTATAATGGATTTATGTATAATGTAGATGATGGGTGGTCCTCCTCTGGCACCTATGGTACCTAGGCCATACAGACCGACTCCAGTTACAACTTCTGCCCCTCCTAGACCCAAAGCAGCTCCCCCTGTGCGCTATCTTCCTCCTCAACCTGATGGCCCATCAGTTACTGTTTTTGTTGGGAATATTACTGAGCGTGCTCCGGATCAAATGATACGTTTTATACTCTCTGCTTGTGGGCATGTCACTTCCTGGAAACGTGTTCAAGGTGAGTTTATTATAATTGTTTCATTATAACTAAGGTAACATTTTATAATAAATTAAGTAGCTTCCAATTAGTTATTTGGGACACATTGCTTTTGATTATCCAATGCTCTTAAATATTTTTAAAAATGTTCCCTTTTTCACCAGAATGAACTAGTATTTTAGAAACAACTCAGCCTCGTAACTATAACTTAATAAGTGCACAAAGTATACTTGTTCTTCAATTACTTAATTACTTAAATTGCTGTATACGAAGTTTGAACACATCAAAATCTCTAATTCTGTAAAACAATCCTGTATGTATTCCTATTTATATAGGAATGATATTATTCCGGGGTATTAAAGGAATGATATTATTCCGGGGTATTAAAGGAATGATATTGCTACTGGGTATTAAAATGAACTAAACTATTCCTTAATTAAAGACACTAATATTTATTAACAAATTGGCAAAAATAATACAATTAAATTATTAAACTGATATAAATTTACAATAACAATATTTTAAATATTTATTATCTAGGCCTAACTCCTATTTAATTATTACAATAATATAAGATATTACTAATTCTAAATAGTTTAACTATTTACATAAATTTGTACGAATACCATAAAATTACAACTACTAATTAACACTTACAGTTCACTAATTGAAATCCACCGACCGTAAGAATCTCCAAATATAACAAACTGACACACAATTACACTCACAAACTGTCACTGACGTATTACTGATTCAGATGTTCATCACACCACCTGATTTAATAATCTGACACACTCAGTATAGTGCCGAGAGGGTATTTAAATAGGCAAGGCTGACACGGGGTGGGGGGGTCTCGAACCTCCCAGAACAGTCTCTTTGATATCTGCCGACAAAGGGGCTTTAAACCCTTGCAGGAACGTTAATCCCTTGCACCCATCTTTCTCTCTGTGACCGTAACATTACATTTCTTTATTCTAATTGTTGATTTTGCTTTTATCTTTAATAAGCGTATAAGTTTGTTTACTATACTTTATCATTTTTGCACTTTATCATGTTTACTATACTTGATCATTATAATACCTTTTCTTTTAGAAAAAATTACTAATGTATTTAATTTTATTTAAAGCATTTGGATTCTGTGAATTTGGAAATCCGGATGCTGGGTTACGTGCTATAAGGCTCCTACATGACTATGAAATAGCTGGGAAAAAACTAGTAGTCAAGGTTGATGCTAAGACCAAAACAGTTCTTGAGGAATATAAGAGTAAGTATTAAGTACTTTTATCAGTCTACCCTTTATCATTTTACAAGATGGAAATACTAATGTGTCCACTTTAGCAAGATAAACAAAGGTAAGGTTATGTTGCTATCTTAATTCAGTTTCTACATTTAAACATGCCTTAAATAATGACTTATTTAATTTTTTAAAATAATTTCAATAACTTGACAAAATTCTAAAATCTGTAACTCTTTTATAGATGAAAAAAGGAAAAAGGCTGGGAGCAGTTCACCTTTACAGGATGAATCAGTGGATGAGGATGATTATATGGATGATGATATGAAAGCAACTGACAAAGCAGCACTAGACAGAATCGCTATGATCTTATCAGATTATGAAAATGAAATTAAGAACTATGTTCCACCTCAGAATGAGGAAGCCAAACCAGGTTAGTTGTATTTTTATAGTTAAGGGATGATTTATTTATATGTTGAAATCTTAATTTAGTGAATTTGGCTAAATCACTCGACTACTGAAGCAAAGGATAGAGAATGGCTGTAGTGAGTTATTTGTAAATTTTGTAGTTTCTCTATTTCTGTAATGTCAATACAACTATTTAATGTCATTCTTTTTTTAGCTCCGGAAATAAAATTACCTGTTCCTACACCTCCTGTGAAACATGATGGAGCTATGGTAAGTGTAATTCCTACGTTTTTATTTGGATAGCTTTCAATAAATGTGTTTAAATTCATGAATAAGCTAACATATTTTTTTTATAAAAATGGTTTTATTTGTTTTACTTTATTATTAATCAATAAAGACCACTCAGGCTAGACACCAAAAATGTTACTCTAGACATTGTTATTTGCATTTTTCTAATTCTGGCCCTCACTTCATTACATAAAGAATTATTGTAGTTGAAATTATAAAATTTTTACTGATTAAATTATGAATGATTACTAAATATGTTTTAATGTCATGTTACCTGAGGGATATCCTTATATCTTTAATTAGAATCGAAGCTTCTAACTTTTAAAGTAAGGTGTTAAAATGGTATATTACCAAAAAATATAACAATATATTAACGTAAATACACATATGTTGACTCTATTTTTAGGTCTAGTCTATCAGAACTCTCAAACATGAAATATAATTACATTTATCAATTATTTGCTTTGAGATCATGTGTGGATCAAATTTTCACAGTCCAGCAGCTGTTGAAAATATGTGAATTGAAATACGAAGAATTGACCTTATCGGAAAGAATATATAGCAACTATCAGTGTAAAATTAAAATAGGTAAAAATTTATCATCAGAATTTTCAACTAGTAAAGATTTACTGCAAGGTATTGCTGTATGTTACTGTCTCTATTGAAAATCTATATCGGAACAGCTTTAAAAGAATGGTATAAAAAATGTAAGCAAACTGGTGTATGAATAGTAAACAGCCATCTCCATAATCTACTGTTCGCAGTTGACCAGCCAATTGTCGCTCAAGACCATAAGGATGCAGAATGCATCCTAGGAAAACTGTGTGAGGCATATTCTATTTGGAATCTTGATCTTTAAACTTCAGCAAAATTGAATACATAACCATTTAAGATCAGGAGGAACTTTTTGTTCAAGGAAATATAATAAAAAGGTTGGGTAATTTTAATTATTTAGGCTCTGTAATGGAAAGAAAGGGAATATACAAAAAAAGAAGGATAAATACAATCCACAAAGCTGTTGGTATGCTCATTTCAGTCCTTTGGAGCAGTAATGTGACAAAAAGTACCAAGAAGCTCATTTACAAGTCCATTATTGAAATCATATTACTATATGGAGCAAAGACATGGATGATAAGTGATACTAAGGGAAAATGCTAATTGCCACCGAGTTGGGTTAATAGAGGAGAGCTGCCAGGGTGTTCAGACCAGAGAGGAGGGCAATTGTTGAAATCAAAGAGCACATGCAAGTCCAACCAAATGTCCTACAAAGTATAGAGCAAAGGGATTGGTTAATTTTCAATTTTTATGCTGAAGGGAGAAAATGATGAAGCAGACCACGGAAAAGGTGGATAGTAGGAATTAGGGACAGCATGTATGGTCATGGTCTGAGAGAGGAAGATGTACGAGACAGAAAGTAATCAAAAAGGGACTAGAAGAACCTTTTGGTTGTAATTTATAATTTCATTTGCGTTAAGTAAATAAATCATTTATTGAGTAATGAGGTTGAATGTTACACATCTAAATATATAACAATGCCATTACATCTGTTGGAAGTTCGATAAAAAAAATATCTGTATCAGGAATTGAAGGAAAGCATCTATTTGGGCTGGACAGGACTGGGCTGGGGTGGGCATTTGGAGATCTTCTGCTATTTTTTATTGAGCTTCACTAGTGTTAATGGCGCTGTTATATATTTAGAAGTACGACGTAATCAGATTCATTGCTCAATGAATAATTGATTTGCTTAACATGACTAGAATCATAAGCTTTCATTGAAGCTGTTAATAATTATAATTATATTTCATGTGCGAGTGTTCTTTAAAATGGAAAGTTTTTTATGTTGAAAAATAATTGAGGCGTTGACATTAAAAAGGAGGTAAGTGCCAAAATTGGAGGTAAGTGCCAAAATTGCCGATATTTTTTTTTCCAATGATACAGAATTATCAGTCATTCTGTTGCCACCAGCGACATCTTGTGACCTCACTCAAATCTAATTGAGAGGTGATAGGAACTTACCTCCTTTCCAGCGCTATTTGCCTTGGAACATAGAATCGTTTCAGTGGAAAAAAAAATTTTCGGCAATTTTGGCACTTACCTCCTTTTCAATTTCAACGCCTCAATTTTTTGTAATGGCCCTTTTTCTTTAACTATCCACAGTATAAATTTTTGTATTAATGGAAATTTATTATAATAAGTTGTATTTATTTGTTATTGTCTTCTGAAAAGTCTGAATACAATGACTCAATATGGCATAAATGGTCAAAATGCTGCCATGCTTTTAAATTGCGCAAATTCTTCAGTCACTTGGAATTTGAATATACAATCTATAATTTCTTTTGAATGTTTAACATGTAAACCTAAAACCACAATATTTCTATTTAGTCAAAATAATAAAATATTTTCACCTAAATGTTTATGTAACTTTGTACAATTTATCTTATCATGGGTATAGTTTATACCATATAAGTAATTTCTGTAAAATAAGTTAACAGTTGTGTAAAATTTGTAAGTTTATGTTTTCACTATTGCAATCCCCCCTCCCCCAAGAATAGCTTTCATGTAATAAATTTGTCTGATTAAATTATAAAGATGTGTCTTTTTCAATTTGAAAAAAAATTAGATAATGCTTTGTATATTATGTATTTCATTGTTGTTTTTTACTTTTTTAAATGTGATCAATAATTAGTCTAGAAACTTCAAAGCAAAGAGCGATACAAATTGACTAATTTATTGTAAATATATGTAATATTATCATAGAAGAAACCATTCAGCAACAGTTTAATTTTTAAACTATTAAGGATTTTAACACATTATCATATTTATATCTAATAAATTTTGATTATCATGTAAATTATATGAAATTTCAATTAAAATCAACTATTTAATTGCTTACAGTCAGTCGATTTGACAGATGCAAATATTGAGGATGATAGAAGGGACCTTATAACGCGAGAAATTGGAAAATTTAGAGAGATAATGAAGGTATACTGAAATCATTATTATTAATGTATTTTATATAAACTAATTTATTTTGATAACCATATGCAGCCCCTATTTTTATTGTTTAAAAATTATTATGAATTTTCCAAGGAATTATTTTGTAAATTGTTTTGAATTTACTTACATAAATTTATCTTCCTTTTAATGTGACTCATGTATATTTATAGGTTCATTCTTTTTTTCATTCATTTATAAAATCCCGAAAAAAAAAATAGAAATATGTGTTATAGAATATATGTAAGGATGCCATAATATTATATATTAACCACATATGTTTTGAAAAATAATTTAAAATACAGATAACCTACATTTTCAGTTCAGAAACATAATATGTCTCCTTAAATTGCTAATATTATTGTTAAATAATGATCTAAAAATAATAATAATATTAAAGGCATGGCATGTTATTTTTATGCTAAATATTAGTTCTCACCACTTCCAAACTATGTTTTATACTTAAATCGTTGTTTGACTAAAAAATTGTGTTCAGAGTCTATTTAAAAAGTCGCATGTATCAGAAAACTGATGTTGGGTTAATCATTTTATTGCTGAATTAGTTTAGTTGTTTTGTTGATTAGAGCTGAAACTCTAGGGTATTGCTGTTTTCTAAAATTAAAGTTTTATTGTATGACTCCAAGTTAATTTTTGTATTTTATAAATAAATATTATTTTGATCTTGTTATGCCATTATGTATGTTCTATTCTGTTAGAAATTAACAATTTAGCTATTTTGCCTAACCTTTATCATTGATTTGATAATATTTTTTAGCAATTTGCTGAAAAATTTTTGGGATTTGTAAATCAATAACACTAAAACACTATGCTTCTGGAAATAATGGCATAACATTATTTTTAAAATTGCTTCACTTTTGCTTGCAAACGTCTTCCCTGAAAGTTAAGTAGTGCTTATTAGTAATGCCCGTTTATTTTTTGGATTTATAATAAGTACAAAATGACAAACTGGCTATCAGAATATTTGAAAAACAATTTATTGATTTTTCATTATTGGTCTCATTATGTTATAAAACGAGAATGAAAATTAAAAGATTAAATTATGATACATTGATCTAAAAATTGCCTTTTGAAGTTTAATTCCTTATTTAAATAACCTAAAAATAAATAACAGACAATTGTGGAATCTGTGAATAAATTTTCTTTGTGAAATTTTGTTTTTCGAATGTCTTTTTCATTGTGTGCACAAATTGCTGAATAGGAGGATTATTATAAGGAAAGAATGCCGGTTTGTGTTATAGCCTTATTACTTGGCTCATTATACAGAAGGAATGATAATTGCCACATATATTTTATTTATGTATATGTCTAAGTTCTTTAACATCAAACAGAACTAGAAGCCCTCTTAGTCATTACCATGTGTAAAGCAATTTGATCATCAACTTTACACCTTCCCTCCTCTCAGCTTTTTAATTTTATTCTAAAAATGTATTTAATAAACAATCTACATGTTCACGCTTTTGTTACTAAACTAATGAAACAATAATTCAATAACTTGTTTCTCTAAATAGCTCTTTATAACATTATTTTTTAATTTAGACTTGTGGTTATTCAATGTAAGCAAACCAAAAACTGTTCAGAGACACAAATAAACACTTTGTTCTCTATACTGATTAGAGTTTTAGTTGTGCCTTGCGATATTGTTACCCTAAGCCGGTTGGTTATATTGTAATGCAAAATCATTTATAAGAAAATTTTATACTTTTGGTTTTCTCATCACCAATACAGTTCATCATTTATTATTTTCAATCATGAATGGCTTTCACTGCTTCAAATTGTATTCATAATTTGTAGATAGGGATTAAGTTTTCGTAGTTAACATACTTCTGATTAATTTTTTTTTCAAATTATACTTTAGTGTATACATACTTATCAGCATGTTCTGTGTTTATGTGTGTGAGTGTGCGCACGCGCGTGATTGGTCAACTGCATAATTGCATGAGACCATGCATTTCTTGGAGAAAATTAATTTTTCACTAATAATAATTTTTAAGAGAGTGTTTTAGATAAATATAACCATGTTGCTTTTGTTGTTTTAATTAATAGAATACATTGAACAATATCTATAATTTCAAACATTAAAGTATTAATATTTTTTTCATTTCTCAACATAAAACATTAGGTTGTATCTCTCGAAATGTCAATTTTTGGCACAATATTTATGGATGTGATCTGAATTTGTTTATTTTCATGAATATGCTCCTGTTTTGCCATAAGTTATTTTTTTATTCTCACTGATAGAACCTTGTATTCTTAAAATAAAATAAATTTATGATAGTAATTATTGTTGTGTTCTCAGTTTCTATTATTTTAAATATTCAGATTTTTATAATCCTATTTAAAGTTTTTTAGATGAAATTACGTTTTAATCACAAAGTGGAACTGTTAAAAATTCAAGAATTACATATGTTTGAATGACACTTTCCAGTTGACTAATGTGTATATTGGCCTGTTTTTAAACTGACAATAGAGTTAAGTTTTTTTCAGTACACTATGAAAAAAGAAAAAAAACCATTTAAGATTATTTCATTTTTTTACCACAGGCTTGTTTAATTTAAAAATAGTAATAATAATATTTTTATTTTTTATATTGGCTATTCACTTGCTCTGAAAAGGGATAAATTTTGTAGAGTTCATACTAACAAACTTTATTTAAATATTGTGCTTGAGATTTAGCCCATTCATACTCATATTTTTTTAATTATGTACTAATTACTAAACTTTATTGCATTCACTCATTTCTAGATATCTGATCCCCAAAAACTGATATTTCTTGTCATACAACCATATAAAATGAATTGTGCATCGCAGAAACCCGACATGTAGAGGTTTTGTAATTTTTTATTCAAATAGATCTATCTGATAATATTTATAAGATCAAATTAACAAATGGTATTATTTAGCATAATATAAGTGATTATAGTAGGGTCTATTTTTGAAACATTCATATCATTGTATTTTTATTTTGGCATTGTCTTACATATATTTTTTTTCCTTTATAATTTATAATGAAAAGTCAACCTTTTTTCCTTCTCACTCCCTCATTTTATTTGACTCTTAAAATTAATTTACACATATTTTTATTTCTGAAATGTATATATATATTTTAAACACATATATGTATATATTCTGAATGCACATGCACACATTTATTGTGTGTATGTGTGTGACAATTATTATAAAGTTAGGAATAAATCTAGAGAAGTACTCTACTACTAGTAGTTCTTCTTGTATATGGTACGTAAGTGTAAACAATTTGGTGCCCTGGCGTGATATAGGGGATGTGAGGTGAAGAGAGTAATGGAGAATACTGGCTGCGATAGCTACCCCCTTTACACAGCCACTCATGCCCTAGTACGGTGAGTTTTCCTTACAATTAACTTGTGGGCTGGATAACAAAATAAAAAAAAAAAATGTTTTTATTTAATATATATTATTTTTTTTAAATATATATTTATATGAATAAACATTTTTTTTATGATGCTGGGGGGTTATTTTATCAGCTATCTCATAATTTATTTTTATTTTTTATGTTTTGACAATTCAAGTGCCTTTAGTCGAAATCATACAATCAACTAAAATTAAAAGTAAAATATTTAGTTAATATTATTTGAAAGTTTTAATATTTTCATATTAATATATATATATATGCGCATGTTTATTTATTTATTATTGTTTTATACAAATTGAAACTTGAAAATTTAAATAATTTTGACAATTTGATTGGAAGTTAGATATAAATTTAGTGTAAGGATAAAAATAAGAATATGATGAACTAAACATAAAATGGTGAACAGAATATCTATAAAAGTTACGCATAGAATGAATGGAATACTTTTGCTGTAGAATATTTTTAAAAGTTTGATTTCTCGAGACAAATGAATATTAAATTCCCATTATTTTATTCTATAATCTGCATGTTTTAATAAGTGCAATAGTATTTTTTATATGAAAATTTTAATAATCAGTCTGCCTTTTGGGTAAAAATCGATTTCTTAAAATTCCAATGATTCGATTTAAAAAGTTAAAAATATTGTCTGGTTTTGGTTTTCTGTATTGCGTAATGTCTTATATATCTTTTCATTTCTTCAAATCTATTAATTAATATGAAAGTTTTCATGATTATGTCAGATCTGCAAAAGAACCTTGCCTGTCTTTGATGTTAGTTGAATAGTTATTTAAATTAAGAAGTAGTGCCCAGGTCCTGAAAATTGAAGTTAAACCTGGAGGAATTTTTTGATACTGGCAACTACGCATACATCTTCAGAAGGCAATTAATTTGCGACTTAAGGCTTACTTCGTTAATTCCTTAAAGATTTTACAAACCGATTTTTTGTATAATTTTTTTATTTTCTTGCTCTGGATTATAGTGATAATACAATTCTTCAATTGTGTTGACTTTATAAAATAAATTCAGGTTAGATTTAAGACAGTAAC
Organism: Arma custos; assembly: GCA_037127475.1. Lineage (NCBI taxonomy): Eukaryota > Metazoa > Arthropoda > Insecta > Hemiptera > Pentatomidae > Arma > Arma custos. The sequence goes on from CM073759.1 coordinate 35,056,250, forward strand.
TTAATTATGAAGAAGCTATATAATGAATATCCTGTCACATTATTTTAAAATATTTTCTGTGTTTTTTTTTTAATTTACTAGTTTGAATTAGCCTCTCAAAGCGTTGAAAAATCATTAGCATTATTGGCTATCTCCTAAATTTATGCTTAGCATTGTAAAATCTATGGTATTGCTAGATTTTTTTCTCACCCCTATTTTTTTTTTTTTTACAGTATTTCTTGATTTAATACTTAAAGTAAATGGTTATATTAAGTAACCACATTATCAGAGCGGAAATTTACTTTTGGGAACATTAAAACATCCTTTGCCTTAAGCCAGCCGTTTTTAATAGGCTTGTTTTTTGCAATTTTCTTTAGGCGTCTCAGCCATTACCTGTATAAGTTAAAAATGTTTAACTAACCATTGAGTATTGTAGTAGGTAAATTTTTAGTGGACTCCTAACCTTACAGTGTTAGTATTATAAGTTGAGAGCTTTAAGATTTCAACTTAACTAAGTGTGAGACAACCAGATGTAATTATTTTAAATAGCAATATCTTATTTATTTAAATATTGAATGAAAGGTTTTTTTTATCTATAAATAAATAAGATTACTACCAAATTGGTAGTATATGGTAGTACCAATGTTTAAAAACAATACTCCTATACTCGCAAAAAAGGTTAATTTTAAATATTCTAAGTTGTGTTTCCAGTCTTATTAGAATAAATAAAAAAATAAAAAACAAAAGATTTCTTTCCCGTCACTAGAATGAGTAGTGTGGAAATAGAATGTGTATAGATTGTTTTTATCCACTGCTTGTGTTTACCAAGCACAAGTTAATTGTGTTTACCAATATTTTAATCTGTCCCTTAACCCCTTTAACATATAAATACAATGGAATTTGGTATGTCCAAAAATGAACGAGTATCAGTTGATTTGTAATCTCGCCATCTCTAGAATTGGCTATTAGCCTTTCATACATTACATTATACTCAAAACATGTTATAAGGATTATTTTTAATCTTATTAAATTCAAACATATGATGCGGCATTCGCTTTGAAAGTTAACTGTTATACTGAATACTGCTTTCGATTTTTTTTTTTTTAATTTATTGATTACAATAAATATGAAAGTTTTCATGATTATGTCAGATCTGCAAAAGAACCTTGCCTGTCTTTGATGTTAGTTGAATAGTTATTTAAATTAAGAAGTAGTGCCCAGGTCCTGAAAATTGAAGTTAAACCTGGAGGAATTTTTTGATACTGGCAACTACGCATACATCTTCAGAAGGCAATTAATTTGCGACTTAAGGCTTGTAGTAGGTATTTTTTACAAACAAAAGATAAACGTTAATATATATTGGTATTAACCAATTGGAATGCAATTTGGTCAGTACTGTTGAGCAGGAGAGAAAGGAGAGCAACTTAAACAAAACAAATTTGGCAAACAATTGAAGTGATTGAAAAATTTAATAAATTACTTATTGGTTTCCAACAGATACTGTTCCTGACATTTCGAAAAATGTCAAAGTCTACATACAATTACACATGAAATATATGAAGTCTCCTACATATGCCATTGTATTAGAGATATCTTAAAATAAGAATAAAGCCTCATTAGAGATAATCTAATATCTTGAGTGTTCTATTTAAAATCAACTAATAATAGATCCATTTAAATATATCCACATAACATTCAACAGTTGGCTTTCAGTATTCAAAGATTTATAAAGTCTGATTTTTAATAAATCAAATGTTGATTTATGCTATGTTATATATTATTTTATTTGTTCATTCTGTAATAAAGATTGTAAATATCATATTTATACTTTCATAAAGAAAACCAAACTTTAAAATTCATAAATTGTATTAAGCTAATAAATATATTTTCATCCTAATTGTCCCCAAGTTTTTGGTTTGTAAAGTTATTTTAAACTACAGCTTTTATTGTATATTGGTAGTTTTCAACTTGGGCACTTGATTTGTATTGTAATATTGTGGTTTGCACTGGGTGGATCTTGAAAGAATCACTATTTTTCTATTAATTTCTTTTTTCTTTTTTTTTTAAGAGATACACTCAGTTTTTGTTAATGTTTTATAGCTGCCATGTAGATTAATCTATTAAAGTTTAGTTTGAAAATGATTTACCATTAGTTTTCAACCCATTTTAAAGAAATGATTTGTTTATTGTTTTAATATATTCGTTTTGTAGATTGGATGGTTGTATTATTTGTGTATAATACTTTTAATTAGGTCAATAATAATGGTAATTAGATCAATCGGCATTCCGCTTCTTTCTTTGCTTTGAAAAATATTTTAAAAATTATTCTAATGGGTGGTATCTACATGGATTTTTTTTTTCTTAAAACAAAAGATAAACGTTTAAAGAAGGTTCAGGTAGAGGTCAAAGAAATCCTCTTGTATTATATTAAAATGCTATTTATTGACCCATTTTGCTAGTCTTCATCGGGGCACGATAGTATTATTGTAGTCTGAATTGAGAAAAGGGAAAAGAACAATAAGGGAGAAACTGTTCAGCCTTCACTCACCCTCTGAGCTATCATACCCTGGTGAATATCGTCAACATGGGTAATATAAAATTTTAATTAATATAATTAATTGGTAGAATTACTAATTGAGAACTTTTTAGACTGACACCCGTACCATCTTTTCCTTCTATTATTTATAAAGATAACCTGTAATTATTCACAAGATAAATATTCCCTATTTTTTGAAGATTCATTTGATTAGAGATAATATTTATTTAATCACAGCACATATTAATCTAGGGATTCGTTTTGTCGATCTGAAGAGTGAAAAAAATTATAGATATTATATTAATGCGCAGGGGGTTGAAAATATGAATTTTACCCAAATAAATAATTTACATCTCATCCACTCTAAAAATGCAAATGTTTTATGCTTTTAGACTTATTAATTTTTTATTTTATTAGGTTTGAATATTAACTTTTTTAAATAGTTTTTCTTTTTGTTTTAAATATACAAATTTTGTACATATTTAAGCTGTTTTGTGATAAACACTCATGGTTTCCATTTGAACATTTATTCAAACAAATTTTTCTTAAGAGTCTTAAGTTTTATTATTTTATGTATGTAACTGGTATTAAAAATTATTTTACGTGGAATTGTTTTCATTTGTCTGTAATAATTATTTGGTTGATGAATATTTAAACTTAAATTAAATTTTTATGATTGCATGCAATTTTGAAAAAAAAAAATTAAGTTGAAAAAAGGAGTCATTATTATTTTCTTGTAGTTTTATAATTAATTTAAAGCAGTCTGCATGTATAATTGGTTTCCTTTGCTAGAATGCATGAATCCTTCATTACCTTAGTTCTTGGGTACTGCCCGTGTTTAGAATTTGGATCCTCATATTTGTTTTTTTCTTTTTTCCTACTCCTTAATGTGAATTTAACTTTCAGTACTCTTCTAAGATAAATTAAGTATTAATATATTTTTTTTTTCCTAATGACATACTTTCAAAGTGAATCATTAATATTTGCCAAGCTTCTAACATATCTTTCGTCATGTATTTTCAAAAATGATTTTAATATGATATTCTTACTTATTTATATATGTTTGTACTCACTTGAAAATAATGTTATTTCTTTAAAAAATTAAAATCTTATCGGCTAGTGTAGTTTTGGTGGTATCGTTTTAAAATTTAATTTTAGCCTGATCGTGTGCTATTTAGCTGTCTTCATCCAAAGTCAACAGGGCAAGAAAACATCAATCTTCAAAATTTGATGTTCTGTTTTCATTCAGGTATGAGACTTACTGTTTCTTATTATAAACCGTTGTTTTATGAAAAGATATAGTAAGTTCAAACAGAAAACTATCGCTAGGAACATAAGTTTTTCTAGTAGCAGTTCCTGGCACAAAGGTAAGATTTTTTTACTTTGGTATATGTTGTTTTTATTCTAATTTTAAAAAATTTATTTTTGATTTTATCCTTGATTTAGTTTTTCTTTTTCTTACACTGAATATAGAAAACATAAAGATTTCTAGCTAGCACTGCATGCTCTAATTACTTTTTTTTATTTTATTTTTCTTTTAATATTAAATATGTCAGTAAACGACCATCTTTGTTCGGCGAAGAAAGGTAAGCATTAATTATTTATTTATTTCAGAATTTCTTTAGAAAGTTATTCAATACAATTTCAGTACATTTATGGTTTTAGTTCCTCTTAAGCAGTAACTGCATTTTTATATTGCTCTTGTCGATCCTAGTTAGATTTGGCATAGTTGAGTTTCTTAGCTTATTATCATTCTCTCAAAACTTAAGATAAATACCTGGTATTTATTTTGTACTTACTCACCCAGATGACCAAGAAACAAGCTGAAGATAAGCTTTTTCAGGTGATAGTTTTGCCTCCCACATAGGTGAAATTACTAAATCTCTTATTGCCAACCACCAATAAATGGTTTCTATGGTGTTTTTATTCCTCTAATTTGCTCTGAAGTAAAGAGTTCTGTTAAGCCTCTCAATACTTTCATGGTATAACTATCTGTGGATCAAGGGCTATCATATATCCTTCAAAGATTTATTTTTCATACTTCAATATCACCTGGGCATTCATCCTCATAAAAATTATCATTAAAGGTTAGATGTTACGGAGGAGATTTTATTGAAACCAAATAGAAAGAAGATATCTCTGAGTATGCCTTCCAAAGTTACAGGCCAGGCACTTAACTTTTTATTTTTATAACTCATTTCCTATTATGTTTACTATATTATCTTCTCTAATCTATGAATTCATCTTTCATATTTATATTGGAAGGTTTATATATATAATATCCAGGTGAACAAAGGCTCCTCAGTGAAAATGAACTTCTCCAGATATGATCTTCATCATCATCTGTATGTAAGTTTTAAAAATAAAAGCGAAACAGTATCCTGATATAGAACCACAATAGTTATCCAATTCCTTTTAAATGACTCTCCCCACCCCCTCCATTTAATTATTTTGTTTCATTCCTAACATTTTATTTTAGTATTTCATAGCATTATTGTTACAATCTACATGCCATAGTAATTAAAAGTTGATGTGTTCCTCTTGTACTTTTTCATAGATAATTTTACTTATATTTATATTACTTTTGAATAAATTTCAATTTAATTTACTTTTGGATAACTTAACCTTGTACGGGGTATCCTCTACATTTGCTATCAAGACCTTCATATATTGATTCCTGATACAAAATCAGAAGCAGTAAAAAATTTAGAGCTGCTTCCACTATTGTGTTAAGTGTTTATTAAGTACCAACAAAAAAGAATTCACCCAGCACAGTTCGATGATATGGAAGGTTTTTATAAATAATTTTTAAACTGTATCAGAGACCGCTCGCAGTTATTTTGTTGATATTATTTCTTTTTGTTAGTTCCTTATTGTGTTGAAAAGAACTGGAAATTAATGTTGATCCTAGCAGTTATGAAAATTCCATATTTCTATTGATTAAATATCCTGAGAAATTTATTAATGTCTCCCTTCTTAACTGTACAGTATAAAACATTAAATACTGCTCATGATTTGATTATTCATTGATTTCTTTGAGATAAATGTTTAAGATTAGTTTATTTATTTATTATTATACATTTTTAGTGTGCAATATGAAAATTAAAATTTTGAGAATTCCTTTTTTTAGCAATATTGTACAATGATTTATTGTGTGATGAAATTTATTTTTAAAAGATATGAAAAGTTTATTGAGAATGCAAGTTGATAGTTTGTTAAGGCCCCAAAGTAGATTTTATACTCTACTTTAATTGATAAATCAAACCATAGTTAAGTAGCATGTTTGATTGTGTTTTTGTATTATATTTATTATTGATATTGATGTATTATAGTGATTTTGTTTTTAAAATATTATCAATGAGGGAGCATTCATTCCAATGCCGGGGCCATTCGATGTTTGATTTAACAGCATAAATAATTATCTACCACAACTGTATTCAAACCCATCCACTGGATATATGAGCCTTACTGAACTGCCCTGTTACTATGGAAAAGCAAGTCACATAATCCAAATTTTTATTTTACTTAAAAAATAAAATTGATTTATACGGTTTCCAAACACTATTGAATATAGTAAAACTGTATAAGTATCATTTGAAAAATGTTATATATTTTGGGGAAATTAATTTAATACCGTAAATAGCTGTTTTTAAGCACCACTTCATGATTTACATGAACTTGTACTTATGAATTTCATTTACCATTGCTTGTATTTATAAGTAATAATAAAATAATTACAAATTCCACCCCCCCCCCCCCCAAAAAAAAAAAACTGCAACTTATTAACTTACTCCTTTTATAACAACTAATTTTATTTATCTACCTGACCTATTTAGTTCTTTCTTGGGTAATTATTTTATGGTAAATTTAAAAAAATGCATATTTTGTAAATCGCCCAATTATTTTTGTTTATTCAAAGCAGTTCTTATCTTTTAATTTTTTTTTATTTTATATTTTTTTCTTACAATTTTTTTTTAAGAGGAACACACAACTTTTAGGGAAGGTATTTGTGGCATTAATTTATACTAATTCTTTTTAGGCTTTTATGTATTGGACTTCACAATGTGTTGTATTTTACCCTTACTTTTCTTCTTCTATTTTTTGGTTTCCTTAATAATTTTAAAGTTGGTACAATTTTTTTTATTTTTGTTTACCTTACTGTATTTCAATGTTCATGATTTCTTGGAATTGGATTTTTAATCTTTTACAGAAACAGGAGGAAGAGAAAGAGGTGGAACGTAAAAAGAGGGAGGAAAAAGAAAGAGAAAGGCGCAGTGACAGGTCCCCAGCCAGCAGCATCAGTCGCAACCGTTCACCTATTCACGACAGATCTCCAGCTTCCCCTGCTGAAACAGTTCGACATCGTAGTCATAAGGCAAGCAGGCACCGAACTAAATCAAGGTGATTATTGTTTCGCCATTATATACATATTTTTTTTTGTAATTGTTTACATATTCTTTTTTTTTAAATAAGTAGTTTGATTTTATTAAATTTTAATATTTTTATTTTGCTTTAATAATATTTCATATTAAATAATACTGATTACTTAATTTGATTATTACTTTTATCTGAGGATTTTAATAAAGTATATAACTTAAATAAGGATTTTTAACAAGAGTCTGCTTGGGGCCAGCTGTGGTATAGCGGTTAGCATAACATCTATCCCCAAAATTGCAGGTTCACTGCCCAGCAGAGGGCCTTACTATTTTTAAAATGAGTAAAAAAATCCTTGGTATTTCCATCCTTTGGAAGGAACATAAAATACGGTTCTTTCATTCTACCTTACAGTAAGGTAGAATGAAAGAACCGTATTTTATGTTCCTATTTTATATTATATTCCGTATTTTATGTTGTAACTTACAACCAGCACTTGGAATGAAATTGCAACTGGAATAGCTATATTGATCCCTTCACCTATCAATGTTCTACCCAACATGTTAATAGTATGTTAATGAAAATCATTGGAAACTGCCCTAAAAAAAATTAAATAATATTAATAAAATTGGATTTGAAAACACTGTTTATTTGAATTGAAAATTAGCATATAAAAATTTGGAAATGCATTTATTTTTAAAATTTTGTGATATATACTAAATCGACCTTTTCCTTAAATTAATCTCATTGATAAAAATCTTATCATCCTATGTTAAATTTGTGTTAAGAACTTTTTTTCTAAGTTAAAACCTGTACCACTACAACCCCTGAAGGTTCTGGGGTTCAGTACATGGTAGAGACTGTACTGTTTCATGGACAACAGTTCTGCAAGGAGGTGACTTGTCCTAGGTCACGCTCATCCGTCAGATTTTTCCCCCTTATTTTGGGTACCCTATTTTTATAATTTTTTATAGAGGCTGGGTGGGCCCCAGAAGGGTCCTAGATCATATATGATCCATCTCCTACTACAAACATACTAAATAAAAGTCATGGCCTGCAGCGGGATTTGATTGAACCAGGATTTCCGGCATGGCAGATCAGTGCTCTACCACTGAGCCACTCCGCTCACTAATTTCAAACACGCATCTTAAAATAGGAAACACTTCAAATTAACTTTATTGGAGTAACTATCTATTATAAAACGCCTTGAGAAATGTGGACCTCAAATGAAAATAGCAGTAAAATTTAATGTTGATAAGTAGTACACCTTGTAAAAATAAAAGTTTAAAAAAATGTTGTTGCTTCCTTGGAACAAAGTCCAAGTTCTACATGAATTATTAATTTAGCGATTTACCCTCTTTTGACATAATAGTTTACTTGTAATCACAAAGGCTTTGAAAAAGATGCATTCAGCAATCAAAAAAATCAATATTCTAGTCAAGATAAATTGCAAATTGAATTATTCCACCATATGAATTCTTTTAATAGCCTTAGTTTATATTTATATTTATATATATAAATATAAATATATATATATATATATATATATATAAATAATGATTTTATTGAATTTTCAAACCTTTTATTTTTTTACTTTGCTTTATTAATATTGATTATTTTACTTTTATCCGAGGATTTTAGTAAGATTCTTAAATTTAATGGGGATTATTAAAGAGAGTTTGCTTTAGCTTAAATGTCTTTATTTTGGGGGTTTTATTATTAAACCACCAAACTGGGCTTTTCAAATTTGATTAATCTTATTAGATCTAGGGAAAGGGATCGTGAAAGAGAGCGAGACAAGGAGAGGGAACGAGACAGGGATTCTGAACGCCCAAGAGAGAGGGAAAGGGACAAAGAGCGGGATAGCAAATCAGAGAGAGACCTTCTTAGAGAGAAGGAGGAGGAGGAAGAAGCCAAGGAAAGGAAAAAGCAAGAAAGGAAGGCCCGAGAAAAGGAAGCAGCTTATCAGGTAAACATTTTAGTCATTTGTTAAAATTTATTAAATGTTGGTTAATGAAGGGAATGTTTCTACTTTTGCTAATGTCTGTAATTTTTAATCTGTATGTTAACAGAAGAAGTAAGAAGTAATTTTCTTTTGTGAACCACTGTAAAGCAGTGGTTTCCAACATTTTTTGTACCACGCCCCTTGTTCAAATAAAAACCTTTCAAGCCCCCTCCCCTTTCAAATAAAATTCCTACAACGCCTCTCCCCCCTTGCACAATCAATTTTATAGGCCAGTAGTAGTATAGAAATATGATTCATTCTTGCAAAGTCTGGCAGATTTCACTGATGTTTAGATATTTTTCATTTTTTTTTTTTTTTTAAGAATGGTGTAGAAACATAAAGTAGATGTTGATAGTTAATGGCAGACAATGTAATGGAAAATATTTTATCATAGGTGCTCTTTGAACAGATATGTTCAAGCAGTGATATTAAATCTAAGTGGCAAGTGTTGAGTTTTCAAGTAAATTTTCAGATTATTTTTTTATATTATTGTTTTAAATATGAAATTGAACATCTCACTTGGAATCCTCATACAGACTGAAAAGACAAGAAACTGCTTGCTTTATTGGACAAACGCTCTAAGCTCCCAATTAATTACAAAAGACTCATTTACATGACAGTTATTAGGCCTATTTGGACATACGGAGTTGAGCTTTGGGGCTCTACTAAACCATCCAATTCATCTCGTATCCAATCCTTGCAATCCAAAATCCTTCGTAAAATCCTAAATGCTCCTTATTTTGTTAAGAATAAAGTCATCCATAACGACCTTAATGTCCCTTTTGTTGCTGATTTGGCCCGAACCCGGTATCTATCCTTTCATAGCAAACTTCATTCCCACTCAAACCCTCTAGTTTCCAACCTAGCTTCCTCTTCAATTCCCGATAATCCTCCGAGGTGTCTGAAAAGAAGATGGCCACGTGACCTTCTTATTTGAACTTTGATTTGAGTACTACCAGTGGGTAGTTTCTCTACTTGCCATTCTCATGTCATTATGTAACACGCATTCTATTTACTTGTTGTATAATTGTAATACAGTTGTAAATATCAATAAATAAATTTAAAAAAATATATATATTGTACATATTAGCAGATTTACTTATTGTAATATTATTATAGTTATAAATTTCAATAAATTAAAAATAAAAATATGAAATTATCTTATACAACAAATAGTCTGGAGAAATATTTTGATTATCAACAATATCTAGTCCGAGAGGGTAAGTAATAATATAGTAACATAAAGAAGGTTATAAATATGTATGTTGTTCTAACTATGATTTAAGTTAAAACGAAATGCTACATAATCACAGTTGTGTAAACCCATTTAGGTGTTCAGCATTAATCATAAAACAAATAATCTAAAACTTGCTGATGATGATATTAGTGCTGATATCAGGGTTGTATTTGATGTAAACATTGCTACTGGATTACAGAACATTTCTAGAGTACAGCATTTTTTTGAGATTTTATTTAGGAGTGTTAATTTTAATCAAATTAACATTTTTTTTAATGCAAAACTTAGTTTCCTGGAATTAATGGTGTCTAGTTAATGGAGCATCAAATTCCAAAGAAAAAAATAGACATGTTTTGTAATATAATAGTAATAAATAAATAAATAGTAAATCATTATATTAGTAATATTAATATAAAAATCTAGTTTATGTAATATTAATATATATTCTTGAATAACAATATTTATTTAAGAAATCATACAAATGCCATTTGGCACATATTGTTTTTTCGATCTTCTTTTGAAAACCTCCCCTAAGAGATTCTCGTTGAAGGGTGTATGGAGAAAACTCCCATTGAAGGCACTCCTTATAATAAGGATAAAAATAATATTTAGGTATTAAAAAAACTCAAGTAAGTAGTAGTTGAAAAAAGATAATGGCAATAATAGATAAAATAAAACTTGGTAATACAAATTTTTAAAATGCGCAGAACATCCTACTTTAGTGGTCACAAGGATAAGACTGATATTAATCAAGTATGGGACTATTATCGTTTTATTATATCTATGGGCATCGTAATCAATGGAGCGATTTGTTATGAACCCACTGCTGGTGCAAATTTGATATTTAAGCAAATTTTCCTGCAGAGCATATAGTTCCATAAATCTTAAAATTAGAACAATATAATTAAGTTGAGATACTTCATTGATGGTCAAATATTGTTCAAATTGAACAGTTTTTTATTCATGTTTTTAAATTCAATGTTTTAGGAACGGTTAAGAGCATGGGAGAGTCGAGAAAGGCATAAAGTTAAAGAATCTCTCAAGGAAAAGGAAAAAAAGAGGTTAAAAGAAGAAGAGAGGGAAAAGGAAGCTAAAAGACTTAAGGAGTTTTTAGAAGATTATGATGATGAAAGGGATGATATCAAATATTATAAGTAAGTATTGCTTTATCTTTCAACACTTGGTGTCGGGTATCAATAACTATTTTTTTTATTTTATATTTTTTATTTCCAAATGAATATTTTATTGCGTTAAAAGCTAGATGGTTTTTTTTTTGTTTGTTTTATATAATTCTAACATTAATAAAATTTATTAAAAGGAAACAAAAGAATTTAGAGAGTAATTTTAAAAACATATGTTTTAATATTAAGTGTAATGTTCGCAAAAACAAAACAAGATCAGTCTCAAGACTGTTGCCCTGTGAGAAGGCTGCTTGCTACTCTACACTTGATTTTGTCGCCACTTCTTCATCACTTTCACATCTTCTTCAACTTGAATTTTGTCAACTCTCACCAGTAAAACTTCTCGCTATTTTGATCTAATTTTGGACTTACCGATAAGAGACATTTAATTTTTCTACTCATCATCATTTCGAATCATCAAGTCATCGCTATCAAGAACTCAACACTTTTCAAGAAATCAATTCATTTCTCAGTTTTTCATTGATTCACAGACTAGTAATATTTTTGTTTTAAGACTCATCTCTCTTTAGTAAATAAGTTAATTAATTTTTTATGTAAATAATAGCTTAGTGCATTTTCTTTTTTTTTCCATAACTTTTTTTATTTACTTTTAAATAACTTTCTTGTATTTTCTTAGGTTTACTTGTGTACATTAATATTTTTATAATTGTTCTTTTTCTATTTTTATATTATATATTTATCATTTACTCATTTTTGGATGTTTTTATTTGTATTTACTTGATGAATTTTTTTTCTTTCCTTTTATAGCTTCAACTATATTTATTTGGGGAAATTGTCATCCGATCAAACTATTAGGTTTTTTTTATTGAATTCACAACCGGCAAATTCGCTCGGATAGAAGGTTAGCGAATTATTATTAGGAGCCCCTTCTTCCACATCTTTATGGTCCTCCGGGCTGGGATATTGTGATTTCAGTAAATTTTTCTACTAAATATTCGATTTCTATTTTTTCCATTTATAAAACTTGTTGTTTCTTCTTTTATTTTGGTAATCAGTACTTTTTTACTTTTATTAAATTAGTATAATTAAAATGGCTTCCAAAGTTAATCAGGATGAATTGGAAGAGCTATTGGATGCTCTTAAGGATGAATTCCGGGACTTAGCTGATGACATTAACGAAACCAAACCGCAGGCTTATTAATGGAGTCTGACTCGACTAAACAAAAAATTTTAGCTGCTCGCATTTCCCGACTTGATAATACTTTCGAAAAGCTTTTAATAATATATTCAAATTTGAGAAAGCTCACAAAAAAGTTAAAGAAGCCCTTCACAGATTTCGAATCGGCTTTTAAAGAGATTCGTGGCACCTATTATGAAGCATTAGCATTGGATTCTTCTCTTGCCCCTACTGAATCCACTGGAAATAAATCAATAATTGACAGAGAAGAACATTCTCAATTACGCCTTCCTACGATAAATATTCCAACATTCTCTGGAAATATTTCAGATTGGCCTTCCTTCAAAGACACTTTTTCCTCAATGATTCACAATAATCCAGACTTGAATCCTATTCAAAAATTCCACTATTTGAAGTCATCTTTGAAAGGTGGAGCAGCTCAGACTATCACCTCGATTAATCTCACTCACGACGGCTATGATCAAGCTTGGGCAGCTTTAACGAAGAGGTATGATAGCAAAGGACTTCAAGCAACTCATCATTTGATGAATATATTTAATTTTCTACCCCTTCAAAAATGTTCTCTCGCTACCCTTGAACACTTTTCTTCAGTTATTCTTGAAAGTGCTGCAGCCTTTAATAGATTAAACATAGATGATGCCGCCGGATTCATTTTATACTATATAGATTTTGCTAGGAGGTTATTAGACACTAAAACTCGAGAACATTTTGAAAACGAATTCGGATCCAGATCTGAAACTCCAACTTGGAAGGAATTTTCTGATTTTATCTTTCAATCAATTATTCAGCTCCAATCAAATAATCTCACGGCATATCAAAATCCCACTTCAGTTAACACCAACTACAAATCTACTTATCAGTCTAAAAAGGTTTTGATGTCTTCCACAGCAGCCACCATTTGTTTTGAATGCCCCCTTTGCAAGGAAAACCATAGAATTTACAACTGTTCTAATTTTCGATCACTCGCACCCAGGCAAAGATTTGAAAAGATAAAATTGTTAAATCGTTGTCTCAACTGTTTAGCTTCTGGTCATTCAGCTTCAAAATGCAGCTCTATAAACTCCTGCAAGCAGTGTAATTTACGGCACCATTCCCTTTTACATTTTCCGAAAGGTTCTGATCCCCGCACCTCATCTAATCGAAACCAAGGTCCCTCTATACCTATCGCACATTCAGCACTTTGAACTAACTCTTTTGAAAACTCTAGTGCAAGGAAATCTCGCAATACACCTACCCATTCAGAGCCTTCACTAATAGCAACCAACAGCTCGAATCTTTCACCCCCAGAAGCATCTGTGTTGTCATCGACTTCAAGTGGAAAAGTAAATGTTCTTCTGGGTACTGCATTAATTAAGATTAAAGATTCCTCAGGTTGCTTCGAGGTTGTATGCGCTTTAATTGATAGTGGGTCTCAACGCTCATTCATCACTTCACAATGTGCACGACGATTGCGTTTGCCACTTATTCAAAATTCTCAGAAGTTTGTTGGTTTTGGGAGCAATCCCATTTCTGGTTGTAAACACCAAGTTCTTTGCACTATTTCTCCTAATAAGGAAGAATCATCCACTCATCACACATACGCAATTATTATTGATCATATTAGTAACAAAATGACCTGTGAAACCGTTATGGATAATGTAGTCCAACATTTCCGAGATTTAGATCTGGCTGATCCAATGTTCTATCAACCAGGACCTATAGATTTTCTAATTGGTTGCGATTTATTTGGGGAAATTTTAAATGGAGAAGTAATAAAGTCTGCTCATGGATTCCCCAATGCCATGAAAACCTCTCTTGGATGGATTTTGTTAGGACCTGTTTCAACTTCAACTCCCTCTACTTATAGCTCTACCTTGCTTGCCAATTCTGTGCCTTCGTCTGAACCTCAGGATTTATCACTGCTGATTACCCGCTTTTGGGAAGTCAAAGAAATAAATAATGTTTTGAGAATGAATCCGCTTGATGTAAAGAGTGAAGATCATTTTAGAAAAACACACTATCGAACACCCTCTGGTAGATACACAGTCCGTTTACCCTTTAAAAAGCAACTGCCTAATTTAGAAAGCTCCAAGTACATGGCCTTAAAACGTTTTAAAAACTTAGAAACAAAATTAGAATGAGAACCAGTTTTGAAATTGGAATATGGTAATGTTTTTGATATATCTGCAAAAATGTTACTTACCGCCCAGTTTTTCAACCGGGAAAATATTTTCTTCCTCGCCACTGTGTATTGAAAAGGAGCACAAGTACCAAACTGCGTATAGTTTTTGATGGTTCAGCTTCAACCTTTAATGGATCTCTCAATGATTACTTACTTTGTGGTCCCAAACTACAACCGGAGATCACAGATGTGTTGTTAAAATTTCGATTACCACATATAGTCGACAGCCGATATCTGTCAAATGTATCTGCAGATTTTGATTGCTCCTGAGGATCGTTCTTATCTTCATTTATTTTTTAGAGCTGAAAGTTTCGATCACCTAGCCAAATTTGAATTTAATCGTTTACCTATTGGGCTTTCATGTTCTCCCTTTTTGGCAATGCGAGTATTGCAACAACTCGTTGAAGTCTTTATCAATTTTCATAGATTCTTGTGGAGTGTACAGGGTGGGCGGTCGCCTTAGTAATGCCCCTTTATCTTATGATGCTAAACATCCAGTGTTACTACCTTACAAATCACGTAGAACTACTTGTCGACCATTTCCATATCGCTTACCTACATGCTGGGCATTAGCTACTTCATTCCTTACTACGTCAGCACTTTTGGATTATTTCTGCAAGACGTCTTGTACGCACTCGAATACATCGCTGTCTGAAATGTCATCGTTTGAAAGTCAAACCCTATACACCGTTTATGGGAAATTTGCCATTGTCAAGATTCGAACAAGGGCGACCTTTTATAGATGTTGGAATTGATTTTGCTGGTCCATTCTCAATCCGTGAATCTTCTCGCCGTAAGGCAGCCCTTGGAAAGGCGTACGCCTGCTTGTTTGTGTGCATGAGCACAAAGGCGCTGCACATTGAAATCGTATCGCAATTGAAAACAGTAACTTTTCTAGCTTGCTTCAACAGATTTATAGCTCGAAGAGGACTACCTAGCAGAATATTCTCTGATAATGGGACAAATTTTGTAGGTGCGTCACGACACTTGAAAGAGCTAAACTCATGGTGGAACAAATACTCCTAGAAAAGGGACATCGAAAACTATTTCGCCCAGCGAGAAATAGTTTGGATTTTTATCCCACCTTTTGCGCCTCATTTTGGTGGATTATGGGAGGCTGGTGTAAAGTCTTAAATACCACCTCAGGAGAGTATTGGATGGCCATCCCCTTACCTTTGAAGAACTCTCTACGATTGCAAGTCGCATTGAAACAATTTTGAACTCAAGACCTATGTATCCAATGTCATCTTCTCCTGAAGACTTAAATGTCTTGACACCAGGCCAGAACCAGAATCAATAGAACCATCCCGCCATCCTATTTCAAGGTGGAATCTTATCCATCAAAGCATAGGCAATATTTGGAAACAATGGCGACGTGACTACTTAAATTCTCTACAACGAAGCAAGTGGACCACTGATTCGCCAAATATAGCAGTCGGCTCACTGGTGCTTCTTATCGACTCTAATGTACCACCTCTCAATTGGCCTGTTGGGCGTATTACACAAATGTTCCCTGTTAAAGATGGTATAATTAGAGTAGTCATAGTGAGAACCTCTATGGCTGAGTACACTCGTCCTCTTTCTCGTTTGGCTCCATTGATACCCTCCTAGTCTCTTAATATACCTGGGAAATTTTTACTCAAATTTGGTGGGCGGTATGTCGGGTATCAATAACTATTTTTTTATTTTATGTTTTTTATTTCCAAATGAATATTTTATTGCATTAAAAGCTAGATGGTTTTTTTTTGTTTGTTTTATATAATTCTAACATTAATAAAATTTATTAAAAGGAAACAAAAGAATTTAGAGAGTAATTTTAAAAACATATGTTTTAATATTAAGTGTAATGTTCGCAAAAACAAAACAAGATCAGTCTCAAGACAGTTGCCCTGTGAGAAGGTTGCTTGCTACTCTACACTTGATTTTGTCGCCACTTCTTCATCACTTTCACATCTTCTTCAACTTGAATTTTGTCAACTCTCACCAGTAAAACTTCTCGCTATTTTGATCTAATTTTGGACTTACCGGTAAGAGACATTTAATTTTTCTACTCATCATCATTTCGAATCATCAAGTCATCGCTATCAAGAACTCAACACTTTTCAAGAAATCAATTCATTTCTCAGTTTTTCATTGATTCACAGACTAGTAATATTTTTGTTTTAAGACTCATCTCTCTTTAGTAAATAAGTTAATTAATTTTTTATGTAAATAATAGCTTAGTGCATTTTCTTTTTTTTTCATAACTTTTTTTATTTACTTTTAAATAACTGTCTTGTATTTTCTTAGGTTTACTTGTGTTCATTAATATTTTTATAATTGTTCTTTTTCTATTTTTATATTATATATTTATCATTTACTCATTTTTGGATGTTTTTATTTGTATTTACTTGATGAATTTCTTTTCTTTCCTTTTATAGCTTCAACTATATTTATTTGGGGAAATTGTCATCCGATCAAACTATTAGGTTTTTTTTATTGAATTCACAACCGGCAAATTCGCTCGGATAGAAGGTTAGCGAATTATTATTAGAAGCCCCTTCTTCCACACTTGGTATTTTAATTCTAACTGTTTGTGTACAAATAATCTAATCCCTAATGAAAAGAAAACTGTAAATAAATGAAACTGAAATTTCATCCGTTTACTTACATACTTTACATTACTTACGTTGTTTGGGACGATTACGACGACTTTGTAATAAAATTAATAAGGTGTATGGGTTTAAAACTTCACTCTTTGCTAAGTGATAAAAACCTTTCTCTGTATTTTTGAAGTATTATCACTTGAATTATTTTCATTAATCATTTGAGTTAGCAGTTCATTATTTATCCAATGAACTGTCTTGGGATCCTTATTCAAAACACCTAATACCTTTAAAAAAAACACATTTGGCCACAAGAAGTCAACTATTTTTTTCAAAAATTAAATTTTGTTTGTTTATATTAGGGGGAGAGAATTAGCAAGGAGATTAGAAGAACGTGAAAAAGAGATGGAGATAGATGCAAAGGACAGGCAAAAGGAAAAAGAAGAGTTAGCAGAATTGAAAGCCAAAATATTTGCTGGAAATTCAGATGATCCTAATGCTGAATTTGCTAAGGTATGTATGCAGATCTGATTGATTAGCTTCCATATATCTTATATAAATGTTTTATATCTAATATATATATTGTTAATATTATTTATATTCTTAATAGGCAATGAAAGCACGGGAAGAAATGTATAAACCAAAAATAATTGTAAACATGACAGAAGAGAGGAAGGTTCAATCTGTCGAGAAAGATAAAGAGAGGGATCGTACTGAAGAAGAAGATGTACAGAAACGACGAAATAGTCCAGACGATGATGATAGGTCTGGTGGAGCAAGCCCTGCTCCCCCATCGCCTATTAGCAATGGCTCAAGTCCTGGTATACCTCCTGAAACCATCAAGCCAGGTAGGGATGTTTAAATAATAAACTATTCAGAAACTACCAATATTGAAGCTGTGTCCAAACTATTCAAATTTTGATTTAACATGATTTCAATGGATTAGTATGTGAAATATAGCATGTGAAATCACCTGTGGCACCAAACCAAAACATGATTAGTTTTTATTTATTGTTCTTGATTAGTTTTTATTTATTGTTCTTTTGATGGTGGTTATTTTTAAATATTTTTATTTTGAAGAGAAAATAGGATTGGTGAAGAGAATGGATTTGTCTGGCTTGGTTACGAGCCTTGGTAGCTCAGATGGTTAGAGCACCGCACTAGAGATGCAAGCGACCCAGGTTCGAATCCCGGCCAAGACAAATCTTTTCTCTTCAAAATAAAAATATTCAAAAGGTGATTAGTGTGGACATTCGAGGACGGGTCAATAAGTCTGTGACTTGAATTTCCCACCTCTTAATTGAAATGGCAACACTGCTCCTGTCAACAGGCAACTGTCAGTTGACTCCTGTCTAAATTTGAACAAGCTGAGTCATTTAGTTTGTGTTTGGCAGCCATTGATAGCAGACTACCATGCTTTCTGAGAAGAAAATGGAAAAAAGTGAATTTCTTGTGATTATTAAACATTATTTTTTGCGGAAAAAAACTATCACTCCAAGGCTAAGCTTAATAAATATTATGGGGACGCTGCACCATCCATTTCCATGGTAAAGAAGTGGTTTACTGAATTTTGATGTGGCCCTACAAGCACGGAAGATGCCGAATGTTCTGGACGCCCAGTTGAGGTCTCTACACCCGAAACGATTGAAAAAATTCACGATATGTTTTTAGCTGATCGGAGATTGAAAGTCACAGAGATTGTGGAAGCCATAGACATCTCACATGGCTCATTGGTTTCAATTTTGAATGATCTCTTTGGCATGAGAAAGCTTTTCGCAAGATGGGCGCCGCTTGCTCACAATTGACCACAAATGCAACCGTTTGACAATTTCGCAGGAATGTTTGGTGTTGTTCAACCGCAATATGGACGAGTTTTTGCGTCGTTTCGTAACCATGGACGAAACGTGGATCCACCACAACACACCGGAGACCAAACAGCTGTCAAAACAGTGGGTTTCTCAGGGTGAAGAAGGCAAAGGTGGATTTGTCAGCCAATAAATTCATGGCGACCGTTTTTAGGGATGCACAAGGTACAATCCATATTGACTACCTTCAAAAGGGGAAAATAATCAATGGCGAATATTATACTAACTTATTGGGTCCATTCAATGAGGAATTGAAGGAAAAAAAAAAGACCGCATTTGGCCAAGAAAAAAGTTCTTTTCCACCAGGACAATGCAAGGGTGCACACATGTGCAGTTTCTATGGTAAAAATCCCCGAATTGGACTATGAATTGCTCCCTTATCCGTCCTGTTCTCCAGATTTAGCCCCGAGTGACTACTTCTTGTTTCAAAACTTTAAGAAATGGCTTGGCGGAAAGAGACTCCAACGAAGAATTCATCTCACAAACAAATGCATATTTTGATGACCTCAACAAATCTTATTTTTCGGAAGGGATCAAAAAATTGGAGAAATGTTGGACTAAGTGTATAGAACTCAAAGGAGACTATGTTGAAAAATAAAATAACTTTTCATATAAAAACCTGTGTTTCATCCAAAAATTCACGGACTTATTGACCCACCCTCGTAGCTTTAGGCTGGCTTTATAGAAATTAAGAGTACTCACAATCTTATTTAGCATTTCAGCGTTTAGAATTCAGAATTATTTGTGAGCCAGCATAAGTAATATTACTCCTCACTTATTGGGATAGTGATACTTTCTTCAATAAGATAGTATGAATTTATTTTATTTTCTACCTTTTTTGTGAAACTTTTACTTTTGTTGTCAGCTGATTATTTTATTTATTCAATATAGAATATTTCTAAATTCCTTTTTTATGTTAGTTCCGCATCCCACTAAAGGACATTCCTCACCTTCTGATCGCAAGAAAAAGAAATTAGATGTTAAAGAAGTATTCAATAATGATGAAGATGAAGAAACTATATCAACAAACAAGAAAAGGAAACTTGTTCCTCTTGGTAACTATCTGTTATAATACTAATTGAATATAATTATTAGGAAAAGCTAACAATAATAAATTAAAATCAAGGTAAAGAAGTCTAATTACATAACTTAATATAAATAAGAATTACTTATTAAGGAAGCAGTAAAATGTTGATTAATGCAAACTTCCTTCAATTTTAAATGCTTTGACTTGTTCCTCAGACTTCTCTTTAATTACTTTATGATCATCTTTGTCAGATTCCTTTTTTATTAATTAATGAGATCTGTTTTTTATTTATTTTTATGTTGGGATTCCTTGGAAAAAGATAATACATGTGTTAGATCATATTTTTTTTTTTATGAATGTTTTAATCAATTTTCTGTTACTTAAAACTTTTGTTTTCCTTCATATTTACTTGTTCAATGACATTAACATTACTTGTGATTCATTTGAAAAGAGCATAATGACAAAATAGTAGTGAAATTAAAATTTTGTTTTCGCTAAACAGATATCTATCATTATTGATGTTTTATATTTCCTTAAGTTTTATAAATTCATAAAACAGAGTTGTTTTTAAAAAAAATAAAATGTTTTAAAAAATATTGCTTATTTTTACAATTATCCCAAGGGTCTTTCTGGCCTATGACGTTATATCATTCACTTGTTTATCAGCTTGCATTAGAATCCCTGACTGAGAAATTAATTAGAAAACTTTTTATTTTTAGACTACAGTGAAGAAAAGAAAAAAGGAAATGGTAAGGAAAATAGTGGGAAAGACAAAGAATCAATTCAAGAAATGGTTCCTATTCAACAAAATAATAACAAAGAAGATAAAAAGGAAGAGCACGCTAAGAGTCAAGAAGAAAAACGGAAACACATTAAATCTCTCATTGATCGAATCCCTACTGATAAGGCTGCTTTGTTTTCTTACATTCTCGATTGGGCTGCAGTTGATAATGTGAGTAAATCCTTCTATATGTTCATTTACCATTTATATAATTATTCATTGTATGGGATGAGCCATATAAATGACTGGTTTGCTTGCCGGTGTGAAATCAACATTATTTTATTATTTTTTTAATATTCAAAACTATAATATTTATCACCTTCTTGGTTATAGGGGTGGTTATATTTATGCAAATATAAATAAATACACCTGAAATACATTAAAATGAAGTAGCATTTACTAACTACTAAGTAAATAACCCCCTTACCTAAAGAAAATTATTTAAAAAAAAAATCACTAAGTTGTCCCAGGCTCCAAAAAAAAGTTTAGAAATTCTTTAGTTGTTCTATCCCTATCATCGAAAAGTGGTTGATATTTATTTAAACATTTTCTTCTTAGTGATGTGAAAGCTGGACAAATTAAGGTGCTATGACCTAAATTTCCAGGTTCATACCTGCATTCAAAGTATGGAACTTATATGAATTGAATCAAAATTTATGTTATGCTTGATCTTGTGTAATGAATGTTCAGAGAAAATTTTAAATTATATCCAAATAAATCCTTTACCAAAACAGTTAAACAAATTATTACGGTCGAAGCTGTAGATTTCTCTGGAGTACCAATCTTCGGCTTTTTTGTAGAAAAACTTCTGCAGTTTCATTTTCAACTCGTCTATAAAATTGTAGGCTTTTCTTGCAAACAGTTTTGGTGGTATGAAAAGTCATTGCTCAGATATCTAGTTACCTTCGACACTTTTTACATCTCTTACAACTTAATGTTTTGTTCATAGATATACTCCTTCAAGCTTTCTTCCTCTAAACCTACTTCAATGTACTGGTTAACCTGCTGGCAGTAAAAAAAGATATAAATACCTCTTTCACCCATTAAAACCTTTTTATGATTGTTGGTTTAGTTCTAATGTAAATTCTCAAATTTTGGGACGGTTAAAATGTTATTTTCTTATAAGTGAGAAGGCCAAATGGTCGTGTCTAGTCTAAGATTGGAAAGTCTGAAAACTAAACTTGCCTCTACTTTTAATTAGTAAGCAGCCTTTTTTAATGCCCTGATAAATAGAAAGGACATTTCTTTATATATAAGGACTATGCTTGGGCATATTATATAATTATAAATATGCTCTAGCATGGGGCGTATCCTTGAATTATCTTCTGCTAGTTTATATTATATTATATATAGTGTATATTATATATTTATACTTCATACAAGTCTGGATCTACATGGATTTTGCATTTAGAATTTTTCATCACTATCTTCACTAGTGACTGTAAATTCCTCCAGTGACTTTTACAGCTGTTCTTTGTTATTGCTCTATGTTGATCTGTAATTGACAAAGAAGTGGCCCATGACTGGCATATATTCTTTATTGCCTCTATTATTAGTGTTTTTGAAGTAGGATCATAATTTAAAAAATTAATAGTAAAATTAAGCAACCTTCCTATCTTTATGACAACTGTAGTACCAGAGTTCATTTGCTCCTTACATAACATAGACTTGCCATAACTATGCATATACTTATATTTTTAATGAAAATTAATTTATTTAAAAGAACATTCAAAATGAATTGATCTTTATCTTGTATGTTATTCCCTTCTTATTCTACAATTTTTAATAATGTTTGATTGGTTTTGTTTTAGCAACTAATGGAACGTAGGATTAGGCCATGGATCAACAAGAAGATAATTGAATACATTGGTGAACCTGAACCAACTCTTGTTGACTTTATATGTTCCAAGGTTTTAGCCGGAAGTGCACCACAAGGAATTCTCGATGATGTCCAAATGGTAATTCTATTTCCTTTTATCTTTCTCCCGTAAAAATGCTATACAAATGCATGATTATACCAGTGGAAAACAATAGAATCAACTTGTTAAATGTTCACTTCATTATATCTTCCTCTATAAAAAATTTACCTTGTTACGCCAACAATGTACAATGGAATGCTTGATTCCAATATTGTAATTATCTATTCACTATATCATTCTTGTAATTAATAACTTGTGTCATTAACCAAAATGTGCCTTTAATAAAATATTTTATGACAACAGCAAAGATTGAAAAATAGAATATTGATAATTAAAATCATTCAAATTAACAGAAATTTTTAAAAGCGATTGATTTGCCATCATAGATATCAGTAATATGAAGTCTGGGGTAAGAGGTGATAGAGAAGAGGTACAACTTTCTGAGTATAGAACAGGACAACTTGTCATTTCTTTGTTTATCAGTGAATCAGTTACTTTTTAAAAATGTTTTGTATCCAGCTAATAATTTGTAATTTTATAGGTACTGGATGAAGAAGCTGAAGTTTTTGTTGTGAAAATGTGGCGCCTGCTCATCTATGAAATAGAAGCAAAAAAATTAGGTTTAGTGAAGTGACTATATTGCAATGAATTTAGAAGGGGAAGTTTAAAATATGTTTTGTAATTCTTATAATTTAGGAAATGTACAATTTACCACTCAAGTTAAATATAGTGCAGTGCTAAATGGTCTTAGTGAGAATCAGTGTTTTAACTGAATTGAATATATTAAATTATATTAGCATTTGTAATATATTGGATCATACAAAAACTTTCGTTCTGTTCGATAGAACAGTGTACATATTAGGCATAACAATTTTATTACTTAACAGAATTGAAAGTTTTACTTGTGTAATTAGACCATATGTAAGATCACATTGTTTTAATTTATTGTTTACAGTAATTTTATTTTATAATTTTTGATTATTTGAATGATCTATACATAACATATACGACCATAAACACCAACCAGTCACATAAGCTGCATGCATATAAGCTCATTCATGTTTTGTGTATGGGTTGTAATAAAATTACTTTGAAAATTTCTAATGTTAATAAATACAAATATTAGTTGAAAATAGTTCCTTTCCATTTTTTTAAAATATTCCAGTACATTAATAGTTTTGTATTTATGTTTTGTTTACAAATAGTTTCAGCATTTGACAAAATGCTTTTGCTTTTATGGTTACATTATTATTTTGATTTTGGTTTTTGTTAATTTGATTTTGTTGTTATTTTTTTTATACTTATTAAACAAATAATTTTTTATTTTATCTTTCTTTTCCTCCTTGGTAGCTTTCAGTGGGAGGTGCCTCTGTCCGGGCAAACTAAAAAGTCTCCTGATTCCAAGCCAGCACCTTCATGGTACTCCAGTTTTGCCTCTCTTCCCTCTCATGCTAGAGATATAGTCGGTCCATTGAGTTGTGAGTCTCCCTATAGGACATTTTCCTGTTGGCCTGACTTCAAAGTATTTTCTTAGATCCCAGAGATGTCCAAACCATTTAAGTTGCCTCTTTTTAAGAGTATTCTCTAGAGATAAAATTTCTAGATCCTCTCTAGTCTTCTCATTCCTGATATGATCTCTTTTAGTTTGGCCCTCTACTTTCCAGAAATACGTATCTCATTTCAGCTGCATTAATTCTGCTTCGGTGCTTATCTAATGGTCCCAGCTTTCACTTCATATTAGGGTAGTTTGGTTTATGAGCTCCTCTGCGAAATAGTAGGACTTTTTGATGAGAACTCCAAAATTGAAAAGGAAATAAAAATAAAAACTCCTGATTCAGTCAATCCAGATAGCATGCAATTTTAATGTAACCTTTCATTAACCTAAGAAAATAAATCATTTTTATAAATTAAAATAAAATAAAACTTTTGATTAAAAAGAACTAATTGATCAAACTGAAAATCAAAATTATAATTTAAACGCTTGTATCATCAGCAAAATAATAATAACAACAAATTTATGTTTTATAAATAAATCTAACCTTATTTAATTACAAATAAAATAAATATTTATCAATTATAAATAAAATAAATGTTTATCAGTATCAATATTTATCAGATTTGCTGTTGTGAAAAAATCACAAAACTATTGTGAAAAAAAAAATGTCCTTATCTCTATGTTAAAGTAGATTCTTGTCGGCGGGGCTAGCAAGGATGTTGAGGTGTCACAAGGTTGAGGCAATAAACCTGGTCAATTTGAAGTGGTTGAATTGATGAAAAGCTGAACTAACACCTGCATGTAGGCAGGTACATAGCGTCAAGTCCTAATGCAACTCTGAGCACCTATTGCTTTCAACTTACGCTTCAATATAATCCTACCAACAATATTAGGCCTTTATTGAGGATGCAAACAAAAACTGATCAGTTTACTTTTGTAACATGTGTTTTTAAACTTATACTAGACTTATCGCAAATATATGAATAATTACTAAATTAAATTATTCAAAAAAAAATTTAATTAAATTATTCAAAACAATTATTAAATAAACATTTAAATTATTGTTTTCAAAAAAGTGAAAAAGAAAATGTTTTTTCTCCCCCCCCCCCCCCCCCCCCAAAAAAAGAAATTATTTTATTTTCTATGATTAAAACAAAAAACTTCTATAAGGTAATCAAATTATCTGTCATTAACAGTTGTTAAACAGCTTTGAAGATATGTAGCTTAACATTTTTCTCTTCATATATTTTCCCTGTAACTTTGTGTAGTAGATTGAGTTTACCTTCTTTATCCTTTAGGATATCTCTTGGTCTACCTATCCATTCCTGCTGATCATTCCGAGGAAAGTGTAGTCATCCACTAATTTCATTATTTCACCTTTGCAGAGTATAGCAACATATTCCTGTTCTTTCCAGGATAGCTTCTCATTTAATTACAGCTTCCTGTTTGCTATCTATAGTATCTGTTATAATGCTGTCCAATGTCATCTGCGAATATCATTACATGGGCCAGGATCATCCTCATGTTCAATTTGCCATTAGTAGTGCGGGATGTCCCATATTTATGTATTTCCACGGTTTCATCCCTAAATACAATGGACAAGAGGGAGCTTAAACTATCACCTTGCTTTATGCCTTTCTTAATTGCAAAGGTGTTGGACTCTCTTCTATTAATCTTTACTATTCCTTTGGAATCTTAATATGTTGATTTGATTGCTTTTATCAATCCTTGCGGGATGCATTTTACAGAAAGACCATTGTACAGTTCTTCCCAAGGGACTGAATAAAAGCCAGCTTTCAGATCTGTTAATGCTAGTTAGACAATTTCCTCGTTCACATAACTTATATATGATTGTTCTGAGAGCAAATTGAGATTGGCGTTAAGGCCTGAAAGCAGCCTGTTCCTCTTCCAAGTCGTTATCTGCTAGCTTTCTCAGCTTCTTTTCTAATATTCAGGTGCATAGTTTGTACACATTCTGGGATAGGCCTGTAATTCTCACATTCACAAGTATCGCCCTTTTAGAGTATCGGGAGAATTATAGGCAAACATACCCATTCCTTAGGGATCAATTTTCAGTAAGTAATTTCTGAAAAAGACTGCAATACTTACAATAGTTCTGTTCTGCCATATTTGATGAAATCAGAGGCAATACAGTCTCGTCCTGCTGATTCCCCAAGTTTTATTCTCTTCACCGCCTTTTTTCTTGCTGATGCCTTTACATTATCATTCCACTACATGAATCTATTACATGTAGATGAAACATTGGCGATCCTGCAAGTAGAAGTAATGGCTTCAAGGCATAAATTATTTTTATTTATCATTATAAAACTTAGGCAATTTATTTTTTGTTTGTTGCTTTGTATTTATGTCTAGGAAGTATATGCAGTTGACCTGTAGATCAGCTCAAGTTTATTTTGTAGAAGTGTATTTACTTATAATTGAAAAAATCGTTAATTTTGAATTGAGCTAAACAAAGAGACAGCTCAAGAAGTAATGATTTAAATTAAACCCGTGGATTTTATGCTCTCTGATATCGCTAAAAGGTGTAATATTTAAAACAAGTTGGTTTCACAATCTTCAAAAAGTTTTTAGAAACATAAGTTGAAGTTACAGCTTATTGAGAGATTAGACTTAGGGGAACAGACATTTATATTTTTAATACGCAAAACAAAAAAAAAATTACTTGAATCATTTAAAGAAAAAAAAACACAAGTTTTGATAATTGTTGAATTCCTTACAATTTATTTTTTACCTTAAGCTCCTTTGGTTGTGTTTTTATTATATAGATTTCAAGTAAAAATAAATATTGATTATGGCAAAAAAGAGGAATATAGTTTGGTTCTTCCCTATATGGCAAATAGAAGTTATAAATATTTCCTAAAAATGTGTCTTTTTTCTTGGTTTGATTGAATTTACAATAATTAATTGAATTGAGATATAGTGCAGAGTTCTCGATCAGTTTCAGATTAAGGGTTAATGATAATGGTTGAAAAACAATGACATAGAGAGCGAGCTTATTGTTCCTGTGTAAAGTATTTTTTCGAGGCACATCATTTTTGGTGAGTTTGAACTCTAGGAATTGCTTTTTACTACAAATTTTGAGACAGACTTGGAGACATTGAGAGATGGAGTAGTAAATAAATGAAGGTATTAACAGACTAATAGAAAGGAAACTACAATTAGGGGCATTAAGCAACAAATGAAGTGAAAGTGAGCGTTTATTTTTGGGTTAAGTACAAAATATTTGTTTATTTTTTTTTTCCTCAACTCAGTAAATCAAATGTATTGATTGTGTGATGATATTTATTTAGAAATATAATAATAATAAGAAAAATCTAAATGAACTTTAAAAGGACTGTAAGAAAGTTTGTTATTGATATCATTCTTTGAGTACAAAACTCCATCAGTGATTATAAATAACCCTGCTTAACAAGCTATCTCAATCATTGTTATGCTATATCTTTTTAATGTAAAAAGGGTGCATACAATTCTCCATAATTGTGTAGTGTAACCTCCTGAATTCTCTAATGAACTCTTAGTTTTTCAAAGATCTTATTTCTGTACATAGGTACAGATTCCTTTTTCAGAGAACATGATACATACCTCACGCACATACAAAACAGTTGGAAAAGTAATAGTTTTATAAATTCTAATTACTAAGTTTCAGAACAAAAGTGCTTGTTAAGTAATGTTGAAACTGAAAAATAAAAGCTTTTCTCACCTTTATTTCTTTCTTAATTTTTTTTTTTTAATCATAGACAGTATTAATATAATCAAATAGATATTTAGAATTTGCTTTGATCGAGCCTTACCATGCCAGCTGTCATCATGGTACTGCACCAGCAGAGTGGCTCAGTGGTAGAAAGCTAATTTGCTGTGCCAAGGGATCTGGAAACCCTCCTGAGGCTCAACCAGCCTGAATGAAGTTGGAACCCAAGAATAGGAAGAAACCTTGTGGTTGAGCGTGGTCTCTGATAAATCACTTCCTTGTACAACAGTTGTCCTGGAATGAGTGGTCTTTACCACGTACTGAACCCAAGACTCTTCATGGATCGTAATGGTTTTTTATTTATTTTTTTAAAGAAAACCTAATTTTGGTATAAGCTTTTGAAGAAAAAGTAAAAGATTAATGCTAATATACTTACATCAAATTTCTAGGAGGGTGATATAAAAATAGCTTAAATTAAGGTTCAAATATCCATTTTTTTCTTTTAAAACGTGGTTTAGTTCGAACGAAGAGACTGAATTTATGACTCAAGTAAGAAGTGCGGGTTTTACCGCCAACCATGGGCGAGTCGTCTACATCTTCCCAGGCGGCAAGTGCTATGGACTCACAAAATACAATTGATTATATAAATAGTAAAACAACTGGTTCCTGGGAACTAGTAACTGGGGGTAAAAGATAAAGCACTCAGATGGAGGTAAAAGCACCCATTCAAATAGAAAATAGTTTTCAGGCCCTAACCTCAATATCTGAGGAACAATTAGAAAGTACTACTAGGCCAACCATAAATCAAAAACCACCTCCACTTTACATTATTGGCGTGGAAAATTATTCGGCTTTTATTTCATTTCTTGAAGAAAAAGCCGGCCGTAAAAATGTTATATTAAAATAAACAATTAAAGGTGTGATTGTTTACCCGGACACTCCCGAAACATATAGAAAGCTAAATGCAAGCTTAAGAAGGGAAGGAGCGGACTTTCACTCATTTCAGCTCCCACAGGACAGATGCCCAAGAGTTGTGATAAAGAACCTCCATCGCAGAATCCGATAATTGCCCCATTTGTCTTTTTGTTGTAATGGACGGTGCACACTTACGACATTGCAGTGGTCTTAGGGATATTCCAGACAATTATGACGATGCACGTCTTTATTGGGTCTCGGGTTCCAAAGTGGCTTTGGCAGATTTTATTTAATCTGTTAACCACTACAGATGGACCCTTTGAGATCCACAGACCCACCAGGGGCTTAATCAGCCACTTTAAAATAGGGGAATAACCTGGCATGGGGCTGGAGATGAGCAAATCATCTCCCTGCATAACCCCTGAGAAACAGTGCATTTTCTAGCCAGGACTGACTTGAGTTGTAATAGTATATAATAGTAATAGTTTTTTTAAACATAACTGTAAGTTTTTTGGTGTCTTTCAATTGCCTTCTCTGTTGCTAAATTAAATATTACTGGTGAAAGCCAATCGTTTTCTTTTAAATCAGAGCGAACAATGGGTTTAAAGTTTTTTTTTTTTTTTTTTTTTTTTTTCATAACCCCTAAATATGTTTTTGTTTTTTTATTGTGCAACTGGGTTTTGTGCTCTCTTATGGGCACATTTATTTTTCTGAGTTCTTCTCCTTCTACTGTAGTATGACTACATTTTAAGGAGTTGAGGTGGTTGGAATTTTTGTTGTTTTAGTTGTGTTTCTTATTTGTTTAAGTGCTGGGGCACACTTAATTTTTGTGTTTATTTTTATAATTAAAATCTTACATACTACTTTC
Source organism: Arma custos (assembly GCA_037127475.1). Lineage (NCBI taxonomy): Eukaryota > Metazoa > Arthropoda > Insecta > Hemiptera > Pentatomidae > Arma > Arma custos. The sequence goes on from CM073759.1 coordinate 35,086,046, forward strand.
ATCAATCTTACGAGTTTCTTCCATGACTAGTTGCCACCTTATGTGAGCTGAAGCAGGTGTCAGAGTTTTAAATATTTCGTTAGTTGTGCATTTGAGGGAGTCGAAGAATTTTATGTGTCTTCGCTTTATGAATTCAGTTGTTGTGGGTATGTTGAAGAGATCGTGTAATTGTTCCGGTTTTAGCTTTCTCAGCGATGTAGACCGAACAATTTTTCGGAGTATAGTGTCCTGAAACAGTTGTAATTGGCGCTGCGTTCCGACTCTGAGGTGGCTCCGTATAGAAGTGCAGGCCTTAGGATGCTCTTGTAAATTTTGATTTTTAAACGCAGTGATAAGGCTGAAGATAGTAGTAGGTGATGAAGTCTATAGGTTCTTCTTCTTATCATGCGGATTTTTGAATAGCAGTGGGTTGACAGTGTCATGTGGCGATCTAGTTTGATTCCGAGGTAAACTATGGAGTTAGATGGGCTGATAGTGGTATTAGCCACTTGTAGAGTTTTTGGTAAACGGCCTTTTTCCCTTTTTGGAGGGCAAAAACTACACAGTCCGTCTTCGCCGGGTTTACCTGGATGTTGAGGTGTCTCAATTTTTCTACTATTTCTTGGCACGTACTTTCGGCTTGTTTTAATGCCCACTTTGCGCTCATACTGCTGCTATAGATGGCTATATCGTCCGCGTATGCGGCGACAGTTGCTCGTTTGTAGTTTTTACCCACTATATCAGCAGTATAGATGGAGAAAAGGGTCGGGGATAGTACCGCTCCTTGTGGAACTCCGCAGGTGAGTGGTATGTTTCTCGATAGTTTGTCCCGTTCGCGCCAGACTCCGGTGGTTTAGAAATGAGGCTATGATGCTATAGAGCTGTTCCGGGCACTAGAGATCCAGAAGCTTCTGGCAAAGATTTCCATGAGACACGGAGTCGAATGCCTTTGTACAGTCTATTGAGATCATAGCTGTTGCTGCATTTCTGTTGAGGTCTCTGCATACTTCCGTCTGGATTTTCATTAGGTGGTGTTCAGTGCTGAGGTGTGCTTGAAAGCCGGTCTGTTCGTAGGGGATAACAGAGTTTTCCTCACAGAAATCTTTAAGATAATTTAGGATAATTTTCTCGAATGTTTTTGCGAGGTGCGGTAGAAGACTAATTGGGCCTGTAGTGTTCCGCTTTATCGGTTTAAAATAATTACCGGTTCTTACTTTATTCAATATTTGTGTTATTCACATTCTTGGAAGGCATGAGGAAAAGACTAAGAAGAAGGAACGTGGTAATGTATTAGGAAAAGGATTTTCGTGAGCCCTAGCAAATAGAAAACGATAACCAAAAAAAGAGACCGGGAATTAGTGGAATCGGTGGGTGGTGACAACCCTTAGAATATACTTCCCCACCACCCGCTCATGATGGGTTTATATCCATCTTATGATCAAGGGAAGGAAATAGAACACTTATTCCTATTCAACGTCTTTCGAGTTCTTCTCAGCACATTGTCGTAAACGACACTACCCTGGAGGTACTAAGAGCTTATTTGCCGAGATGAATTGAATGGGTTTATATCCTCTCCGAGAACCATTTACCTGAACCAATGATCGATAAAGATTTAATGTGCAGGTGGTAAACGGACGAGAGCCTTGCCCATTTCAATAATGGCTGCAGATCTGTTTCTGAAAAACCGCCAGACAGAGGAGCCGTTAAAAAATAAACGGTCATTCCCCAGAGGTCACCAGGTTGATCTTCACTAGGTTATAAATACGAAAAGGAGATTATGGACTATGAACAACGAACGAGATATGGAACGTTGCATATGTATATATTACAAGAAGACCTAAAAGTAAAGTATAAATCAGAAACAAAACTCTGGTGATAGACATTGTGGAGATGGTCTTTAGTACATGTACGGACTGGCCTTTAGGGGGGTGGACATACCTTACTATAAGGAGAAAATAAGACAGCTGGAAAATAAGGATTTAGGAGCAGACACCAAGGCAGACACGAGATCAAGAGGAAGACCGACCACGAACTGGAACAAAGAGAAAGGTAGTTCATGGCACATGGAGAAGTGTTACCTGATACTACGAGAAACAGAAGATATTTGGGGTCTTTCACTATTTTATTTGGCTGCAGTAATAAAAACAATGCAATCATTAGTTTATTCAACATACATGAATTCAAAAGAGCTGTAAGCAGATTTGTATTGTGTGATATAATGTATATAATATAACATTTAATTTTTGTGTGTGTATATATACGTTACATATGTAGACCGAAAAATTACGGTTTCTTTACATTAATCGCTTATGCTTATATTTCTTTATATTTTTCATATACAGTTATATGGTCATTGAATTTAGTAATGTCATTAAAAAGATTGAGAGGCGAAATTAGCTCCAAAATTCGTTGACAGGTCTAGGGTTTATTGGATTGTATTGACTTACAGATTGTTAATGATAAACAATGATGTTATTGGGAAAAATTGTACCTTTAAAATTGATTGACGCATTTTATATCAACAATAGTATTAGTGGAAAACGAAATGATAATGACAGATACCTATATTGTTAATATATAATGTAGGTTTAGTTCATTTAAGAAAATGAACATTAGACTGCTGAGTACAAAAAAATTACAGATTGTCAAGTGAAAAGACAAAATGACTAAAAAAAATGTATTTTTATACAAATGCGTTTTTGTTTTTCGTAAAATACGAACATTTCTTTCTCTCTCCCTTTTTTTTCTATAGCTGTTCGAGGATTTGGTACACATGTTTCGTACGCAGCGTCAGCTTGTGATTAAACACTATATAAGGGCCACCTGTGGTCTAATGGTTAGCGTAGTAAACTACTAAGCCCAAGATCGCGGGTTCGTAGCCCGGCAGGTGGCCCTAGGATTTTTTACTCCCTTAAAAAATCCTTAGTTACACCGTCCTTCGGAAGGGACGTTAAACGGGGGTCCCGAGTCTGTACGATGTCAGGAACTCGTTAAAAATCCCTATCCTAATTAAACCTGGATAGGCAAAATTTAGAGCTCCCACTGTAGCATCGTCCGATTAGCCATAGAAGCATAAAGTGACGTTAAATGAACAAACAAGAAACACTATATAAATAATTTTTGTTTAAAGTCGCTGTGTTTGATTTCCTGGCAATCTACATTCCTTCTAAACCCGCACTTTAGATTCCTACTTTAGTAGTGTATATACTACTATGTCTTCGAGTATAAAAAATCTTTAATCCTGAAGATCTTGGTCAGGATAATGACACAAGCTTATTAATTTATTATAGTATTATCATCGGTTTAATTCGATGTTTTAAAGTGGCCGAAAATCAAATTCAAATATTCCTTTACACACTTACGTCCATACGGACGAAGCTTATAAAAGCGTGTTATTTAACTTCTTTTCTTTATTTACCCAACACTGTCTCAGTAAAACGTAGTAAAGTTTTCGTTACAATTAACAGCTTGCAATAATACACATTCATAATCTAAATAAAATCTGCTTCATTTGTTGAAATGTTTTTTCTCGGAATCTGCTTTATTAGGATCAAGTTTCGATAACCGAGTAAGTATTCTGAGGAGCTGTTTACTTATCGATTCGCTGCTATCCACTCGTCCCTGGAGAGTTAAATATTGAAATTGGAAAAAACAAGGGGGAGGGAGTGAACAACGAAGAAACGAAGGGCGTGCCATGGCTTAATAATTGATCCTTTTAACTGAGGAATACTCAATTGCTCGTTCGAGTCACCACTAAAGCCAATTATTCAATTCCTATTCCTTTGGTCAAGTAGAGGTATTTTTTTTTTCTTCTGGCATTATTAAAACCAGAAGAAAAATATTTAGTTTTTTAAATCAATAGTATAAGGTAAAAAAATAGTAGTTTTCCAGAGAGATGTTTTAGTTATTAGAAATAACACTCTGATAGATTCAATGGAAAACCTTTAAATTCTGTTAGCCATTTAGCTATTTTGATATAATTTTCCATGTAATGTTATGTATTTATCCATATTATACTCATTACTATCATAAGGCAATGTTAACCAAACAAGTGGGGTTTGGTTTATAGTGTTGTATGCCCTAGATAAGTAGTGTCTTGGCTAGAACAAGTGTCCAAGACTTTTAAAATGACCAAAATCTTGTATTTTAGCATACTCAAGCGATCGAGTATCTCTGAAACGGCTTTCGAGCACCTTTTAAAAGTGATCAATAAACAAACTATATAAAGTGATTAATATAAACAAACCACTTCAGATAAATCATGTCGAATAACAAAGCAAACATGTAATGTTCAAAGAACCTTCGAGTAATCTGTCAAGACTTTGGAGTATTATAAATATGTCCTGTGTAATATTCAATTAAAATCAACACCACCAAAACCCATTAATGTTAAGTTTATGATAGGGATCGTAAACGGTTGTACAAGGAATAAATTTGGCCATCATTCAACCTCTAAGTTTGAATCTCAATTAGGTATCAATACTAATACAACTAACACTATATACAATAACCAATATTAAAACCACACGAATACCAATTAATGGTATCAAATATATATAAACTGAGTGAGCCACAAGAGGGCCTCCATTGAGTCGATTCCCAGTTATTAACTGAGTAATAATATGTCTGCCATAACCGGTCTTCGGTTATTTAACCTAGCGCTAAGTTAAAAAAAAAAATGTAAAATCGGGAACCTCTGGAGTGCTTTTTTTACATATTTTTTTTTGGAAAACTACTCTCTTTAGAAAACTACATTGTAAGGAGCGACATGAGCAGCGACAAAAGTAACTCACGTTGAAAGCGCTCATGAAAAAAAAAAATGCACACTTATTTTCCCAATTAATCCTTCAAAATACGCTTGTTACTACTAAAACCATTTTTAAACCATCAAGATTGCTTTGCTAAAATTTCATTTGTTTTTCAGGTACAATAGAGAATGGAGCCAAAACAATTCATGTTATTTTGCCTGAATTTCTCCGGAATGGTTTATGTGAACGGCGGTATGTTTTTGAAAGCATATGTGATCTATCAAAGTTGTGCTTATTTCATTTTTGGGACATCTCTCATTTTATTCGCCTATTTCGAACCAAAACCAGTAATAGCAAAACTACAAACTCTCCACTTCTTGATAGCTCTAAGTCAGATATTTTGTAAATTCATTAGTATAGCTTTGAATCAGAGAGAAACTGTCGATATTCTAGATAATCTTGAGAAATTGTCGAAGGAAGCCTCTAAGGACGAAAAAAATGCAGAAATATTGAAAAGGTAAATCATTTTAAGTAATTTTATGTTTTACGCAGGAAATGGCCATGCATTTTTTTCGTTTAGATACAAAGATATTACAAAAATTTGAAGTGCAGAATATTATAATTTGCTGGTTAAAATGTTACCGCATTGCCTACTGAAGCATGGGTAAAACAATACATTAATTTTATTCTTGAATGCAGTTACTAACTGTTTTGATAATATCTAAAATTAACCCCTTTTAAAAATAAATTTCACAATTTAAAACAAAATAAGTATTAATGAATAAAATGATCTAAACTTGAAAAATCTAAATTATTGGAATAAAATAATTGCCTATTTATAAATTATAAAAAACAATTTTATAATACATCCCAGTATATTTTTTAATGCATTTTATTATTGATATTTTAAATCCTAGCCTTTAGGAACTTGGATCGAGCGCTAATGACCTACATGTTTTGCATCTAAAATTATATTAACAAACCATATAAATAATGTGATAATAGTCAAATAAATCCTAATTTGAACATTATTCCATTTTTATAATCTTTAGAATATAGTGGAGACTTGTAATACTTTAACGTTGACCGATTTTGTTTAGAGGGCCTTACATGTCCATCCTTATAGATACAATATATATTATACAACTGCAATGTATGGAATGTGAAAAAAAATGTTTCGTTTTCGGCCCATGGCGTTTGATTTAGGATTGATAATTGATATAAAATTCATATAGCCATCAATAAGGCAAATAAAAAATGTATAATGACATAGGTGATACGCACTGATTTTGAATGAACCCAGATTTTGGATGAACAGTTTTTTATTCTCCTGAAAGTTTTTCACGACGATATACAAAACGATGGGGCTTCGAAAATATTTTATAATTCATAATTTGATACTAATTAAAATACATGTGCATCTTAATTAACTAGAGTTATAATAAACTAAAGTCTTTTCACAATAAACGTCATTGCGCTGACTTATTTGTTAACTCTTATACAAGATCAGCTTAGATACAGTAATAGATTTTTGTACTTAAAATCAGATAGTAGAAATCAATACGAATATTTATGTTTATATATTATGATTAGGTACATCTTCATTATATGCAAAAATGTAATTTATTAATATTAAAATCTAGCTTACATAAGTTCAAACAATATTTAAATTAAAATTTTGTGCATCATGCCAGAAACAGCTATTATGATAAGTTAATAATTTACTTATGTTTCAGAGCCAACAAATCATCGATCAAATACCCAAAGATATTTATGTATGTCTTTTGTGGCTATTATCCTTTACGCACTATTAACCTCTTGATTAGATATTTCATTTTTAAAAGTCCACAAAAATTCGTAGAAGCTTCTTGGATCCCTCCATTTCTAGCCTATAATTACTTGACAGGACTACTCTACCAAGTGGCAACATGTCTATGCACAGGATTTACAAATGCAGCATATACAGGATTGATAATTTTTCTTACGACGCAGGTAATTATGAAGAAACAAAACAAAAACTATTTCCGTTTTAGAAATGTGTTGGTTTATATAAATCCGTTGCTTTGACACGGATATGGGGATAAGCAGGTAGAGACAGGTAGATTAAAATCTGACAAACATAAATAATCCTATCTTTTCAGCCACAAATAGATGAATGTTACTTTTAATTTAACTTTAACCTAGTGCTCCACTAAGCCATCGAATTACTCTAGCATCCAATCCTTACAATCCAAAACCCTTCGTAAAATTCCCATTGTTCCTAAATTTGTTACGGATATATTCATCCATGATGATCTTAATGTCTCATTTGTTGCTGAGCCGAAACCTTATATTAAACTTTTCATGAAAAACTTTATTCTCACTCAACCCCAATAGTTTCAAACCTGTCTAAATAGAAGACAGCCTCGTGTTATTTTATGTTGAATTTGTTATTTGAGTTCTACCAATGGATAGAATCTCTATTTGTCATTACGTATCCATATATTAACTTGTTATATTATTTTAATACAGTGGGTAAATTTCAATAAATATTATTCTTGTTTAAACTAACCAGTAATTCTCATACCAATGCTTTTTATTTTCTTGTGCTCTAGCACGCTGCCGGATAAGGATTTTTTAAGAGCTAAGATATAATATAATATTTTATTTAATTTCCAATTAATAATTAATCGAATTACTATCTTTTAATTTTGAAGTTACAGATTTACCATTTATGGAATCTTTTTATACATTTTTAATTACCATAAAATAACTATTGTAGTTCTAAATTTTGGCATCGACAGAAGAAATGGAGGTTGATATAACTAAAATTGGACTAATACTTCTTCCTTTGGTATTTCTGGGTAGATTTGTTTGACTGTAACGTGATTAACTTCATGTTTAATTTACATTTCATGTTTAAAGATTAAAAGTACGATTAAATGATTAAATTGAATTAAAAGTGAGATGTTAAAAGATTAAATGATTATTTATTAAATTAAAAGTAACAATAAATTAATCCAAATTACAGCACAGAAAAATTAAACTAAAATTGACCAAATAAGCAACAGAATTCCGCAGTATATAATAAGAAAAGTGGTTTTGTCATTCTGACTTAAATTACACAATTGGTAAAAAGTATATGGCTGAATATTGAGTTATTCGCTAATTGAGGTCTTATTATAATTGAGTCATTTGAATGTTAGGAGGTATACTGCCATATTTTTATTTCTAATTTAATACATATATTTTTTTCAAAATATTTATTGAAATGAAACATATCAATTAAGAAATAGGAGTCAGATAAAATAAATGAAAGATTGAATGAATCTTCCATAGCACTCTTTGGATACTTAATAAAGTATTTATAAAGTGCCAAAAAAAAATAAATAAAAAGTACAAATTATGACAAAATACTAAGCAACTAAAGGGAATATATAAATTTATAACAAACAATAAATACTTAAGCTAGAATGTTATAATTTCTTTATATGGTGTTTATTTTCTTTACATCAAAAACAGCCAAAAAACAAAATACTAAACAACAAAATCCATTATTCAATACTGGTTCATTTAACCAAATGATAGCCTCCTTAGAGAGCATCTGTTTGGGAAGCCAAGAGGTGTTGGAAAAGCAACGATTTTAATGAGGATAGGGAAGAAGCCTGTTGGATGCTAGGAGGGGTTGAGTTCCACACTCTGGTGGAACGAGCGAGAACGGAACGCTCGAATGTTTTGGTTTTGCGGGAGGCACACATATCAGGCTTGGTGTTATTTTTAAATATTTGCTGAGCCCCACACTAAGATGCAAATTTATTAATCTGCTAATATCACATTCCCCATTTCGATGCTCCTACAAGGGACCGACACCAGTTGTGCCAAAGTTTCATGCAAGTCCAAAAAGGTTTCGCAAAATTTATTATCTACTCCTCGCCAAAATATAATAATTTCCTCATATTTACGTTTTATGAAATATATTACATTTATGTGATAGATTATAGATTTATGTCACCATTTATATTACAGAGAGTGGACATTTTTTTTTGGCGTAAAATAAAAAATATAAGAAATTTTACCAAATTCATAGTGAATCTTATTGCAACTATCACACGATATATCTGCAGCGTCGGTTAATAACCGGTTAAGTCGAATTGTGTCCGAAATAAGTTAATTTTGCTTAGGGAAGCGGGATCGTATCGTTATCGCAATGCAGAGTCAGGCCTTCGCTTGAAATTGAATTATATTTGAACTCCTTGTCAAGCCAAACCCTACGAGAATGACACGTTTACACACCACTCAATATAATTAACTCATTCTTGACAAAATTCAACTTTAACCACTTATTCTCCCGGGTTGCAGATATATTGAGTAGTAATACTTTTTATTGTCTTATGTATGTCTTAAGAAAACTTCAAAGTTATACAGGAGGGAATAAAAAGTTTTTTTTTCAGAACACACGGTATTGTTTATTGTGGATCTTTTATATTAATTTTAATATAAAGAGTAAACTTTCTATTTGAAGCAGTGAATAAACTATCCTTTTAGTTTGTTTACGATACATGTATCAAAAGAATATGGCCACAATAATATAAACGAGATAATAAAAATTAAAATTCAGAAATTTACCTCTGAAATACGGAATTTCCGCATTAATTATATTTCGCGTATTAGTTATCAGGACAGATTCAAGTTTTAAGGAAAGCAACAGAAAATGGCTACCCGATTAAGCAGTGCGTTATTTTACACCAAAAGCTACTAAGGTAACAACTATTAGTTTATCAAAATTACTTTCAGATAAAATATAGAGAAATCGGACTGTGAATTGGATATGTCTTGTGATTTTCAATTGCAGGCTTTTCTTCAGAATCAATCGTTTATTGAATGCTCTTATGCTTGCGGAATATATATTATCATCGCTCTACAGTTGTATAAGTACATTTCTCATATTGAAGGTTTGTTGTTTAAAATTATTTATAACTAAAAAGAAAAGCTTACCTGTGTATTTTAAAAATATTTTGTTTTAGAGTCTATCAAGTGGAGGAAAAGGTGTAGCCAACAATGCTTATGTATTGGTTCTTGTTCTATTACGAGTCTTTCTTATTTGCTATTGCGGCAACATTATTCAGACACAGGTATTACAGTTTTCATTGATATACGATATATATATCCTTTTAATTCTTATTTAAATTATATGTTACCATTCTTTCTTGCTTGTAGTAAAGGGAAGGACGAGGGCGATATTATCTATGAGTCTAGGGCGTTATTCAACTGCCATTTTGGAATGTTTACTTTTAATAATAAAATTACATTTGGTACATTACATAGCAAAGTTTCACACCATTTATTCGTAAAAACTTACACTAAAAGTCTCTATATACCACATTATTCTTTTAGCTACCAGCTGGTCCGGCGGGCTTCGTACCGCCTGAATGTACTGATAAAATTTAGTTAAACTTAGTTTAGGATTTTACTAACGCAAAAAATGACTAATTTTAATAGTTCATTAGGTTAATATATGAAGAAAATAAAACGCCAATAATAGTACAAAAAACAAGTATTTCAGGGAGTGTCAGCAAGACATTTGCTTTATAGAAGCTATGTACTTTGCTGTATGTTTTGTACTCGAGTTCAGTGGAGCACCTTGTGATGCGCATATTGGTTTAAGGTGCAAGAACGAATAAAGTGGATGGTTTGTCGCCGCGTGAACATCCCACGTCCTACTGACCATGAGAAAAACATGCATTTTCTAGATTCAGGCCACAACCACTCAATGATTAGCCTTTGATTTGGTAACTGACATATTAACAGAATACAAGATGGAATGGAAATTGAATTCGTTTAAACTGAAAGGGCATATCGGTTGGGATCATCGGAATCTTCGGAATGAGAACTTACCCAGCTTTGATTTTTTTTTTTGAGGACTGTCGCGTGAATCACGTTGATCATCTCTTTACTTATCACCAAATGTGTCCCATTGCATAGTTCTGGTTGGTTTAGATTTCGAAGCATGATGACTACCGAGCCAACGTTCAGTTGTGAGGCGACCTGTGGTCCAGTGGTTAGCATAACAAACTACTAAGTCCAAGATCGCGGGTTCGTAGCCCGGCAGGTGGCCCTAGGATTTTTTAAGGGAGTAAAAAATCCTTAGTTACGCCGTCCTTCAGAAGGGACGTTAAACGGGGGTCCCGAGCCTGAACGATGTCTGATACTCGTTAAAAATCCCTATTCTAATTAAACTTGGATAGGCAAAATTTAAAGCTCCCACTGTAACATCGTCCGATTAGCCATAGCAGTATAAAGTGACGTTAAATGAACAAACAACAACAACGTTCAGTTGTAAACTGTGCGGAGGTAAGCCAAGAGTTAAAATTTCAATTTGATAGTTGGTGGCTTGGTCTTCGTTTGTTAAAAAGTCAATAGATTTGAATGAATGACGAGGACCAACTATTTTTTTCTGAATTACGAAATTTAAGTCGTCCATATCTTTGTTCTTTCTTAGCCTCCAAAATTGCCCGCTTATTTAACCATTTGTTATTTTTGTAGTTAGCAATAATGTTCGGGAATACTTTGTTGATGAGCTCGTCTTTGGATGAGACGGAATTGCAAAAATTCGGAGGAAATGAAGTCAATCCGCTCGATTCGTTGACAAGAAAAGGCCATTACCAATAGCAATTGTTTAGAGAAACCATGTTTGGTGCCAGCTGAAGTCTCTTCCCATAGTGCCATGGACTTGATAACATGAGGCATACGTTTAAGTTATCGGCAGCAGTCGATATTTGAATAACTGGCAGTGCTTGCTATAAATCATCAGACAGTAAAATCATTGTGTCGTTTGTTCAGTAGTTTGAAGTTTTAACGGCATTTTTAACACTGAATAAGCCGCACGGCATCTTTCAAACAATGTGGCTACTATTCCAGAAGAAGCAACTGCTACCGCTGTGTCGAAACACGCAGGAACATGGATCATAATTAATAACGAGATGAATGTCTTCCCAGTCCCATCGGGGGTATCCAGGAAAAATAAGGCACAATTTCCATCATCCATAGCCAGCAATAATGTACAGAGACTTCATTGTGTTATGGGTTCAACAGGATACATTCATTTGAACTGATTGGTCTAATTCATGTTGATCATGATTCACGTTCACGTTCCAAATGTTAATAATTCCAAGAAATAGCGTTGGCATTCCTAACCTAACAATCTGCGGAACATTTAGTAACACAAGCCTTCGATCAATAGTTATCCACTATATTCCGTTGAATATATATTCTATAATGTGTAGCATGTCACTGATTTGCAGTGGACATCAATTATTACTAATAAGCTGCAAGCGTGTGACGAGAAATGTCAATTGTGGGGTTCCAAACCTAATTCATTTATAAATATTTTGTTTTGAAGAGAAAAGATTTGTCCAGGGCTGGGATTCGGACCCGGGTCGCCCATGTGGCAACAAATCAACCGCCAGATTTATCCCCTTTATTTTGGGTATCCACTTTATAGAGGCTGGCTAAGCCCCAGGAAGGCCCTAGATCCCTCTCCAGCCGCTTAACAGATTAAATAAAAGTCTACCAGCGAGCGGAATATGAATATTACATTGAATATGAGCCACTCCGCTGAAAATAGATACTTCTGTTGAAATATGAAAATTTTATTAAAGTGATAAAAGAATTTCGTTTAGTACATATAAGGAAGAATAAAATTGAGATGTGGCTAAAACCCCATAGTACTACCACATTATCTGTAGATACCCACTTAAGTGCTTCAGAATTCTGGCAACTGCTCTGTATTCAACTTGAAATTCCCATTCATTGAAATTATTGCGGCTTAAATTAGGTGTTATTTAAAACACTTGGAAAGTCATATTTATTAATTTAACAGTTAGGGCCAACCAAACTATATGACCCATTGTGAGTTTGTACATCTCGAGAGAGAGCAAATGAACCAGATTGTTTTGAATTAAAGTAGCAATAATTAAAATGACACTTCTAAACCACTAGAGCACAATTGCAGCTCTGTGAATTTCCCTATTCTCAGTGAAATGTATCGCTACTTAACAATATTGTTGTTACAATAATTCATTTAAATGCTGAATTGTAAAAATAATATATGAGATGAAACAGCCATATTAAACACACACATGTAAAAATAATACTTGTAAAATGCATAGGGAGAAAAACTTCATTCTTCAGCATATTTTGGTGAATGGTATCGAAAAAGTCTCCCAGAACAAAAATCTGTTCAATTAATGATGTCACTCACCATGGTTCAACCTTTCAAATATAATTATCGCAGGATTTTGACTGTGGATATGGCGTTGTTTCTTAAGGTAAATAATAAAAAGGTAAACAATTTTGGATTATGATTAAAATAATTAAATATTAAGTTTATGTTCACTTTCCAGTCGATTCATACAACATATTCATATCTCACGATGCTGCTGTCATTTGCAGACCACAAATGATGTAAAAACAACTAAAACTGATACATCTAATTTAAAGAATAATGTTATTAGTAATTCAGAAAACCAAATTAGAGCAATTACTATTTGCTTTTAAGAAAATAGAACCTTGACCTCTATGAACCCAATCCAGCCATATTAAAAAAAAAAAAAAATTAAAGGCAAAATACTTCTAGTAAAATTTTTTTTCCATTTGAAAACATTTGTATTAACTTTATTCTGGGGTACAGAGAAGCTAACTTATCTAAATATATTATTTCAATACTCACATTATGTTATTATTATCCCTGAACTAACTTTCATTCCTTTGTATCCTTAATTATTTAAATAATAAAGTTAAAACCAAGAAAATATTTTATTTTTCCATAAAAGAACATTATCTGACCAATTCAAACCAGAATAATAACACCCTTAAAAAGTAATATATTAATAAATAAGGAAAAACAAATTCAGTAACCTTCTTTTGTCATTTACTACAATTTTATTAACACTGTAGTCAATTTCATGAAATAAATTTAAATAATGTACAAAAAAAGTAGTAACAGAATGATTAAATTCTCAAGGAGGAGACTATACAATCAAAGAGGAATTTAAAACAATTTATTTAAAATATGTAACAAATATACAATGAGGTATATTAAATAAATAATGTACATTTAGAATAATTTACAGGATAATTTTTATTTCAATCTAGCATTACAAACTTTAGGAAACTAGCCAACAACGAGTGTTGACTCATCCATAAATTCATAGGGAGGGATTTCGAGGTTGAGAGGAGCTGGACCTTTCCTTATACGACCAGAGTTGTCGTAATGAGATCCGTGGCACGGACAATAATAACCACCATAATCACCTAGAACAAAGGTTAACAGTGTAATATATTAATGTGTGAGCATATATTAAGCTGGATTCATGAATGGAAGATCTAGAATCGATCAAATGTTCTTGATTACTAAAACTCAAGAGAATATATCTCCAACCCCGGTGAATAGGTAGTTAAGTCTAATTTTCTCCAAAATGAATTTCTTGTACTTAAGTAAGCAGAATCGAGTTATTTTCGTAGTGAATAAGGGGCTAAGTAAGGCATTGGTTTGAAAAGGAGTTATTGCTTATATTACAACTCCATTTAAAGCCAAAAACTAAGAGTATGATACGATTCCGGTTATCTGAAGGCAGTTAACAGACTCTGGACAACCACTTATTCACCGGGGCTCTAGATATACACAAACTCTTAATTGATTTTCACAGGGGATCATTCTAAGAGATTAAGACTGGGACAACATCTTAAGTTATGAGCTATAGCAGGACAAGCAAGAATTGGGCATCCCATCTAAACTTGTCCAACTAATACAAGTGACAACAAAAAAGGTGATATGCACTTTCAAAAAGCAAGATGATAGGCCCGACTATTTTGCATACATAAGGATGATAATGGGATTGCTTAGTATACCACTTATTTAACATTTGCCTAGAATGACAACGTTATCACACTAAAATTATGAGATAATAAATTTAGATAGATAAAACAGTTTAATCCTTCAGTCCAATTGCTAGGGTTTGCCGACAACATTGTACTGCTTGAGTAACATTAGTTATCACACAAGGATCCATTTTATATTACCCATGGAATGGCGTAACTAAATAAATACGAACAAATAATTAAAAAAAAATAAAATACTTATTTTTTATTAAACCAACAGTATAGCTGTTCTAAAATTACTCCTTATAACAATGATTCAAAAACTGAAAGAAAAATTTAATTTCAAGGAACTAAATAAAAAGTTTATACTTATTTAATAAATGCATAAAGTTATCTTTCTATAACGGTTAAGAATATAATAAAATAATCGAAAAATTATTTACATTAACATTAATAGCAAGCGCAGATAAAATCATATAAATGAAAACTATACCTAAAAGCATGTAAGAAGTAAATTGTATAATTACCTGCATTTGCAATGGGAACACAACCTAAATGTGTGCACACTCCAATCAGAATTAGCCATTCTGGTTTTTGGACTCTGTCTTCATCTTTTTCAGGATCCCTTAATTCTGATAATGGGGTCTGACGCTCTTTTGATATTTCTTCGCCAGTTCTGAAAAAATATTTTTGCAGAAAAAATATATATTATAACATATTTGGACAATATAATGTAATGATTAATCTCGGATAAAAATAGGTAAAATCCATTTCTTCTCCCTCCCTATTGTATCTCTTAAAACATTACACTTACCATCTTACCTCTTCATATAAAATTATGATGGCTTTAAATTTAATTTGAGTACCTAAATATTGATTTAACATTTGCATTCAGTTGTGTCATATATAACTTGCACCAGTAAATTGGGTCAATGAATAGAAGCAACCAGCAAATAGGTCTATTTCTTATATCTAAAAATAATTGGCTGGTGACATTGGGAAGATAGAGACTATCTTGTATGTTACGTAAGAAAGGACTAAAAAGAATTTAGAAAACTACAAGCCAAGTTATTAAAGAAGAAAATAGAGGATTTCTGTTTAAATAAGAATTGTTGATACAGAAGTTTATGATAACCAACATAATAGCACAGATTACTTTTTTATTTGAATGAATGAAAGTTTTTTAAAATATAAATAAAATCAACAATTGGTTAGATGTTTGAGTTGCAAACGGAGAGATTATCACTTATACTGCGCAAAAAGAATTAAGTGATATTTTCTAATAAAACTTATCATTTGTCACAAAAATTATTAAATCAGTAAAACCTCGAATTAACGGACAGCCCTGGTGCAAATATTTTTGTCCGCTATTTAGAGGTGTCCTTTAAAGGGAGGTTTTATTTTTTTATAAATATGTATTTGTACAAATTAATTCTCTCTTATTCGTTTTCTCTCGTGTTTAAAAGGTAAGTAGAATAAAAAAAAACATCGCACGGTTTTTGAGTGTTCCCGAAACTTGTGTCCTACCGATATTGAGTCTTTCCGCTAGTGACCCTTAACTTTTCAAGGTCATAAAAGTCGATTACATTTATTTTTTGTTCTAAAGTGAGTCTCTTACGTGAGGGAGACATTTTCAGCCGCCTGCCACAAGGGTTAGAACAGAACTAAATTTTAATAAAGCAAGTCCGAGAATAAAAAAAAAGTATTTATGTGGAAAACCTTTACTCAAAAGTAAACACAACTGTCCATGTTTCCTTAGACCGGAAACAACTAATTGTTTCCGAGAAACGGGAAAGGGATAAAGTCATACTGTCCGTCTTTTAGAGGTTTTTGTAATCGATTTCTAACCAATACAGCCTGTCCGTGACCGTTTATGAGAGGTTTCGTTAAATAGAGGCTAAAATGCCTTAAAAATTGTATTAAAATGTTGGTGCAAAAAAAATCGTCCGGTAATGGAGAGTGACCGCTATTTAGGGGTGTCCGTTAGTAGAGGTTTTACTGTATACCTATATATAAATTGTTAAAGATGAGCCATTGAAATGGGTGCAATAAATGATGTAGGTTTAAAGGAACCATTTACCAGATTCCAGCAGCTGAACAGGGCCTGTAGAACGAGCAGAAACCCCATTTACTAAAACTTTAAACCCATATTTATTGACTATAATATGTTTTGCTCTGCTTAAAACTACTAAGCCTTTATTTTTCTTCAAAGGCAACAAGTACTAGGATTCCAATCAAGTCATTTTGACACAGTCACGTGGCAATGTACAATATACTAATCTAAAGTTAATTATCACTCAGATCTGATAAAAAAAAAATTGAATTATTAGACCTCTTATTTTCTTCTTTCTAGATTTTCTTGTAAAACTTCTATCTCAAGCATAGTTTAAATAATAATATCTGCATATAGATTTGTTTATTTCCTACAAATGGTTTCATCAATTTGTATAGTTTACCTTAATTAGTATATATTAATATGTAATTCAGTGCCTCAGAAATATAGAATGCTATGACATCCTAACCTAACTTTATAGGGTTAGGACAGATTGTCAAGACTGGAAGAAAACATAGTGTTCTTTCAAAAAATATGTAAATCGCCTTCTTAAAATTGATTTATAAAATACTTCTGGATTTAGCGATAAAAAAGTAAAATGGAATTATACAATAATACCAAAATGATAAAAAATGAACATAAGTACAGCTGTAATTTTCAATTCAGATTTAAGAAAAAATATATAAATTTACATTAATATTAATGTTTTCCTAAAATGGTGAATCCAATATATAAGTTTACAAGAAGCTTACCTGTGACGGATAAATAATGGTTTTCCCCTCCATTTGAATGTCATACTTTTACCCTCAGGAATATCTCCAAGTTTTACTTCAATTTTTGCCAAGGCAAGAACATCAGCAGATGCTGACATTGATGTGACATACTGGGTTACTAGAGTTTTAGCTCCATATGCACCAGCAATAGCTCCACCTATTAAGTATTACAGGAAAGTATAATCATTATTAATTATTATACAATTATGATGGTAAAATGAAGTTGAGCTTACTTAGGATTATATTAACAATAAAAAAACCTATATATTGATTACTAATTTACTTAACTAAATTGACTTATTTATTGACTGTTTTTTATTTTTTTGGCTTACAATGAATAAAACCCAATATACCTCAATCAAGTAAGTTTTTCTTTTGATTATGACTATTGTAATGAAAATAATTCTTTGATATTAATAGAAAACTAAGGGCTAAGTTAAAAAGAATAAACAAAAAGTATGTTCAATATTTGTAACTGTTGCTCATAATATCTTTATTGAATTGTTAGTACTTCTGTAACTTAATAAACAATATATATTTAATTGTAATTATTTAGTAATTAAAACTAAATTATTATAATATATAATAATTCTGCAGGTTGTGGCTTCGTTTTGAGCCACAAGTTTTAACTTTTTGTTCATTTCTTTTATAATATTCTCCAAAAATACTAACAATCGCGATTTTTAGAATGGAAAAAAGAGCGTATTTACGGGAAATGTGTATAATTCAATAATCAGTTCATGAAAAAAAAAAATGATTAGTGAAATATGCCCTTCATAAATACACTTTTTTTTTTTTTACTTAAAACTCACGATTGTTATTTTTTTTTTATTATATTACAACCTACGGAACTGATACCTAAACTTTATTGGGCTACTATTAAAAATATTTAGCCATTGCAAAGATCGGCCTCAATTATTTTATGACCATCTATAATTTATCTTTTAGTAATATTCTCTATTTCAACTGAATGTGAATTAAATAGTAACAATGTGTTGCTACCCTAGATGTGAAGAAACCTTATTAACTGAGTTAACTAGTAGAAAAAAAAAAATTACATTATACTAAAAAAGGGGGGGTTGTCTCAATTATGGCGAACAAATTTTTAAAAATGGCCACACATATTTCCTCTACAATATAAAGCCAATAAAGTGGTTAATTAATGAAAATAATTCAGCAGGCCACAGTGATTACAGGCAAGTGGTTTTACATTAACAATCATTATATTTTTCTGTAGGATAGTTGAATGTGCACTGCTTGAGTAAAAAAATGAAACACCAGGTTCCTAATTTACCAAATTACATAAAAATTAAATCCGATCCACATTATAATTTTCATAAGAGCTGAAACCAAGGAGAAAATATGAAAAAATATAACTTAATGAGAAACACAATAGGTAGCTTCTGAAGGTTCTCGTTTAAACTTGATTTACTTATCAAAGGCATTGGCTAGTTATAAACAATTCAATTAGTCAGTTAACTTTGTTTTAACTGAAAGTATGATTAAAAAACTAATAAAGGAAAAATAAAAAAAAAATAAGAAAGCCTCCATAACATGACGGCATAATTTAAATTATGTAATGAGATTTTTTTTTTTTAAATTTAAACCTTCACAAATTTATTAGTTGATAGGCAAATAAGCCTTGTTTAAATGAGTAGGTTTAGCCGTCAAAGTCTTGATGATACTAGCTTTAATCACTTTCTCATTCAGAAATTTAAGCAGATTAGAAGTAATACAAAGAGATTTAGCATTGTGAATACATGTAAATATTTGAAAATAATATGTATAAATAAACATTTTATCATCATTAATTAAAAAATGTTCAAAAACTCTTTTTTTTTGTTTTGCTTGGAGTAAAATTTTGGAATCATGTCTGGTTGAATCCAAAAACAAGTCTTAGAACTGATTAATCTAACAAGGAAAAAGATTAAATTATTATTAAGGTTATTATAGCAAACTACACCTAGTGTGCATAATATAGTCCTAATTAGGAAATCAAAAACTGCGACTTCAAAAATAGATTTGATCGTAAAAACTTTGCTCTGGTAGCTAATTCTCAAAGGACTGTTTTTTAGTTGAAACTTCAACCTTGAAACCTCCTCATCTAAATCAAGTTTTAGTTGAGTACAACAATACATAAATACATCCAATGGTTTATGTAGGTGCTCTCTTAGTTTTTCTCATTTGACGATTATTTTTAATGGAAATATATAGTGTATACCAAGTTTATTGCATCATAAGCACAGCTGTGACTGATAAATACATATTAAGAAAACCCTTTGTTAAATGAAGTTATTAATAATACTTGATTCTCATCACCTACTCTTGCGAAATACATCAAACCTACCTTCCATATTAAGTACCTATCATAATCTACAGGTTTACAAAAATACCTATCCTAATAGCTGTATAATATAATGCTTAATCCTAGATATAATAGCTGTTTGATAACATGTAAGGAAAAAAAATAAAATCTAGGCAGAAATGGATTTAAAAACAACTGAAGTATCACCTTCACCCTCTACTTGGGGATCACGATGCTTAAATGTATCAAGAGAGAACCTTTTTATCACATTTAAGAAGTGTAGCTTTACAACTAAAACCTCAGGAAAGTAAACAATAAAACAGTTTTAACATCATGATCATAATCTTTCATCCTCATAGACCGCTATAGCAATGTGAGGAGCAGTTTTAATAAAACTGCTTAAAACAGATGCTGAAGATAGCTTCAGACTCTCCCATGGAGTGCTGGCTGAGAGTTATTGATCTAGTTATACACACTGTAAATAAGAAAAAACTACTCACCTCCAACAATCACATATGAAAAAGCTTTTCTGGATTCATCGCTCTCTTTAGAAGGAGTTTTAGGATCACTAACAGAAGATCTACGATAAGGTGTAAAGTCGGGAACTTCTAAATCGGTATGGGCAAATCTGACTTGAGTAGATACTGAAATGAAATGTATGTTTTAAAATTTGAAATTCTGTTACTATCTAACTTAAAATCCCAAATATTGTAACACAATACAATCAAAATAAATAATTTTATAAACCTGCTGGGCCTGATGATATTCTTAAGTTTCCACTAGGAAGTATTTTGCTAAGTGAATAAGAGCTATGAACTTCAGGTTTTGATGGAACAAGTACTGGTGGAGTTCCTACAACCGGTGGTGTAAGAGTTTTCAAATGGGTCGCAACTGCTTGTGAAGTCCCACGAAGATGTGGGGCTATATTTCCAGACCTGGATACGATATTTATCATTTTGGTGAAATCTAAAAACTGCCTCTGAGGGTATGAAGAACAGCTGATGAAGAAAAATGAACAAGGCTCAACGTGTTTCCACTTTTCGCCACTGGCTGAAAATGGCGTTGCTTAACTTTTTGTCTTATCCTAATCTATTTTTATTTCAATTTTTAATGCTAAAAATCACATTATAAATAGTATTTTCGTCTAATTATGTAGAAAGAATAATTTATAGGTACAAATCATGAGGGTTAAGTGCAATTGGTTGTAAAACTGCTAAATTTTGCATTTACTCGCGAGTTATCAGCACTGTTTCCGACAGTACAACAAAATTACTTTTTATGCACGGGTTACAGAAATTAAGATATTTATATATAGTGAAGGGAAGGCCGTAAGGTAAATGCTCTGTGCAAGAATGTTATGTTTAAGTGTTGTTTTTATGTGATGGTGATTTAGAAAGTAAAGATCCTTCCTATAAAGATTTGGTCAGTTAAATGCAAAAACTGACTATAACATCGATGTGCATGAATCGTGTCAAGATGGTTGCATGCGAATATTTTTCGCTTAGGCCTAAAGCCAACCTTGGAGAAAGGATAAATATAAACTGTATTCCCCTAATAATCTGTTTACTTATTGTTATAATTCATTTATAACTTACAGTTAACAACGAACCTTTGAAAAATTAAAGATATTGCATTGCAAGGCCAATGTTATTATTCAGTGAACCAATTCCATGGCATTTATCTTATTAATTTTGTAGGCTAAATTTCTCCTTTTACTTAACGTTTTAGTGTTTGTTGTTATTAATTACCAATCTGATCTATGTTTTAATAAAATTTGTTATGTTTTTATTATTTAATTTGAGAATCACTAGTGTCAACTTCAAGGTGAAATCTTTCATTTAAGCTTGAAAAATTGTTTGTGTTCTTTTCTAATTTATTCATAATACATAAGTATTATATGTATTTGTGTTATTGTTTAATACCTTTTTAATTTTAATTTGTTCGATAGGGGAGACCATCCTTAGAAACCCTGGAATGGACCCACAGCAGCAGTTTTGTCTTAAGTGGAATAGTTTTGGGAGTAATTTAGTCACAACATTTGATAGTTTATTCAAATCTGAGAGTTTGACAGATGTTACACTTTTCTGCGAAGGTTAGATTTCATTTAGGTTAAGTTTATGTGCCAAAGTTTCATTAATACAGTGCTTAAGTTGGCTATTTAACATTGTAGGGGTCACCTTTAAAGCACATAAGTTGATCCTCGCAGCTTGCAGTAAACACTTCCAAGACTTATTTGAGGCCGCTCCGCACTGCCCAAGTGTTCTTGTTATTCTTGATGGCACTTCATCAAGTAACATGTCTGCTCTGCTTGAATTTATGTACAAAGGCGAAGTACATGTATCACATGAAAGCCTATCAAGCTTTCTCAAAGCAGCAGAATGTTTACAGGTATGTTGTTGAATTATATTTTGTAGTATAAGATTGGCCTATTTATTTATTTATTTTTTTATCTCTACGACCTATGTGACACAATAAGACTGTATTTTAAGCTTAATTGTGTTGTTGATTGTGATAATTAATGATACTTGTTATTAAATCATTTTCTTTGACAATCATATCATTATCAACTATGATTTTTGCAGCAAAATTTCATGTTATAAGCTGGTAATAGACAATTATTGTCGAGTTTTAAGCTGTTATAAAATACCTAGATATAACCGATCATCAATTTTACCATCTTTTTGATGCTAACATACATTACCATATTTTAACATCTCTTGCTGTATGAGTGGTAGAAGAGGCTGTCATTACTGGTTTACTTATGCATATGTGACCTGTATTGGGAAACACAATGGTTAAGACATTTCCTATTATTATTCTTATGTATGTTACTAATAGTCTAATTAATGGTGACTTTCTTGGTTATTTTTTATTTATAAACTTGAAGTGATCTTTGTGTAATTATTTTGGCACATGGTTGTTAGATGACATGAAATTTAGCAAGTTAATTTATAAAATTCAATTGACATTTTTATGCTGCTTAGTTGTTTTAAAAACAACAAAAACTTTGTAAGTGATGTTTTGGCCTGTTTTATACTTGTTATTATATCCCCTTCTAGTTAGTTTAATTTATGATCAGTATGAATTATGGTTCTTAGTAAGTATTATTGTCGTCCTTATAGAACTTTCTACTTTTTTAGTTCATGACATAAAACAGAGAAATTTATCTCTTCTATTCTATACTAACTGTCCATAATAATTTAATAACTCACTAAACAACATTGCAGAATGGAACAACTGACATAAGATGAGATTTCCAATAGTTATGCCCCAGAACAATGTATAGAATACCATGTGAAAATGTAATAGTAAAAATAAAATCTACAACATTTAGTTGCAAAAAGAAAATATATGCTAAATAAAAAGTATTTTAATGATGATAAAAGAAAAATAAATTTATCATAAAATTTTACTTTTTAATACATATATTAATAAACAAATGGTATCCATAATTAAAATATTGATATTACATTAATGACATTTTTATCAATTTCCATACAATGAAGCGAATAATTTAAAAATTAACTGACATTTATATGATGTGTTGACAATATAGTGATGAATATTTGATAACAGAGCCTGCATATTAACATTGCAGCTTTGAGACTTTAAAAAAACAATAACATTGTTTTAAAAATATAGTGCTCTTTCCTAAGTATGGTATACCGAATAATAATTTAAAAACTGTAGCAGGGTCTACTATTGAAGTGGTATAGTAGAAATATAAACCTTCCACATCCTCCCTGCACAATAAATTGTTTGGGCAAACAACAAGTATAACATTGAAAACAAAACATTTACTTTTACTGAGACAAGATACAACATTTTAAGTTTAGGATAAAGAAGTACTGTTAAGAAAAAAAAAAACTGAAATTAATTGAAAATTTTCTTTGTTTTCAACTGGTCTAGCACCCCTTTTGCCCCCCTGAATTGTCATTAGCTCCCCATGTTGGGAACAACTGAACTATTGGTTATATATTTTCTTCTGGAAAATAAAAGAGAAGAAATTAGGATACAAACTCATCAGTTTTATATAAATTTTAAAAAAGCTTGTGGTTTCATCGACTGCCAGAACCTATATATAATATTTTTATTATATAGAAGAGAATACGAAAGGAGTTGATGAATATAATAGAGATGTGCATATCCAAAAATTCAAAAAATTAGAATCGGTGATCATTTTCGGAATAATGATCTTGAAATTTGTGGTTTGTTTTGGTTTCTAATAAGGCAATTCTGTTTTATTTACTTTACCACTAGAGGAGGGTTTGATAATCTTAATCAGTGGTTCCCAACCTTTTTTGTACCACGCCCCATTGCTCAAATGAAAGCCCCCACACCTTTGCACAAAATTTGTATGGGCTATAGGAAAAAAAACAAACAAACAAATATTACATTAAAAACAAAACATTTAGTTTTACTATTACAAGATAAACCATTATATCTTTCGATTTAAGATAAAGAAGTAGTGGTAGTGGTAAGAGAAAAATAACCAAAACTAAGTGAGAATTTTTTTATTTTCAACTGGTCTCGTACCTCCCTGAATTGTCTTTAAATCCCCTGGGAGAGGGGTGCCCACCCTTTTTTGTGTGTGACAGATTGAGTTATTATCGTCTATATCTATATGTAAACATAGATAATATCAAAATAATTATTCTAAACACACATCATAATCATTAAGATGATTTCACCTTTAATTTCAATAATTTGTTATCTCATTACCATTGTCAATATTTTAAAATAAGGATGCATAAATAATGTATTTTTTTAAAACACTAGTTTTCACGATCTTGACCATTTTAAAGTAAATACTTTTTGTAAATGTGTGATGAATCTTGTGGGCCGGAAAAATGTTTTAGGTGGTCTCTGGGTTTGTCACCCCTGCCAAAAAGTATCTTATTTGAACCGAAAAACTTTTAAATGTAGATGATCAAATTTCATCTCTATTTCAAATTTAGCTGATGACTTACTAATGTTTGGTAAAGATAAAACTGTATACAACGTATTTTTAACATGTTATTTTACTTTTTTCTAAAAAAATGTGTTTTTGCATTCTGGAATCTTATATCGTCGCTGTCTAAACAATACCACCTATGTACATTTAAGGCAATTTTTGACAGCGACGATATGTTAAAGCTTGTCTTTAATATTATTGTTTTTGCCTTTTTCCTTAGTTAATGCTAAATCTGCCATCTCACAGAGATAAAAAAAAATTACATAATATTTTGGTTTCTGACCATAGAATACTTAATTACTTTTTAAAAACTAAGTTATGGTTGCCATATATAATTACCTAGTCATTGAAATTTAAATATGATTATTTGATTTATTCTGTTTGTATAGTAAACTAAAAAAATAAAGTTACTCGTGCTGTAAGGTTAAGACATTAGTATTACATTTTGGTGAAGAAGTTTTTTTAAGGTTATTGCGCTGATGCCATTGTTAAATTTTATGTTAAACTATCCAGAGGGAGCGGAGTGGCTCAGTGGTAGAGCACTGAGTTGCCATGCCGAAAATCCTGGTTCAAACCCCGCTGGTGGCAAGACATTTATTTAGTCTGTCCAAAGATGGATCATATGGGATCTAGGACCCTCCTGAGGCTTAACCATCCTCTCTAAAATGGGTACCCAAAACAAGAGGGAGAAATCTGGTGGTTGTGCGTGATCTAGGACAAATCGCCTCCCTGCACAACTGTTGTCCATGAAACAGTACAGTCTCTACCATGACTGAACCCCAAACCAGTTCAGGGGTTGTAGTGGTACAGGCTTTTTTTTTTTTTAAACTATCCGGGGACTAAGGTGATAGTCAGTGAAGGAATTCACGTAATCACTTTAGTTGTATTTATATTTTCCTTTGAAAATGCCTGTAGTACATGAGAATACATATAAATATAATACACATATACAATACATATATAATACATACACATGATGGATTGTTACTTTAAAGGTGTTTTGTGTATATTAGTGGTAAATAAAATTTTAGTGGTAAATAAAAATTTAATGTGGGTAAAACTGAGTTGCATAGCTTACATTAATTTTACCTTTTTAACTACAATGCTGCCCCACCCAAATGCTATTTCAGCTATTATTATATCAAATCAGCTATTTGTTAATTCCTCCTTATACTCTAGGATTATTTTAAGTTTTTATTTCCATCTTTTTGATTTCAACATTACTAAAATAAGTATTGAGCAATGTTGAAAATGGTCAAGAGGAGAGGGGAGTACAGACAATGAATTTTACAGAAATAAGTAAAACTTATTTATTTTATGCCGCCACAGCCTAATTTTTAGGCCATCACCAGGGCAGATGGATGTAGTCTAGGGCAGTGGTTCCCAACCTTTTTTGTTTCCAAACCCCTCTTATACAATAAATTGTATGGGCATATGAAAAAAAAAAAAACAATGTAGGTTTAGTTTTATACAGAATTAGTAAATTATATAAATTATTTAATAATAATAATATATCCTCGCTGTCAAAACAATACCGCCTAAGTACACTTCAGGCGATTTTACAGGAGAGAGAAAAAAACCCGCACCGACTGTAGATTTGGAAATTTATAATCTGTTTTTTATCTATACAACTTTGGAACTTTTTTTTTTTTTTTTTTTTTTTTTTTTTTTTTTTTTTTTTTTTTATTATTTTTAACAGTGGGCATTAGGTGCACCGCGACTATGACTGATCTATTGTGCGCCCCATCTATATGCGATTTATTAAAATCTTAGATTAGTCGAACCCACAAATTTCAGTATGCTTGCTGGGTTGATAGTTTCGTGCTGCCTGGGATCGGTGACTCTATCCAGACCAAAGGTTTCAAATCTTAGGTCGGCAAACCTATCACATAGGCAGACAATGTGGTAGGGTGATTCGTCCGCTGCGTGACAAAAGCGGCAAGAGGGGACATCCGCCAGTCCCAGCCTAAACATGTGGGCGTTGAGCCTGCTATGCCCTGTAATCACCGCTATGATTGTCTTTAATGCTTCCCTGCCCAGCTCCAGAGCAGCTTTGCTCAACTTCTCATTGAAGCTGTCAAGGAATAATTTAGAGTGCCTTAAGCCACCTAGTCCGCACCAATGCTGGTTCATTCTTCGAAGGTAGATGTCCTTTATTCTGCGCTTTGCATAGCTGAGTCCGATGCCGCAAACCGGTTCAGGACTGCACGGTACTCTATCCGATCCTAGTCTAGCCAGCCTATCAGCCTCTTCATTGCCAGGGATACCATGGTGTCTAGGAACCCACTCAATGCTAACCCTGTTACTCTCAGCCAGTTTGTTAAGAGCTGCATAGCAGTCCCACACAATCCGTGAAATTGGAACTATTACTAAAAAGATTGAAGAGAAGTATCAAAAAATCATATTCTGCCATGTTGCTGACCTTAATACGTCCGCTACCGTTACTAACTCATTGCCACCAATAGTTGTAGATAGGCGGTATTGTTTTGACAGTGATGATATATAACTTATAATGAGATAGTTTTATAATTTTTCAAAATAAATAAGTTTTACTTATTTGTGCAAAATTCATAGCCTAAACCCTTGAACATTTTCAATATTGTTCATGATTCATACGGTCAACTTTTACTTATCAGTGTAAACATTGTCAGTATAAAATAAGCATTGTTTTTGTTATTAACGATACTTGAATATTAGCCGGTCTGCAGGGAATGTTATCCACCATTGTTTATAATCTTAACATTGATAATTCAGTTACTGATAACACCTACTTACTTATTTATATTAATGGTAATTGAAATATACAAAATGCATAATAAAATGTTAATTCTAGGTCCTTCTAGACACGTTCCTCTTATGTATTTGTTTTCCCTACACTTTCGACGAAAACATCTTCATTTCTATCCTTGTCAAATCCATATGGTGTCCATTTTTACATAATTTCATCTTTCAATTAATTTGAACTTCTGGAAGTATTTCAGAGCTTCTTTTAAAGACGGTTATTCCCAAGGTGTTATTCTGATCATTTTAAATAGGCAATAACAAATGGAATAAGAAAAAAATGCAAAATTTGAATTAAATAAACAATACAGGAATCTAAATAGACAATAAACAAAATTAACTAGACAAAAACAATAAAGAAAACAATTTACTTACACACACACAAATAACTCAAATGAGACAAGTGAAAGATAAGAAGGTATGTTTCATGCAGACCGGCTAATACACATGCCCTTATAAACTTTATAAAAGTGTACTGGTTGTTTTATTCCATTAACTCATTATTTATTCTTCTATTTATTATGATTGTGCAGGTGAAAGGGCTATCAATAGAACACGAGAAACTTGCAGCAGCTGCGGGTAATTCAAGCGACCCTCCACAGTCACCTCAGTCCGGGAACAGTGGTAAGAAGGTGGGATCGACGACAACACAACAAGGATCCAACAACTCTGAGGAACTGCCACCCTCAACCTCTTCCTCAGTGTATACACCATATATGCCATATGTTGCTGGTTATTATGGTGATCCTCCTCGTAAGTGCCGTTTTAAGAAGTTTCAATCAATATTATATATTCAGTATTATATTTATACTATTAGTCGGTATATTTCACATTAATCTCTATTACTACTAGGTAGAAACTAGTCCAACAAAATTGAAAAAAAAAATTATCATAAATTATGTATGAATTATAAAATTGAAGATGGTAAGTTATGTATGAGCATGCAGCTATATTTATGCATCTTTAAATATTTATGGTGGCTGTTAATTACGTTTAAGGTTTATTTAATGCCACTTTATCCAACAATAACCCATTGGACGATGCAACAGTGGTAGTTCTAAATTTTGCCTATTCAAGTATTCAATAAG
Source organism: Arma custos (assembly GCA_037127475.1). Taxonomy (NCBI): domain Eukaryota; kingdom Metazoa; phylum Arthropoda; class Insecta; order Hemiptera; family Pentatomidae; genus Arma; species Arma custos. Next base: position 35,114,585 of record CM073759.1, read on the forward strand.
GATCAGGATCTTTTTTGACAGGATCAACGAGTGACACTGCATAGACTCAAGACCACTATTTTTTGTCCCCACCGAAGGACGACATAACCAAGGATTTTTTTATCTCTCTTTGAAAAAACAGTCAGGCTGCAAACCTCCTATAGAAGCATTAAATAATGTTTTGTCATTATTGTTGATGGGATACACTCAAAGATGCATTCATGGTCGTAGACGCCCAAAATGAACTAACAACCAAATTCAGATATCAGATCAGAGGGTTGACCACATGGAAAAGGTCAAAGAATTTTTCTATCTCGGCTCACAGGTTAACATGAATAACTATGTGGCAGCAGAGATAAGAAGGAGATTCTTATCTCCTCTCTTGTATCGATCGGGGACTTGAGCCGTCTCAAAGTCAGAAGAGCAAAGGCTACTTGAGTGTATGAGGAAAATTTTATGCCCAATCTATGGCCTAGTGAAAATAGGTTAGAACTGGAAACTGAGGAGTAACTTTGGGCTTTATACACTGACAGGAGAACCAGAAATTATGAGAGTCATTGGCTTAGGGAGGATTAAATGGGCTGGACATGTCACCAGGATGAAAGATGAAAGTGTTCTTACAAAGATATTGATTATCACCTGTATAGATCAAAAAGCATCGGGTGACCAAAACTGGGGTGGAGAAATAGAGTCGCAAAAGATTCTAGCAATCTGGCATGCAGCATTGGATCACGGCTGCACAAGACAGAAAGGAATGGCAAAAGCTGCTTGAAGAGGCCATGACTCGATAACTGGATTTTTGCGTTTCTGATGACGATGATTTTGTTGAGATACATTATCATTGGATAATCTAAAGGAACTATATTATTAATGTAATTGCAGTTTTTCTACTGTCAAGCTTTTGTCATGATATATTTTTAAATAAGAATACAATTACCTGAAAATTACTTCTTAGACGTCATTGGCAGGTCTCATTCTAGCTCCCTTCTCTGAATAATTTTATAATAATAGGAAGGACAATATTGTCATATTAACCATCACCCATCGACTCTGCTGTAAAACCATGTGATGCTCTCACTCATGAGGATATTGTATATGCTTTGGTATTTATAGAACAAACAAATCAGAAGGAACACACTGAAGAAGATACTGGATTTACAATAGGAGGGATTCAAATCATCTGTTGAGCTTGTAAAATTTTCTCAAAAAAAAAAGAGTTGTTCTTACTGAATCAATGATTATGAATTGGAATCAAAAGGGTTTTAAGAAGTTATAATTTTTAGAATTTAGAAATAACTTGATATTTTAAAGAAAATATTACAAGAAACAGCAAATACCGATAAATCAAATTTTGTTTTCCATTATGGTTCTTATGACGTCCTTAATGGATGGACTCTTAATAAACATTAAAAAAAAAAAAATCATTGCTAATATTTTTTTTTTCCCTTGAACCATATTATAGCAAAGATCCACTAAAACCTATAACAAACACGTACGTACCTATAATCAAAATAGCTGAAGAATACTTCCAATATGGAATCAGACCATCCTCCATCTTTCATATTTCTAAGGAAATTTTTATATATAATTTAATCAAAAGCATTATTAGATGTATCTTCAATTGTACTGATTATGTTATTATCATGCTTATAATCATTTTTTTTTTCAATTGAAAAAGTAAGTGCTTAGGCCCTTCCTCTTTTCGTTATTGATTTTTTATTTTAACAGAACTTTATATCTGTTGTTTTGAGATTGGCTTGTAATTATCAAAGTGATCTTAAGTGTACGAGTTTTAATAATTCAATCTGAATTAAACATAATCCTTCTTCCCTAAGATTCTCTTATTTTTGTTTTTTTATTTTCAACTAGCTGACCCGGCCACGCGTTGCTGTGGCTGTTATAATGGTATTAAAAAATATTACTTAAAATTTGAATTTAAATGAAATAATGAATTAATGAAAACACGAATTAAATAGATTTTTGATTTTACATTTTATTCATCTCATATCTAACTATTTTATATAATAAATATATAATATACAACACTCATAACTGATAAAATATAAATCTGAGTTTAATGAATGCGGTATATAATGTTTGATTTTTAATTATGGATAGTAATATTATATTAAATTATAAATATTTATTTTAATTTAATTGATGGCTAATCGATGCACAATATTTTTTGTTAAACTGTCCGTTGCTAATACAAATATATTAGATGATTTACTAATACGTGAGCATGCAACTTATAATTGCCATGGGAGAAACATGGATATTTTAAGTCCAAACCGCAAATGGACATTGTCTGGCCTTGAATCCTTGTTGATGCCTAGATATATGTTGATGGGTATAGCAAAACCCAAGCATATATCAAATTGAAGTCTTTTGAACGGTATTATGGGTTCTGATGGTATTATTGAAATAAGTTCCAACACAACGATTTTTTCTTTAAAGATTCCAGTCAACATCGCTGCTTCAATAACAATTCCAGTAATATTTTGTATGACCAAACATGTACCATTGCATAATTTAGGTGGATTCAAATTACGCAGAAGAATAATAGGTGAACCATTATTCAACCGATGATTGTGTGGTATATCGAGAGAATTTAAAAATTCAGTTGGATAATTTACAGCTTGGTTTTCATCAACAATATTATTGATGGATTTAAAGGGCATTAGATCACCTGGTAACAACAGTAGTATTGAAAAGTTTATTTCGTCAACATCAGCATTTTTCGCTGTCAAAATAACACAATTACTGAGCCAATGATGTTCATGCAATTATTTAGTACATCCAGGAAGACACTCCTAATTAATTCATCTTTTAAATCAAAAATACAATAAAATTAGAAAAAAAAGTTGGTAGAAACCTTCCCTAGAGTGTACTAAACTACTTCCCAAAGTTTCATGACAATCTGCGCCGAATTTCATTAAAATCGGTCCAGTAGTTTCGGAGACTAGCCCGGAAAAACATCGTGACAGGAGATTTTTATATATATAGATAAGATTCCGGTAATTTGATACATGATAGGACTGAACTCAGGTTCTATTAGACCTACAGATCTGCGTTTGGGCTCAAATTGTAGAAAATTAAATCTTCTTTAAAAAAGGTCGATTACGTTTTTTAGACAAATAATTATTTTTTTTCTAGAAATTTTTGAAAAAATTTTCAAATAAAAAAAAAAATAAAATAAGAAAAAAAAGTTAGTAGAAACCTTCCCTAGAGTGTACTGAACAACTTCCCAAAGTTTCATGACAATCAGATGATTGGTGTAGTAATGTATAAAGGACAAACACACATACATTCATTTTTATATATATTTTCAACTAGTAAATATTAATAATTATTTTGCCAAGAAGAAAAGTCTTATGTAAAAATGAAATAATTATTTTCAAGTTTATTGTCATTCATTACTATGTAAAGTTATAAAATGATCTTTAATAAATGCTTATTTAATATATCAAAATAAATTTTATAATGTATTATAATTAATCATGGAAGAAAATAATGAATAAGATCCACCAGAATTTGAGGATAATATGAAGGCAATTGAAATAATGAAGAATTATAAGTTATCTGGTGAGGATGGAATTCCTTCTGAGTTATATTAGAAGTGAATTGAAACCCTATATGAAGCATTGTGTAATACTATTCTCTCCATATGGGTCAAAGAGAAAATGCTGAGGGAATGGAAGAAAGGCCCTGTACATAATTTTATGCCCTGTACATAAAAAGGGAGATATGTTGAAAGTGTTGTCTAATATTCTCTATCAAAAACTTTTGCCGAAAGAGAAATGGGAGACCATCAGACAGGCTTTCGAAGTACTAGGTCGACTATTAATCAAACTTAAGCTTAGAACCATCCTTGAGAAGGCAATAGAATTTAAAATGCACACACATCACTTCTTTATCAAAGAAGTCAAACTCTATTAAGCTATGAGAAAGAAGTACTCTCAAAATTGATTTGTCTGGTTGCAATGACAATGAATGAAACCTATTATGTTGTCAGAATGCAGGGGAATCAAAACTAAAATCACTCAAAATTCTCACTTATTTTGATTCTGTCAGCCATAACAAAATATTATTAAGTCTATCTTCTATCTTTTTTCTAATTAAAATGTGAATAATTTAGTAACATATGTAAATCATATAAAGTTGCATTAAAATATTGCAACATTACTTGTAAAAAAATCAACGAATATATACTATGACTATGAAGGAATTTAATTATTGACTACAAAAGAAAAAAAGGAGGAATCAAAAGAATAAAACATTAAAACATATTTGGCTATTATAAACAGATGATTAAAGTGGTGACCTGTGGCGTAGCAGCTAATATAACAACCAACTCTGATAGCTAATAGCCCGGCAGGTTTTGTTAGGATGTTTTAAAGGGTATTAAAAATCCTTGGTTGTTCTGTTCTTCGGAAGGGTTGTAAAATGGGGTTTATGAACCTCTATGATGTCAGGTTCTTGTTAAAGATCACTATACTAATTATTTCTGGATACGCGAAATTTAGGATTCCCACTGAAGCATCGTCCGATTATCCATATCAGCATAAAGTGACTTTGAATGAATAAACAAACAGATGATAAAAGTGCCATTGTTTTATAATCTGTTGTCCCTTCCCCTTTCCCCCAAAAAGTTTTCTTTATTCTAATTTACTGAAATGTTTGAACATTAGAAGATTACAATGTTTTTGTTAAAAAAAAAAAAAAATAATGCATACAATTGATAAAAACTAAGTTCTATGATTTCAGGTAAAAGATTAGTGAGGGCCAGCGTACTAAGGGATGGATCGAAAGGAGACTCGCCGTTATATACTTCTCCTCACTTCTCACCACCACCTTATTCCCGACACAATGATGACTTTGACAGAACCGCTGCTGTGGAGACTCCGCCACCAGCCGCCCAACCTCCACCTGATCTGTGGAGGTCCCCATCTTGCCCTGAAGGTGATTTTGAATAATTAATTCATTTTGAATTCTTTAAATAAAGAAAAACATAATTTTTCTGAAAAAATATTTGATTACTATTGAACAAATAATACCCCTAAAATTTTAAGAAACTATTTGTTCATCTATTCATTTACTTGTGTGCATGGCTTCCTTTTTACTAGATATTATGAAATCTACTGTCCGAAATTTTTACTTGCATTGAAATGGATTTAAATAATTTTGTAACTGATTGTATAAATGATATTTTTTCTAATATTATCTATTTTATACTTTGTGCTACTTATAAATTTATTTCTGTTATATAATCCAAACTTAAAACTGTGGTTGCATTTAGTGAACGCTTTTTTGTTTTTACGGGTAATTCTCTGAATGTATTAAATTGATTATTATTTGGAGCTTTGGTATTAGTGCCATTACTGTTTTAATATCTTTTTTTTATTAATCTTGTTAGTGATTTCAAAATAATCTATTATCTCCATTTAAAAAAAAATAGTATTTTCATGAGCTTACTTTTTGTATATCACTATTTTTAACACATGTCCTTTAACATTGAGGCATGTGTGCTTCAAATTATTAATTAATCTGTATGGATAACAAATTTTTATTATTGACTAGCGACCCACCCCAGCTTTGCACGGGTAATAAGGTATATTATGCCTACATAATTTGTCTGTGTAATGTATTTTTTTTTTTTATCACGTACCGGCCACTTAGGACCACGCGGATATCATTGATTAGGCTTCTTTGGAAGTCTTGATTTTCTTTCTTCCCATCTCAGCTAATGTACTGTATTATATGGAAGTTATAAAAATAAAAACAAAACCAAATATTTCTTTATATACAAATTTATTATCTTGCACGTTAGATAATTGCACGGGATTAGGCATTGTCTTCGGTGAAACCCATTGATATTCCAACCCATTTACACAAACCCTCGACAAATTATATACCTAAACCTTCCTGGTGAATCACTCTATTTATTGGTGAAAACCGCTTGAAAATCCGTGCAGCAGTTATTGAGTTTATCGCGAAAAAACACTGCCGAGGACTTTTTTTATAATATGTATAGATAATAAATTTTATTTTTTAAATTTATAAAAACTATTATCTGTTCAAATCAATGCTTTAAATACTAAATTTCTTGCAGTATTAATCCTTTGATGTTTTAAATAGTTTGAACAATGCTATTGTATTTTATTCATTTTTTCAAAGATTAATTTTATTGTTTTGTAAAACAATTTTCATGTCAAGGAATGTGATTATAGTTAATTATTCTGCAGCGAATTTTATTTTTCTATGTACAAATAGTTCATTATCATTATTACAACTTTTTAATTAATTATTAATCACTATTACCACTTTTTAATTAATCATTATTACAACTATAATAGTTATTTATGCACCTAGGGACTAAAGAAGATCATTATTCCTTCAGCTGTAAGTTTGTGCCCGAGCGAATGCGAGGGGATAATTATCTTTACTCACGAGGCCAAGCCGAGGGAGTAAAGTATTGCTGGGAATAATGATCAATTTAGTCCCAATTTTATCTCCCAAGACAAGATTTTATCTCCAGATAGGATGTAAAAAGGCAAACTGTATGCTAAAATATTTTATATTATGTTATGTTTTACAATAAATTCAAAAACTTCACATTTCACATTTTCTTTACTACACCATTTTTTAAAGTCATCTTATATTTTATTATAAATCTGACTTGATTTAGCTGGCAATAAATTTGAAATAACATTATTTGCTTCTTGTAGAACATTTGGTGGGTCCATAACTTACACAACCTGAACACAAATGAACTTCTGTTTATCATTTTTGGTGTTTTGAAACAACAGCTGATTTTAATGGCAGGTGTGACAGGTGTAGCAACCTAACCCTGAAATTTTTCAGTACAAAACCTACATTATTTAGACCAATTAGGTTGTGATATTTTTACTTTATTTATAATTATGCTAACTTTTTGACTCAATTTCTAATGCATAGGGAGAAAAGATGTACTTCAGTCCTAATTAATTGAGCCAAAAACACATGTTTTTGTACCATCTGGAGATAAACTTAATTTTTAAGGCCATTCAAATAATAACTTTTGTTATGTTTTTGTTTTTACTCTAAATCTTATACTGCTCATTTTTACTTTTGTAAGGCTTTTTTTTTTAATGGTTTGCTTATTGGTTATTTCCTATCCAATAATTTGATCTTAATACATTAAAGGCAGGGTATCTTGACGAAAGTATACTAGGTAACGTGCAATGTGGTTGCAAACCGTACTAATACAACTCCCGCCTTTAAGCTACAGTCGAGATAAATCGTAGTACTACGACTCCCGCCTTTAATATGTTAATAACCTTATGCAAGTACTACATTTCTTTTATAGATTAGGGCTTTTTAGTATACTACCTGCACAATACTGCTGACTTAATAATTTATTACGATACTCATATTTTATATTTTAAAAATGATAATTTATAAAATTGTGTATATATATATATATATATATATATATATATATATATATATATATATATATATATATATATATATATATAAGATATATGTAAGAAGTTTTATGATTATTTTTTTTGTTCATTAATTGTTGGCAATATTGTGTTAGTTCTATTTGTTATGAGAGCTGTTAGAACCTGAAATATAGGTTCTAAGTTTGAGACTGGCTGTGGCAGATAAATTGGTTACTCTGTAAAAAGCATTGTGAAGCAAGGCAGCTCAACATTTAGGTTGTCTAGCTATTAACCTGTACGTCCCCTAGTCGATTAATTAAGTAAAATATATTATTGATTCTGTTATCAGCCCTTTAGGGCCCGAAGGTCCTTGTGGGGCTCGCCCAGCCTATACTCATAGCCTCAATTGAGGAGGATACTGAGTTTTGAACCTCTTTGCATAAGCACTGGAAGAAACAGTAGATAACCCTACCATGTACTTAAACTGATACCCTTCATATGCTATTGTGGTACAGGTATTTTGATTTTGTTTTTAGACTTGAAAATGGACCAATAAGTTCAAATCATTGACTCTAATTAATGAAAGTATTAGTTTGAAACAAGTCCCCTGACTTCTACATTTTAATTAATTATGAAGCCTATTGTATAGATAGGTACACTTTTTGTTTTTAAAAAATGAAACATTATGCATATTTAGAATCTTATCAGTTATATAATATCTAAAAGAGATCACCAGGTATGGTAGAAATATAAATAGCTCCTAAATAGCTAGGAGATGAGGATTCAAAGTTGAAAATCTTAGATGACCATGAATTTGGTTATTATTGTGTCCCTATTGTGATAGTGAGTGATTAATATCATTCGGGTTTTTAATTAATTTCTTTCAATTATCGAAAACAAAATAACTGAAGATAAATAGTAATGTAATGGAAATATTTCACAGTAGTAGATTAGTGAGTGGGGAGAAGGATGACCAGAGAAGAAAAAAAGAGGAAAATCATAAATTAACCTGTTCACTACAAAAAACATAATTTCAATATTGATATTTTGTAATGTAAGCTATCTAAGCGATTAAACTCTCCGATGATACACTAGAAAAAGTTTTGAAGTTAAATAATTAGAATGAATGTATTTTGTGAGGTCTTAAATATGAAAGCAATATTCAAATGAGAAATAGTTATTTCAATTAATTTTAAGTTTCCTCTTAAACGCAGAATGCCTGATGTGGTTTTATTACATGTAGGTTAATAATTAAATTTGATTGAACTTTGAGAGCTCTTAAATTGGAAAACAATAATCAATTGAGAAGTAGTAATTTTTTTCATTTTAAGAATAATTGTCTTCACTATGGCAGATGCTTGATTTATTTATTATGAAGGAGTTGAAGTTGAATCAAAGTACAGATAAAATTAATTCAACTATTTAAACCATTTGATTAATATTTTAATGAAATTTTCTCTTTTGTTACACCTGCTAAGGGATTGTTGAGATATTAAGGGATTGAGCTAAAAAATCGAAACTTAATGAAAAAAAATTTTTTTTTGTATTCCTTCTACTTGACTTTTAAGCTATCAGGGTTTTATTTTGGCAGCAGTAGAGTATTATGTATGGTTAGATGTTTGTCCCTTTTGCCATTAAATGTACTCTTTATTTAAAATATTCACTAATTTTTTACTATACCTAATCATTTGCACTAGATATTCTACAGTACAGCTCCTTGTAACATTGTGCACCTCATGTCTGTTGGTCCCACAGAACATTGAATAGACTAGAAGCGGCAAAAGCTAGCTGTGGGATGGCACCAGCTCTGAGGCCTGTTCCCCCTCTCCTTTAACCCCCTTGGGCCATTGTTGCCTATTCATTCGGAGTTCGGACGTTAGTTCTAACTACGATCAGGCCGTCTTATTGTTAGTACGCTTGTTTGTTTCTATTATTGATTCACTTTCGATATTTTTTTATTCCTTAGTAATTTATTTTCGAGTTACTATGTTGTATAAGTTTAATTACAATATGCCTTGTTGTTTCGCCTTTGGATGCTGTACAAAAAAGCCCGATAAACGAGCAGTACCTCCAATAACATTTCACACGTAACTTTATTATTTCTTTCATTATATAAAACAATTTTTTCTCAAATAATATTCTTTTAGTGTAAAGGAGATAGTTGGGGGGTGCAGTCAATAAGAACAAAGAATAAGTAATGAACTTATATTATGTGCCGACGTTTCGACCTACAGTGTAGGTCATCTTCAGGGCTAACAGAGAAACAAACAGAACAAAAAATATAAAAAATGTACAGTAACAATAATATGGTGACAAGTAATGTAGAAAAATAAAATAGTGGCAGATATGAAGATAGAAGATAACGAATATTAAAAAAAGAGCCAGATTATAATAAAATAAAGATATAGACAGATTTAAAAAATTAATGATAATGAAAAGGAATTAAAATAGTGACAGATATAATAAAATTAAGATAAAGACAAATATAACAGTATTATTGAAATAGTGACAGATATAATGAAATTAAGATAAAGACAGATATAACAAATTATTGATAATGAAAAGCAAATGAAAATAATGACAGATATAATAAAGTAAGACAGATTTAATTAAATTAAAGAAAATGAGCAGAAATGATAAATTATAAATAACGCATATAAAATAAAAAATAGAAAATAAATGTACAGAATGGATAGTACAGTACAAAATAATAATATAAAGGAAAATCAAAAAGAGGAGTTAAACAAAAGAAACCAAAATGAGGATATTTACATATACAGAAAGGTTGGAATATGAAGAATAAAGAAAAACTAGTAAAATAAAGGTATAAAATGTATGATAACGGACTTGATGATGTTACATGTTACAGAAAAGTATGGAACTATATGTACAATAACAAATGTGAATAATAGAAATACTATTGTACAGTAACAACAGTGTACAATGACTGTTTTGAAAAAAAGTTGATAGGATTAATGAATTTGAAAAGTTAAAATAAGTGAAAACTCTTGTACAGTAACAATAGTGTACAATGTCTGTTTTAAAAAAAGTAGATAGGATAAATGAATTTGAAAAATTAAAATTGGTGCTTAAAAATATGAACTCTTGATTATCAACATATGATGGATGCCAAAATGATAAGGGGGAAATAATAGGAAAATTAAAATTGGAGAAAGGATAAAGAGAAAAGTTTAAAATAAAAGAAGAGACATACCAATTTTGGAGAGCGAGGCCGTTAGATTTAACGGCTGGCGGGTACTGAGTACACGACCGTTAAGACAGGGGGAAGGGATAGGAGCGATCTCTAGTGGCCAAAAAGTTAACTATAGAAGGTAACCATACTGGAGTATAGGAAAAGATGGGGAAAGTGAATAAATGGATAAAATTAATATAAATAAAATTAAAACAATGAAAGAAATGTCAATAGAGTGATAACAAAAGAAACATCAATGACGAAGTAACGGAATTTAAGGTCTTTTGAGTAAATTAAAAATTTGGGAGTAGGTAGAGGAAAGGTGATGTGAGTCAGACTTAAGATTGATAGAGGAGGAATCTAAATTTATGTGGATAGTTTCAGAGAGGATGCGTTTGTCATGGTTAGGAGCTGTAGCTAGGATAGACGTTTTTTCAAAATCAAAGGTGTGGTTTAAAGAAAGGGCATGTTCGGAAAGTTTAGAGGAGGTATGGTTATGGGAGGAAATGGCATATTTGTGTTGAGTAATACGGTCTTTAAGGAAGTTTTTGATTTCACCTATATAGGAAGAGTTACAATTAGTAGTAGAACAAGGGATCCGATAAACGACATGGGAACGAAGCTTGAAGGGAATAGGATCTTTGATACGGGTATAAATATGGGAAAGTTTGTTATGGGATTTGAAGGCAATACGTAAATTGGGGATAACGGAACGTAAGTATTTTTGAATGTTATTAGAGGGGGTGGGTATATATGGCAAGGATCTGTATATAGGGATAGATGGTGGATGTGGCGATCGGGTGGGGGTGGGGGGGTTATAGTAGTCATGGATGAGTTAATTAACAATATAGGGAGGGAAATTGTTTTTAAAAAGGATTACTTTGATACGGTGGGTGTTGGTTGTATGGAAGCAGGCGTCAGAGAGGGATAGGCCACGGTGAATGATATTTTTAGCGACGTTAATTTTAAGGTGGTGTGGATGTTGGGAGTAATAATTAAGAAGTCGGCCAGAGTAAGTGGGTTTAGTATACCAATCAGTGGATAAGGTGTGGTCAGAATTTTTAATGATAAGGAGGTCAAGAAAAGGAAGTGACTTGTTGGATTCGACTTCAATGGTGAAATGGAGGCGGGGATGGTATGAATTGAAGGAAGATAATAAATCAGTAATGATGTTGGGATTGATGATAAGACATTCAGGAGGTCGTCTACATATTTTTTGATGAAACAAATATCATCACGGAACTGTGGTAGAATGGAGTCTAGAAGGTCATTTAGAAAAATATTAGAGAGGTCAGGAGCTAGGGGATTTCCCATGGCAAGTCCAGAAATTTGGGAATAGAACTGTCCATGGAAGGTAAGGTAGCCGGATTCACAGCAAAGTTTTAAAGATTGAAGGAATGAGGACCGGTTAAGAGATGTATGGGTTCTATTAGTGACCAGTTGTTATCTATTATGTCAAGGGCTTTATCTAAGGGAATGTTGGTGAAAAGACTTTCGACATCGAAGGAAGTGAGGATGTAATGATCAGGAATGGTGAGGGATGTTAAAAGATCACGTAGGTGAAAGGAGTTATGGATATCATATGGGTTGTTACGGCTGAGGACTTGTAAGGATGAAAGTAAGAATTTGCTAAGTTTTGTAGATGGTGAATTGACGTTGGCTGTAATCGGACGGAGGGGGTTGTTGGGTCTTGGAGGGGGGACCTACACTGTAGGTCGAAACGTCGGCACATAATATAAGTTCATTACTTATTCTGTGTTCTTATTGACTGCACCCCCCAACTATCTCCTTTACATTAGATCATCCAGTCAACTATTTTCATCTCATTCAAATATTCTTTTAGAATTTAATGAACATTAAAAGATCTCATTAACAATTACTTATTAGTTATTATGCTAAAAAAAGAACAATACGTGTTGAATTTAAATGATCGACCCACATCTTTGTTGTGGTTCAATAAAATTGCAAAGCAAACACTTAATTATAAGTATCAAAAAAAAAGTTTTCGGAATATTTCTTAGGAAAAAATAGTTTTTATAAAATTAGTTTTTTTTTCTTTTTAATTTGACTTCGGTATTTTATTCTTTCGGGTTAGCTTACCGTCAGAAGAAATTGAGATTTGAAAAAAATCATTTCTTTTCTTTTTTCGTTTCTTGGCCGAAAAAAATAATGACAGCGTTCAAAAAATTAGATTTTTTTCAAATAAGCTAGTTTTATTTAAGGGCCAATAATTAATTGTACCAAACGAAAATGAAGTTCAATGAAAATTGTGATATAACATTTTTAAGAAAAAATAAAAAATAGTTATAAACTACGTTATCTAAATATTTAAAGTCCCAATTTAAAACTGTCGTTTGAACTTATATGACGAATTACACCCAATATAAAACTTTAAAAATCATTATGCGCTCCTCAAAAAAATTAAAGGATCGAGTTGTTACATTATTTATTTTTGCCAATAATGTATTTTCATATTTTTTTTTGTTCTCTTGTTCTCCTAAATGGGAAAGCACAGAAAGATCCCAATGGAAATTAAAGGAGAACTAGAAAACAACCAAAAATATGAAAATACATTATTGACAAAAACATAATGTAACAACTTGACTCTTTAATTTTTTTGAAGAGTATATTGTTTATTAAACGTTGAATTAGTACACTTATGCAATAGAAAAATGTTAGTTTTTATTGTACCTAAATAAATTTAATGTGCCGTAGATATCGTTTGTTACTCGATAAAAAAATTAATAATATAAAGGCGAAGGCATGAGGCTGGATGAGGGGGTCAAAGGAGTGGGGGAGTGTAGATGAGGTGTTGCCATTCTCACTCATAGGACAAGCCCCGGGTAGCGCTTCTAGTCTATTCAATGTTCTGTGGTTGGTCCACACCTCCTAACGCTCTTCATCTGTCCTGTAGTCAGTTCAGCCATTCTGGTCCACAGCATCTTTCAGGCATTGCCTAGTAATCTGACCTTCCTGGTTAACTATATACAGTCCTAGAAAGTTCAATTCGGAATAGTTGAATGTTCTAGTTTTCGTCCTCAATCCAGCTTGGTGCCCTTTTATAGTGATGCAAGATACTATAACATGTTCCGCTATCTCAGAAATTCGAAAGGTAGAGCATTGGTGGTCAATATCCATTCCATAAGCTCATAGCTTTCTGCCGTGCCCAGTTAATATCTATCCCAGTCAGGCAGGAGTTATTTTTAGCGAGGCTCTGAAGGTGGCAAGCTCTGAAGGTGAGAAAACTCTTCAGTTGATGCATCAGGCTTTAGTTCCACTCTGGGGATGGTTACTTAACCTGTTAATCGAGCGGGACTTATAAATATGTCAAACGTAAACAGTAGCGTGTGCGGGTAGGCGTAGGCGGGTATGAATCCGTCCTTGAAATAACAACTGAGGTATTAGTTATTGATATATGTTTCGACGTGAATCTAAGACGTGGAGAAATAAACGAAACCGTTCATTGTCTTTGCATAAATGATGTGCATTATGGTCCGTGCATTTAAGCATAAATAAAAAAAAATAATAATATGAAATTACATTCTCCAGGCGTCACGCACTGGCATGTCCTAGTGAAAGAGCTTACACCTGTTATATGCTGCGCAATTAAGAAGGGAATTCCCCGGTTAACAGATTAAAGATATCCAAGACCAAGCCTTTATAAATGGTCATATTTGCTGGGTACCTGAGGCTCCAGAGCGAACTCTCTATTCTAAATATGGTTTGTCTAACCATCATTTCTATTTCACTTTCATAAATCGGGTCATTCTTATGATATTAATAGTTAATGAACTTCTTAAGTATGATTACCTAAATTGAGCACTTAGAAATCTTATGTTGAGGTTCTTGTCCTGTCAGACAGATCGATTCAATATTTTTATTTTAAAAAGTGTAGAGGCATCAATGTCCATTCAGTTTCCTCCGAAGGTAAAGGCTGTTTTCACAAGCTTAAAATATTTCAGCTTGCCGGCAGGCAATCCTGGTGGCTCAATTGGTCGGAGCGCTGTCACGGAGAGACAGAGGTTCCGTGTTCGAATTCCGGCCGAGGGCATATCTTTTCTCTTTAAAATAAAAATATTTAAAATTCAAAACAGCTGACCAATAATTATAAAAAATTATAAATAGTAATATGACGTAAGTCAACAAGATCCAAAAATTAAAAGTAATGTTAAAAGAACATTCGTTCTCGTGTTTACATCGCAAAAAGTTGTGAGAACACGGGAACATAGGATCGGATAAGAGAAAATATTTGTCCCTTGCCGGCAGGCGACCCTGGTGGCTCAATTGGTCGGAGCGCTGTCAGAGGAGGAGAGACAGAGGTTCCCCTCTGTCCAAATCCAGGCCGGGGGCATATCTTTTCTCTTTTTTTTTTTTAAATATATTTATTGATATCTACAACTGTATTACAATAATATAACAAGGAAATAGGCTAAGTGATATATAATGAAAAGTAGAGAAACTACCCACTGGTAGTACTCAAATCAAAGTTCAACTAAGAAGGTCACGTGGCTATCTTCTTTTCAGATGCCTCGGAGGATTATCGGGAATTGAAGAGGAAGCTAGGTTTGAAACTATAGGGTTCAAGTGGTAATGAAGTTTGTTATGAAAGGATAGATACCGGGTTCGGGCCAAATCAGCAACAAAAGGGATATTAAGTTCGTTATGGATGACTTTATTCTTAACAAAATAAGGAGCATTGAGGATTTTACGAAGCGATTATTATTATTTAATATTTCTCCTGTACTTAAATGTTGATTTAGGTATATTGTTTATATAACCCATGTTTAAATAATAAATACATACAGCAAAAGTTATTTGTGCAAATTGTGTTATTTTTTATACGACTCCTGTTTGTATTTTTATTAATAACCTCCATAGTCCGGAATTTTCTTTAATTCGGCAAGGGTCGAGTCCCAAACGTGCCGGATTAAAGACGTTCTACTGTAATATTATAAATGTGAAAGTTTGTATGTTTGTCTCTCTTTCACGCCAAAACTACTGAACGGATTTGGATGAAACTTTACAGTAATATAGGTTATACATCAGAATAACACATTTAGGGGGGACAAGTGGCCCAACCGACAGATTTTTAGGTACTGTGGAGAATCCATTATATACATAATTAAAGGCAAATCACATGATAATAGTTATTAAAATTACAGAAAGAATATGAGTGAAACTATTGTTTTGATATCCTACTAATCCTACTATTGTTATAAATGCGAAATTTTATATATATGTTTGTTACTCATTGATGCAAAAACTACTGAACGGATTTGGATGAAACTTTACAGTAATATAGGTTATATATAATAATAACATATAGGCTACAGTAAGGGCAGATTTAGGGAGGGGGAACACGGGGGGCAGACCAAATTCTATGCGAGCGAAGCCGTGGGCAAAAGCTAGTAATATTATACATGTGAAAGTTTGTATGTTCGTCTCTCTTTCATGCCAAAACTACTGAACGGATTTGGATGAAACTTTACAATAATATAGGTTATACATCAGAATAACACATAGGCTATAACAAGCGTGGATTTAGTCCCCCTGACAGTTTTTTAGGTACCATAGAGAATCCATTGTAGTACATATTTAGAGGCAAATCACATGATAATAGTCGTTAAAATAACAGAAAGAACATGAGTGAAACTATTTGTTTTGATATCCTACTAATATTATAAATGCGAAAGTTTGTATGTCTGTCTCTCTTTCACGCAAAAACTACTGAGCTTATTTGGATGAAACTTTACAGTAATATAGGTTATACATCAGAATAACACATAGGCTACATCAAGAGCGGATTTATAGGGGGCACGTGCCCTCCCCCCCCTGACAGTTTTTTAGGTACTGTGGAGAATCCATTATAGTATATAATTAAAGGCAAATCACATGATAATAGTGGTTAAAATAACAGGAAGAACATGAGTGAAACTATTGTTTTGATATCCTACTAATATTATAAATGCGAAAGTTTGTATTTATGTTTCTTACTCATTCACGCAAAAACTACTGAACGGATTTGGATGAAACTTATTGAGTACTATAGGTTATACATCATAGGCTACAGCAAGGGAAGATTTATGTGGGGGCACGGGGGTATGTGCCTCCCCTCCCCCCGTTATAGTACATAATTAAAGGCAAATCAGGAACTTAGCATCTCAAAATTTGTAGATAGGTTCTTTGTATAGTGTTTAAGAAAGAAATTTGGATAATTCCACTCCAAGGGTTTCCTCTTTAATATAATAGGGGTTCAAACGGTTGGATAGAATCCGTCAGTTTTGAAGTTAGACATCTGAAATTTTGGATGTACGAGTAACTTATATTTTAAAAAAATAATTAAATTATTTATTTAAAATGATCTTTCACGTAACTTTATGTGGCGGACCAAATTCCACGCGAGCAAAGTCGCGGGCATACGCTAGTATTATATAACTCTTTATTTTATACAATTAGAAGGACTGTAATCTTTAAAATTGATTGTGACACCTCTATAGAAAAAAAGTTGTAAACATTTATGATAAACTTCTAATACTTGGTAATTATTTTAATCATAAATTAGCCAATATCACTAGGTTTTTTTTCTGTTCGAAACTAACATTTCGATGTATAGATGATTAAATATTTTTGTTGAAACGTTCATTTCTTAATGAAATGATTACAGAAATATACACGTTTCCCAGAATTA
Organism: Arma custos; assembly: GCA_037127475.1. Taxonomy (NCBI): domain Eukaryota; kingdom Metazoa; phylum Arthropoda; class Insecta; order Hemiptera; family Pentatomidae; genus Arma; species Arma custos. Next base: position 35,131,875 of record CM073759.1, read on the forward strand.
TACTCTTTTTACCATACTAAAACTCACGTTAATTTTTTTTTTAAGAATATTAAAAGGAAACGGAATTTGTTGTGGCTTAACTCAAAAGCTACTTTCTGTAGAACTGAAACCTTCTGTTCTTTGTTTTCATAGGCCAATATTGATTTTGCTGTTATATGGTTTTGTCTTTATTTGTAGGAAGTTTTAATTGTTAAAATAATGACATTGTTTTAATTCCAATTTAGATATTTATTTGCTTTTATAAAAACAACCATTAATTATAGTTTTAATTAGTTGAGTTTAAACACTTAGGTGTAGCAAGAGCAAAACTTTAGTAATAATTATTTTATTTTCAGACCTAAGCGTGAAGGTCGAACCACCTGGGTCTGCAGCAGCCGCAGGAGGGGGTGGTGCTGCTCCGGTAAAGAGCGAATGGCCAAACTATGGAGGTAGCACTCCATCTGCAGAAGGTGAAGAGGGGGGAGGGTTGCAGGGACAACAGCAGCAATGGCAGGGAAACAAAGTTCCTTCTGGGCCACAGCAGCAACCCCCCACTACTCAACACAAGTTGACTGCGACAACTACCCCAGATGGTATAGTTATCTTAATATTTTTTAATTAATAGGATTATGAAAGTGTTACTATATTTTATTTCTTTAACTCTAAGAAATTCTATTTGTACATGAGTTTTTGCCACAATATGTTACAATTTTTTTATTTAAAAAAATGTAATGTTTTTGTTAAATGTAATGTTATTTTATATCCACTATTAGAATATTCCTATTTATTTAGAATATTTTATATTTTAAGATCTCCTGTCTTTCCTCTCCATATAAAAAGACCACAGGTAGGAAACACCATAGAGCTGAAGGCATCCAATTTAGGGTAGAACAGTAGATCAATAGTGTGGTCTGAAATAAAAGAAAACCTTAAGAATCGGAAGGCAGTATGTAGCATCCTGGAATGATGACAAATAGGCATACGCAATTTTTCTCCATTCAATAAAAATGGATCAAGGGAACTTACCATATTTTATAACCAGAATTCTATAAAATGCTATAAATACATGAGTTCTGGCAATTTTATATCCATAACTTTTTATTTTAGGAATACCAAATTATATATATATATATATATATATATAGGCATACTATATATATATATATATATATATATATATATATATATATATATATATATATATATATATAATATATTATTATATTTAAATTGTTTTTGATTCATAAAAATCTTATGATTTTATCATTAAAAGATAAATTATTGGCATCGGCTATTGCTCTATTGCAAGGTAAGTCTATTGTAGTTATTCTACTTATTCTTTTAAGCTGTGATATCTTGATAAGTCAGATAAAAAAAAAAACCTTATATAAGTCAGAAAAATTAGATATCCTGCATAACGATGGTTGAAATGAGAAAACAGATTTTTAGAAAGTTTTTTCTTTCTGTAAAATTGAGATGTTTGATTTATGATTTGTCATAGCTTTAAACATGCTTTTAGAATATCTTACAGTTAATGGATACTAGAGAAAAATCTTCAGGAGCAAATAAACTTACTTGTCTGATCACTGACACAATCACTTCATTGTAATTGTAAACCTCATTATCACTGTAAGGCATTGAAGCACAGAGCTTATCCACATATATATATATATATATAAAAAGTGTGTGCGTGCGTGCGTGCGATAAGAAAAAAAATAAATTAAGAAAATAGGAGCTTTTAAGAAACAAAATAACTACCAATATTATACTACATTTTTGAATTACAAAACCCAAAAATAGAAATAGACATCTTATGGTCCCAGACTGTTTTTATGACATTTTGAATATTTTTTCTATTTTTTATGTGATGTTTAGGTTGGTCACCTAGGTTCTTATTATTGATGTTAGTGCTTTCCTAGTCTGGACACCATTAATACACTTCTTAAAAAATGTTTCTAGGTCTTCCAACTATCCTCTTATTTGTATCTCACTCTTATCATATTATAACCAGAGTATTACAAAATATAAGTTCTTTATGCTTTTTGTTCTAAGAAATCTAAAGGTAAAATTGTAAGTTTAAGTTTGTACCAGTTATAAACTATTTATCATATAACTAACTACATTCTCAATGAATAAGTGGTTAAGTAAATGTTTGCCCAAAATGAGTTAATAGTACTGAGGGAAGTGGAATAGTGTTATCCTTGTGGTGTCTAAGTTGCTAAGTCAGAAAGTGGTTAGAAACAGAGTTATTGTGATGTGAAATTTTATCCATCTTATGAATTGAAGACCTTAGATGGTTAAGTCGAGTTAATTGAATATCCACAGCTGTTTCTATTTGTGAATAATTGTCTAAATAAACTTAACCAATAATTCAAATCGAAACCAACGTGTTCAAGTATAGTTAACCACTTATGCATGAACAATTTATCCATCACACTGACCTGTTATGCCTTTGAAACTATTTTACCACCAAATTATGCAATTAAATTTGTTTACTGCAAAATTATACCTTTGCACATAGACAATACTGGGTTGCAGTGGTATTTTGAAGGAACTGGCTTTCAAGGAACAACTCTATTTGAATTTCACACACTTCATTTTAGTCAGGTGCAGGTACAGTCAGTAAAATAAAATGAATTAAGTGGTTGAGGCAGTGGAAAATCCATTTCACACAAACCTCATTGGTCACCCAGATCATAGCCGCATTTACTTACGATTTACAGGAGGGGTCGGCAACCTTTTGCTTCAGGAGGGCCACAAATGTTGCCAGAGTATCAGTGCAGGCCGGGCCCCGGGCCGCATGTTTTTTATATTTACGGGCATGTAATTTTAATATTTGAAATAAAACGCATATCTTCATTTTTAATCATATATATTTATATATATATTCATATAATCATGTCTATTTAAATTGATTAACTATACAAACATAAAAGTAAGAACTAGTGGGATTTTTTGCGGCTGCATTTGACTTGCAAGTTTTTTAACGTCTGCTTTCATTTTAGTCGTTTTCGTCAAGCGCAGTATCACATCTAAATGTTCATCTGTTTACCGTGAACAATTCTTATTTTTGTGATAGTTGAGAATTAAAAAAGTCTGCTCACACAAATACGTAGTACCAAACATAGTGATTATCTTCTGAGAAAACTTTTTCAATTCTTTGAAGTTTTCAGAACTCAACCCTCCATAGAACTTTACCAAGTCAGTGCTTTCCTTAAATGCCGTTTTAAGTGTGCTATTACTTTGTAAAATCTACCATGTTCATTTGCAAATTGCTTGGTATATCGTTAATAACAATTGCTAAAGGGTTCTGGAAAATTTACATGTTAAGGGAGATCTTTTTAAAGTAGGTAAATCGATTTACAATCTCAGTTTGTAGTTGTGTGAACATGTTTCTCATTGTAATATTTTGCCACTCAAACTTATCTCCAGCTTCTCCCACGGCTTTCTTGCAATTAGGAAAATGGTCAAGCTTTGTTGGTATTGGCCGCACCGAGATGGTCCACGGGCTTCCGGTTGCCGACTCCTGATTTACAGCAGTCAATGCCTTCCGACTGTTCATCCTCAGCCATCAGTTTTCTTCTATAGGTGTTGACTTTGAAATTTTAATTCATTAGTGCACAATTTCAAATGTGATAAGGTTCACTTGTTAGATTTAGGATGAGGCAATATCGGCAAGGGGAGCCAATGGAATAGTCTCCCACCTTTACCATTTGTTACGAAATTCAGGAGATAAATTTGAAAAAGTTAGTTCTTTTCAAGGTCCTAATGTTATTAAAAGAAGGATGATAACAGAGTCCGATTCTTGTATCTAGTAATGTTTACAACACGGAAGGAGAGGAGGATAACTTTCTTTCAATTATTCTTTAGATGAATAAGGTGCTTTTAAAACTATTAATTTCACTCATAGAAGTCATCTAATTTTATAACCAAATACATCCAATGATCATTTGACAGTATCAATTGAAAAAAGAAAATATATCTATTTTATTTGAAAAGAAAAGATATGACCAGGACCGAGACTCGAACCCGGGTCTCCCACCTGTCCGTGGTGGTGCTTTAATAATCTCAGCCATACTGGTTCGCTTCTCGGTCAGTCATATCTCTTCCTTTCACTAATCCTATATCTCTGTGTTCTCGCATTTTGCTAGATATACACGGGGAGAATGTTAATTGAACATTACTTTATTTTTTGGATCTTGTTGACTTAAGTCATTAATTATTATAATAATTTATTTTATTGTTATATGACATAATTTTTTTATATTCAAATTATATTTTTTTCTTTTCAAATAAAATATTTAAAAAATCATATCATATAACAATAAAATAAATTATAATGAAAATATATCTACTTTGTAACGATTGATAGATGCACCATTCCACAAATATTATGTAAATATAAAATCAAGAGATTATCCTCCTACCTGTCCTGATTTGGTTCATTGGGGTCCAGTTCAGAAAAATAATTTTGTCCTACAAACCAAGTGCAATATTGCACAATTTTTAAGTTTGTTCTTTTTATCATATTTTCACATTGTCGGTTATTTTTGACCATTAAAATAAATATTTACATCACTTTCATTTCTTGTACTTCTTACTTAAAATTATTTTCACATTACTTTAAATTATAATACAAGTATTTGTGTTTTTTTGTATTGTCTATGTTGTGCTGATGGGTCTTAAAATTTTTAAGCGTAATAATACTTTATTAAGAAATCAATGTCACCTTTGAGATTTCTGTAGTGTGAGTTATCAGATAAAACTATTTTTTGAGAAAGAAAAGATTTTCTTTCTGACTCTCAAAAATCTAAGTAATGATAACGAAAATGATTTTTTTATAATTATTGGTCAATTTTTTGAGTTTTAAATGTTTTTATTTTTAAAGAGAAAAGATAGGCCCTCGGCCGGGATTTGAACCCGGAACCTTTGTCTCTCTGTGACATTCCTCTACCATTTGAGCTACCAAGGCCCCCTGCCGGCAAGGCCTTAATAGCTCAAATGGTAGAGCGATGTCACGGAGAGACAAAGGTTCTGGGTTCAAATCCCGGCCGAGGGCCTATCTTTTCTCATTAAAAATGATAACAAAAAATGGTTAGTAATAAGTGAATGATTGGTCATATTTAGTCTTTTTAGGTCATCCTTCAAAGCATTCAAAGTTGTTTAGCAAGGATCTCAAGAGCTGAATAGCTGCTGAATAGCATTTCCAAACACCCATTGATCTAGTCAAGTAACTGCCCAAAGCTCTCTAGCTATCGGTAAAAAAAAATGTATGTGCAATAGTTATGATATTACATGATTCCATAAAGACTATCTGGAAAGTGTTTAGAGGACAAAACCTTCAAGATTTCTCATTTTGGAAATAAGCTCCAACTTAGGACGTTCCTATTTCTGATTCGAGAATCCTTTGCCCTAACATGCTTTTGATAAAATTGGAGACAATGGGTCTCCTTTTATGTTTTTGTTACTGAAGTCACTTGCAAAGTTTAAAGAAGTTCTGCCTCACGTGCTTTCTGTATCTACATAATGATACCTTTATTATTTTGCTTTGTTTCATTTGTTTTCCAATCTGAAAACCAAGTGATACAAGCAGCTGGAATATTATCCACCTCCTGAATGACAGAATCTTTTGGTCACTCTGACTTTGGTTTTCTTAACAGTTATCTCATCCGCCAGTTTTTTTTTAGCAGCATTGGAAAGCCGTCTATTGTAGATTCATAGGTTTATTAGTCATTGTTCCACCAGGAAACTCTCTTGTTGGTGATAATGTTGCATATATTGTTGCTATCAATGTATGCTTTTATGTTGACTCCAGTGCTATGTATTGCCGGCACTGATATATGTTTTGCACAAAGAACAGCCCTTTTGGTCCCCTTATGGAGCCTTTATGGTCCAAGATGGTGGAGAAAGAAGAAAAGGGGGGCAAGAAAAACTAGGCTGAGTGAGGAAGTCACTCTTGAGACGAGGGCGAAGCAACAAGGAGGACTGGCTACTCAGATCGCAGCAGAAGGTAGAGAGTCCCAGAGGCGACAAGGCGAAGACTGACCTGTAACCCAATCTACCCCTGTTCACAGATAAGTTTAATTTATTTCCTGTAAGGTATTTTATGGCAATCCTTTTTATATATTAAAATCTGAATCATTAACCTTGTTTAAAACTGAATAAATAAACGATCCTTATTGAATTCTTTTGGTGCTTACATATCCCAGATACACTATTTATTTATAAATAATATATTGAAGACCTTTGGAAAGGAACCCAATTAAGAATAAATAATAATTTGATAATAAAAAAAATAAAATAATATAAATAATAATTTGAGTACTCATCCTAAATGGGACTCTGGTATCCCAAATATCAACCTACATATTCAAAATATATTTAAGAGTAGAAACTTAGCATTATTAAATGGCATCCAGCTTGTGGGGAACTTACTATCTAATTTACTAATTAGAATTTGTTTAATTATTTATGTTTATTAACTGTATGCTCTCATTAATTTTAAAATTGAACAAGGTTAATGATTCAGATTTTAATATATAAAAAGGATTGCCATAAAATACCTTACAGGAAATAAATTAAACTTATCTGTGAATCTACTCTTAAATATATTTTGAATATGTAGGTTGATATTTGGGATGCCAGAGTCTCATTTAGGATGAATACTCAAATTATTATTTATATGGCTTAATTGGGTTCCTTTCCAGAGGTCTGTTCTTGTGTTTACCAATTTACTCATCTATACCTTATACCATATACCTTCAATATATTATTTATAAATAAATAGTGTATCTGGGGTATGTAAGCACCAAAAGAATTACAATAAGGATTGTTTATTTATTCACTTTTAAACAAGGTTATTGATTCAGATTTTAATATATAAAAAGAATTGCCATAAAATACCTTACAGGAAATAAATTAAACTTATCTGTGAACAGGGGTAGATTGGGTTACAGGTCGGTCTTCGCCTTGTCGCCTCCGGGACTCTCTATCTTCTGCTGCGATCTGAGTAGCCAGTCCTCCTTGTTGCTTCGCCCTCGTCTCAAGAGTGACTTCCTCAGCCTAGTTTTGCTTGCCCCCTTTTTTTCTTTTTCCTTTTATCTTGGACCATAAAGGCTCCATAAGGGGACCAAAAGGTCTGTTCTTTGTCCAAAACATATTCCCTTTCATGTTTGCCGCCCGCATCAGTGCTGACAATACATAACACCAGTCAGAGTCGCATTCAGGCATTCTAGATGCCTTCTTGACCACCTTAGGACAAAATATAATCAATTTCTCAAAATTGTTACAAAAGAAATTCCATTTTGTATTTTGGGTTCCTATAAGCTAAATCTTTCTGCCAGTTGTAGTTTAAGAAAAAAATTCAGAGGTATGCCAGTGGCTTATTGATGTACTAATTTACTTGGGACTCAAGCTATGTTAGATTTTTAAGGTAGGTTTAAACTGTTCAGGATGTCAAGATCAACATTGATGATATATTCCAAATTCAGCTCATACATTATTATTAGTGCTGTCCCAGATCTTATGATGTGGTTTTGTTGTGTAGTGCAGTGATTATGTTTGTTGATCTCTTTTTATTATTCTTCATATGGTAGGTGTCCCAACATTATCATAATGTCTGCCTTCTTTTTGTTTCCGATGGGGTCTTTCATGTTGCTGCTAGGTCCTTGGAACAAAACTGCCTGAGAGGCAGCACAGCCTGCAAGCTCTGGGTTTGCCTGTCACAGTAATAGTACTGTACACAGGCAATCCCAGTCCCACAACCCTACCTTTTAGTAGGTAAGCTTCTTGAGCTAGAATACTATTGATATCTTTACCTCTGACATACCATTTCAGCACTCTGTAAGCTGATATGCAGTGATGCTTATTGATCTTTAGCAGCTTCATGCTGATTTAGTCCTCCTAGCTGGAGGGAACTTCTGATGATACAGGCAGGCAAGTTCCAACTCCTGCCATAACCTGAGCCACAATGCATAGCCCCAGCCCCTTGCTTGATGTTATATGTTGTAGCTCTTGCCATGAGTGATGGAATGCTATCCACCATGCCATAGCTGTATGTTGTCGAAATGGTAAGAGTAAAATAACCGTTGAAACTAATTTAATGAAAGGTAAATTAAGTAAATTATTAATGTTGTATGCAATAAATTTTTTTTATTATATTTAAATGGTTTCATGCTAGAAGATTTATCATATTTGATCAAATTGAGACTTTGATTTTGAAGTTTAGGAAGGTGCACTGCATTTGTTTATGCTTTAACATGCCCTTTTCTTTGTTAATAATATATGGAAGCCGGGATGCCATGCTTTTTTTTTCCAAAAATTTATAAAAATGGACTGATGCCCTTCTAACATGAACCATTTTTGAACAAGAGTGTTTATTGTAATTATCAAAATTTTACTTTAGGTAAGAAGCTTCAGTGCCCATTCTGTGAGAGGTTATACGGGTATGAGACAAATCTTCGTGCACATATACGGCAGCGACATCAGGGAATTCGAGTCCCATGCCCATTTTGTTCGCGTACTTTCACACGGAACAACACCGTCCGGCGTCACATCGCTCGTGAACATAAAACAGAGCTATCGCTCAAAGCCTTCCAACCTCCACAACCTCAGGTACAAAATCACAACCAGTAGCAGCGATCACTTGACTGTCATCTATCGTTAGCAACTTATCAACCTCAACGCATATACCTCATTTGATCTTTTTATTTTATTATTTTATACGTAAATATATATATATTATTGTTATTTTTTCTTACAAGAAAGTAATAATCGAGCATATAACAGTAGGTATAATAGTTTTAATAATATAAAGTTTATAACGATTAAAGGTGCTGAAAAAACAGAAAAAGTTTTTATTAGGAGATTTGAGAAGATTATAATTTTATAACAAATTTGTTTTATTGTTCAATCAATATTTTTTGTTACTAAGCTATTGTGCTTTGCTCACTGGAACTGCGAATTATTTATCAGTGGCTATGTACATAGTTTCCATTTTGTAGAGTTGAATTCTTTTGAAATCAATTTCATGCCTGTCTGTGATTTAATAGTTGTTGAAATATTTACAATTGACTCTTATTGCTAATGCAAACTTTTTCTTTTTTTTCACCACCATAAATATGAAACAAATGGTTCATAAAAACAGTGTTGTAATTGTTTTTAAAACCGCAATTATAATTTTGATATGTGACATTGTTATTAGCATAAGCATACTGAAATAGATAAATTGAAGTATTTTATTTTTATTTTCCAGCGTTTATAAACAAGGCACACATTGCATTCTCCTGAGTAAGACCTGTGATTTAGGTCTGATTTTGTGTGCTTTGTGTTTTTTATAGCTATTACTTGCAGAAAATTATTTCGACTTTATTGAATTATTATACAGACATTTTGTGGCTATTACATTATTATTTTGAAACTAAATTTCTTTTGCACATCATGTTAATTTTCTCTTGGAGAACTAGTCAATCGAGTGCAACTATTTAAAAAAATCTTTTATTTTTACTTTATAAAGCTTTTTTTGATTTTTTGTTAAATATTATTACAGTGGCTGTAACACTCAGGAAATTTCGCTTTGGTTAGTAATATTACTAGCCTAAACCACTCTAAAAAACGAGAAAAAAAAATTAAAAATCCATCACGAACTCGGTGCCAAATCAGGTTTAAAATTTTTAGATACAAACAGTTTTATATTATTTTTATGAAACCTAAACTAAAGATTATTAACAGTTAGAATTTTAAAAAGTTATTAAATTTTTTAATAGACTGGACAGAGGGTAAAGTTTTATTTTAGTTTTTATATTTTTAACTCAGGAAGAAAAAAGATATAATTACTTTGTCATGAACTATCCTTAAAAAAAGAGAATATAAAAATAAAAAAAGTTGTTTAAAACATATGCTGGTAAATATATGATGTTATGGTTTAGCAATAAAAATTTGCCTTTGATTAAATGTGATATTATATAGGGAAAATTAAAAGGCAAATTTACGTATTTCTGTTGTGTAGTTCTATACATTTTTATTTCTCTCACTTTAGTAATTTATACCAAAGAAGTAGTTTAAAATACCTAAGGAGATATGTATTTTTCTGATGAGAGTTCTCCTTTTAGATATTTTACTTCGGTTTTAAAATTTGCTGCATATGTTGAACTTCTTACTTAATTTTTTTTTTTTTAAGGATACATGCCAAAATGTTATAATAACTACAACAGTTGCTGCCTTTGTCTGTAAAATGTATCTGTTTGTTGGAGAATCAATTTTAATTTTTCCTTTCATTTTAAGTTAATTATTTTTATTTGTTATAACTGTCCTACAACTAATTGAATTAATGCTCAAAATTTTTAAAAATTATTTTTAAGCATTAAGTTATCTTTAATTGATTTTATGGTTGATGATCATATTTTTTATTGCACTTTTTATCGGTTGGATAAAAATTAAATTAACTTGTAATGGCAGCCTGTTATGTTTAAAAAAGCACTATGATTTTTTTTTTAGCCTCTCTGATCTGCTTCTTTATTGTTGATATTTTAATTCTGTGTAACAGATACAAAATACAAAAATCAGAGTATAATTTTTAAATATCAAAGCTCAGGTATATTAATGATAACCCTTGTAAGGCTTGAAGTGAAAGTAGCCTGCGTTCAAGGGATTCGCTAACTCCTATTCCTAGTCAAAGCAGTTTATATATTTTTTTTTAAGTTTAATCTTTATTATTAATTTCTCCTTAGGTTTTAAGTCAATGCCGTAAATTCAGTATTTCATATTGTGTTCTTCAACAATTAATCCTCAGTACTCGGACCAGATCTGATCTACTATTTTTGTGATTTTTCCTAAGATTCTTTTCATCACCTTAGAATTATTATTATGTAAATATTTTCACTATACACAGTAAACAAATTTTTTTATCATAAAAATTTGTTTATACAGGAATCAACCTCAGGATATTATTAACATTTTTGTACAGATTTTTATTAATTAATTTTATATATATATATAAAAGTATATATATAAATATATAGTAATAAATGTATTGTAGGAATAAAGATATCGATTTATAATGCGTATGAAAACAAATGAAACGTAAACGAGCGGTTAGGATAAACGGTTTGTTGATGTAATGAAATATATTTTACCGTATTTTCCTTCTGCTGCTATTCCGCTGCAGTTCTAGTGAGTGCTTTGCTCTCACTGTTCATCTCAGGTAGTTATCACTGTACAAATCGGCGTTTTATAATAGTAATATATAGAGATTTTTATAATGGTATTTACTTTTAATTGCATTATAGGAAAACAATCTATTTGTGGCTGTACCATTAATAATTTCATTATGTTCTCATATGATTTAATAGTGATACTAATTATATTTAATAGAAGCAACATATACAACAATATCATATAAATATATATATATATTTTTAATATATTTACATATAACTTTAATAATCTGTTTTAAGTTTTTATAGTTTTATATATTTAATATAAATAACAAATAAATATCAGGAATATATCATAGACAATATTTAATAATGTACCACTGTTTTACTGACCAATCAAAATTGAAACGTCAGTTTTCTCCATTAATCAGAACAAACTCGGTTAATGTTGTAACTATCCAGATGCTGTGTACAAGTGATTACATCTAAGCATAAGTAGTGTAATGTTTCAGTGAAGCTTATCTGTGATGTCATAATTGAATTTTATTCTTTATATTTAGTAACTGTACTTAATTGCTATCAACTTCTTATCTCATTTATTGTTATTATTCGCCGCTCTACCTCTATTTTTATTTAATAGTACAATGGCTTTCTTCTTATACCTCAATAAACTATGCTTTTTTCCTCTAAGTATAATATAAATGTGATGATTGCCAGTTGTTCATTGTTATTTAGATAACAATATATATATTATATAATTATAAATATAAAAGCATATAAACATATATATATATTTAAATTTGTAAATAATAGCTAGGTATATTCAAACTAAATAAAGAAATAGATGGATTATTAGGAATAATATAACATAATCCAAGTGCAGTAATTGAAGGTTGTGTTATTATGGGTACAGCCACATGTTTTTTAAATTCCTTTATTGTAAATGTTATGTTGTTAATGCTAAAAGGTTTGCTAATATAGATAAAAACGGGTTCGTGTGGTATTTCTGTTGTCTGCACTGCTCTCATCTTAACATAGATCCTTCATCCTGTTTTCTTTATCTATCATAATTATTTCAATTTGTTGTTTGATTTTCCATTTTCACTGTTAAAGAGATAAAGACCACATGGACAAGGATTCCGCTGTTGTTTATTTTAGCCATTTTATCAGCCTGATAGTCTGTCGAGTAAAGCCCATTTACGATTTCTTAGTTCAGGTGGGGCATTTAACTTCAGATTTCAGACATTGTTATTTTTGTTTTAACAGACTTCTCCATTCTATTATATTTTTGTTGAGCATTGAATAATGTTAGTCTATATATTTATATAATAAATTGCAGTGCAATTAACTCAAGTGTCTTGATCATCTCTACTGTGGCTTATTGATTGTAAGTGACTTGAACGTTTTATTAGAATAATCATACTTCTACCACTTTGCTTATATTTTCCACTTTGCCAATATTTTTATAATTAAACTCGATTTCGGGACAGCCAACACTAAAGTTTCTTTTGAGAACCATTCGAGGAAAGGTGATTTGATGAAAAGGTTAGAAGCAATGAGGAAGAAAAAAATTGTTTATAACTAAACCTGCTTGGGCAGTAGGATTATCTCTTCATTTTGTTATTTTTTCTTTTTGTATCTTGTTTATGTGTGTTTCTAACAATTAATATTTAAAGATATCTATTATCGAGTATTCGACATTTTCTATAAAAGTTACAAAAAAAATATTAATAAAAACTTAAGTTTTCATTAGATGTTACACTTACTGTTTGTTGTTCGGTGTTTAAAAAAATTAATAAAAATTATTGTGTACAGTGGAAGAGGAACTCTTTTGTTGTCCTTAAGGCAGTTATTTTGAAATTATTAAACCAGGGTATGTTTAGCATTTACTTAGGTAATAGTATGTTTCATTTCACATTAGTCTGTATAAATGAGCGTGTGTGTTTTCACGATTTTAGCTTATCCCTCTTATCCTTTGCTAACCGTGTCATCTCTATTTTATAATACAGTTTATTTTCAGCATTTGTTTTATTTTCTATTAATAATTTAGATGTTAACATTATTATCTTTGTGCATTAGCCATTTCTGCCCCAGCCTGTCAATACTGTGTTGTGATTAGGTGCTCACTGCCAAATAAATGCAAATAACACTTGCAACTATAAGTACAAACTACGTAAATAAACAAAATAAGTTATACATTTGAACTTATTAATGTTTCTAACTTTCTTTTCTTTATAATTATATTCATATACCTCTCTTTTTGAACTTATTCTATACAAAGTAGTATTTAGGTAAGACTTATGTGACAGATTATAGGGTGTACTTTGTTATATCTGTTACATAATACTATTTATATATATATATATATATATATATATATATATATATATATAAAAGTATGTCTATTATGTGTAAGTGGTAATTGTTTTATGATAGGGTTCGCAACTTTTGTCCGTGTGTCCGCCTAAGGTGAATGAGCGGGTATTTACATTGATTACGGGTCAAGTTCGAATCAGATTTAAACTCATTAGTACAAAGATACCTACCTCATATTTTACAGGGAGATAAAGTGTATATTTATAATATTATTGTGTGAATTTAGTTCTTTCAAGTTTTAATTATGTGGTGTGGATGTGTATATGTTTTTTGTTGAATGCGAGTTTTTATTTATAAAAAGTATACCCAAATACAAAAGATTATTAAATTTTTGTTGAAGGCTTTTTTTTTTTGGCCTATCTTATATTAAATTAAATAAAAATAGAAAAAAAAAAGGTGTTGGGTTTAGGGATTCTTATGACCTTTGTTATTGTTTGCCACACTCGAAAAACAATCCAGCTCAGGTAACTTAGCCTATAAATTATTATATAAAATAATATTTTACAGACTTATTTGAATTGGTATAAATGGGTATAAATTTATTATATGTATATATATATATATATTGAGTATATAGTTTTATATAACCGTTACTACCTCAAAAAAAAACAAAAAACAAAAAAAAATATATATATAGTTAAATAATATTAATTTACTAGTTTGATGGTGTAGCATTGTTAGTAGAAGTAGTTATTTCATCCTTTTTAGAAATTCTTTCCCAATTTTGACATGTTAATAATAAATCTTGTGCTTATATGTGGAATATATTTGATGGGCGTTTGTGGAGTTCCTCTTCCATTTATGTCATTAAGACTTTTGTATTCTTCTCTGAAATGAGTTTTCTAAATTCTGGTTGAAGTAAAATTACTCGTATCTCTGAGGTTACACTTTTTGAAGATTTTTGTGAATAAGGGAAAAAAAACACAAAAAAAAAAACACAAGATAATCATTTGACGATGTGTCATAAAAATGACTTTTAACCAATGAAAATTGGGGGCAAATTTTGAAAAAGGTCAGCTTCATGAGCAAATTGTGAGTTTAACTCAGTTAAATTGCAGGGTCTTTTGTCGGCCTTCATGATAAATTTAAGAAAGTTTGATAAAATATATTTTATGGAGATTTTGATTTTATTTTTAATTTTGGAATCGTTTCTTATGAGTATTATCCCTCGTAGAAATTTGGTGTTATTCTTATATGTAAGTTTGACAATGTATTTACTTGTTATTTGTATTCACTCGCTTGAATTTGAAAAGACACACATTCTTTCATTTTTCGAATTTTACAAAGCTCACTTCTACCTCTTGTTGCATTTAATTAAAAAACTTAATTTGATTTATGTTGATTATTTACTCTCCACAGCAGGTATTTTGGGAATATTTTTGCAATTTTAAATAAATCGGTATTGAGAATAAACACAAATTAGCAAAAATTCCATGTTTATATATGTATAACATATAGTACAAGGATTATTATTTGTATTAATAAGTGGTAAATAGAAGACATGTGGGAATTAATTGAAAGTTTAAAAGGATGTATGTGTATTTTATACTAGTTGTTTCTAGGATCGTTTGAAAGTTATTTGGAACCAATGGAAATTTATAGTTGTTGTCGTTGGTTGTCAAATTTCATTCAAACTCAGGAAATATGCCCCATGAGAGGGCCTTGCTCAAATTTGATCAAAAAAATCGGTCATTTTCCATACTGACCGTACTGTCTCCCGTCCATTTTTGAATCTACCTCCTTTAGTTCTTTATCCAGCTTGTACTGCAAAGGCTTTGCCACTTTTTTTTCTTATTCTTAGTTATCTTTTTGTTAAGAGAAAGACAAAAGGTTTGAAATATCACCTGCGGACCATTTCTCTGTTTATAATTTTATCTTATTTAATTTTTAATTATATGTTCTGTATTATTTTAAACATTAAAATTTATTTTCGTGTTTATTTTGGGCGCACTATAAATTTTCAATAGAGTTGTAATATATAATTAATGTTAAAAATGAAATACCTGGTTCTTTGGGTGTGAGGATTACACACTAAAATTATTTTATTGGAGAATAAAAACTATTAGCCATCATTTTATTATCTTACAAAGTACAAATATTATTCTAAAAGGAGATGTATGAGTGATAGAATGATTGATTGTGTATTTTGACATCTAAAGAACAGAGTGTGCCCCATGGATTATGTGTACTTAGTTTATATATTGTATATAACTTTTTTTGTTTATTATAGTTTTTTTTTAATTTGGACTTAAAGTTCACCTTTATTTTTATTAAAGAGAAATATAATATTTTACAAATATTAAAAATATTTGTAGCTATAAGTTTTTATTTAATTTGTATGGGCATTTTTGTTCTGTATCAAATACCTCATATGTATATGAAATATATTGTTGTTTTCTTTTTAGATGACCCTTTTTATTTTTTTCCCTTTTTTTTGTGTTTATTGTTTTGATTCTCATTTGTCTTTGTTTTGGGATATAAATTATATGTAATAAGGTATTTTGGATTTTGATATTTGGTATTTAATCATTCGATGATAGTGAGCTTATTTGTTTGAAGGCAACAATTTGTACATGTCGATATAGTGCACTAGATGGTCTTAATGTATTGCACAGTATAGAATATTAGCCAGATTAGGAGTTAGGAAGATGTCGAGCTAAAAACTATTACAAAATTTGGAAAATATTCCTGTTCTATTTATGTGAATGCGAATTGGTTTTGTTTCATTAAAAAATATTTTCATTTCTTACAGTATGCAGTTATGGCTTTAATTTTAAGTAGTCGTTAAGTCTTAATAAATTTCAAGTTAATTCGATTCTACAAGTGACTTATGAAAGTTTTGTAAGTTTCAAATAAGGAAGAAATCTAACGTTTACTGTTATTTATCAATTTAAAAGTGATTTTTTTAAACGAGCTTGGGTCCCATATTTGCGACTGATACTATTTTTTTTTTCTTTTTAATTCTATGTTCTGATTTTTTTTTTTTTGTTCTTTAATAAACTTTATATTTTAGCATTTGTTTTTGAAGGAGTCTTTTACATCTTCCTAACCTCTATATGTTGATTGGATGTTTTTGGTAGCCTTTACTTTTAACCTGTTTAATTTTAACTTATGTTCAGCACGGGAGAAAATGTCAATTTGTGATTTTAAAAATTTTGTCATTTTCAAGGATAATTGGGATATGGTTTTAAGTTAATTGATAGTTGCCTATGAATTGTTATAAATGTATGGTTTCCTCCATTTCGAGAGGTAAATAAATAGAGCTTAACAGACTAGCATATATTAATTTCAGTTCGACAAATACTCTTTTTTTCAGTAACTATTTGCTTAGTTGCCGAATTGATTTTTTAATTTCTTTTGTAGAAATTTTGTGTTCATTATTGAAAATAATTATGTACAAATATTGTAACTGATGCAGCAATATCCTGTTTGATTTGTGAATAGGATTTATATGTCTTATAAATCTTGCTCAATAACTTAAAATTAGGTAAAAAAATTAATAATAAAAGCATTTGTAACTTAATCCTTATCATTGAATCCATAGTTAATTGACATTGATCACATTTTGTCTATCCATTCTTTAAACAAATAATAGCAGAACAAGATCCTTTAGTGATAATGCTACATCGTGATGTTCATATTTAGTCATAAAATTTAGGTCATTGGAACTACTTTAAATAAATGAGAACAATTAATATTTAAGTAATTTTATTGATAATGCTTAACTAAATGTACCTGCTGACTATCATCCATTTGTTGAAAACGAATGGAATGAAATGTAGATAAATTAAATTATCCAAAAATAGCTTAAATTATATTTAAAAAAATAAATGGATTATAATGGTTAATGGAATACAATTTTGAATGTGTTCCTTACCATGATTTTATGTTTTAGGAAAAATTTTCTATATGTAATAAAAATTATATTAAATTTTAAATTTATGTCATATTCTAATGACCTGATATGTGATTGAAAATCTCGGACATTTTATAAGGCGGTCATTTAGAGTGTTGTCTTATTTACTAGCTTGACATGCAATACTCCTCATCATTTTTGGCCGATGATGATTTTGAATAATAATGTACAAAAAATCCTTTCTTGGTTTTATTTTATTTTTTTCATTATTATAGGTGTTGCACATTCATATAATGAATCTGTTGCATACATGTAATTAAAAATAGCTGGTGTTATAAACATTTCAGCTATTTTTCTAATAATAGTCAAATTTGTGTTTGTTGTAATTATTTTATTTCTGCAAGAGTATTTGTTTTGTTGAGGCTAGTAAACACAAAAGAGAATATTTTAATACATGTGAAATTTCATCAATAAAAGTACATTTTTGTGATATTAAAAAAAATATATATTATTCTGATTTTTTAAAAATTATAGACAAATGATAATGGGGTTAAATGCAGCATGTACAAAATTTTTAGATAATAATTAGCAAAAATGGTAATGGAATGTATAAGTCTTGCTTATGAAGCAGGGATAGCTTTTAAGGAGACTAGATTAAGGGTAAATCTAACAAAATATATTAAAAAAAAAAATAGATTTTATAATATTTGTAAATCCACAGATTTGTGGAAGACTCGTTAAAATAAGGGTTTGTTATGTGCTCCAAAGGAAGAATAGGAAAAAGTTTGAGTTAATGTGATGCATAACATGGCAGACCAATGTTTAAAGAATAACTCTTAACTTTTTTTAAAAAAGTTGGAGTTATTATTAAAATTGTAATGTACACCTGATTGTAACATATTAAAAAAAACAATATATACAAATTTAGTATAAAAATTGAAAAATAACCAAAAAAAAAAATGTGTTATGTTCCCTTATGTCAGGCACATGTAGTTAATTGTAATAATGTGAAATTAAATGTATTTTGGTATTATATATATATATATATATAATATATACATATAAAAAAAAATAAAAGTTAAACCAGTGTTTTATGTGTACCAATTATCCAACTTGTGATGGGAAATCTGTTTATGTGCTCCCAGAATCTAACTGTATTGGTTATGTCTCCATGTTGTGTAGATGCATACTGTACTTAGATGTTATATATAAATATATATATTATAGTTTTTAAGAATGTAACATTAAATAAGAAGCAATTATTTGCTTGGTTAATGGTTTATAATAAAATTATATGTTTAGGATGTGTAGAAATTGTTGCCAATTTGTTACATTAAAAAAAGTTATATTAAAAAGAAATTGTAATCCAAAATTCACTCACTTAATGTATGTAGTAGAATTTGATTGGTCCATGTTTTTTCTATGTGTAACTTGTTTTGTAAGTTAAAAATGGAGTCACATTTGCAAGACAAACAGATTTTTCAATTGGCTCAGAAGTGGCGAAATATAAGCCTTACCCTATTTTGCTGAATTAAAATGACACGAATATTTTTAGAAGGTACATCACAAAATAGTTTAGGGTAATAAAATAAATGAAAGGTTTGTTCTTGCATTAAATTTACATGGAACTTTAAAAGTACTAATAAAGTAAATTTGTTGCTTTTATTCGTTTATGTTATTCTATACCTTATCTGTTTTTTAAACATTGTTCTAAAAAAAAATAAAAATTGTTTTTACAATCTGTTGAACAACTTTTAATTATAAATGCAGTAAGACACATAAATGATATACTCAGTCATTCTTGATAAAATGAGGAAGAAAATGGTTCGGGTGGGGTTCAGAAAAAATTCTCTTTAGTAAGAAGAACTGTTTATTTTTAAACGTTTCGACCCACATTGTAGGTCTTCAGGGGTTTTAGGTCAGTGAGACAACAGTTGGCACTCTGAGAAAGAGTGAACATCTTAATAAAATAACAAAAACAAAAAGCGTCCATGGAAAAGAGGGAGTAAGTCTCCCATACATTTCAAGAAAATCAAATTTCTTGAAATGTATGGGATCAATCAAAAAAGTTTGAAGGCTACTTTTTCATTGTATGTGTATCCTTCAAATTATTTTAACAAATATACCATTCACTTCCTTTTCTTTCATCTTATTCTATAAAATGAAAATTTGATCTTTTTTGTGGTGCATTTAGTTCTCCAAGAGTACCATAAATAGCCAAACAACATCATGTGGCTACTTTATTGCAATTTGGGTAAATTTTAAGCAATTAGAGATAATGATGATATGATAAACATATTTTTCACATCCTTTAAAATTTTATTTACAATATATGTACAAATTTACAATAAATACCTGCCAATGCTTCTATATAAACAAAAGCCTTCTGTTACCTTTCGGTATTTTAAGACGATTAACATTATAAAATTGTCAACGTTTACGTATTTGCACAAAATATAAATAACAATGTATTCTTTAGGTGCATTGAAAAGATTAATCATTGAGGGGGGGGGGAGGAGATGGAGATATAAATGAGTTTAAAGAAGAGGCTTGGCAAATAGTACGAGTAAGGAATTATAAAATAACAGGTAACAGGAATGACAAAGAAAGGAGGAACCAGCTCTATAAGAGGGAATACTTTTTTCTCTAAACTCTGATTAAAGTTAGAGATTATTCTTGCTTTTAGAAATAGTTGAGGTGAGAGGTAATAATGCACAATAATAATAAATAAAAACTAATGAAAGATAAATATTAAATGTTCAAAATGTGACCCAAAATTTAATAAACGCCCGACCAGCCATTGCTCAAATGGCTAAGAATATCGTCCAACAAATAATCACTGTCACTATCATCCAATAAACGTGCGCTATCAGCATTCAGTGTACTTCCCCCCGCTACAGTGGACCAAAAAACGCGTGAATGTTACTTCATTTAGTGGTTTAGATAGAAGCAATGACTCTTCTGGTGCCATTCTTTTGCTTGCAATATTCCTTATTTTTAATTCAACTTAAGAGTGAATTAAATTAAATTAAAAGTCCAAAACGTCAGCCGAAACCAAGTACAGATCCTCCAATAGAACCAAATAAAACTGTGCCAAGAAAACGTTTATCAACAAAGGAAAACATAGCACGTAATTAACAGTGCTTAGACGGGGTAACAGAATGCCCAATAGAATTCTTAAACAAATGAGTTAGCCATGCCGATTAAGAATGCTGAATAAGTATAGCACTTTTTTCAAACAAGTTGTCACTTTCAAATATCCCTTTCATTTTATTCTTTACAATAATGTAATAAATTTTATTACAATTCATTCTCAAAGTATTATGCATACTTCATTTTATTATTAATATGTTTGTTCTATTACCTTTTTCTATTCCCCGTTACAATTTTATTGTTAGAATCACATTACAATAACGATTTTACCCCTTCTAATTCTGTTTTCTTGGCTAAATATCAATAAAATGATCGCTCCTATGTTACACGGAGTCACTGGTTCAATGACCAGTCTCATCTTCAAATATTACTGTTTAATATTTTCCTTTATTACGCCCAATTTTAATAGCTATAGCTGTTGATACAATACACCCATCCAACTAATATTATTTTCAGTTCTTGCTTTCGGTAATTTGCTATTCAGTAGCTTTGAACATTGCCTTCAGGATAACATCAGCGGATCTCGAACTTCTGGAGTACTGTCTGACACTGGTATCTTAGCGATTTCAATTTGCTCATAATAGCATCTGAGATAGTATTCTGATATATAACAACTTACATGCTCAGGATATCCATAAATCAAGTTAGTTATTATGTTCAAGTAATTTATTGCTAGAGACTCCACTATTACTACTGCTTATTACATTGGAGTGTAATAACAGAATAATATCCCACTGATCACTTCCTGGTTTTTATAAATGAGCGACTACTATAAATTAGCAGAAGATCATCTTGGCTTGGATTCACGAAATGAAAACTGCCAACGATTTGTTTATTCATTGAACGCTCCCTTATTCTGCCATGGCTAACGAGTACCTGACACCGCACAGTTTCGGAATCCCCATTTTAGTAGATATTAATGCTAACCTTTACACCATTGATAAACCCTAAAAACAATTTAAGACTAAAGTTACCTTCAGATTTCTCAAACCACATAAAGCTGTAATGAAAACAACTCTCCGCATAAATAAATAGCAGAATCTGTTTAATGATTCAACGCCGACTGTAGAAATGCCTTTGAAAAGAAAGAATTGCTGAGATAGCTCTTAGGTTAGAAGAGAAAAATTGAGAGAGTTTTAGAAATAAGAATTGCCTTAAATTTGACATAAATTTTCGAACCACGACAAGGAGCGATCCACCCCACTGTTTCCTATGTAAAGCAACATTTTCAGTGAACCATATCTTCCAGAAATGTCCTTGTTACAAAAGAGAAATGAAAATAATTGGCGTGCAAAGGCAGGCATTTAAGATCACGAACATAATGAAGATTTATATACTTCCATTACATTTACTAGTAGAAATAGAAACATACCATCAAGCAAAGACGTTGACGTAATTTTATTTGGGGAGGGCGATGTCCGTTGGCATCGAGTAATATTTCTGCCCCTAAGAATTTTGATCCTATGCATCGAGTGTCCTAAAATCGCTGGAGAGAGCCGGAAGTCAAATGTGCAGGTTAATTTCCAGTATATCTCACACCACTATAATAGAGAACTTGGGTCAAGAGATTCAACAAGCTCGGTAGCTTAGTCAGCTGTATCAATAGGCCACATTGCACGTCACCACAAAAGGAATCAATAAACTACATGCTGATATCTGGAAGTGAAAGCATTCAGGATTTCATTACTTCCTATCGTTTGATCAACGAAGCAAAACTGCGTCTAAAACCGAAGGCGATTTATCTTTTGTTCTGGAAGTTGGGTGAAGAAGGGATTGGAAAGGGTGAGGGAGTCGAGAGGAAATGGCATAGCTAAGAATCATCTTAAGACATCGTTTGATTATGCAATTTATAACAGTGTGTATATTCCTCGACCCTTAAACGAAATTGTAATCATTTTGTATCATAATACCATACGGAACTTGTAATTACTTAATAATAAATAGCTATTAATAATAATTGTATTTGTAATATTCTTCACATGTTGTATACCTATGTTTCATATGTTATGTCTCTTTCGCAGATCTACATTGCTGTGGTTTCTTTTGTAAAATCTATCATCTTTAAGAAACACCAAACTTTTTTCACTTTCATTACGACAAAATTGTTATTATAAACCTAATAATAAATCTGCAAGTTTGTCATGGAAACACTGAAGCTTTGCTCGACTTCTCACTGTAGTCGATTCTGAACAGTTCGAAACATACGCGTAGTTCAAAATACGTTCAGGCTTTGAACTATGCGCATGTTTCGGAATGTTAAGAATCGAGTCCAGTGAGAAGTCGAACAAATCTTGTAGCTACTTTGTCGAAACAATCCTTACGCAAGTTTGCTATATCAACCTTGTATATCTATAAAAGAGTTTGTCTTGACTGAAAGACCATCACCGAGCCAAAACGGCATTAGCTACATACTTGAAATTTGGACAGTAGGTACATTTCATAAGGCCAACGCGCACTAAGAAAGGATTTTTGAAAATTCATCCCCTAAGAGGGTGAAAAGGGTGAAAAAATTTTGTAATAAAAATACGTCATTTTTGAAGCGAGCACCATGAAACTTTAGATTTAGCTGCTACATTTAAATAAAGAATTACGTGTTATATTATTTTTGAAAATCAACCCTTAAAAGTGTAAACTAGGGGAATTCGTAAATGTTAAGTTAGAGATTTGAAAATAAGTAAGCAGGCTTTACTTTTAAACATCATGACAATGGTATTCAAGATTTTGCAAAATCAACCCCCCAGAAGCCTGCAATAAGGAATGAAAGTTTGCATGGGAGTTACGTCATTATTAATTTCAACATCTATATATATAAAAGAGAGTGGCGTTAGTTACTGACCTAACAACTCAAGAACGCCTGGACCGATTTCGATGATTTGAACCATTTAGGACTGGTCTTCGGCCAAAAAAGAAGAATTACCAAGAAAAATCGGTCCAGGCGTTCTTGAGTTATATTTATATATACATAATATATTTTTGTAACCTTCACAGCTTCTCTATTAATTTTATATCAACATATGATCTATGACTTCCTGATCACAGCTTTACAATATTATTTATATAACAAAACCATTTTTAAAAAAATTGTACCTACTTAACACATTTGTGAACTAAGGCATCAACTTTTGAAAGCTGATACATTTGCAGTCGCATACTATTCTGTTTGATAATTATTTATTTATTATTTACATTAATCCTAGTTTAAAATATTGCATTTATTACATTGTTTTGAAACGATTTATCAGTTTGATGAAGTGCACATTGTGAATAGTTATGTTCTTTGTTATTGCATTGTAGTTTCAAATATTGCATTTAATACATTGTTTTGAAACGATTTATCAGTTTGATGAAGTACACATTGTGAATGGTTATGTTCTTTGTTATTGCATAAGATTAATTAAAATTTTCAATATAACTAATGAAGAACCATTACGAATAAAAAATTAAAATATGAATAAACTTATACGAAAAACGCTTCCTCTATTTATAATTATTAATAGATCTTTAACTGAGATGATTTACCATCTCCATCTTCAATTTCATTATGATGAAATTTTGGATCCTTATTAGGTATATGTTTAATAATTAAAATTAGCCTATGCATTAGTTCCTGGCTATACATTATACAGCAAATATTAAACTCGCTTTTAGAAGAGTAGTGCTTATCGACAATCAATGCAAACGTTAATTTCGGATTGTGCAATTAATTTTTACGTGGGTTACTTTGAAAATCAATTCGAATTCGCTGTTCATTTCATTCTGATTTATCATTTTGATGTGGAGTTCTATTTTCAAACGATAAGTAGCCAGCGAATGTGTTTATTTTGTTAGGTTATGACATTTATATTTATTTATGTATCGATAATTCCTTAATTGCTTTTGTGACATTCATTTTTTAGTGTTATTCACAATGCTGCTAGCCAGAAGATGCCCAATCAATTGAATATGGATGAATAAGAAATCGCACGAGAACAGCGCCGTGTTAGTATGTCCCGACGTGCATCACAAACACAAAAAGAAAGACACATGGCAGTGAAACGGCTCGGTTGACAATGAGAAATCGTCGAGCAACTCAACAACGTGGAAATCAAAATAAACGCGTAAGAAGTTCATCAAGTGTTGATTTGAATCGAGTAGAATTTCATTACGATTGCACAATCGACTACTGCTCGCATCCTTCCGTTCAAATTGGCCCAATGGAGGTTGTGCACAACCTCGCAAAGTTCGCTGGAGAAACGCCTGGATTGGCAAGGTTAAATTTACATCCATCTGGTCTGCCAGCACATAAACTTTTACCTAAAGTTGGGACATCTGTAATGCTACTCCGAAGTTTAAAACCTACAAAATTGTGCAAAGGGACTAAAATGCAGGTAAAACTTTTGCACAAAAATATAGAAGCTACTGTTATTACGGGATGTGGTCGAGGAGAAACTGTTTATTTCCCCACGGATACCTGTAATACATGGATACCTGTAATACATGGATACCTGTAATACCATCCGAGTATACATTAAATTTCAAGAGATTATAGTTTTGGATATTACATAGTGGATTTCAATAAAAAACACATGGAAAGCTCTGTAATTATAGGATTCAATATTTAATAGGACACTTTAAAAAATCGATCAAGAAAGGAATAAGAACTATTTAGTAGGCTGGCTGAATTCACAAATGCTTTAAATCATTGTGAATAATGGCGTATAACTTTAATTTAAGTTGGAGTAGGTAGTTAGTTGATTCACTATGCATTTAAACTCAACTTAATTTTTATTCAAAATCAACGAGGACGAAGTCGCGGGCAAAAGCTAGTTCTTTATAAAAATAAACTTCATGCAAGTTTGTCGCATGGTAACTGGAAAGTTTGATTTAAACTTGCTGCAAGTGTTTATAGTTGCCATAAAAAACCTTCTCTTTTGATATATAAAACTTGCTGCAAGTGAGAATCAAGTTTATATTTCTATCTGGGTTCCTTCGTTTCCTAAATGAAAATTTCCTAATGTTAAAGGAAAAATCAATGCTTAATTTTTCTGTTGCATTATCATTATTAATATCAATATTTTTCAAACTATATTAAACCATTTATAACCATTATTATTAACTGGTTGATTGTGATTTGGT